>JAVRKA010000008.1:9955000-11155000 GCA_034508555.1 Venustoraphidia nigricollis
GGCGCTGGCAAAAATGAATTCACACATTATTAATAATTTTTTTAGTATAATAGCTATTGTCTGCTATAATTGTTAAGAAACATTCATTGTTGTAGCACTATATTAAAAAAATGTATTATTCCAACACGTCACCATCGGGATTTAAACCCGAATCTTTCTACTTTTGCGGCGGAATGAGTTTCTACGGTGCACACAATTCAACAGTTTAATCATAATATAGCGATTTACAACACTCAAATTCACTACATGCGAAAGCCAATTATTTTTAGCTGTAGCTAGACATGAACTCTCGCAGTAGCGAGGGCGCTTGAATGAATCAAAGATGAACTTTCCATTTTTAATACGATTCTAAGTCGCATAATATTCCTGTTTCGTTAGAACTGTTTAAATGCGGAAAACGACAATTTAATATCGGTAAATTATCAACATTATTAATAATAATCTTATCTTGTATTATATTCAATTACGGTTTAATGTTGCAACGAATTTGAATGAAATTTTGTACGTAGGCAATTTTTAATTTCGTAGTTTCTGGTTTTCCTTTTTTGACTATGATATATTGAAATTGGTTTTCCTTACACGTATGAAAACTCGATCTTTTTCGAATTCACAGCGGCTTGCGATCTTCGCCGATATAAAGATTTTTTAAGGCGCTCCTATGTCCAAGTTATTGGAGGCGCGAGCAGTATCTAATATAAAAAACAAATCGTCAAAGTATGTTATCTATATGAATACAAATTTCACATATGATATAGTTTTTAAATTCAGGTACTCGTGAAATATGCTCTTGGGAAATTTCGATTAACTTTATTACTGTATTTATTAGCTTTGATAAACCATGAAGCTTCACAAAATTTGACTTACTGCTTAAAAATTTCAAATAACATATTTTTGCTCTAAAAATTGAATAAAAAAGAAACGATATTCGTCAATATTTTTTTACAGCACGTTACAAGATTACGGGAAGGCTAACTAACATTTTAACATTTCTCCTTTACACGCACTTATGTTAAAAATATGGACAAATATGCTTTTCTTTAAAATTAAATTTTTGCTGTAATTTGTGTAAAATTGATGGTAATTTTCCCGTTTTTATCCGATTTTAAATTGCTTATTTACATCCAATAAACTGTAAAAACTTAGTCAAAAGTAATATGCGAGGAATTGAATAAGAATTTTCATAGCAATAGGGACTGTATTCAAATAAAAACATAATTTTAACGAAAAGTAGTAGTTCCTTATTTTTAAGGAATTTAATTAATATTTAATATATAAATAAATAAAATTTAATAAAATCACTCTCAAGTCACGCGACAACAGACACCAATCAGAGCGCATGACGTCATATGTTCAGCCACTGTCAAAAAACTTCATTGTTTGGTTAATATTTAGTGTGTAATTTATTACTATTTGTTTATAGGAAACGTCAAATTACATGTAAGTATAGCAACGACTACGAAACAACTTTTCATCATCTCAGTTTACTAACGTTTATGAGCAAAGAATACGCATCTATAGGATGGTAGCTCCCGTGTAAACTTTTCAGCCTCCTTTGGTATGAACAGGTGACGTCACGCGACTAGTATTGGCGTTTTGGACCGAAATTTGAAACGGGATTTAAAATACATGATTTTTAAGGCTTGAGTTGTATTTAAATAAAAATAATAAATATTTGTAGCAATATTAGGTACTTATGCACGATTTAAAACACTTTCCCAAAAATAGTCAACATCCTTATTAAAGATTTCCGAGACGTATCTAAAGTAAAGCACACACAGCTCGAACTGTGCTATGCGGATGAAAAATGGAGCATATTGAACAGGTGATAAAAAGTCACCTTAAAGAAGACTTTTTAGTAGGTGTTATGGATAAACAGAGCTATTTTTATACATTTTTTTTTGTCAACGTCTACCAATCAATGTCTATTTTCTATTGTTGAAAAGTTTTTTCTTTATTTGTAAGTTAATCAATATTTAATGACATTTTAATAACTTTCACTGAAATATTGCATTATTATAATGCAATAAACATTAATGACAAAGTTTGAATTAAATAATAACTTTCAAACAGCCCTGCAATTTTCCATACTTTAGAATATACAGTGGAACTTGTTTATAACGAATCTAAATCATGTAATATACAAAGATGCAAGTTATATGTTAACGATAATTTCGAAATCTACTCAACCGATTGATACATTTTTCTAAACATGTTCTTCATGATTTTACAAAGAACGGACTATCATATCAGAATTCTCATGACTTAATTAAAAACTAATATTTATACACGATTATATGTAAATAATTTATTGAAATAAAATCTTCAAAAAGTTTAAAAATAATACAAAAAAATAACCTCAAATATTCGAAAACACTTTCAAAATTTTATTTTCGTTCCAACTTTTTTCCACTGGATGACACTCAAAACGACTATTGGTTGTAAAGTCGGGTAACTCAGATCTGAACCGGTTCAAAGAGCCGACTCGGACAGAAGATCCGTGAGAGCCGACTCACTTTTTTTTGAGCCGACGGATCAACGGATCCGCATAACTCAGTGAAACACTTAACACACAGAAGCAAATTTTAAACTTACGCTTTGATGCATCTGTCAGCTCAAATGACTCATGCATCACATGTTTGGCTATGCATTCTTGATTCTATACAGGTCGTGATATGATTGACTGAACTAGGTAACTCAGTGGCAGACTGCAGTAACATATTCAGAACTCGGCTCTTTTTGAACCTGTTCAGTGAGCCGGCTCACATACGGGATCCAGATGCAAAGATGCAGATCACTAAAAAGACCCGTTTTTCCCGTCTCTAACAGAATGTGCATTGATATCGTTCATCTGTTATTTCAGTATGGCCAACTTCATACTATCAAATTTTTGTTCAAATTTTACTTTCAACGCGCCAAAAAAAGTATAACTTCAAAAATTGAAGGAAGCTCTCCGGACCGCAAAAGAGAGCAATTACAGTCAAAGCCCTCTAAGTGCACGCTCTCTAAATGCACACGCTCTCTTACTGCACACGAACTCGTTCCCCAGCCCCCACTTCGAATAATCTGCGACCAATCACGTGCGACCGTAAGCGCGCTATTTTCAAACTTTCCATTTCCATCATATTCATAGAGTTTTAGAGATATTGTTTATAGCATCTGATTGAATAAAGATAGCTATAGGAGTTAGAAGAGTGGGGATGAAAAAGATCGTAGGGGAAGTGTGCACTTAAAGGATGGGCCTCGGTTCCGAGCTGTGCACTTAGAGGGCTTTGACTGTAGCTTCAATTTGATGCAACAGAATCTGTCTTCGGAGGAAAAATCCGGACGGGAGCGTGTAATAAAGTTGGAGGAGGGAGAGAGAAGGGGTTCTCCCTTAAGACCCCTCTTAGCGCATGGTGTCAATGACAGCGTATTGCAGATAGGCACATACATAAATATTATGAACATGCGTTCGCGTATTAATGGAGCTCCCTTAGCAGCTTTGTATAAAGTATTTTCCCGCATAAAGAGCTTTTCGAGTGAAAGCTTCTTCATTTATTTACATTACATTATGCTAAGTACTTGCTAAATAGGATTAACCTTCGATAATTTAAATGCATTAAATAGATCGCTTTATATAATATTTTCTTAACGGAAAGTCTAGGTAGATTTCTTTTCGTGTTTTGGAATTTTCTTTTAAATAAACGGCTGCTAAAGATGCGAAAGCTGGAAATTGTGCCTGATCTATTAGACTTTCATCATTAGAGAGAAAAATAATCTTCAAAATGGTCTACCAAACTTTAGTTTTGATACAGTATTAAGGGAGATATTTCATACCGACAAAAAAAAAACCCGGGTCGCAGTGCCAAAACCCTGCCGACAATATAGTGTATTTGCTAATACAGACCCTGTGGCTTTATTATCTGAACTTAAGGTGATTGTTGGGCAAAATAAAAAAAATTAACTCCTTATACACCCCTTAAAATACATTTTTTTCTTAACTACATTATTATTGTCGATCGAACGTCTACACCAAAATTAAAGCACCTTTCAGTAAATAACTCACTATCTGCAAACTAGTGTTTTCAGAAAATTTGTAAATCTGGTCGTGTCGGGCCGATTTTATTAAAATTTTAGGAGCACTTTTTAATTGCTATTAAAGGGTTAAATTTCAATTTTGAAATGATTCTGAGAATATTTTAGGTATTTTTGAGCCCAAAAACTTTTTTCAACCCCTAAAAACCACCCTTAAAATGACCCGATTGGGCCCATTTTAAATAAGCTTCGTGCGGTGATGGATTCCAACATATGTCCCAAATTTCGTTAAAATGAATTAACTCCTTCGAAAGTTATTGCCCGCACATATATATACCTATATATATATAAATATATATATATAAATATATATATAAATATATATATAAATATATATATAAATATTAAATATATATATAAATATATACATATATAAACATTTTCAAAAATGGTGCCAAAGTGTTTAGGAGGTTATAAAACGCCGAGAAATTTTGGTCCGACCCCTAGGTCCCGCCATCCGACCGACGCCAATAGTGTATGTTGCCATATGGCAAATACACTAACAACTTTGAGAAATAATATATATATCGATTGGTTTTGAAGTGTTTATTCAGCTGACAGTGGATCATTGTCTCACCTTGTAGAAAGTAACTCTTACAGTTTGCTGATAATTCTGAAGCTCATTAGTACGTTACTGTGTGCTTCTAGGCAAGTCATGTCAAGCTTTCAAACGGAGAAGTATGTCACGACTCGCGCGTAATACGTCACACTAACTTACACCAGGTGTTTCGTGCAAATGAAACCGTTCCGATTTTTTTTTTCAATACATTTTTGTTATTCTATTTCAAATACAAAATTATTCGTTGCGCTAGTATTTGAATACTCAATAGGAAATACGTATTTTCCAAGCATCTTTATTGAAATAAAATACTTTTGTTTGTTATTATGTAACATGTATCTTATTTCATTTATTTCGTGGATTTTATTGAAACATCATCGGTCAATATGTAACCAGACGAATTGAAAGGTCGTTAAGCACGGCGGTTCCTTTGGATTGGATTAGATCTTGCAAGGTACTAGTCGTTCGCTTTGAGGAGCCTTCCAACCTCCAATATTTGAGGATCATTGCCAATGATAGAGAGGTCACAGTACTTGCCAATTAGCAATCTTGAGAGGCCAACCTAAACACGAGTGTGGTCTCGTTTTTAGTTAAATTGTATAATTTTTAGAATTGGTTATCTAAAAAGTCATAATACTAATAATGCGTTTAACGTCCGTTTCTCGAATTTATGTCATAACAGACGCCATTCGCATCATTACTATTTTCCATTTACCACCTCCCATTATTTTCTACATTTTTTAAAACTTATATAATAGCAATGGACGAATGAAGGAATTATAAGAAATTAGGATAAAGTAGGTAATTTTTGAACTAGGAGTTTGATAGGTAATCGGCCATGGCCTCAAATAAGGAACCATCTCGATATTTATCTGGAATTAATTGAGGGAAACCATGGAAAACTTCAATCAAGATGGCCGGTACAGGAATTACCGTTTCTCGGCGAGAGGCAGTAGGAAAAAATCCCAGTCACATCTACCCCTGCCGGAAATCGAATCCGTACCTCCCGAATGCGAGTCTAGTGCTGTACCACTACTCTACCCAGCTCGGTTATCTAAAAAGTGAACCGCATTAATTGTGATAGTAGTATAAGGTTTTTTTAATCTATTCATATAAAATAAAATATAAATAAATAAAACATTATTAAATTTGATTTAATCAAGACGAGTTCTAATACATCTGATCTGATTAAAAATATTATATTAAACTTGTGTATTTCTTCTGCGTAGCTAATAAAAACTCAAAACAAAACGATATTGGGACGACAATGCAGAGTATTAATATTGTCTCAAAAAGACCCAAGAGTAGATAGACGTTGGGCAATTGAAATCATAAAAAAGTCAAGTTATCTCCTTGAAACTGTACAGTGTTAAAGCCTTATAAAAACATTCAGTATAATACGTCACTGTATCCCCTATGTAACATCTCTACACATATAAAATAGGGAATGTTATCTTGAATTTAATTCAGAATCTTCACACTGCATTCTCTTAGCGCTAGAGTAGATTTATGTACCTCAACAACGTATGAGTTATCTGGCTCTTCGTGCTGTAGTTATGAAGTGTCTTCATCCTGCTTTTGTTATACTCCTGTCGCTTTATTATTTCTTGCCTTATTTACTAGAATCAGCATTTTTAATATTTTTATAATTACACCAAAGAAAAATGTAAACCCCCGTTCTATAAAGCTATCTTTATTAACTCTAATTTTTTATTTAGCAGGATACGAATAAATAAAAAAAAACACACGATAGAAATAAAACTCTCTTTCACCGATATATTACGCGCCATTTTTCGTTCTTATACATTTTTAAGAGTCAATATGTTTTAGAAAAGACGTAACGCTTTTTTATATATTCTTTGCTGCCATCTGTGATCGAGTTAACTAACTCCACCATACTAGTACCGTGTTTACTATCCCCACCACTATTTCTGTAATGCGATCGGAATCACTTCTACCTACCGCGCGTAAAGAACCGTCATATAAAAAAGTCATACGGTAACCGCAAGGGTAGACAACGATACGCGAAAGACATTCGACAGGCCTTAAGGTAGTTGTCGTGGTACAATATTGTCAAAAAGTTATAGATTATACGCGCCACAAAAGTATACTAGCTTGTAGCTAAGTGATCCATAATTTGTACGCAAGACTGTACCCGTGGAAACGTAACCCATACAGTATTCATATGCATGTATACTTTTCTATAAATTGTTGAACTTTAAACCGCTATTTAAAAATAATTAGACGGTCAAAAGTTTGTTCTTATTTTTTTTTAAACTCATAACAAATGCATTGAAAGACTGTCAGTTTTTGGAAAGTTTCTGACAGTTAGTTCTTTTTTTATAAATAAGAAACTGGTTCAGAACTACAGAGATCGTATACAATCAATATTAATTATCCAATTTTTAATTGAATTTATTTCGGATTATATACGGTCGATCGACTTCAAATTTTTAGAGTAATTGTATTATCATGTCCTTAATAAGTACACAAAAATTAAGTATTTTCTGACGGTGTGCCTTAACCACGACAACTACCTTAAAAGCACTATATGAATCAGTTTATATTATGCGTACGATCCCGCAAGTAATGGCTGGTGTATTTATAATTGTTTGGTAATTTTTTCAAAAACTATTTTTTGCATCATGCCTGTATAGTGATTGTAAAATGACCGATTTAGCACCAGTGCAGTAAGCTTACACGATCTAACAAATTCAACAGTAGTTTACATAAACCATCTCAGCCTACCATAAACAATTTAATAAAACGGAAGTTTGTTTCACATTATAGAAAGTGTTGAAAATAGTCTGAAAATGAAGTAAAAATCAGCTATTTTGCATCTCGATTGTGACGATATTTTTGTTTGATTGATTGTTAAAAATCGCTGATCTTGTTTCACGTGTACTCGACGAAACTAAACTACATTACATCCTAGATACGTAAACTATACTATTCCAGGACGATTTTTTAAATGACGTTTGGAAATAATTACGAAAGTGTAACCGTGTATGTAAATCGACCCTTAGTACGTAAAAAAACTTCGCATGTTATGAAGAGGTTGGTCATATCATTAATTTTCAACAGTATTGTCGAACCAATTTGACATTTTTTTATTATTTGCGGTTTACTTTTATGCCGCCCACACAATTTATATGCGACAGAGTTGAAATATTTATTATTTCTTGGAAAAGCCGATATTTTTTATTTCCACAAATTATGTACTTTAAACAGTTTATTTATTCATTAACGATTGAGTATTTCTGTAATAATAAAATTTGTTTTGCAATCCATTAGGGTTACAGATATTTTCAATTTTTAATTAAATTTTCGTGAAATCCGTAGAAAATGAAATTGTACAAGTTTTTAAGTTTTTTATCTATCTATGTACATACACATATATAGTAGTATTATTCAAGTCCATATAAAGAATAAAGTTAATAATCAGTTTGATCAGATCAAAAAAAATCAATGTTGATTAAACTTCCATATTATTACGACTTCATCCGGCAATCTATAGAACACATACATAAATTTTTTTACAGTTAACGTTACAAATTAAATAATTAAAAATAAGTAATTAATTATAGAAATCATCATACCATGAATTATATCAACATATTGTTAATAAGTACATTATTTTGCTGGTCTCGTGTATAATATTTAAATCTCAATAGTAATGATAATTTCTTAATTACTTCTATTTAATGTAAAATAATAATAGAAAAATTTAGACAATTAGTAATTAAAATGACAATACAAATTCATAAAAATAAAAAATTTTAAAAGTAACACAAAATCAGAAGCGTAGCGTGCCTTGGCGGGGCCCCGTATAAAAATTTTTTGGGGGCCCTTCCCCCGTTGAAGTAAATGACTTAAACGGGGAAATCCCGCAGCCCGCGATAACCGATGTAGGGTGTTGCCAACTTTTGAACGCACGCTTTACGCGGGAAAAAACAGAAATTGCTTTTTTTGACTTTTGTCATTTCTGAAATAAAAAAAAAATTGGGAAGTTTTTATTAATTTTTGCTTACGCACGTTGGGGGCCCCCGTGGCCCGGGGGGCCTGTATAATTGATACGGCAGATACGACGGTAGCTACGCCCCTGCACAAAATATATTTTGTGTTACTTTTATATTTTTTAATTTTTATTAATTTGTATTGTCATTTTAAAGTGGCTCTTCCTTTTTCGGAAAAGTTTTTTAAATCTTCAAAATATTTCCAAAAATTAGAGTAATCAATTGAGAACGGCACCCTTGCAATAACATCTTTAGCCTCGTAGTGTGGCACCAGCCAAAAATTGAAACGTGAGGATGATTTGAGCGACATCGAGCTAAAGAAGGTTACACCCACAATATGTCTTTTGCCTGCCTCGCCTCTTACCTCTGGATCGTAGCATAAACTGTGTGAAAGTGATCCAATACTGTTAAAGAACTATTTTTTACAGCTAGCCTAAAAGCGGCAAACCAAAAATATACACGTAGCTTAGGACTTGTAATAAGAAATATGATATCGAGGAATATTTAGAAAAAAAATTACTTATTTTATTTTATTGTAATATCTGTAGGCCATAAAAATGGAATTATATGAAATCTTTTTATATGCGACTTGCCTATTATTTTCATCATATTGTATATTATGTTCCTGTTTGTAAGCTTATTTTCATTATTTGCAGTACTTCGCTTACGTAGACATCGAAAAATGAGGTATTATCGAAGTTCTAAAGAGCTTAAACTGAGAAAGTCCAGCTTATAAAAAAATAAATACTACATGTAATGATGACAAAAAAATTCAAGTATTTTTTATAGAAATTTAACAAGATTCAAAATCGTTGAAAAAAGCATCTAAAAATTTTGTCTGTAAATCTTCTATTTTAATTTTAAATACTTGAAAATCTATATAGTGTTCGGATGGGGTAATCGACGTAAAAATTTGTATTAAAAAATGTAGTATTCATATTGATTTTTAGAAAAAAAATATCAGTTAAATTATATAAAAAAATTAAATGGTCGCGAGATCGTTGCTTATACGACGACTCAATGACTAATTTATTGCAGACCCCCACTTCTCAGGTTCTAATCTGAATGCTAGTAAAAATTTCAATATTTTTAAAAATAATCTTACAGGCTGGTACTAGTCCCAGATAACCTTGACAGTCAGTGGCATATAAAAAACATTTCTTTGTCATGCTGTGTTGGCAAACTTGTTGAATTACTAATGTAGAGATATCTCATATCAGGTGGGAACGAATATACAATATATAAAATGCACTCAACATTTAAACTTTTTTAACAAGACTTCAAATTGTTTGAGTGAATTAAATATGAAACGAATTATAAACTGGCTATTTAATGAACGCAGTAATAAAGCCATATAATGACTGTTCGAAAACGAACGAGCTAAAGAAAGCGAAAATTACTCACAGACAAAAAAACATTTAAAAATAGTCAGTTATGTCCTAAAAGGTTGAAATTTCTTTAAAAAAACGAGCTTAAGAAAAGCCTCCCTTTACAGTTTTTCTTGAAAATTGCAATTTTTGTAGATTTACCGGTCTCTTGCCTTCACCAATGTTTGTGACTTCTCTAGTTGTCCACTTATCCGGTCGAAGAACCAAAAAATGTTTGATGTTCTGTTATTCGAAGGACCAATGAATGTAACTCGGGAACTTTTCGAGTTTATCGTTTTCACCCTTAGGTGCGAATTAATGTTTGTTTTAATTATTAAAATAAGCTATGCAGATCTGAAACAAGTTTTATTATTAGTATTGATTGTAATCGTAAGCTTAATAATATGAGTAGATTATAAATTTAAAATTTAAACAAAATCTTACACGGCTTAAAATCTTTGTTTGACGAAACCACCGTGTTGCGCGCAACAGCTGTTATATAAAAATAAGTTAGATTGATCACCTCTTTTTTGAAGTATGTTAAAAATGTAATTCTTAATTACACATTAATTGGAAGCGTTGGTTTTATTTCAATCAAAATGTGTGACAAGAAATATCAAACTAAGAAAATGGTTGTCTAAATTCGTTCCTGTAATAAAAGTAAAAATTACGAACTGTAAACTAATGAAACACATAATTTTGAACAGTTTATAGATGGAGCCATAATAAATACTACGCCATCCCTAGATTAAAACTTAATTAGTGAACACCAAACATGCAAATGGAAAGGCAGAATAGTCGAAAGAGAAAGAGAGAAAGAGAGAGAAATTAATAAAATCCTTTCCAGCATTGCCAACTCTATTTTCTACTTAGTAATCTGCACATTATCGCATTTTGTTCACAGCGTATAGGCGAATACAGATGAAACAAGTACCGCATTATGCTATTTCATTGAACATCAACATGTTAGTTGAAATGTTAAACATGTTTACCTATTTACTTTACTTAAATCTTTAAGTGATACTGGAAATGATGCCTTGAAACCAAGGGCGTACCCAGCGAGGGAAGCAAAAAATAAGTCGTTATTAAATTTTGTTGCTGGAATTTTTATAATTCTTGAAATAACTTTACTTCTACAAATCCAAGAAAAATGATACTAGTATAAAAGCCAATTCAGACTAGCCGTTCTCGGTTACGATTCACCGGTTCGGTTCGGTTCTCGATTAATCTAGGCTGCTCACACTATCCCGATTCGGTTCTGAGATTATTCTCGGTGCGCATGCGCAATTTCGAAATATGATTTGACGTTTGATGTGTAGTTAAACGTCAACAAAAACAGCTGGCTAGTCACGTGACTCCAGCAAGCGTTCTCATTGGCTACGGTTGCCAACGGTCCGGTTGAAATTAGAGCTGAACCTAAACGCTCGAACCGAACCGCAATCGGGAACGACTGCGCCCTGATTGGTCGAGCTCCCAACCGGACCGGTGAATCGTAACCAAGAACGGCTAGTCTGAATTGGCTTTAAGACATGTAACTAAAATAATTTTTGTTTCAAGCAAATAATTGTATAGCTTAGTCGATAAAGCACTGCTATAATTATACATAATTTTCTTAATATTTTGGTTTCATTCACCTTTTCCGTGATAAAATAATACAATCTGAACGACCATGGCTTGCCCCCCCTAGTTTTGATCCTGGGTACGCCCTTGCTTGAAACGATTATAAAATGTGTCGTTTTTAAGGTGACTGGTTACCAGCTGTTCAATATGCCCCCCTTTTTCACCTGCACGCTTCAGAAATCTCTAATTTATTTGAAAAACATTATTCAATCTTTGATGTTAATGCTTTAAAATAAACTAGAAATATGTACAATTCTTCCCATATAAGTCTTAACCAAGTTTTTACAGTTTATTTGATCTAAATAAACGACTTGAAATAAGATAAAAACTACACAAATTTTTGTACAGAAAAAATAAATTAAAAAAAAATATTGAGTAAAACACATTTTTTGGTATCCTTAACATAAGTTTGTAAAGAAAAAACTTCAAAATGTTAATTTCTGTAACTCGAAATCTCGAGACGTGCTGTAAAGAAAAGTTGACGATATCACGTTTTTTGATTCAATTTTTATGGCAAAGATATGTGTTTTTTGAAATTTTTAAGCAGCAAGTCCAATTTTGTGAAGCTTAGTGCTTAATCACAGGTAATAAAAGCAGTAATACAATGTATTTTCCGACCACAGATCAAAATTTCCCGAGAACATATTTTATAATCTACCGAACTGGGTAGAGTAGTAGTGACAGCACTAGATTCGCATTCGGGAGGTACCGGGTTCGAATCCCGGCGGGGGCAGATGTGGCTGGGACTTTTTCCTACTGCCTCTCGCCGAGAAACGCTAATTCCTGTACCGGCCATCTTGATTGAGGTTTTCCATGGTTTCCCTCAATTAATTCCAGATAAATATCGAGATGGTTCCTTATTTGAGGCCATGGCCGCTTACCTATCAAACTCCTAGTTCAAAAATTACCTACCTTGTCCTAATTTCCTATAATTCCTCCATTCGCCCATTGCTATTACATAAGTTGAAGTTGTAAAAAAATGTAGAAAATAACGGGAAGAGGTAGATGAAAAAATAGTAATGGTGCGAATGGCGTCTGTTATGACATAAAGTCGAGAAACGGACGCTAAACGCATTATTATTATTATATTATTATTATATTTTATAATCTGGGGTATGTCACCTTAAACCTATTCATATAATATATAAAGAAATGTTACCCGAATTAGTTTAGTACTTCATTTCAATCTGGTACAAGCGACAACCTTGAAGTAGATGTAAAAAGGTATGAAGCTTTTAAACCAGATTATAAATATAGAATTGTGACTGTTGTGTGAAATGTTAATCATACTTTTAATTTCCCTTAAATTGTTTTTGTTAACCAGTTCGTAAATATATAAATTGCTAAACGTCTTTTCAGTTTATTTTATCTTATTCTTAGTTCAATATTTAAGAAAACTATTTGATCTTTGAGGAAATTAATGCTAAATATAGTACAAATTTCCTCGAATTTATACCGAGCTGGGTAGAGTAGTGGTGACAGCACTAGACTCGCATTCGGGAGGTACCGGGTTCGAATCCCGGCGGGGGCAGATGTGGCTGGGACTTTTTCCTACTGCCTTTCGCCGAGAAACGGTAATTCCTGTACCGACCATCTTGATTGAGGTTTTCCATGGTTTCCCTCAATTAATTCCAGATAGATATCGAGATGGTTCCTTATTTGTGGCCATGGCCGATTACCTATCAAATTCCTAGTTCAAAAAGTACCTATCTTATCCTAATTTCCTATAATTCCTTCATTCGCCCATTGCTATTACATAAGTTGAAGTTGTACAAAATGTAGAAAATAACGGGAAGTGGTAGATGAAAAAATAGTAATGGTGCGAATGGCGTCTGCTATGACATAAAGTCGAGAAACGGACGTTAAACACATTATTATTATTACTCGAATTTATAAGTTGCCGGGCGTTTATAATTTACAACCAATGAATCGACAATATAATTTGATATTAACATTGACAGCTACTACGCTGCAAAAAAAGTGTATTTTTTCTATAATTGCTAAGCTTTCACGTTTGAAATGTTAAACGTATTTATTTTATTGCTATATTTTTTATGTTATAAATACAAAAGTGACAATTGAAATGTATTATTGATTTTTTCATAACACTTAAATGCATTTCCTAAATTATTATTTCAAATTAAAAAAATTAAAATTTTATTTAATACCACAAAAATTGCAGATTAAAATGTCTTTGATTATAAATATATATTTAGCAAAAAAAAATAGTTCCAAAAAACGATATTTTTTGCGGAATTTGTTTTATGTTCCGATTATTATTTTTATATTTCTTTATGATATTGCCCTGATATTACCGAGCTGGGTAGAGTAGTGGTGACAGCACTAGACTCGCATTCGGGAAGTCCGGGTTCGAATCCCGGCGGGGGCAGATGAGACTGGGACTTTTTCCTACTGTCTCTCGCCGAGAAACGGTAATTCCTGTACCGGCCATCTTGATTAAGGTTTTCCATGGTTTCTCTCAATTCCAGATAAATATCGAGATAGTTCCTTATTTGAAATCATGGCCGATTACCTATCAAACTCCTAGCTCAAAAATTACCTACCTTATCCTAATTTCCTATAATTCCTTCATTCGCCCATTGCTATTACATAAGTTGAAGTTTTAAAAATGTAGAAATATAACGGGAATGTGGTAGATGGAAAATAGTAATGGTGCGAATGGCGTCTGTTAATACATAAAGTCGAGAAACGGACGTTAAACGCATTATTATTATTATTATATAGAAATAGAATAGAAATAGAAATAGAAATAGAAAAATTCTTTATTTTGGCGAAGTCCAGCCAATGGCTGTTCTACTTAACCATCTTACATTTTTACATATAAACAATATGTGACATATACTTAGGTATATTTACAAATAATTATTATTATCATTATTATTATATGCTCTCTGTAACAAAGTTTTTTTTTTTTTTTTTTGGCAGATCATCAGAATAAATAAATAAAGACATCAATATGAAAATATAATAATAATGTGTATTTATTGTTTCGACAATAATTCTGCTTTTAGTTTTAATTTAAAATTTTTATAAGATAGTTTTTGAAGGAGTATTTTGGAAATGGCATTATGCTGTTTTATAGTGCGAATCGGCTTCTATGGGCATTATCGCGATAAAGTTACAATGGTATGTATGTATTATACGCTTTTAAATATAACTCAAATGAAATTTGTTTTGGGGTCACTGTTTTTACTTGAAATAATTTTTAATTATAGTAAAATAGGTCACAACTATCTGCCAAAAAAGTAGATATCTAGAATGCGAAAGAGTGAGAAGGGTAGCTTTAATTTAAAAGTGAGGCCACTATGGAATACATATAATGTCGATTTTGTAGCAGAAAAGGCTTCGGAAATAAAAGCATGTCCGGCGGCCGTGTTTTTAATGAAGAATCTATAGAATAATTTGTGACATGCAATGTTCAATTCTAATTAACTTTTTTTTTCAGTGACCAATTATGTGTTCAAATATGAAAAGTAGATAATAATATGTTTATTCACGAAAAAAAATCATTCCAGCTCGCTTCGTTTTCAAATAATTACGAATTATGTATACAATTTGTTAGAATAGAATTTTCACTTTTTTTCAGTTTCAGCTGAATTTAATCAAACGAATGCCTATGAATTATAGACGCTCGACAGCTTAGGTTATTAACGTCGACTTTAATTAAAAATAGCATTTTACTGTGAATTGTCCTGTGTAAATTTTTTTCTAGAAAACATTTCATGCAGAAACCGAAAATTTGAATATTTTATGAAATTTAAGTGGAATTTAAATATTAATTAACTCGTTTTCTATATATAGTATAGTCGTATGACGCATTATCAAAACCTTTATGGTGTTATGATAATACCTTTTCTCCCACCATACCCGTCCTTCCACCATTAAAAAAACTGTATATCGTCACCAGCCTTTTTGTCACACACAGAATGTTTCAAGACGAATTAGAAATATTTCAGAAGGTAGTAGAGTGTGTCATTACAAGCTTTTATTCAACTCCACAACTTTGTCAGTCAGTCATTTTGGGTCCAATCTGCCAATCCACTTCCACTTGATTTGTTTGGGCTCATTTTGTTTCTGTTTTAAGGGGGTATTCTTATGTGAACGCATAAATTTTACCTTTTTTTAGAGATTTTTTTTTTAGACGACAATAACATTCAATCATTTTAAGTTTTTTATATGTTTTTGTTTGTATCTTAAACTGTATAAAAAAATGTTTTTTTCTCTTATTTTACATTTTTTTTATATATTTTTTTTAAATTAAATTAGACACTAAAAAAAAGCAGGTCACTGGTCATGGTAATAGCGGCTGTTCATGTTGTCTGAAATAAAAAAATCGAATGGATCATTGTTCAGTAGGGATGTCGCTATCGTCCCTACTAAAATTAATCAATTTCATTAAAAAAAAAAAAATGGCGGACTGTAGAAAAAAAGTGTGTTTTTTGTTAATTTTTTTGTTAAAAATCGTTTAAAAAAATAAGAAAATATTTTCGTAAATAAGCAATTTTAGTACGGACGATAACCATTAATGAGTAGAAGAACATATATAAATTTCAAAGCAATCGGTTGAAAACTTTTTTTTTTAGGACCATGACCGTTTTAGAAAATAATGTTTCCAGATAAATGCGTTTAAAGTTTCAAAAGCCAACAAGTCGCTTATACGGCTCGTCAGCAACTATGAGTTGTAATTGATTTAAAACTAGGAATTTCGGTCTCTATTTTTCACAGCATATTTTCGATAGGTTTTACTATTGAAATATGAAAAAAAAAATCGATTTTTCGAAGTGGTCACATAAGAATACCCCCTTAAACATGGAAGCCGGTCTATCGCCGAGAGAACGGCAGCCTCTAAGGCTTATTGTACTATCTACCAATTTCTTTATATCACCCGGTCCAGTATCCTCGTTCTTTGTCCGTGGACTGGATGGTTGATATAGTCTTCTGGACCCATTGCTGATTGTCCACAGATTGTCTTCTGCGATCCAGAACCTCGCATTCGCACAGAATATGGTACGCTGTTTCAGTCTCCTTATTGCATTGTCTGCACCTTAAGTCCCCATTAAACAGCCCGATTTTTTGGAGACGTCTTTTCAGGGCACAATGTCCTGTTAGCAGACCAACCGTTAGTCCAAAATTGTTCCTGCTGAGTTGTAGTAGTTATTCAATCCTTTTTCTGGATGGCCCTTTGATAAAAGCTTTTCCATCTTGCTGCCTGGAAAGATTCCAGTGTGTTTTATTCTGACTTATCACCCATTTCCTTATTTGACCCCGTACTGGGCTGCCCATTTTGGTTGCGTGAAACCACTTTTTGTGAGACGTGTGAGACTTGCGTCAGCATCTAATATTTTTAATAGAATGCGAGACAGTCATGTAGGCAAGTATTTGTTGAAAAAGGTGTTTTAACTTATTATGCAATCTACATATTACAATTATTAATGAATGTAAGAACTAAATTGCATAGTCTCAAACAGAATTCTGATGTGCATAATTACAACACACGTGCTCAAAGAAATATCCATTTAGAACGCTGCAGAACAGATATGACAACAGTTCGATTAATAAGGGTAGCTATTTTTATAATAAACTCCCCGATTTCATCAAGAATAGTTCCAGTATCACGATATTTAAAAACCGTTTAAAACACTTTTTAATAAATGCTTGTCCATATGACGTCGCATTATAATTGTAATTAGTTATTTTTATTCTTAATGTTAATTATATTATATGTATATTTTATTGTATTGCTTCCGACTTTCGCTTCCGTTATGGCTACGCGAAGAAATATATATCTATCTATCTATTCAATTTAGGTACACGTGGCAGTATATCAGATTGTCACGAGATGTCAGTTGTCTTAGAAAATTATTTTGTTCTTTTATTTGATTTTTTATATGAATGGTTTTATATAAAAAATTTGATACGTTATTTGTTTTTTTTTCTCTTTTATTTATTTATGTAACTTTAGATAAAGGCACTAATATAGTTTTGGTTGTTGAGCATCTGTAGTTTACAATCATTTTGTCTGTCATTTCCATCTACTTTTGAAACATTATGTATGCAGAGTTGTTTATTAACTAAAGAATAAAAAACTCTTTTTCCCCGTATTTTCACATCTGCTTTTCATATTCAGCTTGAAGCATTTTTATGTTTGACCTCTTGCTCCATAATTGAGCCACTTATTTTTACGAAAATAAACAATTATTTTTAGTTTTACGTGTTTCGTGTTTATATATTTATCTAGTAACTGAAAATTGCTTTGTAATTTATTTACAAAGTGCTCAACTGTGTTGCCTTTAAGCCTAAAATCATTTTGAGGGATCTTTTTGCTGTCATTAGCCATACTGCAGTTTGTTTTTGTATCAACCTGTTTTCCTTATTTCTTTAAAAAAATGTAATCTAATGGAACTTTCACCCTAAATTAAAATGCTTATTATGTTATAGATTTATTAACAAAAACGACAAATTTAGTCACTTCTGACTAAACCAATTTTATTAATGAATTTTTGTATTAAAGTTCTTGTCGTGGTTAATTTTTAATTTTTGTATACTTATTAAGGACATGATAATACAATTACCCTGAAAATTTGAAGTCGATCGACCGTATATAGTCAGAGATAAATCCAATTAAAAATTGGATAATTAACATTGATTGTATACGATCTCTGTAGTTCTGAACCAGTTTCTTATTTATAAAAAAAGAACTAACTGTCAAAAACTTTCCAAAAACTGACAGTCTTTCAATGCATTTGTTATGAGTTTAAAAAAAAAAATAGGAAAACGTTTTTGACAGTCTAATTATTTATAAATAACGGTTTAAAGT
Organism: Venustoraphidia nigricollis; assembly: GCA_034508555.1. NCBI lineage: Eukaryota > Metazoa > Arthropoda > Insecta > Raphidioptera > Raphidiidae > Venustoraphidia > Venustoraphidia nigricollis. The sequence continues at coordinate 9,973,475 of JAVRKA010000008.1, forward strand.
TCAACAATTTATAGAAAAGTATACATGCATATGAATACTGTATGGGTTACGTTTCCACGGGTACAGTCTTGCGTACAAATTATGGATCACTTAGCTACAAGCTAGTATACTTTTGTGGCGCGTATAATCTATAACTTTTTGACAATATTGTACCACGACAACTACCTTAACAACTATATTTTCCAACAAAATCCGGTGCGCATGTACTTTTAATAATATTCTAGGTCTGTGATGATGCTACAAAAATTTTGAAACGTGTGACTTTCTATTTCGGGTATTTCATATTAGTTATCTAATGCGTAATATTTTTTAATGGGTTTCGTGGAATAGCGTGTATCTACTATGTTTTTTTTATTGAAAAATGTGTAACTAGAGGTTTTATTTCTTGTATAATATTGTTAATGAAAACGTATTAATTAAAATTCGCAGGAAATTTAATAATTTAATAAAATTTGTTACATCAAATGTAAATAATTTTTGATTTCGTTGTTTAGAATGTATGCTTTTAATTAAATGATATTTGTCAATTGTATGATTTTAGTTCAACGAAAGTCCACATTTTTAGGCACTAGTCATTAACCGTGTTTTTGCTCGTGGTAATACCGACTTAAAAAATTCGGTATATGTTTTTTAGCCATAACTTTTCGAAGTCTTAACCGATTTAAAAAACGCCGACGCCATTTTGTTCAAAATTTTTCCGGATTGATTCCATGTAATTTTTTTTTAATTGGTTCAGTCTTTTTACATTATTCAGTTTCTGTCACGTCTTTGCCAGAGGTGCGATGGTTATGTGATTATGTCCTATTCCTTGAAGAGTAACAGATGAAAATGTGATCAAAATCGTTGGTTTTTGAGTTTTCCGGAAACAAACTGACAAACAAAAATTTTAGAAATGGCTAATCCAGTTTAGCCGGCAATTAATCGAATATCTAAGTAAAAATGTCGTTTAAATTAGAATATTTCCCTTTTGTTCGAACATTTCGTTCTATTCGTTCGTTCACTCACTTTGCTTGTTATGTGTGGTTAAAGTGAAACATCACTCACTTCACTCCATAATATATAGATTATTAGAATTGTAAATAAATGTGCTTTTAATCAGTGAAATAATTTTTGAGTTGTTACTGACAATAGCTTGAAAGAACTCACATTAATATAGTTTAAATATAAGATTTTAAATTAAAAAAAAAAATAATATAGGTAAGATATTTAATTTTAAAGCGCTTTATAACTGTGCATTTTTTAAAATTTGCAATTTTTGTGCCCAACGCTTTTAGTTTAGATCACAAAATTCTTGTTAGCACAGAAAAAGTTATATAATAATAATAATAATAATGCGTTTAACGTCCGTTTCTCGACTTTATGTCATAACAGACGCCATTCGCACCATTACTATTTTTTCATCTACCACTTCCCGTTATTTTCTACATTTTTTACAACTTCAACTTATGTAATAGCAATGGGCGAATGAAGGAATTATAGGAAATTAGGATAAGGTAGGTAATTTTTCAACTAGGAGTTTGATAGGTAATCGGCCATGGCCTCAAATAAGGAACCATCTCGATATTTATCTGGAATTAATTGAGGGAAACCATGGAAAACCTCAATCAAGACGGCCGGTACAGGAATTACCGTTTCATGGCGAGAGACTGTAGGAAAAAGTCCCAGCCACATCTGCCCCCGCCGGGATTCGAACCCGGTACTTCCAGAATGCGAGTCTAGTGCTGTCACCACTACTCTACGAAAAAGTTATATTACTCTTTTTAATACATCTATAAACGTGTTGTTTAAAATTTTTTTTATTTTGCTTGTTTTCATTTTACTTTTTAATAATCCGCCATATTGAATTTATAGTGACGTCAAATAGAAAAATTTGAAAACTCTAGCTTACCAAGAAATGGTCGAAATATTGATTAAAAAAATGTCCAGAATACATCAGAGAAAGTAGATTAATAAAAGCGTTGTAAAAGGAAAACAGTTTCTGGGTAATAATTATCTTTTTCTCTCTAAAATGCGGACGTGCCGCTGTAAGTTGAACCTTTTGAAATTGTTTATTTATAAGGCTATTTTTCCTGTAAATAGCCTAATAACAAGTTCACATAATTTAGATAAGGATTTCTTTTAAGTATCTGCCTGTTTGTCTTAGAAATGAGATAAAGTTTTTGTAAACATTCGTGACTTTAATTTTGCGCACGCAATATGAATGTTCTTCGTTCTTATATTTTTCACTCTTCTTTTCTTTTTATATCCAGGCATTGGAGCGACTGGAAAGCTCGAACGATGATGTTCACTTCTTCTTTTATATAGAAGGTGTAAAGTTAAAAACTGCCATACTGCAATTTATTTACGGGTCTACACTATTCACTGTGAATTAGAACTACAAACGAACCAATTTAAGAATTTGACGCGGCTTTTTTGCGGACTCCAACTACGAACTGATAAACGGGGAACAATTGATTTATCGCGAGGCAACTGGTCGGTCAGCTAGTTAATTAGCTTGATTATAGCTGCTATTGCAGTCGGTTAATCAATGTTAGGCGTTAAGTTATTGAAACACAACTGTTCCTTGTGGTGGTTTAAAACTGATTTATTTTCAACAAACGGAATAAATACAAAAATAAACTAAAAAGTACTTCTCTAATAACAATGACAAAAAGAAACTAACAATGAAAAATAAACGGATTCTGATAAATAATACAACAATGACTATATACAACTACTTACAATACACCGAAATTTATGTAATAATGCTATTTACGTAAACTGTCCGTCGTACCGACTGTGCGTCTACCCACTGATTGTATTCTGACTGTAGCAAGCAAGCAACTGACTGCCTGACTCGCCTCACACGCGCTGTATTTATAGGCGCGTACATTCCGTTCTCGACCATTCCAGAAACTTCTGTTCAAGTTCGAGAAGCCTCTGTCATTTCCAGTGGCGTAATAATTGGGGGCGCGCTACATAATTATAATTTTGTAATAATAATAAAGTATATTGTGGCTACATGCAAAGTAAATTTGTGGTTAGGTAAGGTACTCATATGCAAATTATTTCGTGAAAGTTAGGTTTCCGAGTTTTTTGCGTTTATTCAAATGCATGTCATCTTTTCAGTCATGTGCTTTCAATCAAGTGCAGTCTATTGCGAGGTTTCATTCGTTTCGTTAAATCAGTGGGGTTGATATAGAACCCCTCGCTTTGCTTGTTCGGCCAAATTAAATTAGTTACTCGCTTCGCGTGTAAGATTATAGGTTTGGCTATTGTATTTATTATACTTCTCGGAATATTGAAAAGTTGTAGTATTGGGTTCGAAAATAGAAATCAGTATTTTTAACATATTTTCATGTTTCTTGACGTTTCACATCATTCAACTAAGTAACTTGACACCTTTTTTACTTTCGAAGGAGTTAATTGATTTTAATGAAATTTGACCCTCATTATTTGAAATATGCCGAATTGGTCTATTTTAAAAAGTGTATTTAGGGGTTAAAATTGTTTTGGAGCCCAAAAACACCGAACATGTTCTTTGAATTGAGTCAAAATTGAAATTTAACCTTTTTAATATTAATTAAGAGGTGCTCCTAAGATTTTAATGAAATCGACTCGACAGGGTTGAGCTGATAAATTTTATAAAAACGCTTGCTGATATAATAATGCGTTTATAATAATAATGCGTTTAACGTCCGTTTCTCGACTTTATGTCATAACAGACGCCATTCGCACCATTACTATTTTTCATCTACCACTTCCCGTTATTTTCTACATTTTTTACAACTTCAACTTATGTAATAGCAATGGACGAATGAAGGAATTATAGGAAATTAGGATAAGGTAGGTAATTTTTAAATTAGGAGTTTGATAGGTAATCGGCCATGGCCTCAAATAAGGAACCATCTCGATATTTATCTGGAGTTAATTGAAGGAAACCATGGAAAACCTCAATCAAGATGGCCGGTACAGGAATTACTGTTTCTCGGCGAGAGGCAGTAGGAAAAAGTCCCAGCCACATCTGCCCCCGCCGGGATTCGAACCCGGTACCTCCCGAATGCGAGTCTAGTGCTGTCACCACTACTCTACTCAGCTAGTATAGAACTATACTTTCTGAAAGCTGTGTACCTATAATTTTGTGGAAATGATGAATTGATAAAACAGAGACGAAATATTGAAATTAAGAAAAAAATATCATTTTACGGGGTATATTAAGTGGTTAAATTTTTTATTTTGTCCAAAAGCCAGCAATTTCAGATAATAATCACACTGGCTGTATTAGCAAATACGCTATTGTCGGCAGGGTTTGGCAATGCCATCCGAGTTTTTTTGCCTTTTGTATAAAAAAATCTAAAATAATTACGGGCCACTTTTAATCTGACACCTGTTATAACACATGTATGGTGATGATTGCGTGTCATTGCTGGAAATAATACCTATACACGTTATATAATAAAATCGAGTATAAGAACACTTTTGTGTTTTATTGTAGTGAATAACCTTATTGTTCAATATTCTGTACTGTTCAGTGGCACTGCCATAAAACACACGGATTCTTTAATGTCTGTTATATAATATTCTTTCCGATAAATATAGTGAAACCTTCTCGTATGAACATTAACTGTTCATAATGGGCGAGAACGAAACTGCAGAAAATAGAAATCAATTTTCAAGAATTTTGTCACTCAGTGAGGGAGTGATGTAATGTTCTCTTGCTCGGTAAAAAGGAGATTTTAGCACGGTAGAGTAAAATCGATTCGTTAAGGCTGTCGGAACGCTCTGAATTTACTTTGTGCTGAGATCCAGAGGTAAGGGGCGAGGTAGGCAAAAGACTTATTGTTGGTGTGACCTTCATTAGCTCTGTCTCGCTCAAATTACCCGCACGTTTCAATTTTTGGCTGGTGCCAACTACGAGGTTAAAAAATTTTTTTGCAAGGGTGCCGCTGTCAATTGATTACTCTAATTTTTGGAAATATTTGGAGATTTAAAAAACTTTTCCGAAAAAGGAAGAGTCACTTTAGGTTTGTGATGGAACAGTTTTGTGAAATAAGTATGAATAAGGTCATAGTGTGACATTGAAAACGTGTATTTTTTTAGCACAATTAATGCCCAATTTTTTCTAGTAAATCGTACATAAATTACAAAAGTAGTCCATTAGAGACCTAGATTTGTCCTTTATCTTCCTTATAGAGAAAGAATTTTTGCAGAATGTTGACAAATAAGTCTACAATCAGTTGACAGCCGAAGCTCTATTTTTGGCTTTAAATTCAGAGCGTTCCGACAGCCTTAAATTGAAAATGTAACGAAACGTTGCAATATACATGTACCGCATACCATACTAAAACCGGCTGTAGAACATTAAGCTAAGATGACAACGAGATAAAAGACAATATGGCCGCACAAAAAAGAATATGACAACTGTCAGATATATTATTATTAAGTGAAAATCAGCTATTTTATAGGAGGTACATGCAAACAATGTAGGATGTATCACCAATGTAATGCTTTTGCGGCTCGTGTAGCTGTTAACACTCGCTGACTCTTGTTTTACTTTAATTTTTACACTACGTTATAAAACAATAATTTATGCATTAGTATATCTACTATTATTTTTTTCTTGTCCCGATAGAGGTATATTGCTGGTAAATTCGAAACTATATTTTTAAAATGTAATGATTTGTGTATTTTATAAATTTTGTAAACTTTAAATAACTTTTATTAAGAAAATGACAATTTAAAAATATACATAGTCTCACTTGAGTTGATTAACAACTTGTCTGTGAGAAAAGACATTACTATCGAAACAGAATAAAATAAAATAAATCATTTACAAAGAATGCACATTATACATATTACAGATTTTCCACTATATTTTTAATACAAACGTCATTTATTTTCACCCAATTTTTTAAATTAGTTTTGTTTAATGTCTCTTTAAGATTATTGGGCAAAATAATAGAACAATTAGTTAATTAATTAGACGTAATAAATAAGAAACCGGTACCATTTTAACTAAGTAATAATTGTTTTTTTTTTAATAACAAAAAATAGCTTGGAACAATATCCTAAATAAATTCCGTTCGGTTCAAAACAATTTTCATAAAGTTACGAATCTGGGGAAAAGTCAAACAATAAGAAAAAATGATATTCTCCACTTACACTGTTCTGTCAGTTATATTATTTTGTTCGTTTATAAAATGAATTGGGCTGACATAATCAAAAAGCACAAATGTGTAGCAATGCAATGTTATTATTTTTTTTTTACCTTTTTCGTCGCGGCTGCACGCTATCTACTTGTTTTAATCTAAAGAAGTACTCAACAAGGGTGACAGAATTGATTTTTTTTTTATATCTTCAAACATATATATATACATGTTTATATCATCGTCTATTTTGTACCTTCTCGCTGTTTTATTTTTCGAATATTTTTTAGAGATTTTGTTTATATTGTCTCTCGACAAGAATATGTTCTTTTCTTCCCTTTATTTTTTTTATTCATACAATAATATAAAGGCTGTTTCTAAAGGTATCTTTGAATGCTTTCAAAAGAAATATCTCTCAAGCAGAACTGCGAGAGATACTTGAAAGAAATGTGAGGTATTGCTTCTTTGACGCGATTAAAAACAATTTTTGATATTTATTAAAATAAAATCTTCAGAAACTTTGAGAATAAATTTTCAAAAAATTTAACTCAAATACATTTAAAAACATTTTCAAAGTTTTAATTTGATTTTTACATTTTTCCGCCGGATGACTATTGGTTGTAATCAAAGGTTATTGTCGTCTAGTATATTATATAGTTTCGAGGTGGCAGAAAGTGAATTGATTTCATCCGTCTGTCATTTAAGTCAGGACGTATAATGGTCAACTTCATGCTATCAAAATTTCGTTAACGCGGTCAACTTCATACTGTTAAATTTTCGTTGCTTGCGTGCTTGCTAAAATTTTGCTCTCAACGCGTCAAAGAAGTATAACTTCATAAAGTATGTATACAGCGGTTCTGAAATAGTAGAGAGTGAGTCATCATAGTAGTACGATTCGCCTAATAGAGCGGCAAAACCATGTAAATACTATATAGTGATTCATACGCCATACGTCATAGTATAATATAAGCAGCACAATTTTATGCGTGAGACGTATTTATCTGAACTATAGATAAATATATCAAACAATTAATACTCCTGAAGAAAAAGAATAAAAGATACTATGAAAGTAATTAAAATATCGACGGTAATATATTTAAAATTTACGGGCTTCGAAAAATATATTACTTAAAACATTTAAGTTACTTTGTAAACATCAAAGATACCTTTCAATGTATCTTAGATATCTGCAGATACTTTTGAGCAGTATCTTCATTATTAGATAAAGATACTTACAATATCTTAACCAAGCTGGGTAGAGTAGTGGTGACAGCACTAGACTCGCATTCGGGAGGTACGGGTTCGAATCCCAGCGAGGGCAGATGTGGCTGGGACTTTTTCTACTGCCTCTCGCCGAGAAACGGTAATTCCTGTACCGGCCATCTTGATTGAGGTTTTCTATGGTGTCCCTCAATTAATTCCAGATAAATATGGAGATGGTTCCCTATTCAAGGCCATGGCCGATTACCTGTTAAAGTTCCAGTTCAAAAATTACCTATCCGATCCTAATTTCCTATAATTCCTTCATTCGCCCATTATTAGTTAAGTTGAAGTTTCAGAAATGTAGAAAATAACGGGAAGTGGTAAAATGAAAAATAGTAATGGTGCGAATGGCGTCTGTTATGACATAAAAGTCGACAAACGGACGTTAAACGCATTATTATTATTATTATTATTACTTACAATATTTTAGATATTTTTATTTAAGACACTAGTATCTATAGGACGCACTTGTCTACGACACAAGTATCTAAGATAAAAAAGTATCAGAAATATAAAACAGCATCTTAGATACAAAAAAACCCATCTCTGCTCTCGTGTGAATTTAAATCCGTCTAAATAATTTGTGTAGGTTATCCCCTTTTCCTCTTTATATTCACGTTTTAAAAGATATGTTCTCTTCGATACGTCTGGTGCCTTCTTCAGAAATTTTTTCCTTCATTTTTAAAGAATCAATGTGTATACTTCTTACACTAAGAATTCCCGAACCCTGCGTCTGCTCCTTTCATGGAAAGTAGTGGCGTGCATAGTCCATCGTTTAACGGTTCGTGGAGTCGTGTAAGAAGTATTCACTTCATAACATTCCGTCTATATTTTGTAAACATACTGTATTTGAGAAGCGCACTTCTTTATGGATATTCAGCATTCGTTTCATTGGAGAGTGCTATTGAAAACTCGAGTTTGTAGAATGTATGAATACACTTTAGAATATTCTCATGTATCGGATTTCATCTTAAAATCTAAAGTACTCGCAATATTATGTTTCGATGATATAAATATTTCCATATTTTCCAGTGAAATTGAAAGATGCAGATATCGTTAATGATTATCCAGATATGTAACAAGACTGAAAGAAAAACGGGAGATTGTAAGAACCTTTTGAATTTGTGTCTGTAATAAAAAATTAGCGAAATATCAAAGCAGATTTAATGAAACTATTTATTGATATTCAAGTCGTTTTTACTCTTTCTTTTTGTCCAATCCTCTAAAAAATAGCTATCACATATATCAGGACTCTGATGTATTTTTTTATTCTCAGTTTTTTAGTGTATTTGCCATATGGCAACATACACTATTGGCGTCGGTCGGGTGGCGGGACCTAGGGGTCGGACCAGAATTTCTCGTCGTTCCATAACCTCCTAAACACTTTGGCACATATTTTTAAAATGTTTATATATATATATATATATGTATATATATATATATATATATATATATATATATATATATATATATATATATATATATATATATATATATATATATATATATATATATATATATATATGTGTGTGTGTGTGTGTGCGGGCAATAACTTTCGAAGTAGTTAATTGATTTTAACGAAATTTGGCCCACGTATTGAAATCCATCACCGCAAGAAGCCTATTTAAAATGGGCTTAATAGGGCCATTTTAAGGGTAGTTTTTGGGGGTTGAAAAATGTTTTTGGGTCCCAAAATACCGAAGAAATTCTCCGAATCGTTTCAAAATTGAAATTTGACCCTCTGATAGTAATTAAAATGTGTCCCTAAAATTTTAATAAAATCGACCCGACAGGACCGGATTTACAAATTTTATGAAAACGTTATTTTGCAGATAGTGAATTATTTACTGAAAGGTGTATATAATTTGATATAGAGGTTCGATTGATAATAATATTGCAATTAAGAAAAAAAATGTTATTTTAAGGGGTGTATTAAGTAGTCAATTTTTTTATTTTGCCCAAAAACCAACTTAAGTTCGCATAATAAAGCCACACAGCCTGTACTAGTAAATACACTATATTGGCGGCAGGGTTTTGGCACTGCGACCCGGGTTTTTTTAATAATAAATTAAAGTTAAATTTAATAACTGTAATATTCCAGCCGAGCTGAGTAGAGTAGTGGTGACAGCACTAGACTCGCATTCGGGAGGTCCAGGCTCGAATCCCGGCGGGGGCAGATGTGGCTGGGACTTTTTCCTACTGCCTCTCGCCGAGAAACGGTAATTCCTGTACCGGCCATCTTGATTGAGGTTTTCCATGGTTTCCCTCAATTAATTCCAGATAAATATCGAGATGGTTCCTTATTTGAGGCCATGGCCGATTACCTCTCAAACTCCTAGTACAAAAATTGCCTATCTTATCCTAATTTCCTATAATTCCTTCATTCGCCCATTGCTATTACATAAGTTGAAGTTTTAAAAATGTAGAAAAATAACGGGAAGTGTGGTAGATGGAAAATAGTAATGGTGCGAATGACGTCTGTTATGACATAAAGTCGAGAAACGGACGTTAAACGCATTATTATTATTATTATTATTATAACTGTAATATTCCATAGTACTCCAGCTGAAGGTGAATCTGCAGTCTTGTGAGCAGATAACAGACATCTCTACCCACACGGCTACGGACACTATGCGTATAACGGCTAAGAACGGCTACTTATACATTATAAATATGTTTGGTATCGTACACCAGGTTAAAAAGTGTTAGCACTTTTTGTACTATTGTGTGTGTTATACAAAAGAGTAAGGTACACTGATCTGTTTGGTATCTCAGTATCGAACTAAAAGAGTAAACGTTAGCAACCCCGACTCTTGAGCAGGAATGACATATGTCTGGTTTAAACATAATACATTTTTTATTATCCGTTTTTTACATTTTTTTGCGTCTTAAAATGAATCACTTTTAATATAAAAACAATATAGAAATATAAAATCAACATGTTTGTCTGTTCTAGCTCCAACCTAAATCTAAACCTTGTTGTGAAATCTGTCACTAGCCCCTTTGTTACCAATGTAAACATGTGAGAAACCTAACGTACACTTTTCAGTCTAAATTGCTATCTATTCGACTGTAATATACCCAACAGACCTAATGTTTACAGTACCTATTATTCATTATTGAAGTTGAATTTGCTACTTAATTTAGTTTTATTCAAACTTCTATAAAAATGATATCTTTGAGTTACAAATAGTTAACTATAACTTGCATAATACGTGCCACGGTTCTAAAAGGTTCTGAAGTTAGATGCAAATGGAGGCTTGCACAGATACAGTCGGTTGGAAAACTACAAACTCGCGTTGTATTAATATTTTTAATTTTTCTTTAATCTAAAGGTCTAATTCTTTGCATTAAGTCATCCAGAAATTATTTTTCGTGCTTGTCTAACAAAAATTTATTAGGCATCTTGATCAATTAACAATCAAAGAAACAACTTAACAATAGTGCACTGAACTGTACTTTATAGCAGGAAAGCGACAAGTGACACGACAACCAGCGATAACCAATCACCGACGAGGGCACGTTCTGTGCCGGTAGCTCGGAGGTGGTGAAAGTCTTCCTTTCCCACAAAAACAACCAGGACGACTCTAAAATATGCATTTGCGACGCTGTTTGTGACTAACTTCAGAACCTTTTAGAACCGAGGCGAGTATTATAACTCTTAGTAATGACAAACACCAAGAATTTCGTCTAACGATTATTGCACTGACGGAATTTCAAAATAAATTTAAGAGTTATAATACTCGCCTCGGTTCTAAAAGGTTCTGAAGTTAGTCACAAACAGGAAAACTTAAAGAATGGAATTCTGAAAGTTGCCCTGTCTAATACAGTTTCACTTTCGAAGTAGAAATGTATTTTCTACTTTTAGTAATGACAAATACCAAGAATTTCGACTAACGATTATCGCACTGACGGAATTTCAAAATAAATTTAAAAGTAGAAAATACATTTCTGCTTCAAAAGAGAAACAGTATTATACCAGGCTACCTTCAAAATTCCATTCTTTAAGTTTTCCTGAACTTAAGTCGTCAATCAAAATGAACCCACATAATTTTTCTAACGGAATGTAGCCCAGCCCTTGCACTGTATTATGATTTTTTATAAATTTTATATTGAAAACTTCAAGGTCATGATTAAATATTGCATGGTGCACTATGCAACGCTACTGGCATTAACTGCCAGTCCTTAAAAAACATTTTTTCGCAGTTTCACATAACATTTTTTTAAATTCCTTTTTTATCGCCTCGTAACTTAATGCAAACGGGTTTATCATACTCACACTAAACCACCACCCCCGCCAAGTTAAACATAATATCGAACTATCAATGCAGCTACCTACTTCATCTCTTAAAATAAATTATTTCCATCTCTCACATCCGTTGATATAGAATGCTTCTTTCTCTTTCATATTTGCATAGGTATAATGGAATGTTGATTATATAAGCAGGTGTCATGCATCTGACATAATTAATATTCTGTAACGTTGTTTGTTTACAAACACTTAACGTTTACACCGGGTGTTTTGTTTCAGAGCTGTTCAAACTGTAACTTAATTGTTACATCTTTGTTTAGTTTAAGTTCTTAACAAGAAATCCGAACTCTCTCTTTCTCTCTTCCTCTATAAAATTCAAAGTGTGTGTTTATTAGTGTATTTCCCATATGTGTGTGTGTGTGTGTGTGTGTGCGGACAATAACTTTCAAAAGAGATAATTGATTTGAACGAAATTTAGCCCACGTGTTGAAATCCATCACCGCACGAAGCCTATTTAAAATGGGTCCGATCGGGTCATTTTAAGGCTGGTTTTTAGGGGTTGAAAAAAGTTTTTGGGCCCAAAAATACCTAAAAAATTCTCAGAATCGTTTCAAAATTGAAATTTAACTCTTTAATAGCAATTAAAAAGTGTTCCTAAAATTTTAATAAAATCGGCTCGACAGGACCGGATTTACAAATTTTCTGAAAACACTAGTTTGCTGATAGTGAGTTATGTAATTGAAAGGTATTTTTAATTTTGGTATAGACATTCGATCGACAATAATAATGCAATTAAGAAAAAATGTAATTTTAAGGGGTTTATAAAGGAGTTAATTTTTTTATTTTGCCCAATAATCACCTTAAGTTCACATAATAAAGCCACAAGGCCTGTATTAGCAAATACACTATATTGTCGGCAGGGTTTTGGCACTGCGACCCGGGTTTTTATTCATAATTCGAGAATGATTGCATCAATTCGAAAAAATATTTGATTGTTTAAAAGCCTTCTGAAATGATTATCGTCACAAATCTGAAAACTTCAGAACAACGAATTTTACAGGAGACAGTAAAAACGGAATAATATATATATATATATATATATATATATATATATATATATATATATATATATATATATATATATATATATATATATAAATGGGTGTTTGTATGTCTGTTTGAGATTATTAAACATCCACACCGTTTGACCGATCATCATGATGACAGTAAAACTATCCTGCATCGAAGAGTCAGCTTTATCGACGATTTAAACCTTGCGAGTAGTACTTATTTAACGTGGAGGGAAAGTTTGGTTGAGGAACAGTTGAAAAAAAAAGCTTTACCGATGTTTCGCTTGTGGCCTACGTTTCGAAAAAATATATTTCCATCTTCAGGAAGATGGAAATATATTTTTCGAAACGTAGACCACAAGCCAGATATATATTGGAACAAAAAATATTAAAGACTATAATACTTACTTACTTTGGATAATATTTGGACAACTTCATCAGTACATTGTAACACAGAAATGACATGTGTCATGTAAGAATACAAAGTAAAACTATACTGCATCGAAGAGTCAGCTTTATCGACGATTTCAATTTTGTCGATACACGTTGTGCATGGTGTCTCATGTTCGTTGCATGCTGCGTGCGCAGCTTCCTTAACAGAGAAAATTTTACCCCACTTAATGGTGTCTCATTTTCGTTGCATGCTGCGTGCGCAGCTTCCGTAACAGAGAAAAATTTACCCTCAATGCACCAAAAGAAGTATAGCTTCAAAAATCGGTCACAAGATTTGAAACCAATATAGTTGGTATAAAAACGTGAAGTTAAATAAAACTCACCTTTAAAGTTCAATTCCAGATATATGTTATAATAGAAAACAGTATCACGGGTAATTGGAATAATGAAAATAAATCAATTTAAACACTCATTGATTGCAACGTTTCGTCTTTTCTTTAATTAAGACTTTTTCAAGCTCTAAAAAAATTTTTTTTGACAAAAATTAACATTCATATAATTTTATTTTTTTTTTAGAGCTTGAAACGATGCAATCAATGCGTGTTTAAAATGATTTATTTCTTTATTCCAATTACCCGTGATACTGTTTTCTGTTAAATAAAACATTCTGTATAACCCGTTAGTGACGTCAGAACTGCAAAATACATTCAAGAAAAAATATAGAGGTTAAGTTTTTACTTCAAAGATATTCGAGTTTCAACTGTAGCATTCTATATATGCTATTAGTGACGTGAGAACTTTATATCGTCAAGAAAAATTATAAAGAAAATCCATATCAAAAGAGGTACCTCCATAAAATTTAAATGTAAATAAAGATAGCATTTGTTCTTTGTTATTCGACGTCGATGAAAAATGGCATTTTCCTGTACATAATAGGAAAACCGCGCTTTGCTCAAGATTCATAAACCTCCTAAAAGTGATAAATCTCACTTTAAAATTTACGCAACTGTCAAACTGTTTATTATATTTGGTATTCATAGCGTCATTGAGTCAATTTCCATCTTATTTACATATCAATGATAGTTAACGTAAGGACAATACTCTAAGAGCTATACGCGAGACGAACGTCTCTCGGCTTCGATCCACTTCTTCTTCTTCTTCTTCTTCTTTGTCGTCGTACAGCGCCACTGCCAACCAGTGTTTTACTCGGCTACTTGACTTTGTTCCACATTCGTCACTACTATACTAACACATTTCAATACAGAGAGTTGTTTTGAAACGTAAAGTTTTCTTTACATATTTAAATAAAATGTAAGAAATCACCATGTATATTTATAATAATGCTAATACCCTTAGGGTTGAAGCATAACCTTTTTTTTGCTGTTTGGTAAATAAAAAAAAATAGAAAAAAACTTTTATAAAGACTAGCTTTTATTGCAGTGTAAAAAGGATAATATTTTTTATAATAATAATAATAATTTTTAATAATTTAAGTTCATAATTATAAAAGCGTGGGTTGTAAGCTCTATGATAGTCACGGCCCACGCTTTTATAATTGTGAACTTAAATTATTATTATCATAGTAAGAAATTAATGGGAATTAAGGACACAAAACTTGTGTAATAATTTTACGATTTATTGCCAACGTTTCGTTAACTTGGTTAACTTCATCAGGGTTCAAACCAAGCTAACGAAACGTTACCGATGTTAAGCACTCCACGCTTTTTGCAGTAAAGCTAATTTTTACCATTCCAACCCACTGGTGCAATGGTACAAATTTAGGTCAATATCAAGACTAGAGTTAATGGGTAACTCAGATCTGATTCGGTTCAAAGAGCCGACTCCGACAGAAGATCCGTGAGAGCCGACTCACTTTTTTTTGAGCCGACGGATCAACGGATCCGCATGACTCAGTGAAACACTTAACACACAAAAGCACATTTTACACTTACGTATCAGGTCTTGCTTTGATGCATCTGTCAGCTCAAATGACTCATGCATTACATGTTTGGCTATGTATTTTTGATTCTATACAGGTCGTGATACGATTGACTGAACTAGGTAACTCAGTGCCAGACTGCAGTAACATATTCAGAACTCGACTCTTTTTGAACCGGTTCAGTGAGCCGGCTCACATACGGGATCCAGATGCAAAGATACAGATCACTAAAAGGACCCGTTTTTCTCATCTCTAATCAAGACTGTTATTCACGCGAATGAAGCCGAAAGTAAAAGCTAGTTGTGAATAAGTTCATCATTTTAATCAGAAGCAAGAGTTATTTTTAGACTTTCGGTAACACATTTTTCTAATAAGATAATAATATTGTTCTCCGTATTGCACATAAATGATATTAGATGGCGGGATTTTTTTTTTGAACTCGTCGTGCAGATAAAATATTCGCACAGACCGGCTGTCAGCTTTTATTTTATGCTTTTCACGCTTTACTGAATGGTATTTTCTTTGAAACTTTTTCTTCCTCTTCATTCTCATTCACTGTCTTTCTTTATTTCATTTTTATTCTCCACGATTTTTTTCCAGTAACTTCTATTCTTCTATTTTATTTGAAAATGAAATGTGTACACTTTTCCAAATATTTTTAAATTCAGTTTTAAAATTAAGGCGAAACTTTTGTAAAAAGTATTTGATACGAATTTTTTATCACAATAATTTCTCATTCAAAAAAAACTTTATTAATTATAACTTGTTTTTTATTTATTTTTTTTTTATTTCGGACATAAAACATTTATTTGCTTGTTAATTATATTAATTATAGGTTGTTTTTACTTTATATTTATGACAAAAAAAAACATTTATTTGCTTGTTAACCAATTTTATTTTGAGTCCCGTTTTTGAAAGGAGATAAATATTCAATTTCAGGTAGGTATTTGTGTTGCAATAATTTAATGGTAACAACACAATTTAATATTTATTTTACTTCTTTTAGCTCCTTAAAAATAAGTTTATCCTTTTATATTTTAATACTTGAAAAAAAAACGGCCTTACAAATAAAAATTTCAAACGTAAATTTTTCGTCGTTGATCTGCATCTTTGCATCTGGATCCCGTATGTGAGCCGGATCACTGACCCGGTTCAAAAAGAGCCGAGTTCTGAATATGTTACTGTAGTCTGCCACTGAGTTTCCTAGGTCAGTCAATCATATCACGACCTGTATAGAATCAAGAATTGCCAAGCATGTGATGCATGAATCATTTGAGCTGACAGATGCATTAAAGCAAGAACTGATACGTAAGTGTAAAACGTGCTTCTGTGTGTTAAGTGTTTCACTGAGCTATGCGGATCCGTTGATCCGTCGGCTCAAAAAAAAGTGAGTCGACTCTCACGGATCTTCTGTCGAAGTCGGCTCTTTGAACCTGTTCAGATCTGAGTTAATAATAATAATAATAATAATAAAAGCCTATATAAATCCCACTACTGGGCAAAAGCCTCCCCCTTAATCAGCCATCAATGTACGAGCATTTAGTGTACCTATTATTAATTTATTTTTGTTATTTTTCTTTCCTCTATTTTTAGTTTCCTTTCTATTTAAGTCATATTATATATGACTTAGATCTGAGTTACCCAACTCTAATTCACTCGTGCTTCCACCATATTGCACTAAAGTTACTTTTTATTCGACCGGTACTCCCACCATATTTTTACAACGAACAATAAGTATAAAACGTTTTATTTTTTTTTAAGTATCGTAAAATATCTACTAAACTTGAACTATTAAAACACAATAGACAATTTAAACACAAATTAAACAAATATTTCATATCTAAAACTTGTTAATAATTAAATGTTTTTTTGTAATTTTGGCACTATTTACAGAACTATGTTCCAATCAAATTAAGACATAGGTTTGATTAATTATTTATATATTATTTTGAAACTGTTATTATAATAATTTATAACTATTGTCATGCCGTTCCAGTTATTTTTATAGACATTGTATTTCTTACACTTTTTAAACAAGGCGGACATTCTTTCTTAAATTTTTGTGAATAACTTAGATTTATCAGAGTTTACTTCTGAAACGAATAAAAGAGTCCATGAAAAAATGTACGTAGCATTGTGTACACATGAAAATTCATAGGGCGGATCACAATTTGAAATATTCTTGTATTTGGTGTCGCGCGATGTGGACAACTGTTACGAATATGCTTTAAAATAAGAAACATCGACTGTTCGGATATGTCACTGTAGAGCAATTCATTACTCATTCCGCCGTGATAGTAGAAAGTTATGGGCTTAAGTCCCGACGGTTTGAAAATAGCTTTTTCTTTATTTCGTAATTTTTACATACTTTTTAATAATGTAATAATTTTAAGTTTAAGGGATTAGTGGGCGTGATTCAACTACAGCTAGCAAGTTTAACAAATTCTATTTATTTTCTGTGTGTAAATCGCTAAAAATTTCATAACCTCACATTAATGAACGTTTCAGCTTATACTTGTATTTAAAAAAATGTTTAATCCGAAAATTGTTCTGATATCTTAAGTGGCTGTTGTGAAACAATTTAAAATTGTCATTTTAATCGTATTTATCAAAAAATATACGCCCTACATTCATATGCAGATTATTACTAATGTTTGTACGTCAAAGTCAAGCAATTATTTTGTACTTCAATTGTTCGTAATTTTAAACGTCAGATTCAAACCGTGCATAACCCAAACACTGACTTTATATGTTCATTCTTGTCTTACAAAATGCAACACACTATAAACTTCTGTCCTTGTCCTTACATGTAATTTAGGGGGCAAACTAATTTCCCCTTAATTTGTTTCATTCTACTTCCCCTCGATGTCTTACATTTTTCAAATAGATACGTCGCTAAAGAAGTTAAACTTCAAAAATTCTTGTGAAAAAGCTTTTAAAAAATTAGACATTATATCGCATCCAAAATTATTATTATAATTCAATAATAAATCTCAGGTATTTGGATTAATAATACAAAACAATCGTGTTATTGTTAATCTTGCTACGTTTCGTCTACTTTATTTATTTTTTACTGATTATGGTATATTTGAATTTGTATATATATGTATTTTTCAGAGCCTGACGAAGACTAAATAAAGTAGTCGAAACGTAGCAAGATTAACAATAACACGATTACTTTTAAAAAATTATCAAAAAAATAGTTTTATTGTCTATGTATAACGTAGATTTCAACCCTTAAAAAACGTGGGATGAACCCATTCATACATCTATAACGACTCTATTGTTCCTTTTCCGACTGACTTAGTACTTTCATAAAAAAATATTAATTGTTTTTTAGCTCCACTGCTGCTTTTAATATCCAAGGTCGTGTCCGCATGGATAGCCCTGTATAATATACATATAGCTTTTTTCTTTTCAAAAGTTAAATTTTAGGGTGGATCTGTATTTTATGACAACATCTGTTATCGCTTTGTTATTCCGATGTACACAATATTCAGCTTTTCAAATGGACGCGTATTTTTATGTTACGTTTTTAACGGCTGCGTGTTTACATTGTATATATTTATAACTTTATTGGTTAAAGAAATAAACTTCTTTACTATTGTATATCTGCAGTCATATGACAAAGTAGCTTTTTACATTTTTACGCTGCCGTATTAGAATTGAATATTTGAATTAAAAAAAAACTAATTTTTTTTTATTTTTTAAATAATATATCGTAAATAATATTGAAGAACGGAAAGAAAAAAAAATAAGCCATAGGTAATTAAAAACAAATTAATTAAAATGTGTAAATCTTCATAAGATATACCGTGATTACAAAACGTACCAGGAATGTTTGTGACGTCAAAATGATAAAAGTTGTGTATTTGCATATGGCTTTATAATACATACTATCAAAGTAACTATGGCAACCAGGACCATAAAAACATTTTGACGTCACAGAGGTTTTTGGCGCGTTATCGGATCTTAGCTAAAACATTATTTTTAAAACAAATATAACTCTTTCATTATGAAATTAAACAAAATAATAAAAGTAGTTTCGCTATAAAACTTGTATGTGATCTTTCCATTTATGCAAATAAAATAAAATTCAAAAACCCAATTAGTAAAATGTAATTCTTCGTCAAATATCGAAAAAAAATTTCATCGAAAGTAGATTTTTGGAACTGTTTTTCATGCATTTTGGCAAGTACAAGTCACGAATTGCACAGTAGACTAAAGTCTTGGTTTTCTAAGATAGCGATACCGTAATATTGCGGCCGTAATATGACAGAATGGTTTCACCAAAAATATGTGTAGGGGAGTAATTTAATGCCGTTTTTTACGTTACGGTGATGCCGCCGCTTCAAGAAAACCACATCCATTTCCTTTTATGCATACATTTCTCGTTACGTCATTCACGGGCAGTTTACGGCCGCTACATTACGGCACCACTATCATAGGAAACATAGACTTTAGTTTACGTTCACGAAGTGCATAAAAATATTTAATTTCTACGCAAAATCTTATTCAATATTTAATTGTAATGCTTTCAAAATAAACTAGAAGCAATTATAATTCTTCCCATAAGACTTTAGACCACATTTTCATATATTATTTGATATAAACAAATTATTTAAAATCAGGTAAAGTAAGTGTAACAAAGTTTTATATAGAAAAAAATAGTTTTAAAAAAAATTGGTAACTTAAATTTCTTAATATTTTTGACATACATTTGAAGACTTCTCGTAATTTGAAATTTCATGCCGAGCTGTAAAGAAATTTTAAAAACAGAAACAAAAGACTGATTGTTCTCATGGAAAAACTACTGATTAATTTGCATAGAAAAATATTTTTAAAACTGAATTTAGATAAGAATGTCTAGAAAACTGTACAATTAAAAAAACAAATTTTGGTTTAAGAATCGAATAAACATTTTGCGATGCTTTGCTTATGAAGAAATGCGTGTATAATCTAAGATTTCTGATTTTGTGGTTTTCTGGCAATATGTTTTGTAACTCAGCATTAATAATAACGTATGAATATAATTCTGCCACCCTCAAGCACAAAATGTAGTCATTGGTTTTGTTTTTCCAAAATAAAAAAATGACTTAAGCCATTTTACATCGTGACCTCTCACCTAACACTACCTATTATGTCAGCTCTTGTGCACGATAACATTTCTTAAGAGTTTTATGTAAAAAATAAAAAATTTAATAGTTTTTTAAACAATGATATTGGCTACTACAATGTCTAAGCTTATATAAAATGTCACATATAAACCAAGGACATAAATAAAATATCAAATAGTGAATTGTTTGATGTGTCCATACTGCGTTTTTAGATATTGGGTTTGCACAAAGTTTCCCAGTTTCGTAAAAAAATTGAGCATTAAAAATTTAAAAAACGATTTTGTAGAAAACATATTAATCTATAAAAATGAATTTTCGGGAAAAAGGACTTTATTTATAAGTAAAACACTTAATATTTTATTTTCAGCGACGTTTCGTTCCTTGTTTGGAACTTTATCAAGCTTTAATAATTTATTTACAGTTATTAAAGCTTGATAAAGTTCCAAACAAGGAACGAAACGTCGCTGAAAATAAAATATTAAGTGTTTTACTTATAAATAAAGTCCTTTTTCCCGAAAATTCATTTTTATATTAATTACCAAGGACAAAAAAGAAATAAAGTCAATATTAATCTATATTAATTAATAATTATGCTGAGGGGCACGATGGACTTGATTGAAATCTATCAAAATTATTAAGCATAAAAAAATATTAATTTTAAATCGACAACATATATACGCAAAATTCGAATACTTACGTTGTTACAATAATAATAACAATGAATGACAATTATTTCCCGTATCTGTCACTAAAACAGTTTACTGTCGAATGCTGTTGATCCATTTAAGTCGTTGATAAAGTGGCTCATAGATGACGATTCGATACTGTAGACTTTGTCTGATAGCCGTGACCACTGTTACAGTTAGAGACTTAGACTTGGAGTTCAATTATTCAGTTTTTTGTATAAGTATGAAAAATTTAAAAATCCCAGACGCATAAAAGCAATTCTTTAAAAAGTAAGAACTATTTAATGTCTACTATACCTATAGTAAAAATAATAATATCCAGATTTTTAAAGATTTGTCGGCTTTATTTTTAATGCTTGCTACATAAAAATTGTAAAATATGACCTACAGAAAAAAAATTAAATACAAACAAAAAAATATAATAGGAGCTTGCAATTTTAATTAAAAAGCATAGGCAAACGTATTACGATTTTATTCATAAAATAGGTACATTAAACACACAGGTTACCTCTATAATGGATAACATAACTAGAGGATTCTTCAATATTTTTTATCAACCTCACAATATCGATTAACTGTTTACTGGGTAACGTCATCCCACGAAACGAGGTCACCTCTGTGTGTAAAAATCTTGACTTATTTAAGTTATTACGTAAGATCATTCATCTTATAGGTCGAAGCATAAAGTTATTTAAGAAAATAGATGAAAATTCACCATCCCCCGAAACTACTGAGCCTAAAATTTTGAAAAAAATAGTGCACGTCAGGTCTCCCCCTAGTTTACAGGAAAACCTAAACGAAAATCTTAAGTTTTAAAATACTCACGGAAAATGGAATAGTACGGAACACTCTTCTCGCGACTTCGACTCGCACTTGACCGGTTTTTATTATACTCCATAGTGAAAACCAATCATAACTTAGGTCGTTATGTACCTGCTGCCATCTACGTTATGTTTCTCGTGTGCCCATGCCCATTGTGCATTCATGATTTGAAGTAATACTAAAGGGTTTGAAGCTTAGTTCATTGTTTTACCGTAAAATGCACCCGGCATGATTTTACACTGCGACCAGTATTTTATCTTAACTTTTGTATGATGCAACTAAGTTGAAGCGCCGTCAAAATCAGCAGTCACCGACATAATAACGGCACTGCTATCCTCTTATTTGCAAGCATGTGGTTGGCGCAAATGCGATGTGATTTTATTCTTAATCAAATATACACTGGATGTCTACAGTTACTTGCAGATGATGATGATATATTTTTACCCTGAGTATATTTTCTTTTCACTAACAAAGTTAACATTTATCCTCAGGAAGCTCTCAGCTTCACTCAATCTTTAGTTTATTAGTATTTTTACTGCATACTCGCTTCGTCGTCACACGAAATAAATATGTCAAAAATTAGCTTGCGGGATTTAACTTTATTTTCGTAGATTTAAAAATAATTCAAAAATAACAAACGGTTTGACGTTTTTCAGCAGTATTTACAAAAAACCGATCAAGTAAGGTTCAGTCAGTTTTCTGTTTTTATAATCTTTACATATAAAATTCCGCTGTGCGCGTGTTCGTAATTCTCCTCCTAACCGGCTAGACCGATTTTGATGTTTTTTTTTAACTTATGAGGTCATCTTGGTGGATCTTAGGCCCGGTAAGTGGTGCTGTTGTCAAGATCTAGATTTTTTTTTAATTAAGAAAAAAATGTTATTTTAAAGGGTATATTAAGGAGTCAAATTTTTTATTTTGCCCAAAAACCAACTAAGTTCGCATAATAAAGCCACACTGCCTGTATAAGCAAATACACTATATTGACGGTAGGGTTTTGGCACTGCGACCCGGGTTTTTATTATTACACAAGGTTACGCAGACAGTTTTGCTTATAATTTCCATCGAAATTTTAATTTTATAACCAATGTCTACATAAACACAAACTTTATTTAAGTACTTCTGTCGATTCTATACGGTTGAATACTGTTCTATTATTTCGTTTTTTCTTGTTATGAGAGTGAAAGAAACCGAAAGCCGTCATTTTGTTTTATAGATAGCTGGTTAACCAACCAGTAAATTATTCGGCCAAAATGGTTACTATCATAAAGAACCGGTAATTTTACATCCCTAGCTTAAACATTTTACGAAAGCTATTTGGGCTTGTGGTCTCTGAAATATTAACTGAAAAGCCCTCTTTTAATGGCGCCACACACTAAGTGTAGCCCCTGGCAGGAGCAGTGTTAGAATATTTCCGTTTCTGTAGCGCACAGCAAAGTCCGTGACCTGTTTGCACTCGCTCAAGCATAAACCCCGCCCCCTCACACCACCATTTTCCTTTCTAGTGTTCGTACCATCGAAATAATATATCAGAGAGTATGTATTACCTGAGAGAGCGATTGTAGATTATAGACGCTCAACAACTGAGGTCATTAAAGTTTAATTACATTTATAAGCTCAATACCGGTCAAATTCGCACTTTATAATTTTTCGTACGAAATTTTTAAAACAAATTTTAATTTTTTGGAAAACTTTTTTGGAGGCTTTGCGATGGAAATTTGTCAATCTATGGTTGAAATTAACACATTCATAATTACTATTTTTGAAACATTTATGGTGGGCTGCAGAAAGCATTGTCAAAAAACTGATTTAAAAAACTGACAATAACCTTAGATTGTGATCATAATTGCCGTTTTTATTACTTACAGGAGCAGTCTAATATCCTATTCAAACTTGCTGTCATGTAGATTGTACTCATACAAAAACAAATGATTGTTTTACTTTGAAAATGATTGGTTTTCAAACTAAATTTTGACTAAAATACATGGAGAAAAGTTGTTTCGAAGTGAAAAATCTACTAAAAACTATTGTTTTAATCGACAGTTAATTCTCGAGCAAGATCGATTTAAAATTCTACAATGTTTTTCCTATGGAGACACAACTAAGTTCGTTGCCTAATTATATTTTCTGACAATCCTTTCAGCAACCTAGCATAAATCTGAAAAGAAAAAATGTGATTGTGTAAAATAAAAAATTGATTACATTTTTATCTCAATTTACTACCATGTTGTTTGTAAAAACATGTGCTTTATTTTACTTTTTTCATTATTATTTTCTATTTGTTTTGTATTTATTTATATTTTCGTTTCTTTGATGTTTTCTCTTTCAAACAAAAACGTTAAATGTACTTCAATAATAAATATATCTAACGATTACCTACTTCATTGTTACTTGTTAAAAGCGTTTTAGAGCTAAATCTTATAAACCAATTTTAAATCTATTTCCACATATTCGATCGACTTTAAATTTTGCATACATGCGTAGTTTTGATCACAATACAACGTTTTTTAATAAAGATTAAATTTGTATTCTCCCTACATCATTAAAATTTCTATAACGAACCCGCCACTTCCACCATAAATGTTTCGTTTCTGCCACCATGGGTTTGGTAAGATATTGTGAAGTCCGATCCTGCCAGGCCGATTTTATTAAAATTTTAGGGACACTTTTCAATTTCTACGGGAGGGTTAAATGTCAATTTTGAAACGATTCTGAAATTTTTTTCGGTATTTTGGGGTCCAAAAAGTTTTTCAACCCCTAAAATCTACCCTTAAGATGGCCCGATTACGCCCATTTTAAATAGGCTTCTTGCGGTGATGGATTTCAACACGTGGGCCAAATTTCGTTAAAATCAATTAATTCTGTCGAAAGTTATTGCCCGCACCGCACACAAACACATATATATATATAATGTTTATATATATATATATATATATATATATATATATATATATACTGTGGTGGAAGACGCTGATCATGTGTTCTTCCAATGCGAGAAATGGATCCATCACAGGATGCTGGCCGAGGTTACGGCGGGTATCAAGCTAACTGCCCAGAACTGTGTGGAGTTTATGCTCCAAAGCGAAGAGCACTGGAAAATTGTTAACGCACTTGTACGGAAAATTGTGGAAGATCGGAGGAAGGAAGAAATGGAGTAATACTTATTGGGTCTCTTTTTCTGAGGTAATGCTCGCGCGGTTCCGGGAAAACGAGAGGTGATCGAGAGGAGGTTTTAGTCGGTGCGAGTCCGACACTACCTGCTGGTGTGCATTAGCATTTCCTCCTCTCACAAAAAAAAAAAAAAAATATATATATATATATACAAACATTTTTAAAAATGGTGCCAAAGTGTTTAGGAGGTTATGAAACGTCGAGAAATTTTGGTCCGACCCCTATGTCCCGCCATCCGACCGACGCCAATAGTGTATGTTGCCATATGGCAAATACACTAATAAAATTGTGGAGTCTAAAACCACATTTGAAATTCTCTCCTTATTCTATTTATTCAACGGTACTACTTGTATGTCTTGTATTGTATCCACCTTCGTACGCCTGTTATCCCGCCGCAGCTGGTCTGTTACTGTCTAAAACAGAATGGAATTGACTTGTCACTCACGTCTTCTTTTTGTGTTACGCAGTGTCTCCATTTCATTTGTTGACGCAAGCTCCGAATTATAAGAAATGCACGCGCGTTTCTTTTTTGTTCGAATTTTGCACACTCTTCATAAATTATTATTCTTGCCTCAAATCTATATACATCAGAGTAGTATCGTTTAGAGAAGATGCTAGCGTCATTTCTACGCACAAATGAGTTTTCTTCATACTATGCCGGAAGTACATACTTTCTGATTCGATTTTAGATCAGAAAGTATGCCATTTCGGATGTGTTGTTGTGACAAGCTGCAATTACATTCATATCGTCATGCGCACTGATACGTGAGACGTTGAGACTAGCGACTTTGTCAAGTCACATGTTAGCCCATAGATGTCTATGTTGTACGCCTGTAAGTAGCTATCTGGTGTTATACTGACATTAGACGCATGTGTCATTACGTATATAACCTCAACACTTCAATCACGTCAAAGTAATTTTTTTATGTTATATTGGTGAAAGTCTGTACTTTCAGCATAGTATGAAGAAAAATAGTATACATCACACGAACAGAAAGATGGAAGTCCTGCATTGCCTCGGCATTATGTGGCGCAGTGCAGGAAATTCAAATTTCCGCTCTTGTGGTGTAATATACTTTTCCGATTAGACGCGTCTGTTTTATCGTACTTAGAATATAATTATTTAGTTATCTATCAAAAATGTATAATCCTTATGTCACCTTAAAAAAAGTAGGCTTTTAAACAGAGAAATGATTTATTAAATCAGGTTTATACTTGTTGTAAACATTCATTGTTACATTGCTAAATTAGAAAAATTAATTTTTTTCCACTGTCACCGTCGGGGTTCAAACCCGAATCTTTCCACTTTCGCGGCGGAATGAGTTTATACTTTGCTGTAGTACACGGTTGATATTCTCAAGCACAGAGAGACAAACTTTTTCCAAAAATATATTTTTGGGATTAAGGGAACCCCAAAAGGAAAAATATTGTAAAATTTTTAAAGGTGAATTTTGGCCTAAACTAAAACCATTAGTGGGTTGGAATGGTAATTTGAGTTTATTTCAAGACTATTGTAATTTGCTTTAACATGGATCAAACAGTGTTAGATGTAGATACTACAAAAAAGTCATTAATAATTCTGTGAGAGTTATATATTCTGTCTATTGTGTTTATAGTCTAAGGTTCTAAGCTTAGTGCATTTTCTAATTATAAAAATACATTTACATTTGAGGTAGACGTATAATATAGCAACATTAAAGTTGTTATTTAAAATCCTATTTATGTAATCTTTTTCTAAATTGCTTGGCGTCGTTTTTTAAAACTTTTTTTCTGGAGGGACGAGCCTGTCTCATTTATGTCCCAGAGATAACTTTTAACACGTCGGGTAGAGCTCCCATAACGCCAACGCATTAAACCTCTGCTAATGTGCAGTGATTTTTTTCAGAAACTAATTTTCACTTTTATCTGTCCCCAGATTCGCATCAGCGCCTCGCAACGGCCGGTAGGTGAACTAGTGTATGTAACGCGAGTGTTGTTCGGCTGCATCTGAGATACGCGATTGCTGCTTCGCCGTTTTCTGGTGAGTGGAACAAAAGTGTTATTATTCTCTTTATTTCTTCAAGACCGTTAAATGAGTGCTGTTAGAGTACTCTGAGCTATCTTCGATTGCATCGAACTTGATTAAGTCGTTAACTGGTTATTTTACTGTTTAATTGAACCTAAAATATTATATTATGAAAAATGTATAATCAGATCCTTTTGATGTTAATAAATTATAAATATTTTAGAGGAATTAGGATCAAAGAAATAAAAGACAAATTATTATTTCACAACGTTTCGTATTAAATTAATACTTCATCAGGTGATCTAAAATAAAATAACAAGACAATTTAACAATCAATAATAAAACAAATAAATAAATATTAAACATACCTTAATTAGTTGTCTCAATAACTAAATTTAATTCAATTATCTTGTTATATTATTTGTTATGATAATTTAAAATAATATAACAAGATAATTGAATTAAATTTAGTTATTGAGACAACTAATTAAGGTATGTTTAATATTTATTTATTTGTTTTATTATTGATTGTTAAATTGTCTTGTTATTTTATTTTAGATCACCTGATGAAGTATTAATTTAATACGAAACGTTGTGAAATAATAATTTGTCTTTTATTTCTTTGATCCTAATTCCTCTAAAATATTTATAATATTATATTATCTTATTTTAAGTCATTTATTTTGAGTAAATAAACTGTAAAACCTTGGCTAAAATTCTATGGGAAGAATTGTACATATTTCTAGTTTATTTGAAGCATTAACATCAAAGATTAACAACATTTTTTAAACGATTTAAACGATTTGAATGATTTCGATACTGTTGCGTTCCGGAAGATCCCGTATAATTTTTATGTAAATCAGTTTTTTTTCCAGTTTAGTAATTAAATATCAAAAACAAAGTTGGTTAACAACGTGCATACGACCTCACAACACAAACTTTAAAAAAGCATTTGCTTATCTGGCGCCTAAATTATTAAACGAGCTTGATAGTGCCATTAAACCAGTAATTTCATATGGAAACTATCAAATTTAAATCGGAAAATATATTGATCCCTCCTTAAGACAATATTTTTTAATCGTTTATTTTAATTTTGGATAGTTATTTTTGTCATGTATTTTTATGTAATTTTTCTATATGTAAGTCCAAGGAGAGATGGAAGACCAATCCTTAAAGGATTGAATCTGCTCCAATTGCCTGCCTGCAATAAAACTTTAAACTTTAAATGTATTGCAAAAATAAATATATAATCAACTAAAACGTGAAAATTCATACTTTCTGTAATTTTATCTAGTATAATAGCTTATGTCTGCTATAATTGTCAACAAACATTCATTGTTGTAACACTGTATTAGAAAAATGTATTATTCCAACACGTCACCGTCGGGATTTAAACCCGAATCTTTCCACTTTCGCGGCGGAATGAGTTAGTCAATTACTCTACGGTGCACACAAATCAACATTTTAATCC
Source organism: Venustoraphidia nigricollis (assembly GCA_034508555.1). Classification (NCBI taxonomy): domain Eukaryota; kingdom Metazoa; phylum Arthropoda; class Insecta; order Raphidioptera; family Raphidiidae; genus Venustoraphidia; species Venustoraphidia nigricollis. The sequence continues at coordinate 10,001,789 of JAVRKA010000008.1, forward strand.
TTCATAATATAGCGATTTACAACACTCAAATACACTACATGTGAGAGCCAATTATTTTTTAGCTATAGCTAGACATTAACTCTCAAGTAGCGAGGGCTCTTGAATGAATCAAAGATGAACTTTCCATTTTTAATACGGTCCTAAGTCACAGAATATTTCTGTTTCGTTAGGAATGTGTACAACAATGAATGTTTCTTAACAATTATAGCAGACATAAGCTATTATACTAAGTAATTCAGTTGGTACGTAAGCTACAAGCGTATGTTAAATCTACTAATATGTAATTTTATCGTCTGAAATCCGTAAAGACAATCTGTCGGTTCGTTATTCTGCGGCTTCAGAATTGTTTCAGTATTTTTGTTCAAATATTCTTGAAAGCGTTTACGCGTGTTGCGTAATATAACGAAACACTTAATTGAATATCACAGAACAATAACTATCAAATTAAACACAAGGAAATTGTATTATAGTGTGAACATATTAGGGACATCTAAAGTTTCGGCTAACCCGTTGCCGCCATTGCCTCGCAGTAATTAGATTCACCTTTGACAAGCCACTCTCTATCTCTCTTTAATACCGAATTCGTGTACAGATCGTATAATTAAAGCCATTGTCTTTATGACGGTCACAGCATATCGCTTTCAACACTTTATCCGAATTTATTTCGGTCTTTCCCTAAGAATGTATCGTCAAAGTTGTGAGTTTGCACAATCTGTAGGGACGTGAAGGAAATATAGATGTCACTGTTAAGGTGTAACTGATCCCTCAATTTTAAAATATGCTCTCGGGAAATTTCGATTTGTGGTCGCAGAATTCAACAACCTCGTTATAAGAAAGCTGAAGGGAATTAAAAAATATTTGTTATACCAAATAATTCGTTATAATGAAGTTTGTTATAAAGATGTTAGGTTGGTCTAAGATTCGTTTTAACAAGGTAAGAGGACCCACTTTCTTCTGAAAATTTATCTTTAAACTTTAAAATTGTGGCCAGTTTACTTGCGGGAATTTCGAACTCTAGCGATGTCTCATTTTTTGTTTGTAAGATTCTCGTCTACATACTCAATTATTTTTCGTTTCTCTGCGACGATTAAGGAACATCTTTTTCGGTTCTCAGCCGTTGCAACTTTAAATTTACTAACAACAGTGACCAACAGCAGTGTTTACATTACTTTACATCAAATATAGGATAAATTTAACGTGTCTGAACCTGTCGAGACATGATTTGTTGTTGTTATTGTAGAATTGTGTGTGATTGATTGGTAGGATACGTTATGTAAAGGTTATAAGTTGACAAAAATCGTTAAATAGAGGTAAATTATACTTTATACTTTATCTGGTTTTAAATCCTTAATTTGATCAAATAAACTGTAAAAACTTAGCTAAAAGCTATTGGGAAGAATGGTACAGATTTCTTATTTTTTTGTAAGCATTAACATCAAAGATTGAATAAGATTTTTCATAGAAATTAGAAATTTCTGAAACGTAAGTGTATTTTACATCCAAACTGTTCGTAAGAGGGAGACTATTAAACAGTTGGTAAACAATCACCTTAATTATAAAATATAGTTGTTGTTGATTTAGATTGCGCTAGTTGTTGATTACTCTGAATCTAAATAATGGATTATCGCAAATACGCCTTTCACTTGAAGCGTCTGTTTCACCTGCGCATAATAAAAGCGGCAGATGGCGGGATCGCGGATTTCATTACGTAGAATCAATTAAAAGCATCTCAAGAACAACTGGTGACACCTTGTCGACCCCCCGCCCTTCCTCAACCAACTCCCATTATTGACATTGTAATGAGACACCTGAGTTAATGTCATTTGTTTGGTCCTGAACTATATCGATGTCGAATTATATTAGTCATAGATTTAGTCACAAGAAGTTGAAATAAAAATCCGGGTCGCAGTGCCAAAACCCTGCCGACAATATAGTGTATTTGCTTATACAGGCAGTGTGGCTTTATTATGCGAACTTTAGTTGGTTTCTGGGCAAAATAAAAAATTAGACTTCTTAATACACCCCTTAAATAACATTTTTTTTTCTTAATTGCAATATTATTATCAATCGAACCTCTATACTAAATTATATACACCTTTCAGTAAATAATTCATAATCTGCAAACTAGTTTTCTCATAAAATTTGTAAATTCGGTCCTGTCAGGCCGATTTTATCAAAATTTTAAGGACACTTTTTAATTATTACCAGAGGGTTAAATTTCAATTTTGAAACGATTCGGAGAATGTTTTCGGTATTTTGGGGCCTAAAAACATTTTTCAACCCCTAAAAACTACCCTTAAAATAGCCCGATTAGGCCCATTTTAAATAAGCTTCTTGCGGTGATGGATAATCAACACGTGTGCCAAATTTCGTTAAAATCAATTAACTTCTTCGAAAGTTATTGCCCGCACGCACACACACACACACACACACACACATATATATATATATATATACCGTTTTAGAAATTATTTTGTACTTCAATTTACCGTATTTTCAAACGTCAGATTCAAGCCTTCCATCCTTGTCTTACTACTTTACGAATCAAAATGCAACACACTATAAACTTCTGTTCTTGTCAGTTCCATGTAATTTAGGAGACAGACTAACTTCCCCTTTATTTGTCAGTTCTACTTCTCCTCGATTTCTTACTTTTTTCAAACAGATGCGTCGCTAAAAATAATCACCGATTTTAATTTGTAAAAAAATGCTGTTTTTTTTCTCGTTGCGTAACTGGAACAGTGTATGACTGTGAGTGGTGCAGTTGTGCGGGAATTTTCTCTCGACAGAATTCCAATTCCTGTGGGATTATTTGCGCTGTGACAAATGACAGTCGGGTCATAGTCTTGCTCTTTTCACTATAAGAAGTCTTTCAACTGTACGTTGCATGTACATTCGTCCTGTACAGTATTGGATAAATCCAGATAAATGCAAATATAATAGGGGTTTGCTCTGCTCCCTGTAAGCTCTGATGTAAGTTCGTCGTACCATAAAACTGCATATAAAGAAACAAAGATTTGTTCGTTTTCTTTTGCAACGCTTATGCAATTTCTTTTGTTTTAAAGGCGACCGTCCGATCGAAGACTTTTAGAGCGAACTGACCACGACTGTATAAGTTTTCATAAGCCCCCAGCTCCGAGAACTAATAAATGTCAATTAAATTTTCAATTTATCGTTAAAAATAATAGCAATGGTTTTATTGCGGTTACAATAGGGATGTTGACTATTTTTGGGAAAGTGTTTTAAATCGTGCAGAAGTACCTAATATTGCACCAAATATTTATTATTTTTATTTAAATACAACTCAAGCCTTAAAACTCATGTATTTTAAATCCAGTTTCAAATTTCGGTCCAAAACGCCAATACTAGTCGCGTGACGTCACCTGTTCATACCAAAGGAGGCTCAAAAGTTTACACGAGAGCTACCATCCTATAGATGCGTATTCTGTGCTCATAAACGTTAGTAAACTGAGGTGAGGAAAAGTTGTTTCGTAGTAATTTGACGTTTCCTATAAACAAATAATAATAAATTACACACTAAATATTAACCAAACAATAAAGTTTTTTGACAGCGGCTGAACATATGGCGTCATGCGCTCTGATTGGTGTCTGTTGTCACGTGACTTGAGAGTGATTTTATTAGGTTTTATTTATTAAATATTAATTAAATTCCTTAAAAATAAGGAAAAATATAGTGTTTTTTAGTATTTCTATCATAGAAACTACTACTTTTGGTTAAAATTATGTTTTTATTTGAATACAGTCAACATCCCTATTGCGTAAGGTTCTTAAAATAGCAAAAACTCGGATAGCAGTGCCAAAACCCTGCCGACAATATAATGTAGTTGCTAATACAGGCAACGTAGCTTTATTATGTAAATTATGTTTGTTTTTAGACAAAATACAAAAATTTAACCCTCAGGTACACCCCTTAAAATAATCATTTTTCTCAGTTCAAGTATTGTTATCAATCCAACGCCTGTATCAAATCAAATACACCCTTCAATAAGTAAATTAGTATTGGCAAACTAGTGTTTTCGTAAAATTTGTAAGTCCGGTCCTGTCGAACAGATTATAATAAAATTTTAGAAGAATCTTTTAATTGATACTAAAGGGTCACATTTCAATTTTGAAATGATTCTGATATTTTGTTGGGTATTTTTGGGCCCAAAAACATTATTAACCCCTAAACCCCACCCTTAGGCTGGCCCGAATCGGCTCATTTAAAGTAAGCGTCGTGCGGTGATAGTATATAGTATGTCGTAGGATAATTTATTGAAAAAATTGGATCTTTGCGAAAATCAAAGGAAGATTGCAAATTATCTGGTTTTTTGCAATCTACCTGGGATTTTCGCGAAGATCCGATTAAATCAATTATCCTACGACATATATAAACATTTTCAAAAATGGTACCAAATGTTCAGGAGGTTATGAAACGTCGCGACATTTTGGTCCGACCCCTAGGTCCCGCCATCCTACCGACACTAATAGTGCATATGGAAAATACACTAGTAATAGATAATGGTTTGTTAAATATTCTAAAACACTGATTGTTACAATTATAACGCGATTTAAAAAAAAAAAACTAAATTATGTCAGTGTCGACACGAACCCGAAACTTCAGTAGCCGCGATATTGGAAAAATTCGGGGTATAAATAGAAAAAACCCGGGTCGCAGTGCCAAAACCCTGCCGACAATATAGTGTATTTGCTATACAGGCAGTGTGGCTTTATTATGCGAACTTAAGTTGGTTTTTGGGCAAAATAAAAAATTTTACTTCTTAATACACCCCTTAAAATAACATTTTTTTTCTTAATTGCAATATTATTATCAATCGAACCTATATACCAAATCATATACACCTTTCAGTAAAAAATTCCCTATCTGCAAAATAGTGTTTTCACAAAATTTGTAAATCCGGTCCTGTCGGGCCGATTTTATTAAAATTTTAGGGACACATTTTAATTACTACCAGAGGGTTAAATTTCAATTTTGAAACGATTCGGAGAATTTTTTCGAGGTTTTGGGGCCCAAAAACAATTTTCAACCCCTAAAAACTACCTTTAAAATGACCCGATTAGGCCCATTTTAAATAGGCTTCTTGCGGTGATGGATTTCAACGCGTGGGCCAAATTTAGTTGAAATCAATGAACTCTTTCGAAAGTTATTGCCCGCACACATATATATATATATATACGTATATATATATATATATATATATACGTATATATATATATATATATATATATATATATATATATATATATATATATAAATATATATATACATATATATCTAAACATTTTTAAAAATGGTGCCAAAGTGTTTAGGAGGTTATGAAACGTCGAGAAATTTTGGTCCGACCCCTAGGTCCCGCCATCCGACCGACGCCAATAGTGTATGTTGCCATACGGCAAATACACTAATTAATTGTCAAAATATATAAGAAAACAAATATTTTCTAGCTCACTATTTATTTTGAGATTGAAATTTTAAGGCTGTGCAGATTAAAATAACAAGAAATAAGAATGCATTTCTGTATTTTAATTGCAGAAGAAGAGTCATACAAAAATGTTAATTATTTTAAATAAAATAGATAAAAGAAACGTTAAGTTTCACTAACGTAATTGCATTCCTTAGTTATAAGTAAACACATCTATTTACTTTTACTCTGCATAATACAAATTGTGTACAGTGTGTTCAGAAAATACATCGCTTATAAAAATTGTTCAACATAAATTCTGAAAGATTAATTATAAAATTAAAATAAAAAAAAACTTTTAAAATTGTTTTTTTTTTTGCCTTTTGTAAGTATTGTATTTATAATTATAAGTAGATTAACCGAGCTGGGTAGTGTAGTGGTGACAGCACTAGACTCGCATTCGGGAGGTTCGGGTTCGAATCCTGGGGGGGCAGATGTGACTGGGAGTTTTTCCTACTGCCTCTCGCCGAGAAACGGTAATTCCTTAACCGGCCATCTTGATTAAGGTTTTCCATGGTTTCCCTCAATTAATTCCAGATAAATATCGAGATGGTTCCTTATTCAAGGCCATGGCCGATTACCTATCAAACTCCCAGTTCAAAAATTACCTATCCTATCCTAATTTCCTAAAATTCCTTCATTCGCCCATTGCTTTTAGCTAAGTTGAAGTTTTTAGAAATGTAGAAAATAACGGGAAGTGATAAAATGGACTTAAAAGTCGACATAAAAGTCGACAAACGGATGTTAAACGCATTATTATTATTATTATTATTATTATTATAAGTGGCTTATGGCTTTGGAGAAAATATTAAAAAAAAAATTTTTTATGACTTTTTAATTCATAAGTATGTATTTGAAAAAAAATTGTGATTTGACAAAAATCAATGTCCTTATCGACCCAGAGGTTAAAGAATAATATCATCAAAAAATGAACGGGATAAAACTGTACCCACCTTATCTGTACGTTTTATATGAAATGAACTGGCTCTCCAGGTCTTCTAGGAGATACGGAACTAATTATTCTTAGAGTATCGAGCGTCTATAATCTACAGTTACGATCGGGTTAAGATAAGTAAGGTTTCGGTGAAAACCCGACAATTTGCAGAACGTACCAGCGTTGCCATACGTCCCGATTTTGGCGGGACGTCCCGATTTTTAAATTAAAATTAAATGTCCCGCGCGGGACAGACGCAGTCCCGCTTTTCGGGGATAACTCGACCGTGCGTGCAGCGTGCTGAGGAAGCGCTTTCGGGGGGCACAGACAAGTGTGGACTACAGCTATCCTGTGAAGAATTCTTCATCTTTATTAAAGAGAAAAAGGAAACTTTAAAAGAAGTTAAATCTTCACAGAAATATCATGGACAGTAATTCTTATAAATAATTATTCTCTTATTGTAAGTTACAATTTGTAACACTCACTCCTCAGACTATTGTTTGAAACGCCATATTTTTCTAATGAAAAAAACTTTTTTGATTTTGATTTCTGTTTTTTTTTAGGTTTTTTTTTATTCAGAAGACGAATAAGACTCAACTATTTAACGATAGGGTAAATCTGATTTAAAATATCATATTTTTATTAAAATACATTTTCTATGGCTATTTTTGCTATCTGTTGTCACGTAAACGTAATTTTAACTCAAATAGAAAGATAAATATTTAAAAACTTCTGATTATATACGTTTTTTTACTATGTCCCGCTTTCGACGAAAGAGTCTCACTTTTTTCACCCAAAAAGTTCCAAAATCCCGACTTGGCAAAAAAACATCTGGCAACACTGGTTAGTACTGTTTTATAGAAATGTTAGTAATTAAATATAAAGAAAAAAAACACATTTATGCTTTCTTTGATGTTTTGTTTGTCTTTCTAGCCGCATCTTTCTTAAAATTGCAGCTCTCTTGTTTATTTTATTCTTGTCTGCCTGTTTTGCGGAAAAACACTTTAACATATTGTTTTCTGAATACACAAATGAACCTACTTTTCCGACAGAAATAAATATTTATTAAATTCGCCTTTTACTAGATTGGCAGATGTTTGGAAAAACAAAACAAAGATCTTTCGGCATATTTTACTTTGACAAAATGTTTGAATGACAAGTAAACGTTATATTTTTTTTATTAGTTAATTAAGTACTTACTCAATTTATGCTGAATTGATTATTGATTTATTATTTTGTTTTGATTTTATATACGGTCGATCGACTTCAAATTTTCAGGGTAATTGTATTATTATGTCCTTAATAAGTATACAAAAATTAAGAATTTTCTGACGGTGTGCCTTAACCACGACAACTACCTTAACTGTTTATTTAAATTTTTAACCTATACTCGTGGGTATGACTAGATTCCCTTCCGCTAGATTTAACTCTATAGCTTCATTGTACCTACAGGATTTCCATGTCGGTAAACAATTTTACAAATCTCTATAATTCGATACTAAATTAATATTTTAATAGAAGCTTAGAAACAGAACACTCCTTATTATATTAGCTTTGATTCAAGCACGTTATAGGAAACGAAAAGTGTGTTAAAATATGAACCAGCTTGCGAGTTCAACTCACATTGAGGATAGACTAAAACATTTTAGTATAAGCCGTATTAATATATTCAAATCCCAAAATCCACTATGGGATTAAGGAAGTAAAGTGGAACATATTCATACATAGAGGAAATGAGAAATATATAATTTAGTGTGGGCTCTGTAATGAAGCGAACCTCTCTCCATGTCGTCTGTACTCCTTGCGATGACGGCATTAACAAATGTTCATTACATATTGTGCAATGTACATGCGTGACATCCATACCTTTGCTTATGCAATTTATAGTTGGACAAACTTACGGACCAATCCCATATTTTCAACAATTATTATTCCGCCGCGAAAGTGGAAAGATTCGGATTTGAATCCCGAAGGTGTTGGTGGATAAAAATATTTTTTTCTGATTTAGCATTGTAACAACTCATTCCGCCACGAAAGTGGAAAGATTCGGGTTTGAATCCGGACGGTGTTGGTGGATAAAAATATTTTTTTCTGATTTAGCATTGTAACAACTCATTCCGCCGCGAAAGTGAAAAGATTCGGGTTTGAATCCCGAGGGTGTTGGTGGATAAAAATATTTTTTTCTGATTTAGCATTGTAACAGTGAATGTTTAACAATTACCTTTGTTTATGCAATTTATAGTTGGACAAACTTACGGACCTATCTCATATTTTCAACAATTATTATCAAAACAACTTCCTAGTACATTGGGTACCTAGTTATTGTAATGGGTTCGAAAATCCAGAATCAAAATTTCTAACAATTTTTGATGTTTTAAGATCACTATACTATTTTTAAGCTATTTTTGAAATACGTAAGTGATTTCTTAAGAGAAAATCTCGAGAATGAAAATTAATATCGACTACGTTAAGATTGTCGGAACGCTCTGAATTTAATCCAAAAATAAGACTTCGGCTGATAGCTGATTGTAGGCTTATTCGTCAACATTTTGTAAAAATTCTTTCTCTATAAGGAAGATTAAGGACAAATCTAGGTCTCTTATGGACTACTTTTGTAATTTATGTACGATTTACTAGAGAAAAGTTGGCATTAATTGTGCCAAAAAACACATGTTTTCAATGTCACACTACGATCTTAATCGTATTTATTTCACAAAATTGTTTCATCACAAATCTCAAGTGACTCTTCCTTTTTCGAAAAAGTTTTTGAAATCTTCAAAATATTTCCAAAAATTAGAGTAATCAACTGACAGAGGCACTCTTGCAACAGCATTTTTTGGCCTCAAAATGTGGGTTAAATTCAGAGCGTCCCGATAGCCTTATTATCAATTATTATATTAAGTATTATTATCAAAATTATTATTATTATCAAAAGAGTTATATTTAGCTTCCCAGTACACTAAGAAAACCGCAATTAAAATTTTTAACAAATATTTATGCTTCAAGATCACTATTTTTAAACTATTTTTAGTGTGTGCATGGTTATTTCTTTCCAAGACAAAATCCATAAGAAAAAAAATAATATCGACTACGCTAAGGCGCCAATCGACGCGTAGTAACGTAAATATGATTTGAAAGAAATGTTTTCAAAATCAGTTTAATTGTTCTTTTTGTTAACGATTTTGCACGAAATTTAGCGAATAAAAAATTATATCATTTCGTTAGCGGTTCGATCGGAGCGTATTAACGTAATTATAATTAGAAAGAAATTTATCAAAGTAGATCAAGTCGTTTTGCTCTTGTTATGAACAAAAATACTGCAAAAAAGTGGATTTTACACGAAATCTCGAGAATAAAATATGATATCGACTTTATGAGGATGCCAATCGAAGCGTACGTATTAATAAAATATGATCTAAATTCTAAATCAGTTCGGGCGTTCTTTTTGTTTAAAGTGGGGATTTTAGAAGTTTTCGAAAAATATTTCTCGGGCTTAATTTGTTAAGGTCATACTGGGAATTGGTCATGTGGACCTCAAGGAACAACTTGTAGAGTCCGAATATACGACCCAATTGAAATTCTTTAAACAATTCGTGGATTAGAGCCTGGGAACAGGAGGCTTGTAATAGAGTCGTGCAAACACCGTATAAGCAACGTAGCTTTCTTTTACAAAGCTAATACCGTTATTCTTTCATCCTATTCACCGAGCTGGGTAGAGTAGTGGTACAGCACTAGACTCGCATTCGGGAGGTCCGGGTTCGATTCCCGACGGGGGCAGATGTGGCTGGGGCTTTTTCCTACTGCCTTTCGCCGAGAAACGGTAATTCCTGTACCGGCCATCTTGATTGAGGTTTTTCATGGTTTCCCTCAATTAATTCCAGATAAATATCGAGGTGGTTCCTTATTTGAGGCCATGGCCGATTACCTATCAAACTTCTAGTTCAAAAATTACCTACCTTATCCTAATTTCCTGTAATTCCTTCATTCGCCTATTGCTATTATATAAGTTGAAGTTTAAGAAATGTAGAAAAAACGGGAAGTGGTATAATGAAAAATAGTAATGGTGCGAATGGCGTCTGTTATGACATAAAGTCGAGAAACGGACGTTAAACGCATTATTATTATTATTATATTTCATCCTATTCGATCTCCGTAATTTTAAACGTGAGCTGAAAATAATTATACTAATTTTCCCAAAATAAGAAAATTATAAGCATTGTTCAGTATAATGAAAACATCCGGTATATCCGGTACGTAGACGAAAATGGGTAGGCATTTTGTATATGCGGTTAAAATTGGGTATGCTTATTAATAACGTTATTCGAGTCTTTAGTATTACATGCATAAGCCACATACATAGAGGTACGTAGTAAAGTGCGTATTAAACGCGACATTTGCAATTAGTGACTTTTGAAAATTTACTCTTAAGTTAATGTATATTTTTCATTTCATCACGTTTCAAAATAAAACATTTTCCACCTCTAAGAAGGGGTGGCATTCACCCCGCAATCGAGAGCGGCAAAACATTTTTTTTAACTTTTTATTTGAGCTTTTAACAATGCAGTCCAACAGTTTTTATGAAGATTCATTGACTGGCCCTGGATTCCGAGCTATAAACCTTACGGCACTCCACTAGTCGCTGATGTTTTCAATGATTCTTAGAAACATTCATTGTTACAAAGCTATATTAAAAATATTTTTTTTAACAACTGTCACCGTCGGGACTCAAACCCGAATCTTTCCACTTTCGCGGCGAAATGAACTTTCAGTTACTCTACGGTGCGATATCTCATCAGTTAATACTTCATAATAAAGCAATTGTAACATTGAATTCACATCATGCGAAAGCAGATTTTACTCCGTAACGCTGAAAGGGTTCATGTCTAGCGTTACGGAGTAAAATGTGAAACTGCCGTTCATTATTATTTTTTTAATCACTGTTAATTGGATGTATGATTGATGGAATTCAGTTTTCTAGTGTAAATAAAAAAACCCGGGTCGCAGTGCCAAAACCCTACCGACAATATAGTGTATTTGCTTATACAGGCAGTGTGGCTTTATTATGCGAACTTAGTTGATTTTTAGGCAAAATAAAAAATTTGACCCCTTAATACACCCCTTAAAATAACATTTTTTTTTTCTTAATTGCAATATTATTATCAATCGAACCTCTATACCAAATTATATACAACTTTCAGTAAATAATTCACTATCTGCAAACTAGTGTTTTCATAAAATTTTTAAGTCCGGTCCTGTCGGGCCGATTTTATTGAAATTTTAGGGGCACTTTTTAATTACTACTAAAGGGTTAAATGTCAATTTTGAAACGATTCTGAGAATTTTTTCGGTATTTTGGGGCCCAAAAACATTTTTCAACCCCTAAAAACTACCCTTAAAATGCCCCGATTACGCCCATTTTAAATAGGCTTCTTGCGGTGATGGATTTCAACAAGTGGGCCAAATTTCGTTAAAATCAATTGACTCTTTCGAAAGTTATTGCCCGCACACACACATATATATATATATATATATATATATATATATATATATATATATATACTTATATAAATATATATATATATACATATATATATAAACATTTTCAAAAATGGTGCCAATGTGTTTAGGAGGTTATGAAACGTCGAGAAATTTTGGTCCGACCCCTAGGTCCCGCCATCCGACCGATGCCAATAGTGTATGTTGCCATATGGCAAATACACTAAAAAGTTGCTGTAAAATTATCGCGCATCATTAATTTAACAAACGGTAGGCGAGAATAGAATAGATGAGGAATGCGTAATGTGCTCTCGTCTAGACAATGATATTTTATACACACATATAAGTGATCCGCCCTGCTCTGGTTTCGAGGTATCTGTGACATAAAAAACGTACAACAAACGACTTGTGAGGTCCCTACACACCAGCGCAGTGTGCCCGATACACACTACGCTTTTCGAACAAAACTGCTATTTTACATTGGAAATTGTTGCGTCCATATTTTTTTCAAACGTATACAATTAAGTTAGCAGAAAAGTGGACACATTGATGTAAATCAATAAACCATTTACATCAATTTGTCCACTTTCCTGCTAACTTAATTGTATATGTTTTAAAACTGTTATTTTTATGGTAACAGTTATAATCGGTACTGTTATTAAAAAAGTGTGTGTTCGACTTCTACGCGGGGCTGAAGTAACACATGCAAAGAATAAACATATTATATTGTTAGTCAGTGTTTTTAACCTTTTAAGGGAGCCCCACCCTTTTGAATCTGAAAATAGTTTTTGAAAAATATGTTTTGATTTTTAAGTTTAGAAAAATACATTTTTTGCGAAATGAGCGAGGTAGAACAGTTGTCTCGTAATCTAGATAACATTATGTTGCAGTACTCACAGAACACAAAACAAACAGATGATGCTACAGCCATTGCGTCATCTAACCCTGACGTTGCAGTACTCGATACCGGTTTTGCGGAACGGAAGCAGATGGTGCTGTCATTGCTTGACACTTTGCGTAAAGCGTAGAGACACATAAGAAGTATTTAATTTCAAAAAAGAAAACTCCACGTCTGTGAACAAAAAGTTTCAATTACGAAAAAAAAGTAGTGTAATAGAAAGGGAAGCGTTTAGTATAAATATTGAAAGGGAAGCGCCAACTCGGAAAGAGCCGACGAGACGCGGTACGTCTGAATGGGACATTGCTAGGTGCAACGCGTGCAATCTGAAACGTTTAAATCCCATTCAAGCACGCCATTAGATGTTTCACATCAAAAATATAAATCGGTTGAGAAGGAACCGCTGGCGGTAAGTCGAAGAAAACGGTTTGTTTTAAATATACATAAATATTGGAAAACCATCCCAACCTGCTTGCCATGAATTTATTAGATAATAGGACAATATTACATAGACTAAAAGACACTATATCGTCGACTTACCAGACATAGAATAATAAATTAACGATATGCATAGAGTATCACCATTGAGCGATATATCTCTCTTGCCAGCAGTTCATCATCATATTAGTTTATAGTTTGTATAAACTGATCACTAATAAGACGCAAATCTAGATAGTGTGTGTTGATCTTCAGACCGTAATGTGGTGATGGTGATACGTTGATCATAGAACATCACGAAACCAAACGCGAAGAAAAGAAAACAGCATGCCTGCCTGCCCATATGCCTATAAAACTCGCACGCTCGTAAAATTTCACATGTGTGAAAACTTTGAAACCAACCGAACCCGTACAATATATCTGGATGCACAAAACAAAACCACGTATGTTTGGCAAGATTTGTTTTTCAAATTAATTTTATATTATTATTTTGTATAACATTGTACAAATTCAGAGCTGGGCAAAGCACCGTACCTAAATGCTTGAACCAGCGAGCATTTATTAAAGTGCTTATTTAAGCAAATATGAAATTGATCTCTAACCTCAAACAAAATAAGAATTACACAAGGTAGATGAAATATGTTTTTATTAAATTTTAAAAGTGTTTATTAAGGATTATAAATTGCTTAATAAGCATTAAAATAAGCTCGATGAATGCTTATTAAGCAATTTATAATGCTTACGTACTTAATAAGTGCAAGTGCTCCAGCGTCGGACTGGCCCCACATGGAGTATTATGTTCCGTAGTGCGAGTGCGTAACGTTAACGTTAACACCAACCGATTGCTATCTTAAAGAAGTCTTAAGATGTGTTTAAGAGGCGAATTGATTTGTCCAGATCCATTGGAAATCTAATTTTTTATACCCCAAGCACAAAATTAAGTAGTTTCGGAATTTGCTTTCTACGTAACGTATTTTCAAAGTTCTCTGCGTTTTCGGCACGGGTTAAACTGTGTAAATTGTGCTGAAATTTTAAGCTAATCATTCTTTCAATATATAGAACCATTTCAGGGGGTAGCAACTCAAAAAATTTGAAAAAAAATTGGCTTATACAAATAAGAGCCAATCTAATAATACACTGGCCCTTATTTTGACAAGCTAGAAATTGTCAACCTTCAAAATGATTCTTTACATTTAAAAAATGATTCTCTGAAAATTTCAGCTCGCATGATTAAATTTAAGCCGTGCCGAAAATGCTGTAACGGTTATAGGTTATCATTAGCATTACGTTACGTAGTGCAAGTGCGTAACTTTGTCTATGACTTAACACTAACCAATTTCTATCTTAAAGAAGGCCTAAGATGTGTTTAAGAGGAGAATTGATGTGTCCAGATCCATAGGAAAAGATAAATTTTTATAGTACTGTCTATTTTTATATGGAAATAAGAACATTTTGAGATATGTAATTTTGCACAAAACGCACTTAAAATGTTTATATGTAAGAATATATAAATTCGACGTAAACGACTTTGCATTAAGGCCGCGGATAAACGTGCTATTACTATACAAACAAAGATTACGTAGCCACGCTGTACAATGTATCTACGTATGTGTCACTTACCACGAGAGTCAATCATACAGTTTTGATATTTTTACGACAACGCCAGCTTTAAAAATGCAAATTCATATTTGTTCCTGGAAAATCAAAGTTCTTTTATTGCAACTCGAGTTAGTGTCGAAATTGGACGTTATTCAAACTGAACAGTATTTTACACATTTAAGCAAAATGTAAAATACTCAAAAAACAGCAGGGTGAAAGATTTTATGCAATTGAAGTTGTCAAAAAGGGACAAAAAAATCGAGGAGAAAATCACTAGTTGCAATTCTTATAGAAAAAATTTCGCCCATTCTCACATCTGGCTCTTTTGATTCAGAAGTTATGGCGTTTTCAAAGTTTAAACCCCCATAACTAAAATAGATACGACTTGCGGATGGTTGCAATCGATTCGGTTTTGCCAGCTGTTCGTCGTTTTGGGGGTCGTGAAAATTATGAAGTGATAATTGCTGTATTAATAAATATTTGGAACACGTCACTATTCCGGTCATGTTGGAATCCGGGACAAGTTTGGACGTATGACACCCTCCCCCTGATATTGAACATTAAATCTACCGTTATAGACCAGGGTCGATAGTTTTGAAAATGGTAAAAAGTGAAACAAAATTATAGTAGGATGAAACCCATTGGAAAAGGTAGAGAATATAACAAAAATGAAAGGAAAAATAATTCACGGTCGAGCTGAGGTCGGTAAGGGGAAGGGGGTGAAAAAAAGTTAAATGGCAAAGTTGTAGGTAATATAGGTAATATATACACTTTTTTCACATAACCTCAAAATTTATGTGAAAAATTCAAATAACCAAGTTTTTGGTTTTTTATTTTTATCTTTTGCAAAAAAATTTATTTTTTCACGAAATTTGGTGAAAACTTACCTTTTTATGTCCCAAACCCACAGTAATTTCTTTTATTTAAAACATTCATTTTTTCACCTTATTTTGACTGAATATCGAAAAAGCACCCTAATTTTTAATCGAAAATTCTCACGTCAAAATATCAGCTTTTTTAAAAAAGTCGGTAGGCTTTTTGTTCCTTGAAATCTCTACTTTCTAGTGGTATGAAAAAAAATATACATTACTGCGGTAAATGTTCTCAGAAAATACAATTATCTTAAAATAGCAATAAATAGGCATCTACGCATATAATTTATAAGATTATATGCGTAGATGCCTATTTATTGCTATTTTAAGATAACTTATTTGCATTTTCTATTTGCTAATTTTGTTTAGTTTGACAAAAAGTTTCCACAAAAATATTTTTCAAATAACTGCAAGCGAAATATTTGGTTTACATTATTTGTTTATGTATAAGGAATACTCTTCACAATTATCAAATTTTGATAAGCAAGACCACCTTATTGCAGTTTTTTGCATTATGGTAGCATTTAGTAGAACATTATATTCTTTATGTATTTTATATGAATCGAATGTATTTTCCAATAGCGTTTACAACACAATGTATATTTCAAGTACCACAAAAGACTTGTGTCATAAAATAATCTTTCCTGCGAATAGAACGTTTGCAGGAATGTGAATTTCTTTCCTGTGTTCCTGCTATAATCCCGATTCATTGTATAATATCATGTTATTGGTCGACCATATTTTACATTCTGAATGAAATAAGCCAACCTCCAACCCCACTCAAATAATGTATACGTGTTTAATCTCGAGTAGACAGCATTGTCTGTTTTCATAAAATTTGCTGAACCTGTCTTTTATAACGCAGCGTACATTCAACTGAACAAGTTACAGCTGAATCCTTCGAACCAATAAGAAAGTTAATGTTACTTATAGTGCAGACGCTGGGCTCAGGATCATCCGCCACCTAGTGGAGGCCCTGGGCATTTTAGGACAATGGGGCCCCTATGACTATTAAGGAATATATACCGAGTTGGTTAGAGTAGTGGTGACAGCACAAGACTCGCATTCGGGAGGTCCGGGTTCGAATCCCGGCGGGGGCAGATGTGGCTGGGACTTTTTCCTACTGCCTCTCGCCGAGAAACGGTAAGTCCTGTACCGGCCATCTTAATTGAGGTTTCCCGTGGTTTCCCTCAATTAATTCCAGATAAATATCGAGATCCTTATTTGAGGCCATGGCCGATTACCTATCAAACTCCTAGTTCAAAAATTACCTACCTTATCCTAATTTCCTATAATTCCTTCATTCGCCCATTGCTATTATATAAGTTGAAGTTTTAAAACTGTAGAAAAATAACGGGAAGTGTGGTAGATGGAAAATAGTAATGGTGCGAATGGCGTCTGTTATGACATAAAGTTGAGAAACGGACGTTAAACGCATTATTATTATTATTAAGGAATATATAAACAAAATTCTTCAACAACCTAGAATATTACTATTTATTACTTAAAAAAACAGTGTAATTACTAAGCAAATCAATAATTAACAAATACATTATTAAAAAATATGTCGATATATTTGTCGCCAGTATTACTTATCGGATGCTGATCTAGCTGACTCGCGGGACCCTGGGCACTTGCCCAGAATGTCCAGTGCAAAATAGGGCCCTGGCTGGACTACATTTCGTATAAAAAATCCGGTGCATTCATTCCAATTGATGATTTACGGAATTAAATTCTGAAGTCTTCGTATATGTTGGTGTTGATCCAATAGAATGTCACTTAAAGGAAGATTTGGTTGAGGATCAATAAATAAATAAGCTTTACCAAAGTTTCGCTAGTGGCCAACGTTTCGAAAAAGAAGATGAAGATGAAAATAAATTTTTCGAAACGTTGGCCACTAGCGAAAATTTGTTAAAGCTTATTTATTTATTGATCCTCAACCAAATCTTCCTTTACATAAATTCTGAAGGTTGCCAGAAAAAAACAATGTGTTTTTTTTAACCGGACTATGGGAATTCCCATTTAAATTGTTGTTTGTTTGCTAAAACTACTAAACGGATTTGAATGCGGATTTTACCATTCGAACTTTTTTCCTAGAAAAAGTTGTGGTCTATAATAACTGGTTGACCTGACTTCATCCGGGTAAAAATCGGGTTGAATTCACTATACTGGACAGATTTGAATGATGTGTTTACCATTCGATAGCTTATTTATTGTGAAAATTTTAAATCTATAATCTGAATTCAACAGGATTAAAAAACGGAATAATGTTCGCTGTTCAGAATTATCAAATTTGAACATTTTTATAGCCACCTGTACTTTTAAACTTGAGTATATGTATGTCTGAAAATATAATACGCTATCCTCCTTTTCACGATAACATAAAATTGTCTCCACTTTTGAGTTTTACTTATATTTCACTATTACATTTTTCTTCTTGTATAAATTTAACTTTTTTTGATTTGAAAGAACGAAACGCTGCTGAAATAACTTCTGTTCTTTGTTGCTACTTTCATTTATGTTTCGTAATCTTATACCAGAGCAATGAATTCAATATTACAGTTGGTTATTAGAGTTAAGTTTTATCGATATTTTTCAGAAACGATTCATTCAAGTCAAGTCATATATTACCTATACTTTTTTCATAAAAGATATTAAGCCCTGTTCTTTTATGGAGAACGTTTTCTTTTTGTTACTGTTATCGTTAAGTTATTTATGGGCTATAAAAGAAATTATTAGGTTACCTGGTTAATATTTATGATCTGATAGAATAAAATTGACGACCTATTACTAATGCCATTATTTAAATAGTTTGCTTGGTTTCTATGCACATATCATCGTCAACAAAAAACTAATCGAGTCTTACATCGGTCACCAATGATGTGTAACATATTTATTTCACACTGCTCTGAACTAGTCACCTTCATCCACCTGCGCGAGGTCACCTCTGCATCTAATAACCTTGATTGGTTACAGTACTAAAGCCCGCTACGTACTGTCTTCGACTGTTATTTTCCTTTTTCTCATTTGTTTCTGTATAATAGGGATGTTAACTATTTTTGAGAAAGTGTTTTAAATCGTGCATAAGTACCTAATATTGCCACAAATATTTATTATTTTTTTTTAAATACAACTCAAGCCTTAAAAATCATGTATTTTAAATCCAGTTTCAAATTTCGGTCCAAAACGTCAATACTAGTCGCGTGACGTCACCTGTTCATACCAAAGGAGACTTAAAAGTTTACACGGGAGCTACCATCCTATAGATGCGTATTCTGTGCTCATAAACGTTAGTAAACTGAGGTGATGAAAAGTTGTTTCGTAGTCGTTGCTATAGTTACATGTAATTTGACGTTTCCTATAAACAAATAATAATAAATTACACACTAAATATTAACCAAACAAAGTTTTTTGACAGCGGCTGAACATATGACGTCATGCGCTCTGATTGGTGTCTGTTGTCACGTGACTTGAGAGTGATTTTATTAGGTTTTATTTATTAAATATTAATTAAATTCCTTAAAAATAAGGAAAAATATAGTGTATTTTAGTATTTCTATCATAGAAACTACTATACTTTTCGTTAAAATTATGTTTTTATTTGAATACAGTCAACATCCCTATTGACTTTGTAGGTTATGTTTGTCACAAGGTTAAACGCTAGCGTTATCTGCCGAACCTTATAACATTCTAAGCTAACAGCAAGCTAAGTACAGTCTAAGCCACTGAATAAAGTAGGGGATGAAAGCTGTAAGTGTGAGCACGCATCGTCAGAGTGTATATGAAACGATAATTATGTAATTAGTGCGTGACGCCGCCGCTCTCGTTTAGTGGCGCGCCATTATCGTCTCTATCTTCTTGCTGAATAAGGACTTCTGCAGACTACTTCACTCCGTAGTCTCTCTTGACTGTGACGTACAGGGTGCAGAAGAATTCATGTACTAAAGTTCTGTTCGGATCAGAGTTTCGATTCGGCTATCAATATTTTTGTTTACTCTAAGTCTTATTAGATTAGATTAGAAAAATTCTTGCGGACCCCAGCAAAACAAATCAAGAGTAACTTCTCTTTTCTTTAAGTCCGGTAGAGTGAATTAGATTCACATGACGAAGCATTGTAACGATGTAATCATGGTATCGAAAAAACAAATCAGACATTATTCTTAAACGTAAATTCAAATTTGCGTGTTTCACTTTTGTGGTGTGTATCTATAAAATCAACATATGATCACTAGTGATGTACAATTACCGATTATTTATGGTAGTAACCGTTTGGTCCAGATAATTAACCGACTATCTACAAAACAAAATGGCGGCTTCCGGTTTCTATTTCTCAGAACAACAAAAAACGCAACAGTAGAGCAGTTTTAATTAAATAATGAATTTATACATATTTATGCATAGATATTAAGTAGTAATAAAATTAAAATCTCGCCCGGAAATTCAAACATACAACTTTTTGCGCAGCTTTGTACAATAATAGTGAATAGTTGCGGTGATTTAAAATAAAATACTGCGGTTATTTAACCGGATATTTTACCGATTAATTAATCAGTAATTTTTTTTAATCACTGTTTGCCGGCTGAACTCTCTAATTTTGGCCAGTTATAAATTTGCGGTTCTGATCGCTAGAGAATTATTGTTTGGCGTCGCCGAAATTTATTTTATATTATAAGACGCTATTAACGTTAGTTGTCGAACGTCTTTAATTCAGGTATTAAAAATAAAAATATTTTAGTTTTCTGGATCAGAGATAGTAATTTTTTTGTGAGAGATAGAACTATTCTAGCAGCGTATGATTGGTCCACTCTGCATCAGAGAAGAATATATACCTATAGAGAGTAAACATTTGGTTCTATTCTTCTTCTCATAGAACTTTTCATTGTTTTATCTTGTTGTTTCAGATGCTTATAGCCTCTGTTGTCAAGCGTCTATAATTTACAATGTCTAAATATCTTCTGGCATTTTACAGAAAATTGTCGGGGGTGGGTTATGTCCAGTTTCTTGTTAAATGGTCTCAAAATATTCAGCTGCAAAATAATCATGCAGAAATTATTTCTTTTTCTTTAATTGAAATGAATGAAATGAAAAAGTTAAAATCTCTCTTAATTAAAACTTTTTATATTCAGCTAATGAGTTTTATTTTATTAATTAAAACAACTTTTTTGTATAGGTAAATCCTGCGAACTATTCAGTTGGATAACAAATTTGTCTGGTTTAAGTAATAATGCTGTTTAAAAGTTTCGTTTTTTTGTGCTATTTGCTGGGAATGCGACCAAAATTGTTATACAATCAGAACTATAACAATCAATCTATTACCTGCTAGAATTGAAAAGACTCCAAATCTCAATAGTGGTTTAATCGGCAGAGGCTACAATTTTGGGATACATGTGAATTTTTATATTTTTGCTAATTATTTCTCTTATTTCTTATACTAAATTTTTAATAATGGCAACTGATTGTCGTATGTCTTACGAAAAAGATGAGAACAGACATTGGTACGAATAATCAACCAGTATGAGATAAGTAACGCTGGGTTATAGAAAGCATTGTCAAAAAATGTGATTTGTCAATGACTTTAAATGGTCATTATATATTTACAACGTTTATACACGCAGGAACAGTCTAAGGTCGTTATCAAACTTTCTGTCATGTAAAACATTCGACACAAAAACTAATGATTGATCTACACAGAAAGAGATCCTCTTTCAAGCTAAATTTTGATCAAATTGTGTAGAAAAATGTTGTTCGAAGTATAAATTGTGTAAAAAAGTCTGTTATATACGTCGTAGGATAATTGAAAAAATCGAATTTTCGCGAAAATCCTAGGGTGATTGCAAAAAACCGGATTCCAATAACCCGGTTTTTTTTTTGCAAAAGTCCTAGGGTTTTCGCGAAAATACGATTTTTTTAAATATCCTACGACATATGCACAGTTTAAAAAAATGTCGCTTCAATCGATCAATTATTTTTCGAGCAGAATCGATCTAAAATTCCATAATACTTTTCTTATGGAGAAATATATGTGGTTACAATCTAAGCCCATTGTCAAATCAGATTTTTTGACAACGCTTTCATTCAGCCCAGCATTACTCATTTGTAACGTTAGCTCTTGCGGTATTATTAGTAGTCTTGGGCGATTATGAATGATATAATCGAAATATTTCGATTATGGCCAAATAATCGATCATTCGATTATGTTAACCGAGATATCATTCGTTTGAAACGATTATTGTTAGCGAGATATCATTCGCTTCAATCGATTGTGAGATATGAAATGTATGTGAATTAATCCCGACATATATCATATTATATCATTCGGTTTCTGCATTTGCGTGCACTGAAGAGTGGGGGTACTTTCGTTTGTTCTGTGTTGTACAGTTGTACTGTTTTGGCATTCCAGTCTCCCAGACTCCAGTAGACCAGTCATTGACTGCATTACTTAAAGTTAGAGCGGCGGCGTATCTTTTGAGATTACGTGTATACGGTACATACATTTCTCATAGTGACCGGTTATTAACTTATTACTTATTATTCACTGTCACTATATTACTACAAAAGCCGTTGCAATCATAAAACAATATTTGTCAATGCCCGATATATCTCGCTCTTCCAATCCCCTTATTTTTTGATCAGAAAACAAAAATTTGTTTCCTGAATTATACGAGCTTCATAAAAAATCTCTCTGTGCGCCAGCTACCTCCGTGCCTTCCGAAAGGATATTTTCAAAAACTGGTGTCATTACTAATGCAAGGAGGAACAGACTCTCACCCAAAAATTTAGATTATATTGTTTTTTTAAATACAAATCTATGAGTTATAATTAATTTATAATAATAAAGAATTCGTTTTATTTTTGTATTGAATCATACCAGCGATTCCATTATTAATGTGTTTTGTATTAACTATTAATCCCGACACAGTACTATGTCGATTGTCGATTATGAATTATCATACATCATTCGATTATGGCAACCGAGATATCATCATACCATTCGATTATGCTTAGCGAGATATCATTCACATGATTCGATTATGCTTAGCGAGATATCATTCGATTATGCTTAGCGAGATATTCACATGATTCGATTATGGTTAGCGAGATATGAAATGTATGTATGTCGATTGTCGATTATGAATGATATATCATTCGGTTCTGCATCTGCACACATTGGGAAGTCTGTTGCACTGGAGGTGGGGGTGCTTTCGTTTGTTTAAACCAGGGGCTCCCAAAGTTTTTCGTAGGCGGGCCAATTTGATATTCCCGATTTTTTTGGCGGGCCAAAAAAAAAAGAACGTAATAAAATCAAAACCAATGCGTAATAACTAGACTAGACATACTACAATAATTTTTTAAATATAAAGTAAACAATATTTTATTCATACAAACGCGTATGGTTAAAGTTCTGTAAGAATTTTTTAAAAATATAAAAATATTTTATTGTATCTTATTTGTAATATGTATTATTTATTTTACTATTTACTTATTTATTTTTTAATAAAAATATAATATATCTTATCGATATCGCGGGCCGAATTCACAGGTTTTGCGGGCCGCATTCATAATCGATAATTCAAATCATTCATAATCGATAATTCGAATGATCATTCGATTATAAAAACCGATTATTTCGATTCATTCGATTATTGAAATGTATCGATTATGCCCAACACTAATTATTAGTATATATAACAAACAAGAATTAATGACACGCCTCCCATGAATTATTTCTTTTATAATTAATATGCCCCGTAAGTATACCTAATATATCGATTCCTATGAAAAATATTAATATTATCTTATGTAAGTTTTGTATAAATCGTGTTTATAAATTATTCGTAGGCTCGTTTTACAGGGCTACACCCTACATATTATCTAGCTATAATAATTACTTACAAACAAAGTTGTATTTGCCTATGAGGACTATTTTTTATAACTTTTGACAAACATTCGTGTATTAAAAAACGTCGCCTAAAACTTGGCCTAACTATGGAAGATGGGTATGCTAAATTCGTTTCTGCTGATTAATTTTGATTAGGGATGCAAGATTACCGGTTTTTATTTATTTTAACCCTTTTAGCCTTTTATTCGGTTATTTGTAAAACAACATGGCGATTTCCGGTTTCTGCTGCTCAGAACAATAAGAAACAAAACAACAGAGCAGTTTATAATACTAGAATTGACATTATTAATTAAATAATGTATTAATATTTATGCAGATATTGGTTAAAAAATTTAAATTAAAAGTCCACCGGAACTCACAACCATGCGCAAAACTTTCTGCGCAGGTTTGTATAATAATAATAATAAATAGCTGCGGTAATTTAAAATGGATTAAGTACCTTGATTATTTAACTGATAATTTATTATCTTACATCGCCAATTTTAATTAAAAGAGGTTTTAGGTTTACAATACCTCAATTTTAAGTATAGGCTGTTTTTTGTACGTCGTCGCATAAAATTAATAAACTTTTTGAACACCCTGTATGTTAAAGAGTTCTCGTTCTACTTACGTGCGTGGAACACAGCTTGCGATAGGCTAATTAATTTAACTGTCAGTTATGCGCATCTTATTACTATTTTAGAAGGCATATTTTGTAATTTACATCGTCTAGCTGTGATGCGACTTTGTTCATTGTGGCGCAGATCTAGGCAGGGTTACAGATATCAGAGGTAATCGTTGTCCCACGCAAATATACTAATATATAGTATTCAGGTTTTATTTTTTAAACAAAAGATAGCCTGTGTCCTTTCTCAGTATGCAATTTATGTTCTTGCCAAATTTTATCGAAATCTGTTCAGCGGATTAGGCGTGAAAACGTAACAGACTTTCACATTTCTAATATTAGTAAGAATTTTTTGAATTTCGCGAAGAGGCAAGTCAGTGAGTTGGCGCTGCGAACAAATGTGACGTATTTTCGCGATCATTTAGTCCATTTAAGTAGTATAGCGTATCTATTAAGATGAGAAAATATTTATCATATTAATGTTTGTAATGAATAAACTCAAAAACTACTGTGCCGATTTAAAAAATTCTTTCACCCTGAGTAACATAGGCTATATTTATTGCTAGAAAATATTAGGGATCCTTACTAAAACTTTAGTAACGTAACCCAAGGTGTAAAAAAATGCCATAAAACATCTTTCGTCGCATGCGCTGCGGAAACTATTGATGATAGAACAAAAGTATGTTCTACAATATTAAAGAACATATCAATAACTACAAAAAACTTCGCGATACTATATGTCCAACTATTATCGTTATGTCACAATAACCACTTTTTACATTTTAATAATCTATATAGATAAAAGACGATGTATATGTAATCTATGGACTCCAAACGGGTAGATCATTTTTGATGAAATTTTCAGGCAATCTTTAGATTAGCCCAGCGGGTGATCTTCTGAAGTTTGGCAGCGATCGGATCAACAGAATTTTTTAAATTTCTTTTTGGGAAATAAGATTTTTCTTCAATTTTTGAACATTCACAAATAAAAGCAATTGAATTTGCGCAAATTCAATACACGTTGAGAATTTAATGATAATGATTCTCATCTTTTATATCCTATATATTACATTTACACCCGGGCGAAGCCGGACTGGGCCGCTATTATAGATATATAGCAACGGATTACAAAGTTCTTTTTTTAATGAATTATACAGAAGTTAGTTGAACGAGAACAAATAAATGAAATCGTAGCTTAGTCTGTAATTGTGCAGTTTCAAAAATTCTTAGAGCAAATTTTCAGTTTTCATTTTGTTTATTTAGCTATATCTATACTAAAAATATAGGTATTGTTTACATGTTTTACTTCAACCGCACGTAAAGGTTACACGCACACTTTTTTGCGGTGTATGTAATTTTGTTTTCACCTAGGAGTTGACACAAACATTTCACATTTCAACAAATTCCTCCTGGACCAGGCGTCAAAATGTTTTCACCGTGTTTGAATCTAAGTGCTAAATCTCTTGAGATTATCACGGTTTCACTGTTTTTTGTTTGTTTTTTTTTAGTATTATTAACATCATACATTACCTCAATTAGTCTGTCGAACTTAAAAGAGTAATGTTGACATAACAAGTGAAGTAATAATTAGTTTGAAACTTGTAACTTCATAATTAATGATATTTGTTAATTTGTAACCGTTGTTTGATTTTGATTGCTAAATTTATTGCTGTGAAGTTATTTCTATACACGCTGTAACGAAACGATTAATTACAAAATCTATAGATATATTTAAAACAGAAGCCGTTTTTTTTCGACAATACGCCAGCAGTTTTTACGCAATCGATTTACATACATTTTAATTGTAACGTTTCGTCTACTGATGTGCCATTACTATTTTTATTTATATTATATTTATTTATGTTTTTAATCAATTTATTGTTATTAATTCATGTAGGAGGTGATTGCCGCACTCATTTCACTCCGGTGAGCAAACGTCACTCTCGTTCGCAATTGCCAAGTTTCTGTCCTTGTAACACAATGTATTCGTTCCATATATCAGTTAGTGTTACTTTAACAAACTGCTGTGATTTAGTGCATTTTTAAACGGTTTTATTTAACATTTACGTTCCTATATTTCTTTCATTGTTTGTTTGTTTTAAATTTTGCGAATGATGTTTCATTTACTTCCCGTTTATCGATTGAGTTGAAATTTTGCAGTGTAATTCCGATGATTATACTTACTTGTTGACTTGCCCGGCTTCGTCCGGGTACAATCGCACTTTCGAATTTTCACACACTTCCCGTTAACCGATTGAGTTGAAATTTTGTCGTTCCGATAACAATATAATATTATGGTCACAAGCTGTCTGAACTGGTTTTTGTTTAGGTGCAGATCGAACCTTTAATAAAATATACTAAAAACTTAAATATAAAATAGGTAAAAAAAAATTTTTTAAGTAACGGTTTTACTATAAATAAATACTAGATTGTGTACTAAAATAATTATGGATCACCGATCTGGGATTTTAAAATAAAATCGCAGGCCGAATTTGTTACAAAACTCTTTTTTGTTGGAGCTAGGAAACCACGTCTGGCTTTACTAAATGCGTCCAACGATTTTATTTTATAACAAAGGTTAGCTATAGATTACTCCAATTGTTAAGAAATACCCATTGTTGCAATGTTGTAATAGAAAAAAAATTATTATCAATTAATATCAGCGTCAGGACTTAAATCCGAAACTTCCCACTTTCGCGGCGGAATGAGTTATCGGTTACACTGCGGTGCCATATCTTAACAATTAATCTTTCTCATAATAAAGCAAATTGCAACAGTAAATTCACGTCATGCGAGAGCTAATTTTACCTATTTTTAGTATGCTTAATACATTTTAAATAGAAAAGTTTTACGGAAGTCCAATCTCGGTTATTTATTTGTAAGAAGTCTTAAAAAGTAATTGCGGCATTCGAAAGCAGAGTCGCTTGAAGTTAAGCCCAGATATTGCACTGCACATTCAGTTCAAGATTAGGTAACACCATTTACTGTAGAGTTTTTTTAAAAAGCTCAACCGCATTCTATATATGTAAAGCTCAGTGATCCAACTCAGTGATGTGCTATCAAGCCTTGTATTCTACAAGCGTTTATTTAACTCCTATGTTTGTCAGTTAATGAGTCAGTAAAATCTTGCAATTAAATTAGAGGTTTGAAATTTTCCACACGTCGGCAAGTCCGGTGATAACTTTGTGAAATAAGTAGGAATAAGGTCGTAATGTGACGTTTAAAACGTGTGTTTTTTGGCACAATCAATGCCAACTTTTTTCTAATAAATCGTACATAAATTACAAAAGTAGTTCATTGGAGACCTAGATGTATCCTTTATCTTCCTTATAGAGAAAGAATTTTTGCAAAATGTTGACGAATAAATCTACAATCAACTATCAGCCGAAGCTCTATTTTTGGCTTTAATTCAGAGCGTTCCGACAACCTTAATATCTATTATTATAATTACCTTTTGTATCAGTTACTAAATACTTTCAAATATAATAATAACAGGATATACAACAGTGTTTTGTTCTGCACTCGAGTTTTTTTTATTCAAAGTTGGCATCAACAGTCCGTAATCTCTTTGTAAATATTTTATTTGAGAACAAACTTCAATTATCGTCGAGGTATAAAAAGTTAAATAGACTAATATTCGTATAATTGAAATATCTTCCTTTTTAAATATTTAAGCGGAACAAAAACGCAACGCTGCTTGCAGAAAGTAAACAGAAGAGAAGCGGGGCTAGTTATATGGTTGGTTAGTTCCATCCGTCGTATCGTTTTTCTTTTTAACGTGCTATTATGGCCGCGATTTAGAGTGTCAGTGCAGCGCCAGTGCATTGTGTGAGTTAATTATGAGACACTTTGTTGTACAACTTAACCACCCAACCTGCATCTGAAAACAACTACGATACAGTGCGGTTAAAAGTTTCATACAACACAGTTGAAGCTGTGACTTTGCACAGTTCAATTTTTGAAATGAAACTCCACGGTAG
The DNA here is from genome assembly GCA_034508555.1 of Venustoraphidia nigricollis. NCBI lineage: Eukaryota > Metazoa > Arthropoda > Insecta > Raphidioptera > Raphidiidae > Venustoraphidia > Venustoraphidia nigricollis. Next base: position 10,029,993 of record JAVRKA010000008.1, read on the forward strand.
AATGAATGGACATGGACATCTAAGTTATGATTGGTTTTCACTATGGAGTAAACACCAAATTTACGTGATTCTTTCTGGCATGATTTAAATAAGGAATAATCTTATAACCATCATTTAAATAAATGTAATTACTAATTGGGTTTTCTGTAATTATTTTTTTTGTTCCAATAATGTAATAATAATAAATAATAATAATGCGTTTAACGTCCGTTTCTCGACTTTATGTCATAACAGACGCCATTCGCACCATTACTATTTTCCATCTACCACACTTCCCGTTATTTTTCAACAGTTTAAAACTTCAACTTATGTAATAGCAATGGGCGAATGAAGGAATTATAGGAAATTAGGATAAGGTAGGTAATTTTTGAACTAGGAGTTTGATAGGTAATCGGCCATGGCCTCAAATAAGGAACCATTTCGATATTTATCTGAAATTAATTGAGGGAAACCATGGAAAACCTCAATTAAGATGGCCGGTACAGGAATTACCGTTTCTCGGCGAGAGGCAGTAGGAAAAAGTCCCAGCCACATCTGCTCCCGCCGGGATTCGAAACCGGGCTTCCCGAATGCGAGTCTAGTGCTGTCACCACTACTCTACCCAGCTCGGTATTATTAATTAATAAGAAAGCTTCTTCCGATGAAAGGAAGTTTGGATGAGGAACAATCAAAAGAAAAAATCTTTACCGATGTTTCGCTTGTGGCCAACGTTTCGAAATATTTTATTTCATCATCAGAGCCTTAGGGAAGTCAATGGTTGGTAAATGGTACTAATAATAATATACATACATAATCGAGCTGGCTAGAGTAGTGGTGACAGCACTAGACTCACATTCGGGAGGTCCGGGTTCGAATCCCGGCGGAGGTAGATGTGGCTGGCACTTTTTCCTACTGCCTCTCACCGAGAAACGATAATTCCTGTACCGGCCATCTTGATTGCGGTTTCCCATGGTTTCCCTTAATTAATTCCAGATAAATATCGAGATGGTTCCTTATTCGAGACCATGGCCGATTACCTATCAAACTTCCAGTTCAAAAATTGCCTATCCTGGTCCTAATTTCCTATAATTCATTCATTCGCCCATTGCTATTAGTTAAGTTGAAGTTTTAGAAATGTAGAAAATAACACGAAGCGGTAGAAATGGAAAATAGTAATGGTGCGAATGACATCTGTTATGACATAAAGTCGACAAGCGGACGTTAAACGCATTATTATTATTATTATTAATAATATACATATATATATACACAATACTATAGATTTTTTATTTAACTGTTCGTGAAATAATTTTATGGACTCTTTTTCATCAAAGCCATGATATAAGTTCAAGAGATCTTTTTATAAAGTTTAAGCAGTAAAACAAAATATTACATTGAAATGTTAAAATTCGCAGAAATGAAATTAAATAATTGAAAAACTGTCTGGAATTATTCAGGTGATATAATAAATTACTTAAATGAATGTTCAATTTGATTCAACATATTTTCTCTACTTGTTTTGTTTTTAATCCGATTAATGAAATAAATAAAGCTCGACAAGTTTTTGTAAGAGTAATTGATGTATTTTGTAAATTTTATACATTGTGAAAGATAAACGAATGTTTCATACTGAGCTATTAAGATGAGTTATGTATTTCAAGTGAAAAGTTTTGAACTATTCGATTATTAAAATATCTCCAGATTTCTCGAGAGGTTATTTAACACCATTCGAATGATTTTTAGGGTTCCATACCCAAAGGGTAAAACCGGACCCTATTACTAAGACTCCACTGTCCGTCCGTCTGTCACCAGGTTGTATCTCATGAACCGTGATAGGCAGCTGAAATTTTCAATGATGATGTATTTCTGTTGCCGCTATAACAACAAATACTAAACCAGAATAAAATAAATATTTAACAGGCATGATTTTTTTGCCGTTTTTATAGATAATGGTACGGAACCCGTCTTGCTCGAGTCCGATTCGCGCTTGGCTGGTTTTTTATTATACTTACGAGTTACGACTTATAATACAATCTCAAGTACTAAATTGTTATATCTACTACGCTTTTTCTTTACTCTTTAAAACACTGCATGCAATTGTCTCTCTCAGATTTCATTTCACAGTATTCAATATATGATCCGTGAGAGCCGACTCACTTTTTTTTGAGCCGACGGATCAACGGATCCGCATAACTCAGTGAAACACTTAACACACAGAAGCACATTTTACACTTACGTATCAGTTCTCGCTTCGATGCATCTGTCAGCTCAAATGACTCATGCATCACATGTTTGGCTATGCATTCTTGATTCTATACAGGTCGTGATATGATTGACTGAACTAGGTAACTCAGTGGCAGACTGCAGTAACATATTCAGAACTCGGCTCTTTTTGAACCAGTTCAGTGAGCCGGCTCACATACGGGATCCCGATGCAAAGATGCAGATCACTAAAAAGACCCGTTTTTCAATTCACGCCTATTACACCTATTATTATAATACGTCAGTTGAAGGAATAATTTCATTCGAATAACAACCTTTCGATTATCAAAACCATTCGATTATTCCCCAGACCTATTAATTAATATTACATGATTATGGCTGTTCACGGCAATCTCAACATTTGTGTAGTTCGCATCGTTTCGTTTATTTCCGTCAGTTCATTCGGGAAGTTTCACAATGCATAAGTGTCTTTCTACAACGGTAAGTAAACACTATTCGAAGCTATCTGACAATTCTACCGCAGGTCAAACAGTTCAAAGTTACGCTCGCACCGCGCGTTTTCAACTTATATAATATATAAAACTGTCAGAACATAACCTATACGCATCTCGTGTGATCGTGCGTCGTCACTTGCTCTATTGTTGTTCTGTTGTTTCGTCGTTCATTTGTTCAATTCAACGGAAAGGTATTTCTTTTGTTCGGTTTTCGTCCTCGTCTCGCCACGTTTGTATCGGTTAAATTCACATTGGATTTTCATTTGTTTTTTTTTTCTTCTTTTGTGCACGTGTGTGTGTGTGTGTGTGTGTGTGTGTGTTGAATCAAACCAAACTCGTTAATACTGATTGAAGACCGTTACATACCTAAAATGTGTGGGTGCTCTTTTTTTTCAGAAGTCTGTGTAATAAGGTAGGAAAACTTTTGCTGCTTTTTTCTTTTTGCTTGAAATTTAATCAAGTTTTTTTTTTGTTGAAACATCAAATATATAAAAGTATATGTTTTAATTAGCGTTGAAATATTTTCTTTGATAAAAAACACAACACAGGACCGTAGTTTTGAATTTCGTTAAAGTTGCCACCTTTTATGAATCTATGTATTAACAGTGTTGGATCACTTTCACACAGTTTGTGCTGAGACCCAGCGGTAAGAGGCGAGGTAGGCAAAAGACATATTGTGGGTGTGACCTTCTTTGACTCTGTCTCGCTCGAATCATCCGCACGTTTCAGTTTTTGGCTGGTGCCACACTACGAGGCTAAAAGATGCTATTGCAAGGGTGTCACTGTCAATTGATTACTCTAATTTTTGGAAATACTTTAAAGATTTAAAAAACTTTTCCGGAAAAGGAAGAGTCACTTTAGGTTTGCCATGGAACAGTTTTGTGAAATAAGTACGAATAGGATTGTAGTGTGACATTGAAAACGTGTGTTTTTTTGGCACAATCAATGCCAACTTTTTTCTAGTAAATCGTACATAAATTACAAAAGTAGTCCATTAGGAACCTAGATTTATCCTTTTCTGAATCGGGTATTCTCAAGAACTATTGAATCAATTTGAACAATTCTTTAACTATTTAAATCTTTACTTCTTTCCAAATGATATTGAAGACTATTATTACGCTACATCAAAAGGGGGATGAGCCGTTAACGAAAATTTGAAGCAATTCGGAGATTCTGCACGCAATTTTTGAGCTAAATTTGTGTAAGATGGCTAAATTTCTCCTAAATACGCGCATTCATAATCACCCATTTTAAGTATGTTGCCCTAGGCGTGGATTTCACGATTCTAACCTTATTTGTTTATTAAAATGTTTTCTCAAAGCCGTCTGAAATTACATTCGTGAAAATATTGCTGTACTCTTTATTGTGAATGTTTTGTACTGACAGGAAGTTTTACTGTAACGAAACTATTAAAAATCATGTTATAAATGATTAGTAAGCAATCCACATGACAATATTAAATTTAAACAGTATTATGCGCTGAATATTAGATATATAGTTTGTATTAATCTGCGTTAATAAGACAAAACTACTTATGTCAAATTGGTCCAGTTCTCCATTTTTTGTACCTTCCTACTACACGAGCGTCGCGGACACCAAGTCAAATGAAATTTATTAATAAATTCAAGGTATAACTGAATTGTTTTAAAACGTTTATTTGAATTTTAAATTTCAAGTTTTAGTTAATTTGAAAATTTTTCGTGACATTAATGGAGATGGACACGTTAGGAGCGCCAGCTATGTAATGACCTCAGTCTATGTGCAAAATAACTTTATTTAAAATAACAAAACATTGACAGTGCCGATGCCCCGATTTTCAAATTATAAAGGCTTTGTATTTCCAAAAAACCCAGGACTGGACAATAAGTGTATCCGAAAGGAAAACAGTTTTACTATAAATGCTGTGACCATATTTTGTGAAGCTCACTTTACAAAAGAAGATTTTTGCCACAGAAGAAGAAATTACAAATAAAAAAACTAATTAATTTAAAGAATTATATAATATTAAAACATTACCGATTTACTTTGAATTATTCCTTAATTAAATCACACAATTTAGGAAGGAACGCGTAGATTTGGTTTTTACTATACTCCATAACGAAAACTAATCTTAGGTCGTTATGCACCTGCTGCCATCTACATTACCCTTATTACTTTTATTACGCACAAGTTTATTCAAGATTAAAATACACTATTTGCTTTTGGGGTATGTCTTCTCAAGCAAATGGTGTATTTATCTGCCAAAATAAAATTGTCAGATGTATTGCTGGTGTGTCGCAGCGAACAAGCTGCAGAGATATATTTAAGAAATATAGAATACTTACATTAGTTTGCATACTAATTTATGAACTGTCATCTTATGTTTTTAAGAACCTTAGTAGGTTCATCAAGAACTCGGATTCATAACTTAAATACCAGATCAAAATCTGAACTTAGAATTCCTTTTAATCGTTTAACTGTTTCCATGAAATCCCCAAATAGTTTAGGTATTGCTGTTTATAATAAACTACCTCAAAATATTAAACAATGTGATAAACTGTCGCAGTTTAAAAAATACTTAAAAGAATTTTTATTATCAAATGCTTACTACAAATTGGATGAGTTTCTAAGTTATGAATGATTGAGTCCTTGATGGACCTACTACTGTCCTTGATGGATCCACCGTGGCGATTTTGTATCCTTTATTGGCAAAACAAATAAATATTATTATTATTATTATGTCCCCATGTTCATTGTTTGATACCTAAAATGATGAAAATTTGACATAAGCTCTTTTGCCTTTTACCCACATATATGATATCTATGACAAGCGCTGAATATAAATGATATCATATAACTCTAGTTTCTATTTAGGTTCATTAATGTGCGTTTCCTATAATACCGGCATTTAAAACGTAATAACTATAATAGCAGATGCTGCGCACAGCTAATGATTATAACAATGAAACCGCGGCATTCAATTTGTATCGTGTTTTGTAATAGTAATATATCAATTAAATGGATTAACAACAGCCAATAATTCATTACAATTTCATTGATTGCTAAAAATCACTACGAGGTCGATAAAACAGAATCAGCGGCTCATACTAAACCGAATTAATTCAAGCTATGCTTTTTAACGCAGGCCTAGAGGCAGTGAACTGCAAAAAACGATCTAACGAGCGTCGCCAAATAAAGACCCAAATACATATTTGTGTTCAAATCATGGCTTAGGCAAAGTAATGACCATAGAAACAAAGCGCAGATATATACTCAATGCATACAGATCAGTGTATTTTACATACTTTGTAAGATAATTGGGATAATTAATCGCTAGCCGCGGTCGTTACGTCGCGTCGTCTTTTTACAAATTATTACATATGTTAAATTAATATAATAATATATTTTTTATTCTATGATGCCGTATACAGCGTAAAATAAGTATAAGAAAGAATACTCTCAAATTAGCGTAAATTATTTTTTTCTTTTTTTATTAATTACAATATTTATTTAAATTGAAGATGCACTATCACTATTTTTATTTTTATAGCATATATACCTCGCGCGTAACGATATTACGGCTCGTGTGACATATATAGTCGTATTGTAATTTACTTCGATACTAGAACATATATACAGTTTTAGAAATCCTGCAAGAAAGTCTCGTTATTGTATTATTTAGGAGTATTTTGTCATATTGTGTATGTAATATTTCTTATCATTTATTGAATAAAGTTATATAACTTTATCAATTTAAATGATTGGCTATATTACTTCTATTAAAGTTACCATAAAAGAGAATATTGAAAACAGAAAGTGCTTTTTAACAGTGGAACTATTATTATGGATTGTATATTATTATATATGAATACGTCATTTAATGTGTTCGGAAATTACTTTTATGGTAAGAAAAATTATTTGAAAATGTTAAAGTCGAAAGCAGTATTTTCGGTTTGCAAAGTAGCTGTATTGATATGATAAAATAGTATCAAAAGTAATTAGATAATTTTTCAAAGATAGTCGAAAAAAGGCCTTGATATGACAACACAGTATCAAAAGTAATTAGGTAATTTTTCAAAAGAAATTTGACAGTGAAATTAGGCTGTACTATTGAAATAAGTATTTCACTAAGAAAAAATCGAACCTCTTTCAAAAATGTAGGTACTTTCATTAAATTGGCGCTGATGTCAAAACTTTATTTTTTACGCTTTTGGTGTTCATGTGTTAAACAAGGACATTTTGGAAATATCCATTATTGGAAAACTCAAAGTCTTTGAGGGATCCATTAATAACTTCTGCACAACCATAAAGTTACTGTAAAGTGTGCCGTTTGGGTTGGTGGCATCAAAATGTGTTATGTGGTTTATGGCTAAACAGTCGATGTACAAATGGAGGCTCTACATTTGTACATCGACCATTTGGTTATAAATATTGTTGAAAATTATATAAAGTATACATGTATAAAATTCGAGGAATGAAGTTTCAATATTTGAAAATGATGCCTCGACTTTTATGACATCCTATATTATATTTTCAGTAATTTATCATGTTACAATGATACCTCTCCGGCCATTTTCTATAAGACGGGGGAATTGACTGTTTGTCTGGCCGTTCAGATCATGCCAAAACTGACACGACATGTCGAGTGTTAAAAAATATACCTACGTTGTTTATTAGAACATCAGATTTGACAACTGCTTTTAACATAATATTATGTTATTTTCCAAAATGTATTACATTGTCATGTAATATTGAGTATTGTATTTACATTAAAATGAACTGTTAGTTTATACTGTTAGAAATAATAGTCGACCTCGAAAATCGAACTGTAGTAAACAAAATAGAATAACACGAAAACGATATAGTTCAGTTGCATTGATAATTACAACGTAGCTAGTTTGTTATTTTGTTAAGCCAATAAGCTGATTGTATTTCAGAACTTATATCTATTCGATTATACACGGCGCGTTGAGAAAAGTATCGATAAAATTGGTCGTAACACGTTTATTAGCTTTTCGCCTGTGAAGATTTTATTTTTATAACCTATACTAGCAAGATGGCATGCGACCACGGACCAGAATATTTTCTCGTCTCGTACTTTTCAGAGCCCGATTTTTGTCGTAGTTGAGTTTGAATTTTTAACCCATTTTTTCCCGAGTTTTGTATAAATAGCCACCCCTCGTATGCCCGAGTATTTCATAACAGCAATTTTTTTAATTAAGTGTGATTTTTCTGTTTAAAATAATGTATATCTACTAAAATCTACTAACATAAAAGTATTTAAAGCAATACATAACTTTCTTAGTAATATAGAATTACGAATATAAGGAAAAAAAATAACATACTAACACTTACCTTTTGTGTGACTCCAAAATCCATAGATCCATGAATCAAAGCCGTCGTGTGTGTATCATCCTGTTCGCTTGGCTCGTGCTATCCATTAAACCGTTTACTAATCTCCCTGATCCATCCCTCTCTTGTGTCCCAGTCTAATTAATTAATCCTAAGAATATAGCGTATAAGAAAATGTTTAAAAAATAAAAAAAAAATAAAATAAAAAAAAAATAAATAAATAAAAATAATAATAATAATAATAATAACGACGAATAAATAAATAAACAAATAAGTGATAAATAATAATTAAATTTTGGTCGTGGCTAACTGTTTTAATTAACAAAAGCCAATAAACTCTATAATAAAAAAAAATAAAATAATATATGTTGGCAAACTTTATAAACATTGCTATCAACATAATTAAATTTTTTTTAAACGCTTGTTCCAATTTTGGGACACTGGGTCAAACGTACGAGTTCCAATTTTGGAACACTGGGAAAACATGGGTTAAACTTTATATTTTTAAATAAACTTACTTCAATAACTGGCTAATCATATTCGTTTGTGTAAAGTTTTGTAAAGCTATATTATGTAAGTTACTTTTTATATTACGACTAATTGCCTTTATTTGTTCTTTAATTAATAAGCAGAATTGATAGCTAATGAATCATTTACTTTTTTACTATGAACTTTTACTTTCGTTTTTATGTATTTACATGGATTTTTTAATGAAGTTATATCGGTGAAAAGTTCATTATTTATTCTTTATTTTGACATATTATGCACGATACTAATTTGCATGTTGAATCTTTATTTAATAACAGTCTAGCAGTTCCATTGAACTGTGACTGTGGAAATTCAATGACATGGAAATATAAGAGAAACAGTAAATTAATTAACTGAGTTCATAATTTTAAAGAAGTTTCACTTCCTCCGTGAAACTATCACGTTTTATAATTGTGCTAAATTTCAGCTTGATTTGACTGTGACAGAAATACAGACAGACAAACTTTTTTCTCGGTACGGTACAGAATTTTAAAAATTATGAACGGAAATTAAGTAATCTTATTTTGAATCTTTATTACAGTGGTTCCAAACTTTTTTCCGCTGGCAACCCACCTTTCCTTATCGGAATACCTCCACGTTCCATCGATCAATGGTGGAGTAAAAAATAATAATAAACAATTTGTGTTCTGATTTGAAAATGGTTGAATAAATATAAGCACTTTGTAGCCAAAAATCAAGAACCAAGAAAACAAAACACATTTTGATTTTTTTTCCATTTTTCATATCTTTTCTGATAGTTTATTCGATGGTTTCAGGATCAAGTCGCGACCTACCGGTTGAGAACCGCTGGTTAACTTTATTTTGTGTGTATAAGATTCACATTATGTGAAGTCGTGTTGCTAATTGTGTATACAAAAAAATAAAACGAAAATTAACTGTACTTTAAATGCTACAAACAACGGAATGCAGAAGCTAATTTAATTTTAATTTTTACATTAGTGAATATATTTTACGCAAGGCGCTAGCAATTCTTCTTTTGATATCACCTTCATGTGTTACGTGTCATTGAATCTTAGTCAGGTGGTTATAATCCGCGAGAGCATATTATAAATATATTCTCAACTTAAATGTTTTTTAATTGAAGTAATGACTAGTATAATTTATTTTAATTAGTTTTTTCTTTATATTTTGTATTCGCTGCTTATGAATTTTTAATTCAGCAAAAAATATTATGATTTAGTATATAAATTCATGCAATGTATATTCATTTTAGTTTAATTAGTAAAACGGATTTTTCATTTTTTTAAATCCTCTCTTTTTTGAATACCATTCAGTATGTAATTTATATTAATTAACAAAGTGTATAATATATACCTACGTGTTTAAAAATTGTACAGAGACATTTTGAAAAGAATAGATTTGCGTTTTTAATTAAATAATATATTTATTATATTAAATAAAACAACAGTACCTACTACAATTAAAAACATAACTCTCCTTTTTTCGTAGTCGGGTTACAGTAAATTTACTACCCATTCGTATTTTTTTTAAATCTCTATATATAGGGTGTCCCAAAAGAAATCTGTCAAACTTCAAAGATGTATTTCTTAGAGAAAAGAAGGCTAACGAGTTATGGCTTGTTAAAAAATCAAACAGTATACTTTTTGTTTACCAAAAATTAAATTAAAAGTTGTAATACATGAGCAGTATTTGAGGACTAAACCGATTTCATTTTAAATAAAACATACAGTTACAAGTGACAGCAAAAAAGGAATTGTTTTCAAAGCTTGCCCCTTATTTTTTTTTTTTTGAACAATTGGCTGTTTTCTTCAACATCTCATAACTCACTAACCTTTCCGAATCAACCCTACGTTGATATGACTTTTTTTACTTAAAATGATCTAAGGAATAGACTCCTGAAGTTTGTTTGACGGAGTACTCAAGGCACACCCTGTATATAAAACTCTTCCAATGGTGACAAGCAGCAGAAACTGTTGAGTCAAGAAACTAGAAATTTTAGGGATATAGGCGCCCATTAAGACATATTTTTTGTAACTTCTAAAACAATTAAAATTGGGTTAAAAGATTTTTTTTCCAAAATCGCCTGAATTAGAAATGCGAGTTTTGACATTAGTGTGGTAAAAATTAAAAAAAAAACATGTCCGAAGAAAATTCGATATTCGTATCTAAAGGGTGGAAAATGACAGGGATGAATACTTTTTTGAAGACTACGCGTATTTTTGAAACCGTTTAAACTCGAAACGTGAAACTCGAGAAAGATAATCTTCTTAAAAAATAAAAAATAGGAGTTGCATCGTTTAGAATAATAACAAATCGTATTGATAACCTTGGAGGTAGGCAGTCTTTAAACATCCGAAAACAAAATTAATATTGAATTTTTTTCCTTTTTGTCTTTGGTAATTAATATAAAAATGATTTGTCGGGAAAAAGGACTTTTTAAGTAAACACGTATTTGTTATTTATTGCGACGTTTCGTCCCTTGCTTGGGACTTTTTCAAGCTTTATAAATAAAATAAAATAGTTTGAACATCAACCGTAAAAATATTTTTTAAAAAACGGAATTATTACAAACTTTTTAATGAACAATTGTTTAACTCAAATTTATATTTACATGTGTATTTTAACTTTTATATCTACTTGATCAAAACATTTAATAGTTATAAAGCTTGAAAAAGTCCCAAGCAAGGGACGAAACGTCGCTATAAATAACAAATAAGTGTTTACTTAAAAAGTCCTTTTTCCCGACAAATCATTTTTACAAAAATAATATATTTTTGTCTAGGGAGCTCTAAATGATAAAAAATGCGAATAAAAAATCGTGGATTAGACATAATGACCGCCTTTAAAAACTACTAAGCTGGTCTTAAAAAACGTACATTTTCAAAATACAAAAGCGAAATGTAAATTTGCTGTATAAAAAAACATTTAAATTTAAAATGCGCAGAAAAACGCAATATAAAAATTGCTGCAACATCAGTGACGTGTCAGTGGTTTAAGCGGCGCTCTGATTGCAGGTTCACAATGCTAGGACTAGTGATAACGTCTCTAGATGTGTTAAATCCGACCCCTCTACCAGTTTAATGTGACACATACATACAACGTTGTTTCATAACTATGCTGATATCAAACTAAATTTCATAAAAACACGTTTTTAATAATTTTATTGAATTGTTGTAAACATTCATTGTTACATTGCTAAATTAGAAAAAAATATTTTTTCCACTGTCACCGTCGGGGTTCAAACCAGGGGCGTAGCTACCGCCGTATCTGCCGTATCAATTATACGGGGCCCCCGGGCAACGGGGGCCCCCAACGTGCGTATGCAAAAATTAATAAAAACTTCCCAATTTTTTTTTTATTTCAGAAATGACAAAAGTCAAAAACAGCAATTTCTTTTTTTCCCGCGTAAAGCGTGCGCTCAAAAGTTGGCAACACCCTACATCGGTTATCGCGGGCTGCGGGATTTCCCCGTTTAAGTCATTTACTTCAACGGGGGAAGGGCTTCCAAACTAATTTTTATACGGGGCCCCGCCAAGGCACGCTACGCTTCTGGTTCAAACCCGAATCTTTCCACTTTCGCGGCGGAATGAGTTAAAGATTCGGGTTTGAACCCCGACGGTGACAGTGAAAAAAAATAAATTTTTCTAATTTAGCAATGTAACAATGAATGTTTACAACAATTATATAGCTCGTTCTGAAGCATTACAGAATTAACATATTCTTATAATTTTATGGAAATTTAGCGCGGTTTCTTCTGACGCGTTACGGACAAAAACGGTCTAAGAATCTCGGTACACACTCTGAAATTTAACACATGGTTTGACGACACTGTTTAAGGGGTTAGGTGGGTTTGAAAATTTCAAAAAATTTATTTTTTTATTAAGTAGTACAATATGTTTAAAACATTCTCCTAAAATTTCAAATCGATCCGAGTAAAATTCTAAGAGATAGACCCTTTGGAAGCTCCGCCCATCAGGCCACGTCAGTGCAGCGCTTCGCAGGTTAAACGCGTTTATCTCAAAACTCAATTTCGGTGGACACGATTTCTCGAAAAGTTATGAAGCGATTTTGTTCAAATTTTGCACACATCTTTGAAATAAGATTATCTAGTCACTGAACGAAGGATTTTTTTTTTATTACAACTAATTTTTTCGAGCCAATACATGGAGATAATTTGACCAAAAAATGTGTTTTTTTGTTCAAAGTCTGTCAAAAATTCAAATTTTAATTTTTTTTTTCCTTCGTCCAATAACTAGATTTATCCATGTACTAACGAAATATTTTTGATTTTTGATTTTGAAGGAACCAATAATGAGTTATTCTGTCCACGGCCAGAGCATTTTTTTTGAAACGTCAAGGGAGATGAGGTACCAACGGCTGAGTTTTCGGAATTTTTAAATAAAAATTTCACAAAATACTGTTTAAATATGTATCTTTGATATGCTGAATTGTTTAAATAAAATATATGATTGTATATATTAAAAAAAAAATAGTAAAAATACCCTTTTTTTAAACCTCTGAAATTAAATGTTAGTGGGTGGTGTAAAGATTCAACGTACAAACTACTACTCTCAAATTTCTGTACACAGTATTATACTCAAATTTCACACATGACTTGATAAAGCACGATTCAGTTGGTTTCACTTTCGTTGGAAAGAGTTAAACTTGATTCGGGTGAATGAAACTTCTGAGTCTTGCTGGCGACATGTGCTATGCTGGTCACCGCAGTCACGAATAGCATGCTGTTAATGCTACGAAGTCTCCATTGTGTATATATATATATATATATATATATATAGAGTAGATATTATCACCGTACGGGGATATACAGTTTTATACCCCGTTATTTGACAACGGTAATTGCTTCATTTGATATGTCGAAAACATTACGAATTCACATTAGACTCTGCTGTTTGGCCGCATAATGATAACTTTGTTTAAATATTCACGCGCTTATCAATAGCTCTCTATTCATGAAATGGATCAAAATATATTTTCGTAAATTTGATCCACTTTCCATTATTCCTTTTTACAAACATCCGGTTATCTGAAATTTGTTGGTGTGACACTTTTTTGCCTGCGTTTTGAATTTTTAGTAACCTTATGCAGAAAAGATTGTCAAATAATTTGATTTGACAATGACCTTAGATTGTGAACACATATATAAACATTGTAGAAATTTAATTCGATTCTGTTCGAAAAATAATTAATCGATTGAAATGATATTTCTTTTAAACTGTATATACATGTATTTAACATAGTTTTTTGCATAATTTTTATTTCGAAACGACATTTTTCTACGCATTTAAATCCAAATTTGACTTGAAAAGCGATCTTTTTCTGTATAGATCAAAAATTTGTTTTTGTGTGAATACAATCTAATGTTGTACATGACAGGGAGTTTGAATACGACATTAGACTGTTCTTGCACGAATGAAAACTATAATTGTATTATCACAATCTAAGGTCATTGTCAAATCAAATTATTTGTCAATCTATTCTGCAACCCAGCATGAGTAATGCTGCGTTTGACACTGGTCAAGTGACATAATCAAGGTCACTTGAAAGTCATGTAGATGTTGACTCACAAACTATTTTTTTTTCACGTTGGTATTCATATAGCGTTTGAAGCTGTATATGCTATTGCTATAAAAATAACCTAAGATTTACAAAACGAAATCGTTAATTTTTCTTTATTAAGATATAAAAACTCGGATCGCAGTGCTAAAATCCTATCGACAATATAGTGTACTTGCTAATACAGGCATTGTGGCTTTATTACGTGAACTTAAGTTTGTTTTTGGAGAAAATAAATATTATAACCCCTTATTGCATCCCCTACAACAATATTTTTTGTTAATTTCAATATTTCGTCTGTGATTTATCAATTCATCATAGGCACAAAATTATCTATCTGCAAAAACGTGCTTTCATAAAAAAAAGTCAGGCCCTGTCAAACCAATTTTAATAACATTTTAGGAGCACCTTTTAATTGATACTAAGGGGTTAAATTTCAATTCTATTCCGAGAATATTTTCGTTATTTTTTGGCTCCAAAATAATTGGCATCTCCTAAATACACCCCTTAAAATGGTCCGATTAGGCCCATTTTAAATAAGCTTTGTGCGGTGATGTATTCCAATATGTGTGCCAAATTTCGTTGAAATCAATAAACTTCTTCGAAAGTTATTGCCAAAGTGTTTAGGAGGCTATGTAAAGTTGAGAAATTTTGGTCCGACCCCAGGTCCCGCCATCCAACCGACGTCAATAGTGCATGTGCCATATATGGCAAATATACTAATAAAACATTATATGAGCTTTATATCATACTGATTTATAAGTTTCCAATCTCGATTTTCCTACTTTATCAAAGTTAAAACGAAAAGACACGGATATTGTTTAAAAATATCGATAAAAATTATCCTCCGACTATCGCATTAGCCATTTTGAACTGCTTTGATATGATTGAAAATTTAAAATCAGTTCAACTCACGTGATCAGATTATACAGATTGTATCAACTCAAAGCTGTCCATAGGGCACTCTGTGTGTAAGACAGAGCTCTATATACAAACGATAAGTAAGAGTGAGATAAATGATCGCTAATAGGTAGTAATTACTGTGGTTACTGTAAAATAAATTTAAATAAACATCTCTGTATTCTAAGTAAAAATAGCCATTTTATCAATTAATGACAGTCTGTAGTCACTACCGAAATTATTGATAAAATGGCTATTTATACTGTTCACGAAAAAAGACAAATAATTAATTATGGTGGTGATTCAACCACCGACGTAATAAATTTATTTGTAGCTGCCTTTGAAAACAGACCGACTTCTTCTAATAATTTAAACGACCTAAAAATCCAAATTTCTAATGCATGTCAGTCCGTTGACAATGAGATGTTAGCCAATGTGAGGAAAAGTATTTATAATCGATTAGGTTATTGTTTGGCAGAACGTGGAGGTCTTTTCGAACACTTAATAAATTAATTATTAAAATTATTGTTCAAACTGTTGTACCAGATATAATAATAATACGAATTAATATTACGGTTTAGTTGTTTTAGTTTGTAAACTGATAAAAAGATTTACAAGTATTATTTATTTACAGTAACCACGGTAACTATTAGCGATCATTTATCTCACTCTTACTTATCGTTTGTACATAGTGCTCTGTCTTACACACAGAGTGCCCTATGGACAGCTTTGAGTTGATACAATCTGTATAAACCAGACGTTTACACGGATCCAACATGAATAGTCCAAACATATTTTTATTTTATTATACACTGATCCAAATCTACGACCCCTCAGCTTTGTTGTTAAAAAGAAAATATGGAAAATTTTATTCGTTTTATTTCGCAGTGCAGTGCAGTGCGGTAAGGCGGTCAGTTAAGGGGCTTCTACAATAAATAGATGGCGTATCGTATTATAATGTGCAGAAAACAAGGTTTGATTATTGTCGCTACAATTACTGTTATCGTGTTGTGATAATGTTTTCATAACACGTGCATATAAGACTGGCTAGAAATATACGGTGTGTGTCAAAAATATTCAATTTCGGCCGTCTTTTAAGTAAATTTGATGTGATTAATAATATTGACTCTACCAACAGTAATAGAATATTAATAAAATAAAATTACTTGCAATACTGTTCAATATTTTTATTTATATAAAAGACGTTTCAACCAACAGTTTTGGTCCTTTTCAATTTTCAAATATAAAATTAAATTACATTAATTTAATTTTATATTTGAAAATTGAAAAGGACAAAAACTGTTGGTTGAAACGTCTTTTATATAAATAAAAATATTGAACAGTATTGCAAGTAATTTTATTTTGTTAAATTTGATGTGATTTTAGAGGAGCTAAAATACTTTTTTTAAAAGGATGTATAGCGTATAATGACGCCATTTGACGTTTCAATGGTTACAAAAAACCGTTAGCAAACTGACGATGCATTGGCTGTTGACAAATCCAAAGTCGCCCATGAAAAATGTATTTATATTTATTTAGTTTTTATGAGCAACGTTTCTTCTCAATTTTTAAGGTCCTGAATTTAGCGAAAAACCATGTTATTCTTTTGCCTTGTTGATTAATTTTAGAAAAGTGCAGGGCTCTCCTTAAATAAACCAACTTCTAACAAATTAATTGGAAAAATATTTTTCTAATAAGTAAATTAATAATGATTTGAAATGCAAGATGTTTGAATAAGTAGGCAAATAAATGTTATTCATTATTAATAATCTAACATTTTTAATAATTACTATAGGATTTACAAAACGTTTCGCCTTTTGAGGCATCGTCAGAAATAAAAATTAAAAATTATATAAAATGTATAAAACATATTTTACATAATTTTCAATTTTTATTTCTGATGCCTCAAATAGTATTAGTAATATTACTTCATTATAAAATTAATGTTACTTAAAATTAAAATTAATAAAAAACGAACTTAAAATATTTTTGAAAAAAATGGTGGAAGAACGGGTCGAATAATTTAGATATGGTGGAAGTACGGATCAAATTAAACCCATTATATGAAAAGTATTTCTGATAATTATTTCCGATGCCTTTTTTCTTTATATCAAACGATAAGATTAATTTTTAAAATAATTAAATACAGTTTTAACTTTTTGGAGAGTAAATTACAGTAAAATTAATTAGCAATAAAAATCTATAATAGGTCTCAGCAATTATAGGTTTGTATTACAAAAACACGAGGTTGATTTATTGATTTAATTTTAAAAATATCAATTTAAGTAAACACTAAACAAACCTCATGTAACGATACCGTGCCTTATTTTTACTTGTTTATATACTACAAGAATGTCGTCACAGTAGGTAAACATGGCGGCTCATGTTTTCGCACCAACTTATATGTTTAAAATTTAAAATGCTATTTTATCCTATAAAACGATTATATTTAAGCGAAATAAAAATTCCTGTGGACTAAAACTGTGAATTGAACTTTTTAAGACAATTTAAAAATGAGAGTCACTTATTACGTTAACCGAAAGGGAGTATCAGTGATAGAGCTCTCGTAGACAGAAACTTTTGACATGCACTGTGTAAAATGTATTCTGCAAGATCGTGTACTGTATGTATATATGTCTACTATGTTCAGGGTATAATAATATCAAAGATCTTTCTGTGATTACAAGGGTGTAGCCTGTCAGATTATAAATGCTTAGTAACACGGAATTAGTGCTTTTAACGCGCGTGCGCGTTACAACATAATATCTGACACACGTCAACTTCGTGTATTTAGTTCTGCTTTCTGACGGCTACCTCGCACTGTTAAGGTGGCTTCCCACGGTCTGTGATATAGCAGACGGATGCGGACCAGCACGTACCAACGCACCGTGGGAAGGGCCTCGTCTGTGGTAGCACAGACATATTTGTGACGGTGCGCGCAATCCGTCGTGAGTCGGTAATTTCAAAAGTGCGGTGCGAGCTTGTGCGCGACGCACAAGCTCGCACCGCGACGAGCTCGGACTGCGACAGTCCTAGAGCGCATATAATTATTATTAAATAATGCAACAGCCGCGGCTGCTTCAGCGACGATACGTTCTCTGTCTCTTTGCATCTTCGTACTGAACGGAACCGGAGTCGGTTCTAAGACCTACATAGACCGACACGCACCGTTGGAACAGCCTTTTCTGCGGTGCGTTGCTGTCTGTGCTAGTCGGCTGTGCGTAGATGGTCTGTGATATCACAGACCGTGGGAAGCCACCTTTAGATATATATTATATATTATATTTAGATATATATTATATATATATATATATATATATATATATATATATATATATATATATTATTATATAATATCATCATGATTGTGATTTTACATTCTCAAATATTACCGAATACTTTAAGGTATAATTCGATGAATAGAGCAGTTTTCAGAACAGTACTACCTTAATATTTTAAATGATGTATCGCTTATATTTAGTCAAAACTTAGTATATAAAGGTTTAATCATGAAACTGACAGAAATAAAACTATAGGACTGATATTAGTTTTGTTTTACTTTATGAACTAGTGCAAAACACCGTCATTTTACTCCCGCTATATGAAAATTAGCTGTTTTATAGTCGTGCCAAAAAATAAAAAACCCGGGTCGCAGTGCCAAAACCCTGCCGACAATATAGTGTATTTGCTTATACAGGTAGTGTGGCTTTATTATGCGAATTTAAGTTGGTTTTTGGGCAAAATAAAAATTTGACTCCTTAATACACCCCTTAAAATGACATTTTTTTTTCTTTATTGCAATCTTATTATCAATCGAACTTCTATACCAAATTATATACAACTTTCAGTAAATAATTCACTATCTGCAAAGTAGTGTTTTCATAAAATTTGTAAGTCCGGTCCTGTCGGGCCGATTTTATTAAAATTTTAGGGACACTTTTTAAATACTACTGGCGGGTTAAATGTCAATTTTGAAACGATTCTGAGAATTTTTTCGGTATTTTGGGGCCCAAAAACGTTTTTCTACCCCTAAAAACTACCCTTAAAATGACCCGATTACTCCCATTTTAAATAAGCTTCTTGCGGTGATGGATTTCAACACGTGGGCCAAATTTAGTTAAAATCAATTACCTCTTTCGAAAGTTATTGCCCGCACACACACATATATATATATATATATATATATATATATATATACGCATATATATATATATACATATATATATAAACATTTTTAAAAATGGTGCCAAAGTGTTTAGGAGGTTATGAAACGTCGAGAAATTTTGGTCCAACACCTAGGTCCCGCCATCCGACCGACGCCAATAGTGTATGTTGCCATATGGCAAATACACTAATAATGATTCCGCCGCATATAAGCAGTCTCTGTGACCGCAGCTTAATTTTAATTTACATAGCAATATTATTAATGATGCATCATATTTGAAAACAAGGATGCACTTTAACGAAATTAAATAATGGTTTGTTACATTTCCGCATTATATCTCCAATTTGTGTGACTGTATCCAATCAGATGAAGATTCTATGCATATATTAGAACGAGATAGGTACATACACACTCAATGAGTGCAAGTAGGGCGGGGAAACTAGCTTTCGGTTTACTCTTTGCATTCACTTTAATTTCGTTATGTAACGTTTGTGCATTTATATTCACTGGAGCGATAGCGTTTTATTAGATCTGTGGATATTATTTGCTTGTGTACTTTTACAGCTTACAATGTTCTGCAATGTTCTGTAATGTTCTGTTACCAGTAAATATGAGAAGTTCCTAACAATTTTCTGTTAACAATATACATTGCACTGAACCGCAAATAATTTTCAACTTCTCGCTGCGCATTTATAGTATTATTTGGTATTCTATAATACATGCTGCCAACTTCTTGATAGCATTGCGTTGTTTTTAAATAGCTGTAAAATTTATATTTTAATAAGTGTAACAAAATAGTATATTATGCGGCAAGTTGTCCATTGCCCACGAAACCGAAGTTGAGGACACGAACGAAGTGACATGTCTTGACAGGTTCAGACACGTTAAATTTATCGTAAGACAGTCATTGTTGTTTGATGTAAAGTAATGTAAACAGAGTTGGACTGGCCATATCTTCGAGGTGGCGATTGCCAGCCGGGCCCCACACGGAGCATTACGTTCCGTAGTGCTAATGCGTAACTTTGTCTATGACTTAACACCAACCAATTTCTATCTTAAAGAAGTCCTAAGATGTGTTTAAGAGGTGAATTGATTTGTCCAGATCCATAGGAAAGGTTAATTTTTTATACCCTAAGCACAAAGTTATGTAGTTTCGGAATTTGCTTTCTACGTAACGTATTTTTAAAGTTCTCTACGTTGTCGGCACGGGTTAAACTGTATAAATTGAGCTGAAATTTTAAGCTAATCATATATAGAACCATTTCAGGGGTAGCAACTAAATAATTTGAAAAAAAAATTGGTTATACAAGTTGGAAATTGTCACATGCTAACCTTTAAAACGATTCTTTACATTGAAAAAATTATTTTCTGAAAATTTCAGCTCGAATGATAAAAATTAACCCGTGCCGAAACCGCTGTAACGGTTATAGCTTTGCGGGGCTTGCAGTCTAGGTCCCAGCTCTTGCGACCTGAATGTAAACTAGATCAGATAGTTCGTTCATACATTTGAGAGAAATGAAATAGAAAAATATCCCATCTACCATTATCCAATCTCGAGCCCCAGGCTTGTGGGGAGCCACCCGGGTCCTTCCGGCCCAGTCCGACCCTGAATGTAAATACTGCTGTTGGTCACTGTTGCTAGTAAATTTAAAGTCGCAGCGTCGCAAAGATGCAAAAAATCATTAAGTATGTAGACGAGAATCCTACAAAGAAAAATCAGACATCGCTAAAGAGTTCGAAATTCCCGCAAATACATTGGCCACAATTTTAAAGTTTAAAGATAAGTTTTTAGAAGAGAATGGGTTTTCTTACCTTGTGAAAACGAATCTTAGATCAACCGAACCTCTATATAATAAACTTCATTATAACGAATTACTTGGTATAACGAATATTTTCTAATTCCCTCCAGCTTTGTTATATCGAGGTTGTACTGTATAATATAATAATTGTTAGATTAAAAAACGTTTGTTTGAACTTTAAACTTTATATTCCTGGTACTACTGATATTATAATCCATGCATAGCAGTGTTGCCAACTGTAAGTGACATCTCTTTTAGATTTGCGTAGCCACAACACGTATGCAGCGAAGGTTATTTTGTTATGCAATAAACACAAAGAAAATTAAATTTCATTGCTACATGCGCTGAATATTTATATACTGGAAATGAAAAGTATTATCTTTAAAGAGTAGTAACGGGGATTGTGTACACAAAACAATAATAGCAAAAAAGAGGACATCGTTCCCTGACCAATTCTTTAATTTTTTTTTGATGTAGGACAACTTCCGTGTTACCGGGTATGTGCCGCTTACATCGAGTTACTCACGTAGCACTTTTTAACCGACCAGCATTTTTTTTTTTTGTGAACTCGGCGTAATCTTCGCTAGTTGAACATATTTTTATGATTCTTTTAATATTTTATAGAGCATACATTGAGGGTGGTCCCACATGAATTTTATATAAATCGGATCAGTAATAACATTACTTAAGTCAGTTTGGCAGTTTTTAAAAATATATTTATTACCGCTGTATGATTACATTGTGAAATTTCCCGAACGAACTGACGGAAATATCCAAAACGATGCAAACTACACAAATGTTGAAATTGTTGCAACTATGTAATAGGTTCTAGTCTCGGGAATAATCGAATGATTTTGATAATTTCGAAATGATTCCTTCAGCTGATGTATCATAATAATAGATATGTTGGTACTATACATCAGTGACTGAATGCGTCACGTATCAAATGAATTTTGCTCTCGGTTTCTATTGTCAATCTTGAAAACGTCGTCCGCATGCAGTGCTTCATAGTACAGACGCAGATAAGAGACGTAAGTAATCGTATATTAAATACTGTGAAATGCAATCAGAGAGAGACAATTACATGCAGTGTTTTAAAGTTTAAGGAAATAACGTAGTTACTGTATTGTATTATAAATCGGTATAAAAGCCATTCGATGAATGATCTCGAAACATCTCGGGGTATTTAAAAAATCGAATAGCTCGACAATTTTGCTCGAAATATCTTATAATAATAATAATAATAATAATAATAATATATTTTACCCATAAAAAACACTGTAAAAACAGGAAGGTTCGTCGTTGGTACATAATTTTCTTAGTACATTAAATCTAATAAAACTATTTAAAAAAAAAATAAATAATAAAATACAAATTTTTAAATTTTTACAGAAATTACTAGTCATTGTCATTGCGACATATACTCATCAATAGAATAGTAGATAAGATTTAGAAATAAAAAAGGATTTGACAGCTCGCTTGAAGCTATTTATATTTTTAATATTTTTTAGGGAGATGGGCAGCTTATTATAAAAACAAACACAGTTGTAGTACACGCCACTTTGATACAGTGTTAGTCTGTGCTGAGGAACTCGTAATAACGAACTGTGCCTCGTATTGCAGGTATGAATATCACTATTACTAGAAAATAATTCTTTATTTTTCATAATAAAACAAAGACATTCATAAATGTAGAGACAGGGCAAGGTTAAGATATTCAGAGACTTGAAGAGTTCTTTACAAGATGTGGTTGGTGTAGAATTAGTTATTATTCTAACAGCTCTCTTTTGTATGACAAAAATTCTCTGTAGTGAAGAAGACTTTCCCCAAAAAATTATGCCATAAGAGCAGATTGATTGGAAGTGAGAATAATAAATAGTTTTGAGGACCTCAAGATTATTGAGCATTATACGAAATTGCCACAGTAAATAACATGTTTTGTTCAATTTTTTACTAGTTTCAGTAATGTGTTGCTCCCAGGTTAAAGTGTCAGAAATTGTAAGACCTAGAAACTTGGTGTAAGTAGCGGTTTTTATGGATACTCTATTTAACGGGATGTAATAAGAATGATCTATTTCTTTGACATTGGAATGAAAATTCATTAACACAGTTTTATTAACATTAAGTAACAAGCCGTTTTGTTTACACCAGTCTTGCATTTCCACGGTACCAACTATAAGCGAGGGAACAATGTTTTCTATGTTTTTAGTCGAAATCAATTGAGTCGTATCATCAGCATATATAGTGGTATTGCAGTTTGTCAAGTTGAAAGGCACGTCATTAATAAAAATAATAAAAAGTAAAGGGCCTAGTATGGATCCCTGAGGAACTCCACATTTATTAGAAATAGAATTGGAAGATATGGACTCAATCTTAATCGTATTCTCATATTTGAGCGAGACATATTGTCGTCTATTAGATAAGTAGGATTTGATCAGATTGTTAGCGACACCTCTTATACCGACTTTATTTAGTTTATACAGAAGGAGTTCATGGTTTATGCAATCAAAAGCTTTGGATAAGTCATAGAATAGTCCAATTGTCCAATTGTAGGTATATAAAAAAAGTAAATTATAAAAATCAAAAAACCGGATTGCCGGAAAAGCAGGAAACAAGAACAAATAATAACATGCAGTCGGATGCACCCAATATTTCTGTTTAACTTATTACAGTTACTAGGTACATGTATGCCTCCAACTGAATGTTATCATTTAATCTTGTTTTCTTCTTTTTAGTTTGCTTTTAATGTTGTCGGTTTTCTTTTTATTTTTTTAATTTATTTTTTTTTAGTCTTATTGTTTTTTTTTCAAAGACACGTTTTTGCAGTCGGGTTTTTTGTTTTCTAAATAATTTGGTTTATTTGCAGAAGTTTTATAAGAATATTTTCTTTTGTATATGCCCAATACTTTGAGTCTTGACATTTTCGAGGTAAAATTATCATAGAATGGTTCAATTAATGGTTTCATTTTGCAATTTGCCTCTCCAATATATATTTTTGTAATCACTTTATAATATTCTTTATTGTGATATCCTATTGGATTTATTTGGATAAAAAATTGTTTTTTCGAGCCACACGTATCCGCCATTTTGATTTTTTTGACGTCAGTTATCCTAGGACCCTTGAGTTGCCGAGACAAATTTAACGATACCTTCATTTCAAAAATCCGTCCAGCCGTTTGGATAATACGAGGCCCAAGAAGGGTTATGTGTTTTGCGCGTATCTATGTATGTAATACATAGATACGCGCAAAACACATAACCCTTCTTGGCAGTCGGGTAAAAACTATATCAATTTTTAATTACTTATAAAAAAATTAGTGCATTATTATTAACTATATAAAATTTGCATCCACCGACGAAAATCGATCATTTCATTTATTTTAAAAAACACGTATCAAGTAGGTATCAATAATTTAGTTTAAATTCGTTGGAACGTGAAGGAGAAAAAAAAATAAAAAACTAAACTTTTAGTAGTACAGTAAGTTTGAGGAAGATGGAGAAAAAAAAACAGCAAATGTTTACAGTTATCACGTGCAGTGAACCGCGGCAGGGAAATTTATTTGTATATGTTGGCAACGGTCTCGATACTCATTTGTATGTAGTGCGGCGAGTGTACACGAAGCTTTATAGAATCAATACTCCGATGTCAGCATTTTTATACTCCTAGTTTTTAGTGGATTGAACACACATAGACGCTGTACCTCGTGGGAATCATATACAAGGACTACGTCCCATTTCTGCAGAGCCGATGCAAAAGAAACAAAAAACCTGGGTCGCAGTGCCAAAACCCTGCCGACAATATAGTGCATTTGCTATTACAGGCAGTGTGGCTTTATTATCTAAATTTATTTATTTCGAAAAAGAAATTAACCTCTTAATACACCCCTTAAAATAGTATTTTTTTTCTTAATTGCAATATTAATGTCAATAGAAAACAGTATCACGGGTAATTGGAATAATGAAAATAAATCAATTTAAACACTCATTGATTGCAACGTTTCGTCTTTTCTTTAATGAAGACTTTTTCAAGCTGTCAATATGCTTAAATTTAATGATAGTAAAACTATGATATAATATGCAATTTAGCATTACAAAAAAGAATTATAAAAATTGAAAATACTGTTTTCTATTATAACATATATCTGGAATTGAACTTTAAAGATGAATTAATGTCAATCTAACATCTGTACCAAGTTAGACACATCTTTCAATAAGTAAGTTCGTTCGCAAACTAGTTTTTTCATAAAATTTGTAAGTTCGGTCCTGTCGGGCCAATTTTATTAAAATTTTAGCAATACATTTTAGTATTTACTAAAAGGTTATATTTTAATTTTGAAACGCTTCTGAGAATTCGTTCAGTATTTTTGGGCCTCTAAAATCTATCCTAAAAATGGTCGGATTCGGCCCATTTTAAATAGGCTTCGTGCAGCGACTTCAACATGTGGACCAAATTTCATTAAAATCAATGTATTCTTTCAAACACACACATACCTATATAAGACTTTTCAAATATGATACCAGAATGTTCAGCGGGCTATGAAACGTCGGACCGAAATTTCTAGACGCCCCACCATCCGACCAACGCCAATAGTGTATGTGCCATACGGCAAATACACTAAAAACATATAACAAACTGTGGAATGTAGACAAAAGAATGTCTGACAGCCAAAATATTCTTCAGCGGTTCCGGAGGGATCGAAAAATTGACAAAAAACGAATGATATTCTGTTGTATCTACGAATAGGCATCTCATAGACAGGAAATTTATATTGACAAAATTTTTAAGAAAATCCATTTAAGTTAAATTGAAAATCCGCTTGTTGAGGTAATTCTAAAAAGAATTGTGCACTGTATGACTTCTTTGATAACATAATGAATATAGAATATAGACATATAATAGATTCGGCAGTTACATAATAATATAATCGTTATATAACTATAACCGCTACTCACGACTTTACACCCGATTAGGATAAATAATATTTTGTAGCTCACTCGGCAGTACAACAGTAGCGGTTTTCGTCTCCACTGTTTTGCAATCTGCGCCCCGCTCGAATTTTTACTTGCGAGAGATTGCGTAAAATCTACTTTTTTATGTCTAATTTGTTAAAAAAAACATACGGTTGAATTAATTTAAAAAAAATCGTACGTTAGTATGCGTCGATTGGCAGCCTAACGCAGTCTATATCATTTTTTATTCTCAAGATTTCGTCTTAGAAAGGGAGCGTCCATTAATTACGTGAGGCACCGAGCTGGGTAGACTAGTGGTGACAGCACTAGACTCGTATTCGGGAGGTCCGGGTTCGAATCCCGGCGGGGGCAGATGTGGCTGGGTCTTTTTCCTACTGCCTCTCGCCGAGAAACGGTAATTCTTGTACCGGCATCTTGATTGAGGTTATCCATGGTTTCCCTCAATTCCAGATAACTATCGAGATGGTTCCTTATTTGAGGCCATGGCCGATTACCTATCAAACTCCTAGTTCAAAAATTACCTACCTTATCCTAATTTCCTATAATTCCTTCATTCGCCCATTGCTATTACATAAGTTGAAGTTTTAAAAATGTAGAAAAATAACGGGAAGTGTGGTAGATGGAAAATAGTAATGGTGCGAATGGCGTCTGTTATGACATAAAGTCGAGAAACGGACGTTAAACGCATTATTATTATTATTATTTATTATTAATTACGTGAGGCGATAGGGGGGATGGTCAAGCCGAATCTCACTCAATTTCACGTTGGGGAGAGAAGGATCTTGGCAAAAATCACGTAATTTTTTTCCGAAAACCGAGTTAAATTAAGTAAAACATGTTTCTTTACTAAAGTATGGATAAATCGTACATATCTAATTATTAAATAAATTATGTTTTTTAAATAAATCCAACGCAATAATCACAAAAAATGGACATTCACTACACTAGAGATACGCATTTTGAAAAATCTCACGTGAAATTAGGGGAGGAGGACGGGGTCGAGCCAAATCTCACGACATCTCCCCAAGGGGGGTGGGGGGTTGAAAAGTTGTCAAAAGCGCCCCCAAAGAAATGACCACGTAGGTAGTACATACAAACACAGATATCCTTTCAAAAATAGTTTGAAAATAGAGTAGTAACCTTGAAACATAAAAGTTTCTTAAAAGTTTTGGTTTCGACTTTCGACCTCATTACAATAGCTTTCCAATGTAGTGGGCAGTTAAACAATGTATAATTCAGAATTTGAACTTGCGGGAGGGTAGTTAGCATTAATTCTAACAAAAAGTAAACACCCGGCTAACATAAAGCTAACAACTTTCCAAAAATACGAAACTACCCTTTTGTCTAGACGTAAGTTTTAGGTTACGATAACTTTGACCAAATATAAGAAAAGCTAGCATTGTTATGATTTATGTCTGCTGATTTTGAAACAGTAACAACTGCCTAGACGCAACGCAAATTGGCTCGTTGTAAGTTATGGCGCCAACATCTGTGCATTTATATAACATATACAATGTCCACTTGTCTAATAAAACGATACCAAAGTAGTTTCTCTATGTACTGTAGTGACCATTCGACAGCATAGTGTATTGAAGTTCGATGTTATCTGAATACTCGTACAGCTCGTCCCTTGAGGCCACTAAGAGGATTTCTTGATCACATACAACACGCTGACCTAAGACTACTCGGCGACCACACCAGACTCAAAAGTATTTCTATAGACGATGAATATATTATAGTGTTACGTTCCGAGTGTCGTAAATAAGTGATTTTTATTTTGCACTATAAGTAGGTACTGTGACGGTACAGGATGTCAACTAATTTTACCATTCTGACTCCACTAGTGGGGAATGGTACTAAGTTATGTTAAAATTAACTTTTCAAAATTTTACAATATTTTTTCGTTTTAAGCCCCCGAGTCCAAAAAAAACAAATTTTTACAAAACGTCAGTTTGTCTGTGATGACACTACAGGTTAAACGGATGAGCGGATTGAAACCAAATTTTAATATGCAAATATAAAGAGCCCTATTTAATTTGATAGAAATATCTTTTAGGGTTTAGGCAGCATAAGCGCCTTCAAAGTGTCTTTTTAAGACTTGTTTACAAAACAACGAAATTTATCGTTAAATTAATATCAACCGAGCTGGGTAGAGTAGTGGTGACAGCACTTGACTCGTATTCGGGAGCTCCGGGTTCGAATCCCGACGGAGGCAGATGTGGCTGGGACTTTTTCCTACTGCCTCTCGCCGAGAAACGGCAATTCCTGTACCGGCCAAATTGAGATTTTCCATGGTTTCCCTCAATTAATTCGAGGTAAATATCGAGATGGTTCCTTATTTGACGCCATGGCCGATTACCTATCAAACTCCTAGTTCAAAAATTGCCTACCTTATCCTAATTTCCTATAATTCCTTCATTCGCCCATTGCTATTACATGAGTTGAAGTTTTAAAAACCCGGGTCGCAGTGCCAAAACCCTGCCGACAATATAGTGTATTTGCTTATACAGGCAGTGTGGCTTTATTACGCGAACTTAAGCTGATTTTTGGGCAAAATAAAAAATTTGACTCCTTAATACACCCCTTAAAATAACATTTTTTTTCTTAATTGCAATATTATTATCAATCAAACTTCTATACCAAATTAAATACAACTTTCAGTAAACAATTCACTATCTGCAAAGTACTGTTTTCATAAAATTTGTAAGTCCGGTCCTGTCGGGCCGATTTTATTAAAATTTTAGAGACACTTTTTAAATACTACTAAAGGGTTAAATGTCAATTTTGAAACGATTCTGAGAATTTTTTCGGTATTTTAGGGCCCAAAAACATTTTTCAACCCCTAAAAACTACCCTTAAAATGGCTCGATTACGCCCATTTTAAATAGGCTTCTTGCGGTGATGGATTTCAACACGTGGGCCAAATTTCGTTAAAATCAATTAACTCTTTCGAAAGTTATTGCCCGCACACATATAATATATATATATATATATATATATATATATATATATATATATATATATATATATATATATACGTAATATATATATATATATATATATATAAATATATATATATATATATATACATATATATATAAACATTTTCAAAAATGGTGCCAAAGTGTTTAGGAGGTTATGAAACGTCGAGAAATTTTGGTCCGACCCCTAGGTCCCGCCATCCGACCGACGCCAATAGTGTATGTTGCCATATGGCAAATACACTAAAAATGTAGAAAAATAACGGGAAGTGTTTGGTAGATGGAAAATAGTAATGGTGCGAATGGCGTCTGTTATGACATAAAGTCGAGAGACGGACGTCAAACGCATTATTATTATTAATATCAATGTATCTTAGATTTCCCAACAGTGGGAGCTGGAGTTTCTACGGAATTATATTAATATTTGAAATAAAATTAACTATTGCAAACTACGGAAGCACTGAGATTCTTTTTTCTAAAGAGAGCGGTGGTGTAAAAAAGATTGAGGAACTCTGCTCTAAATGATGATGAACACCGTAACAAAATACATTGTGTAGTTTAAAAGAACTAAATGAACAAACAGACCGCGGATAGCGACTTTATTTTATACTATTTAAAGATTTAGAGGTAGATATAGTGACTCACGTCTTAAATTTTGAATTTAACACTTCAAATTATATACGTTTATAAATTAAACTACATATAGTACGTCTACGTAATACTTATATGTAATATATTGGATGTATTCCCGCGTGCCTTGTGCACAATTAACGCGTAACGAGACCGCCACTTGACAACTAGCGTCGCGACGCTAGTAAATTAATCACACACGTGCGTCGCGATGCGTCGTGTCAACACAACACAACAAACACACAGGTACATGACGTAACACTAATCATAATAACAGGTCGATCATCGTAGCTATGATGCTTCATGTAAAATACTATACTTGTAAGTGCGCCGCGAAGTTAAAAAGTTTGGGAACCCCTGGCATGAGCCATTTAAAACCGTAGCGTGGATCAGTCCGCAACCCGCGGGTCATAGGTTCGCCATCACTGATCTAAAACCTGCTTTTAACTCCAGCGCGCAAGCTACGTTTTGCAAGCGATGATTCAGGAAACCACAAGAGAATAACATATAGATGCGCCATGCTGGTTAGAGTGAGTTAGATGTTTCCACTGCAGGAAAAGCAGAGTGAGAGATCGCAGAATGTAGATGACTAAACTTGCCCTACTTGTTAGTGTATTTGCCATAATATTATGGCACATTCACTATTGTCAACATATTGCATCAACTATATTAGAAATATTAACAAAAAAACCCGGGTCGCAGTGCCAAAACCCTGCCGACAATATAGTGTATTTTCTAATATAGGCAGTGTGGTTTTATTATGCGAACTTAAGTTGGTTTTTTAGGCAAAATAAAAAATTTGACTCCTTAATACACCCCTTAAAAGAACATTTTTTTCTCAGTTGCAATATTATTATCAATCGAACCACTATACTAAATTATATACACCTTTCAGCAAATAATTCACTATCTGCAAACTCGTGTTTTCATAAAATTTGTAAATCCGGTCCTGTCGGGCCGGTTTTATTAAAATTTTAGGAGCACTTTTTAATTGCTATTAAAGGGTTAAATTTCAATTTTGAAACGATTCTGAGAATATTTTAGGCATTTTTGGACCCAAAAACTTTTTTCAACCCCTAAAAACTACCCTTAAAATAGTCCGATTGGGCCCATTTTAAATAGGGTTCTTGCGGTGGTGGATTCCAACATGTGGGCAAAATTTCGTAAAAATCAATTAACTGCTTCGAAAGTTATAGCGCACACACATATATATATATATATATATATAAATATATATATATATACATATATATATAAACATTTTTAAAAATGGTGCCAAAGTGTTTAGAAGGTTATGAAACGTCGAGAAATTTTGGTCCGACCCCTAGGTCCCGCCATCCGACCAACACTAATAAAACTACTTGCAATACTGTTCAATATTTTTATTTATATAAAAGACGTTTCAACCAACAGTTTTGGTTCTTTTCAATTTTCAAATATAAAATATTAGAAATAGCATCTGTATTTATTGTAACACAGGACATACGCAATCTTCAAATTTCCACTGTGCTACTGACAAGGACATCCGAAGCAAGTTTGCGATTTCTTAATTAAAATAGAATTTGTACTCGTTTTCAATATAAATCTGTTTTGACATGTTCTATTATACCTAAAATCTGTCTTGATATAATATTATAGATATTATACAATAGCGTAGCAAGCCGTGACTGCAACCGCGTGGTAATGAGACAATTGACCTTCAGTAGAAACAAGTGCATACAAAGTGAAAGAAGTGACGGCTATAATTTTTGAAATATAAACGCAAAATTTAGTGTTTTAAAATACATTTGAAAAAAAACTTTTATCGTACCTTTATTAGATTAGTGTCCGGCTACGAAATGATATATATTTCAATTTGAACAACGAAATATTGGTGACAAAATAAGATTTTCAATTTTATATAATTTAAGTGACAGCTGTGTGAATTTTATGCCAGCGAAATAGGTGAGTCTTTTGATGATGTTCCTTTATTTCAGTTGTTATTTTGTTAATGGAGTATTATTTGATGTGGTGTTTTTGATATTTTTATAATTATTACCATACGACTCACAAAGACGTTAATCAAATTAAAAATTCGTTTTAGTATGTGTTATAGGTTAACATTAAATGTAACATGATACAAAATGGTTAAAATTCTTAGTAAAAAATACACACAAACTGTAAACGAATGAATTATTATCAGAAGCGTAGCGTGCCTTGGTGGGGCCCCGTATAAAAATTAGTTTGGGGGCCCTTCCCCCGTTGAAGTAAATGACTTAAACGGGGAAATCCCGCAGCCCGCGATAACCGATGTAGGGTGTTGCCAACTTTTGAACGCACGCTTTACGCGGGAAAAAAAGAAATTGCTTTTTTTGACTTTTGTCTTTTCTGAAATAAAAAAAAAAATTGGGGAGTTTTTATTAATTTTTGCGTACGCGCGTTGGGGGCCCCCGTGGCCCGGGGGCCCCGTATAATTGATACGGCAGATACGGCGGTAGCTACGCCCCTGATTATTATTTTACTTTTTTAGACTATAGATGCTCGATAACTGAAGTCATCAACATTTTTTCTGTAGTATATTACTGTGACACAAAAATTAATCGACGTTTCATGATAAAAAAACATTTTTATGTGAATGAAAAGCTACTATTACCACAT
Organism: Venustoraphidia nigricollis; assembly: GCA_034508555.1. Taxonomy (NCBI): domain Eukaryota; kingdom Metazoa; phylum Arthropoda; class Insecta; order Raphidioptera; family Raphidiidae; genus Venustoraphidia; species Venustoraphidia nigricollis. Next base: position 10,062,190 of record JAVRKA010000008.1, read on the forward strand.
AAAAAAATTTTTACAAAAATTAACATTCATAAATAAATTGTCGTAGTCGGACAAAAAATAAGTAGAACTGTTTCTCTTACGAAATTCTTAAAAAAGAAAATTTGAGATGTTATAGTCCACTAAAACGGAGCATAAAATAATAAAAATAGTAAAAACAAAATTTAATTTCACCTTTGAGGACATTAAGATCAACGACATGAATTTTCATTGTCATAAATTTTAAAAATGTTTCCATATAAAGTATCACCAATTTATCTGTATTATCGGTATTTGTAATGTACTAAACATGGTCGTAAAATTCGAACTATACCAGACCTGGGCTACAACTTACCCGTATAAAAAAGCAGTTGACCGTGGGCATAAAATAACACTTTTTAAAGATTTTAGAAGAATTTGCGATACATGCGGGTTTTGTTAATACTCGACCTAAAATATAGGTACTGACTGTCCCAAAAACGGCTGTCGCGGCAAAAGATTAAACTGTTTCAGTTGATTTTTTTTCTATATTATCTTTAGTACATTTTTCGAGAATAAAAAATGATATCGACTACGTTAGGACTACGTTAGGATTTCATTTGACGCAATATATTTGGATTGTTTACGAAAACTAGGTCTATTTTGCTGTATTTGTTCCTCATAAATCGTAACTGACAGATCGCTTTTGGAAATTACTGGTGGATCGGTTAGATGCCGTTTATTTGTAGTACTTTACAGCACTAGCGTTAAATTGGTCATTTTACTATCGCTATACAGACATGAAAAATAGGTGTTTTATAGGGAGGTGTGCAAAAAAGTTGATTTGATATAGATTTTCTAACAAACACTTTTTATTTACATAAAATATTTGCCTACGTGAGTTTATTTCACCTTTAGCTTCTGTGCGAATCTAATAGACAATTCACTTTTCGTTTTGGATATATGTAAAATAGCTACTGGCATACAGCACAAGTCAACTACTGTACTATATCATACCAGTGGCGTTACCGAAAATTTAATTTTAATTCAAATTCAAATTCACAGACTTTAATGAGATTAATTAAGGCTGTCGGAACGCTCTGAATTTAAAGCCCAAAATAGAGCTTCGGCTGTCAACTGATTGTAGACTTATTTGTCAACATTCTACAAAAATTCTTTCTCTATAAGGACGATAAAGGACAAATCTAGGTCTCTAATGGACTACTTTTGTAATTTATGTACGATTTACTAGAAAAAAATTGGCATTAATTGTGCTAAAAAAACACACGTTTTCAATGTCACACTATGACCTTATTCGTACTTATTTCACAAAATTGTTCCATCACAAACCTAAAGTGACTCTTCCTTTTTCGGAAAAGTTTTTTAAGTCTTCAAAATATTTCCAAAAATTAGAGTAATCAATTGACAGCGGCACCTTTGCAAAAAAAATTTTTAGCCTCGTAGTTGGCACCAGCCAAAAATTGAAACGTGCGGATGATTTGAGCGAGACAGAGCTAATGAAGGTCACACCCACAATATGTCTTTTGCCTACCTCGCCCCTTACCGCTGGATCTCAGCAGAAACTAAATTCAGAGCGTTCCGACAGCCTTAAGCCTCAAAATTTACAGCTATTAATTACTACTCATAATATCAAAGAAATTTTAATACAATAGTTAGATTTCTATGAAATCGACTAAGAAATAAAAATTCAATAAAATTATAATAAAAAATTAGTACAGTTTACTAAATATGTGTAATAACTTTATCCGTGCTACCCAAGCAGAAAGTCATTTCAAGGGGCGGCGCCATTGAATTGTGTTTTCTTCATATAATTTTTCCTCGTGTGAAAATATCAAACTGGAAAAAAATATGGGAATTTTATTTCTTTATGGAATTTCAGAAGTTACGCTTGTCATGGGCACATGCCCTTTCTTTTTATCTTTTTATCTTTTATATTAAGCTGCGACCAGACATGCGGGATTCGCCAAGCGCTAATCGCCTAGTGCCGAGTGCTTGGCTTCGTATTCGGCAAGTAGTGAGCATGTTTATACAGACATGTGGGCTCTGTTTAAAAGCGTCGTAAGCGTCGTTTTCTTCGGGAACAGCGAATATAGCCGAGTGCAGTGCGAGCATCCGTTTGGTGCGAATCAATATTTTTAATCATGGACAACAATGATGAAATTTGCACAAGTATTCTCGTATTCGTGCACTTTGAAGTGGAGAGGCGAGCACTAATACTCGTCGCTCGGAGATGTACGAGCACCCATCCACACTACTCACTATTCGGCGAATAATCGGCTCGGCATTCGGCGAATCCCGCATGTCTGGTCGCAGCTTTATAATATTATAACATAAATGAAATATTTAAATTGGCTCTGTTGTTTAGTTATGTAAGTTTATTGTATCTGCGTCATAGCCGTCAATACCTTTTTTAGCAGTGAATACATTTTTAATCAATTTAGTATCTAGGAACTGGAAAGAAAATACATTTTATAATAAATAGTTCTACAAAAAAAAAATGAATGAAAGTTTCAAGTAAAGATATTAAAAGAAATTGTTTTAAATAAAATTTTAGTGTCGTTCAAACTGTTCGAATTATTGGGCCCAGCATCTTTTGTATTTCCTTATTCCAGTTTCGGCTCAACGAGAACGTTCTACCGACATGTTTAACGTTCGCTCAATAAAGGAAAGCGTTCCTTTTATGTTCGAAACTTGTTTCTGCAAAAAGTTTAGGATACGCCACTGGACTTGTATGTACATAGTTGAATGCCAATGTAAGTGAGTCAGTTGGGATGTTGCCTCTTCCCACAGGCGTCGAATTCATATCTCCTGGTATATATAATATCGGACAAACATAAAAATGGATCATATAATAAAAAAAAGGAAAACCGATCGTCCAATGGCCAAGTGACAGAACTGCACTAGAGTCAGTTCAGAACGTCGATTTAATTCAATTCAAAAATCTTTATTTATAAACTGTAGTATAGTTAAATTGCGCCCACAAAGAACTTAATTAAAAATTTATAACTTAAAAACTCGTCTACATAATATCATTTATTTTAGATTTGAATTTAAAATAGGTGTAATATAATAATAATAATAATGCGTTTAATGTCCGTTTCTCGACTTTATGTCATAACAGACGCCATTCGCACCATTACTATTTCTTCATCTACCACTTCCCGTTATTTTCTACATTTTTTATAACTTCAACTTATGTAATAGCAATGGGCGAATGAAGAAATTATAGGAAATTAGGATAAGGTAGGTAATTTTTGAACTAGGAGTTTGATAAGTAATCGGTCATGGCCTCAAATAAGGAACCATCTCGATATTTATCTGGAATTAATTGAGGGGAACCATGGAAAGCCTCAATCAAGATGGCCGGTACAGGAATTACCGTTTCTCGGCGAGACGCAGTAGGAAAAAGTCCCAGCCACATCTGCCCCCGCCGGGATTCGAACCCGTACCTTCCGAATGCGAGTCTAGTCTGTCACCACTACTGTACCCAGCTCGGTTTAATAGTAGATATAGTGTTTATAATAATACCCTGAAGGCCCGAACTTTTGCGATAAGTGAGAGGTGAGGCCGAGTGATACGGTATATGTCGAATTCGCGTAAATCTGGGTACAATTTTACATATAAATATAGACAAAGAGATCGGAAACTAGAGAAAACAATAATTTAGAAGAAAAATGTGTAATAAAATCTTAGATAATACAACAAATAATATTAAACTGATTGATCCCTCAGATTCTAAAATATGCTATCGGGAAATTTTAAAATGTGGGCGCAAAATTTATTTTATTATTGTTTTTATCAGCTGTGATTAAGCTTCACAAAATTTGGCTTGCTTTTAAAAATTTCAAAAAACATGTCTTTGCCCCAAAAATTGGAATAAAAAAGCGTGACATTCGTCAAATTTTCTTTACAACACGTCACGAGATTTCGCATCTCTGAGGCAAATTAACATTTTCATGTTTTAATAATAATAACAGTTGATTAAATCTAGAATTTTGTCTATATGCCGGTAAGCACGCTCCTTAAATAGTTCTGTAGGTACCCGGGTGACGATTTGTTCTTTATATTTACTTTTTCAAATTGATGGTCAAGTGAAAATTAAATGACCACATATTTCTTCTTAGCTGACGTTTACGACACGTTCAGTTATTACTCAGAAACGTGCAAACTAGTCTACTAGGCACCTTCTGTTCACAGCATCTGATAACTAATAAATATCTACAACAATCGAACAATTTACTGCTGCAGCTGCTATCGTATTTTTGCTATTATTTATTGCATAACTTATATTGCAGAGTGCAAGAAAATTATATTGGAATTTTTTAATATACCTTCTTTTTATTCATAAATGAGAAAGATATATCTTTCGCTAAAAACAAATAAACAGTGAGCCCAAAAAATGTATAAACATCCAGTTTTGGATACAATGGCAGTTATCTTAAAAAATATCAGCTGACCAAAGAGGTTTTAGTATATCTGGAAGATTTGCGTCACTTCCGTGACACGCTACCAATGGAATTATCTAAAACTTTTTCTTACTTTCGGTTGAATAATTGTATAACATTTAGGCTGGGTTGCACAAAGCAATGTCAAAAAATTTGATTTGAATTACCTTAGATTGTGATCACATGATTTATACACGTAAGTGCAGTCTAATGTCGTTGTGAAACGCCCTGTCATGTAGAACATCATATTGTACTCACACAAAAACAAATGATTGATCTACAGTGAAAAATATAGGTTTTGAAGCCAAATTTTGATTAATATCCGTTATAGAAAAATGTTGTTTCGAAGTTAAAATTTTATACAAAAACTATATCGTTTTAATCGACCAAGTATTTTTTGAGCAAAGTCGACTATGCTTTTCTTACGGAAAAATTTGTTAGGTCACAATCTAAGGTCATTGTCAAATCAAATTTTCTGACCATGATTTCTGCAACCCAGCGTTGTTACTGAAAATTTAGAAGAATTTTTTCATTTCTTGTTCATTTTAATATTTTTTGTTCGCAGAAATTCGTGCGTGTGATTTAAATAATACTAATTTTTATATATTTTGAAAGTAAGTGCATTTTTTATGTACGAGTGTGACATTATGTTAAAAGGAGCAACCAAAAAGAGAATATTAATGTTATCATCCATAATTTTTTAAGTTTAAAATTAGCAGGAAATTGGACAAAATTAAAATTTATATTCAATTTAGCGACGTTTCGGTTTGTTTATAAATATACCTTGATTTATGTAGTTCAATATTATTGAACTACATAAATCAAGGTATATTTATATTATTTTAATTTTATTAACTCATTGTATTATTTTTAATTTCTTGTTATGTATGTTTTAGAAGCCTGATGAACGCTTAATAAACAAACCGAAACGTCGCTAAATTGATTATAAATTTTAATTTTGTCCAATTTCCTGCTAATTTTAAACTCAAAAAAAAGAATATTCGCTCGACCATTCAGTAAATTTAACAATCGGCTACAGCAAGACACTTCGCCTGGTTTTGACAGAAACTAAATGTGGTCAAAGCTGGAACTTCGGGGTCGGATTCTACTTATAATATTCGACTGTTAATATACGCAAAATACAGTTTGTCTTAACGTAAAGTGACCGCTCTACTATACCATAATGTGTATACAAAGATTGTGCGTGGAATATGATCAAAGGAAATTATTTCAACTGTACAGAGATGAAAGAGCTTTCTTCAACATTTCTGTGGGATTGGCTAAAAGTGAATTTCAAACTCACTGGTTTTCGCCTTGAGGTGTCAAATTTAAACACTTCAGTACAGCGTCTAAGATCTTGTTCATTCTGTCACTGGAGCTATTAATTCTGATTGAATATAAGCGCTTTCTAACTTTTGCAGATTCAAAGCACGAACATTGAAAAAAGATTGATTGATTGAAATATATTAGCTTGATTGAGTTTTATTTGATAGAAGTTGATTTTAGTTGTATTTAAAATGAGATTGTAAAATATGTTCTCGAGAAATTTCGAACTGTGGTCGCAAAATTCATTTTATTAATGTTTTTATTAACAGTGATTAAGAACTAAGCATCACAAAATTTGGCGTGCTGCTTTAAAAACTTCAAAAAACACATATTTTTGCCCTAAAAATTGAATATTCGTCAAAGCGGGACTGAGCCTCTCCCGCGCGGGACAAATAATTTTGATTTAAAAATCGGGACGTCTCGCCAAAATCGGGACGTCTGGCAACGCTGGTTACGGTAGACCTTTTTTTCCTTCATTCTTGTAAAATGCATTATTATGAATTGGTTACTGTTATTCGATTGTATTGAAATCAGAAGTTTTCATCGATGAATATAACATTTAGCTTATTGAATTTTCAAAACGTGAAACTATGTAATGTAAATATCAAAAGTTTCAAACAGAACAATAAAATCGTATAACTTTGCACATAAAATAATGGAAACTAAACTGCGACTTTAAAACTAGGACACCTTTGAACGGTAACTTTTAAAATTTGTGAATGCATTGTCTTTTTTGTTAAATATTCAAAACAACTTTTAATAGGTTTCGAATTTTTATTTAACAACAAATTCGATAACTTTGTTCAAATCTATGGTAATTTGTAAATGATGCGATTTTTTTATTTTAAGTTTCTAGAGTCACGCTTGAGATAAAACATTTAATTTGATAGACGCTATTAACCTCAGTTATCGAGTGTCTATAATCTACTTCTAAAATTATTTTGATATTCAAGTTTCCTTGTTACTCGTCGTGTTTGTATCTTGATTTAATTAAAACTTAAGATGCGTATTCTGTAATTTTTACCCACCTACAAAAAAGGAAGTGTTATGACATTGACAGCTAAGATGGCTGTTTATTAGCTTTTTATACGCCCCCTTTTTTATTCGCGCATTTGCTCAAGTTTCGGAAATCTCTAGTCTCTACAAAAAATCTTATTCAATATTTGATGTTAAGACTTCAAAATAAACTATAAAAATATGTACCATTCTTCCCAAATGACTTTTTGCCAAGTTTTTACAGTTTATTTGATCTAAATAAACGATATAAAATCATATAAAAACGACAAACTTAACATAAAAGTTTTATATAATTTTTTGCACAGAAAAAATGTAATTCGAAAAAAATTATTTAACAAGCGAAATTTTTCATTATTTTAAAGATATGTTTATAAAGAAAAAAATTCAAAATGTTAATTTGTTCACCCGTAATTTGAAATCTCGTAATATGCTGTAAAGAAATATGACAAATATCACGTCTTTTTATTCAATTTTTAGGGGAAAATTATGTGTTTTGAAATTTTGACAGCAATCTAAATTTTGTGAAGTTTAGTGCCTAATCACAACTAATAAAAAAAGTAATAAAATGAATTTTGCAGATAGCTCGTAATTTCCGGAACGCATATTTCACAATCTGAGAGATCAGAGACACGTATATTTAAACGTATTAAAACTGGTGCCAGAATTTGCCCTCTGCACTAATTCAGTATAATAGTGGCAGCATTCGTCTCTGATGATTGTTCAAAATGCTTTGCGTTTACTGCTCTACTCAGATAATTGCAAACCGTAGCGTAGCTTTAAAGTGAATATGCATCGTCAAGTCAGACTATATACTTGTCTCTTTTTCTTTACTCTGTCTTTCCGCGTCTTTGTTTCGGTACGTTTCTTGCTTCGCTACATTAAAATTACGATGTCGTGGCACCGCAAGATGCTGTTCTTTACCAAAAAAAAGTTGTTGCATCTTAAGTTGTTGCATTTTAAATTATTGTGTTTACAACAAAACTTTAGCTGCTGATTATTTTAATTTTCTGAGATGTATGTACAATCCACTGAATAAAATAATCTTTGAAAAATATTAACAATATAGTTTCTTCTAAGAATACGTCCACTGAGAACAATTAATTCTTTAAAGAATAGTCTGTTACAAAAGTAATGACGCAAATTGTTCAATGGTGCTCTTTACCAAAAAAAAGTTGTTGCATCTTAAGTTGTTGCATTTTAAATTATTGTGTTTACAACAAAACTTTAGCTGCTGATTATTTTAATTTCTCTATGAGATGTATATACAATCCACTGAATAAAATAATCTTTGAAAAATATTGACAATATAGTTTCTTCTAAGAATACGTCCACTGAGAACAATTAATTCTTTAAAGAATAGTCTGTTACAAAAGTAATGACGCAAATTGTTCAATGGTGTTCTTTACCAAAAAAAAGTTGTTGCATCTTAAGTTGTTGCATTTTAAATTATTGTGTTTACAACAAAACTTTAGCTGCTGATTATTTTAATTTCTCTGAGATGTATATACAATCCACTGAATAAAATAATCTTTGAAAAATATTGACAATATAGTTTCTTCTAAGAATACGTCCACTTAGAACAATTAATTCTTTAAAGAATAGTCTGTTACAAAAGTAATGACGCAAATTGTTCAATGGTGTTCTTTACCAAAAAAAAGTTGTTGCATCTTAAGTTGTTGCATTTTAAATTATTGTGTTTACAACAAAACTTTAGCTGCTGATTATTTTAATTTTCTGAGATGTATGTACAATCCACTGAATAAAATAATCTTTGAAAAATATTGACAATACAGTTTGTTCTAAGAATACGTCCACTGAGAACAATTAATTCTTTAAAGAATAGTCTGTTACAAAAGTAATGACGCAAATTGTTCAATGGTGTTCTTTACCAAAAAAAAGTTGTTGCATCTTAAGTTGTTGCATTTTAAATTATTGTGTTTACAACAAAACTTTAGCTGCTGATTATTTTAATTTCTCTATGAGATGTATATACAATCCACTGAATAAAATAATCTTTGAAAAAATATTGATAATATAGTTTCTTCTAAGAATACGTCCACTGAGAACAATTATTTCTTTAAAAAGTCTATTACAAAAGTAATGACGCAAATTGTTCAATTTGATTTCGAAAACAACGCATTACTCCGCACTGAAAGAAATATGACAGCCAGAAAAATGATTTCCAATAGCTTAAAAAATCTTGTAGGAAGCGGGATACAAGACACTATTTTATTTTCGGGTTTCTAGGTTGTGGTTCATGAAAATTTCTAGCTGACGTATCGTCGACTTCTTTTATGCTCAGTGCGCTAGTGTTCTCTGCTCGGTCGTAATTCGCTCTTCTGTGATTGGTCGTTCCATTCAGTGGTTTTGCATGTTCCAGTGATGGTGTCCAGGTTTTTACTTCAATTTATGTCTTCATCTTTCGGTTGAAATTCTGCGCGCGTTTGTGTATTTCTATGCGCGGATAATAACTCGATGTTCTGTCTATAACTTGTGGTATTCCAAAGATGATTTTGCGGTTGTTCAGTGACAGTGCGTGTTCACTTATTGCGTAGGAGGACACTTCGCTCCTTTGATAATATCTACCGCAGTTGTAGATGCAAAACGTCCAAACAGAAATACCAGTGAACCACGGCCTACAAGCCCGGAAACCAAGAAAATTTGGAACAACGCTGGCTGTGAAAGCCTAAACTTGAATATTTTATGTGATAATTTCTTTAATAGTTGACGTTTCAGCACCAATTGTGTCTTCCTCGAGTAGATCACTGCTAAATTGTGCTCTTTCGATACAAAAACTAGCGTGTGGGACGTGGGAGGAACACCTTGTATAATGTATATGATTTATTGATTACTGCACCGAGTTGGGTAGAGTAGTGGTGACAGCACTAGACTCGCATTCGCGAGGTCCGGGTTCGAATCCCGGCGGAGGCAGATGTGGCTGGGACTTCTTCCTACTGCTTCTCGCCGAGAAACGGTAATTCCTGTACCGGCCATCTTGATTGAGGTTTTCCATGGTTTCCCTCAATTAATTCCAGATAAATATCGAGATGGTTCCTTATTTGAGGCCATAGCCGATTACCTATCAAACTCCTGGTTCAAAAATTACCTACCTTATTCTAATTTCCTATAATTCCTTCATTCGCCCATTGCTATTACATAAGTTGAAGTTTTAAAAATGTAGAAAAATAACGGGAAGTGTGGTAGATGGAAAATAGTAATGGTGCGAATGGCGTCTGTTATGACATAAAGTCGAGAAACGGACGTTAAACGCATTATTATTATTATTATTATTATTATTATTGATTACTGCACAAAAAATGAATCCAATATTTTCTACCGTAGTTGAGGTGGTAAAATTAAATGTCAAGGGATAAAACTATCTGATGCATAAATATTTTTCATGAATAATACATTTTTTATTCTAGTAAAGAAAGTAGGGCGCTGTTAGTTGCATAACTCATTTATAAAAGTTGTTTATGTTTTGCAAAAATAATTAGCGATTCGTTATTTTCTTTTTCATAAACTTTATATGCATGGCAACAATTTTCTCGTTTGTAAGATGCAGCGGTAATCTGAAAGTTATTATTTATATTAGTGTAGATTCTCAGATGCAGAATAAGTAATCTACATGAATATCTTGGTATGGGGGTTTCGCCTCGTTTCGAGTAGATATACATAAACTGAAGCCACATTATTGCGAAAACACGTAATACATTTCTCAAAGTTCCACTACTGGTACACTGCTGATTATAAAAAGACTTTAAAGAAAAAAAAAACCCGGATCGCAGTGCCTAAACCCTGCCGACAATATAGTGTATTTGCTTGTATAGGGCCGTGAGGTTTTATACTTTTATTATGTGAAATTAAGTTTGTTTTTGGGCAAAATAAAAAATTTAGCCCCTTAATACACCCCTTAAAATAACATTTTTTTTCTTAATTGTAATATTATTATCAATCTAACGTCTACATCGATTCAGGCGTCTGCGAGTAATCGGGGAACATACATAAAAAATAAAAAAAAAGATTCCGACGAACTGAGAACCTGCTCCTTTTTTTTGAAGTCGGTTAAAAATAGCTTCCTTCAAAAAAATGTGGGGTTACCCTGAAGGCATGTTCTATTAAAAAGATTTGGATTCGAGATATTCCCGCCCTGAAATTCTAACTCAAATCGGAAAGTAATGCAATAGGTGCAAAGTTTTTACCTTGTTAAATACAATAATTACTTTAGATTTACGGTTCAGTTTTGAAATTGTAGGCGTGGTTAAAATTTCTAGTTTTACAATGCAACATGGTAGCAAGGAACAGGCACTACTTAATGATTGATTTTTTGAGGCTCAAAAAATCAGTATTCGCTATTCATTATTTTGCACCCAAACTACATAACAAAATTCCAGATATTATTAAATATATGGAATTAAGGACTTTTAAAAATGCCGTAAAAATCTTAGTTGAAAAGACTTTTTATAGTATTGAAATTTTGTTTAATTTTTGCGGTGTTTTTTTTCTGGACTTGTGTAAGATATTTTATACTATCCACGTAAAATAATAATATATCTATAAAAGCGGCACCATTTTTTATGCATGGGAAAATTTAAGAACATGCTCCATTAAGCCTTAAGTAATTAAGTATTCCATAGTGAATAGTCATAGCTTGTTTCTTTGTTTCACGTCAAATAATTGCATGTGAATTTATGTACTTATAATAAGTTTATAAACTATATTTGTATGACTTTCATTTCAAAGTTATTTATGCATGTAAGTAAACATTGATGTTGCATCTTAAGAGTTGAATATCTGAAATTAACACTGCGTCAACTTGTGACACATTTAAGTAATGAGTTAACTTGTTAACATGTTTAGTTCAACAGTGACGACGAAATTAGTCTCATGCCATTTACAGCAGAAGCAAGACGAAGTACACTAGCTTCTCCTTAATTTGTTACTCGTTGAGTCGACTGTCAGACTATACTTATCTTTTGCTGCATTGTAGAAAACATTGTCAAAAAATTTGATTTGATAGTAACGTTCTACTTGAAATTTAAATAGTTCGGCAAGGCTATAAATAAATGATTTTTAATGTTGTACTATGCCGACGTTTCGAAAAATAAACCTGCTTTTCTTCCATTTGGGACCTACAAGACATTTTTGTCGCCATCTCTCTAACTATTAGCTTTGAGGCAGATAAATAGGGAAGGCACAATTCGAGTGTTTTTTATTCTGCTAAGTCACCGAGCTGGGTAGAGTAGTGGTGACAGCACTAGACTCGTATTCGGGAGGTCCGGGTTCGAATCCCGGCGGGGGCAGATGTGGCTGGGACTTTTTCCTACTGCCTCTCGCCGAGAAACGGTAATTCCTGTACCGGTCATCTTGATTAAGGTTTTCCATGGTTTCCCTCAATTAATTCCAGATAAATATCGAGATGGTTTCTTATTTGAGGCCATGGACGATTACCTGTCAAACTCCTATAGTGCAAAAATTGCCTACCTTATCCTAATTTCCTATAATTCTTTCATTCGCCCACTGCTATTACATAAGTTGAAATTTTAAAAGAAATGTAGAAAAATAACGGACAGTGTGGTAGATGGAAAATAGTAATGGTGCGAATGGCGTCTGTTATGACATAAAGTCGAGAAACGGATGTTAAACGCATTATTATTATTATTCTGCTAAATCATGAAAAGCTGACGTCACTTTCGGTATTTTTTGTGACATCAAAATGTCGGTTTCAACGAGTATTTTCATAACATGATGGGGTGCCGGAGTTCGGCCTGCCACAACCGGTTGACAGTTCTGTTTTTCAATTTCCGCCGGAATAAAAATTATAATTATGGCTCCCTAATTGTCAGTCCCAATATTAACTGACAAACAAATCTGTGTGGGTTCGACACAGGAAATGCTCTGGAAATTTTACCTGCAAATTACATTATTCATTGCCATACATACTCAACGTGTAACTGAATTTGAAAAAAAAAAACTTAAACCCGACTACATAAAAGAAGAAAATAAGAAATAAATTATACAAATATTAACAAATAACATAAAAATGATTTGTCGGGAAAAAAGACTTTTTAAGTAAACACTTATTTGTTATTTATAGCGACGTTGTAATTGAAATTACAGTTATAAAGCTTGAAAAAGTCCCAAACAAGGGACGAAACGTTGCTATAAATAACAAATAAGTGTTCACTTAAAAGGTCCTTTTTCCCGACAAATCATTTTTACCTTAATTACCAAGGACAAAAAAGAAAAAAAGTCAATTAACAAATAACAGCTTGAGATAGTATTTTTGTTATCATCAGTAATCAGGAACGGGAATATCGAAATATTTCAGCTTCAAATTCTGAAAAAAGAGAAATCAAAACATATATTATTACACATATTTTTTCTGATACAATAATTCACTGTATTATATTGTATATAGATTCTTAAATATATTATCTTTATAAATATTTACCTTTAGAGTATACATTCCCAACGGGGGCGGTACTTCCCTCCCGCGGCTTGAGCTGAATCCTTTCATAAAGAATTTACGATTTTTAATCATATATATTAATACGCTAAGGTTAAGATGTTTGCCTCCCTTTTTCGGAAAAACCTCGCAATTACTCCACATAAATTTTATATCATTTTATAGATAATTACTTGCTCTATGTGCATCAACAATTAAAAAATCTATTATTGCTTTCGTTTTTGCAAAATATTTAATTATAACAATTATATATATAGATATACATTTACTCAGTATGCAGCAATGCTGCCATCTGATGGTTTTAACTTTGAAACAACGTCAACATGATTGACGGTCGGTAAATTTTTTTGTAGAATTTTTATTCAAAATTCACGTATGAATACTTTTAGTATGGCGGTGCTTCAGCTCGACGTTTTCGATACTTGCGCCTCTATATAACATTTTCAGAAAAATATTTTCTTGAACTGTCACTGAGCTTCGTAATGTAATACAACAAAACAAAGAGAGTTATAAAGAGTGTGAGAAATTATAAACGAATTTTAGTGCGAATATTCGCACGGGTACCGCTAGTAAATAATAATTAAACAGATAAATTAGGTAGGTATAAATAATATGCAAAATTAAATCAATATTTCATATAAAATAAACTATTGTATTTTTCTTCTAAAAAAACGGTGGTTTAAAAAATGTTAGGAGCCACCGTTTAAGAGTATTTCTTATTTTTTGGGGCTGCATCTTGCAATTAGATACTATTTTCAAGCATTTTCTGCAGCTCTGCGGATCAGTCCATATTATATAACATTTACAAATGTACAAAAGCGTAGATATGTAACTGTGTATAATACGCAACTCTAGAAAAGTTTTTATCATCAAAACACAAGTGGAGCAACCTCAACTCTCCGCCGTCGCGTCTTCCCCATAAACCCTCAGGGATTAGAGAACTACAAGCCTGTCGAATATATTAAAACAAAAGTCAGAAACGATAATCTCCGCATCTTCTGTGACATGAATTGATAATTCAAACAAGCAAATATTTTTCATCTCGAATCTTTTTTTTGTTGAAATTGATTTTATGTAACCCATGGGGTCGCTCGCGATATAGATAGATTTTTTATCTTTGAAGAGTATTGTAACCAGTGTTGCAAGTGCCCTGTCCTAAAAAGTTACCTAAGAGTGTTCAAAAAGTTACGTTTTCCCCGGAAAAGTAACGCTTTATAAAATTACATTGGAAATTGTTGCGTCCATATTTTTTTCAAACATATACAATTAAGTTAGCAGGAAAGTGGACAAATTGATGTAAATCAATAAACCAATTATTAATTTAGCGACGTTTCGGTCATTTATTTGATCTTCATCAGGCATATGAACGTCGCTAAATTAATAATTGGTTTATTGATTTACTTCAATTTGTCCACTTTCCTGCTAACTTAATTGTATATGCTTTATAAAATTTTTATATTTCAGTGTAATAAACACAATTATAATGTTTTTTATAGACTCCAATTATTATCATTTTGTTTAAATGGTTTGTTATGTAGGGATATGATCATATCATTTTAGATTTAATCTGTTTAGTTGGCATTGCCAAATTGCCACCATTACACGCGATACGACCACAGATATAGGTACATAAGCGTCTGAGTTTGCGTTTCCATAATAATGTGTGACATGCAGTTTTTATAGACTGTCACACCATAATAATGTGTGACATGCAGTTTTTTTTAGACTGTCACACCATAATAATGTGTGACATGCAGTTTTTATAGACTCACACACCATAATAATGTGTGACATGCAGTTTTTATAGACTCACACACCATAATAATGTGTGACATGCAGTTTTTATAGACTGTCACACCATAATAATGTGTGACATGCAGTTTTTTTTAGACTGTCACACCATAATAATGTGTGACATGCAGTTTTTTTTAGACTGTCACACCATAATAATGTGTGACATGCAGTTTTTATAGACTCACACACCATAATAATGTGTGACATGCAGTTTTTATAGACTCACACACCATAATAATGTGTGACATGCAGTTTTTATAGACTCACACACCATAATAATGTGTGACATGCAGTTTTTATAGACTGTCAAATATATATAAAAACTAGACTAAAAGTCATGGGGAAAAATGGTACATATTTCAAGTTTATTTTGAAGCATTAACATCAAAAATTGAATAAGATTTTTTATACAGATTAGAGGTTTCCGAAACGTAAGTCATTTAACATGGACACACTCATCGTAACATAAATCTATGCGGGTGGAAAAGGTAGCATTTTGAAAAGCTGGTACTCCATAACCTTAATAAAAAACCCGGGTCGCAGTGCCAAAACCCTGCCGACAATATAGTGTATTTGCTTGTATAGGGCAGTGTGGTTTTATACTTTTATTATGTGAAATTAAGTTTGTTTTTGGGCAAAATAAAAAATTTAACCCCTTAATACACCCCTTAAAATAATATTTTTTTTCTTAATTGTAATATTATTATCAATCTAACGTCTACACCGAATTAAATACACCCTTCAATAAATAAGTCACTATCTGCAAACTAGTGTTTTCATAAAATTTGTAAGTCCGGTCCTGTCGGGCCGATTTTATTAAAATTTTAGGGACACTTTTTAATTACTACCAGAGGGTTAAATTTCAATTTTGAAACGATTCGGAGAATTTTTTCGATATTTTGGGGCCCAAAAACATTTTTCAACCCCTAAAAACTACCCTTAAAATAGCCCGATTGGGCCCATTTTAAATAGGCTTCGTGCGGTGATGGATTCCAGCATGTGTGCCAAATTTCGTTAAAATAAATTAACTTCTTCGAAAGTTATAGCCCGCACACATATATACCTATATATATATATATATAAATATATATATATATATATATATATATATATATATATATATATATATATATATATATACATATATATATAAACATTTTTAAAAATGGTGCCAAAGTATTTAGGAGGTTATGAAACGTCGAGAAATTTTGGTCCGACCCCTAGGTCCCGCCATCCGACCGACGCCAATAGTGTATGTTGCCATATGGCAAATACACTAAAAATTACAATACAGGCATTTATCGATTATATAGTTCGTTTTAAGTTCTTTTAAATTTTTTTATAATCTTATCCCGACCTCGGCCCTGGTAAATGTCAAGAACAATAATAGAAATATTTTTGAATCTAGTATTGTTCATTTTCGAAAATCAAAATTCAAATAACGTAAATCAATTTTAAAGAAATAAATGAAATTTGATTTTAAACGAAATCAGCTAAGCTTCAGGCATTGCAAGTATTTAAATAACAGCAAGCTGTGTGCATTGATATGACAGCACCCTCGTAATTGTGTGCAATTCTCCTACCCTAGTACTGGTTGGTACTTGAACCATATCTGTATCAGACATTCAGTGTTATGTACAATGCCTACCTATTTCATTTCTTCGCGTTACAAATGTAAAGTTGCGGCTTTAACAGT
Organism: Venustoraphidia nigricollis; assembly: GCA_034508555.1. NCBI lineage: Eukaryota > Metazoa > Arthropoda > Insecta > Raphidioptera > Raphidiidae > Venustoraphidia > Venustoraphidia nigricollis. Next base: position 10,078,913 of record JAVRKA010000008.1, read on the forward strand.
GAGAACGAATGTTGCATATATCTGCGGTCACAAGATGAAGTGGTTTAGTTCCTATTTTTTGACAAAATATCAATCCAAGCCCTGACCGCACAAAAAACGACTGAACAATATTACTAAAATTTTATTATTCAACTAGCCCAGTCCGTGTTCGCCCGCATTTGTAAATTGTCTAATTTTGCTTAGCGGAATGAAAAAAAAAACCCGGGTCGCAGTGCCAAAACCCTGCCGACAATATAGTGTATTTGCTTGTATAGGGCCGTGTGGTTTTATACTTTTATTATGTGAAATTAAGTTTGTTTTTGGGCAAAATAAAAAATTTAACCCCTTAATACACCCCTTAAAATAACATTTTTTTTCTTAATTGTAATATTATTATCAATCTAACGTCTACATTGAATTAAATACACCCTTCAATAAATAAGTCACTATCTGCAAACTAGTGTTTTCATAAAATTTGTAAATCCGGTCCTGTCGGGCCGATTTTATTAAAATTTTGGGGACACTTTTTAATTACTACCAAAGGGTTAAATTTCAATTTTGAAACGATTCGGAGAATTTTTTCGGTATTTTGAGGCCCAAAAACTTTTTTCAACCCCTAAAAACTACCCTTAAAATAGCCCGATTAGGCCCATTTTAAATAGGCTTCTTGCGGTGATGGATTTCAAAACGTGGTCCAAATTTCGTTGAAATCAATTAACTCTTTCGAAAGTTATTGCGCGTACACATATATATATATATATATATATATATATATATATATACATATATATATAAACATTTTTAAAAATGGTGCCAAAGTGTTTAGGAGGTTATGAAACGTCGAGAAATTTTGGTCCGACCCCTAGGTCCCGCCATCCGACCGACGCCAATAGTGTATGTTGCCATATGGCAAATACACTAATAAACAAAATTGGTTATCCAAAGTTTACTTTGCTAAGCACTTAGTAATCACCGTGGTTATCGTTAGTTGGATAAGTTTGGATAAAATCCTTGGCACAGGATCAATAAAACACAATACTGAAGTTAAAATTGCATTTTCACTAACGTTTCGGTGTGCTTTACACCATCTTTAGAGTTCGAATGCTGTCAATTCAATCGAACTGTAGAACACACCGAAACGTTAGTGAAAATGCAATTTTAACTTCAGTATTGTGTTTTATTGATCCTGTGCCACAGATTTTATCCAAACTTATCCAACTATCATCAAGGATCACAACCACTCTAATTAGCTTCTTTTAATTAGAGTCAACGTCGTTATCGTTAGTAGAATAGGTCTAAATATAATGAATCACGTCAAATCGGTTAGAGACTAATTTTATTTTATTTTGTATTATTTTTTGTTGTCAATATTTCGAATACAGCTCAACACTACTCGATAAAATTTATTCAGTTTGTAGAAAAGTAACCAACTATTTACAATTATCAACGTTAGCCTTGCAATTTTTGTTGCAGATCTCATCTATTTTAATGTCTGCCAGGTACGCAAAAAATTTCTAAGACACGATCATAATTGCAAACATTTGATTACTTTTCTAAAATTTGCAAATATTGAAGCATGTAGTGTTCAGTCATATTTGAGATACTGATAACAGAAAACAAGCTGAACTCGCGTGAAGGAGGTTCTATACCGTTCAGTTTTCCGTGAGAGCTTTAAAACTTAAGATTTTCGTTCGGATTTTCGTGTAAGTTATTTTTTCAAAATTATAGACTCACTAGTTTCGGTGATGGGAATCGGGGGAACAATGCTCAATTTTATTATACTTTCTTTATCTTTTAAACTCTGCATTTTAAAATTACAAAATAAATAATTTATATTTCTCATAACGAACCATTTTATTTGATGCACTTGAAAAATATATTTTTTTTAATTTTCTAACCTGCCTCTCAAAATCAGAAGTCTTTATTTATTTGTCCCCCAAAATCGAATCTCGGTTATTTACACTATACGTCCGTGATTGGGTCATCTAACTCTATTTTGGAAGAATTTTATTCAGTTGTATCTTGTATCTGACGTGTTCTATATATTGTAAAAAAATAAAGATATATGTTATATATGTAACAAATTTCAATTTTTTTCGTTCAGTAGTGTCGGAGAAAACAAGCTGTGACAGAGTGATCCTATAAGGGTTTCGTTTTGTTGTCGGATGTACGGAACTCTAAAAAAGTCAACATAAGCCCGTTTTCCACGTAGTCACATTCGTACAAACTCAGTTTCGCGGACTCACTCACTGGGGACAGATAAATGTAGAAATTAGATATAGTTTGTGACAAAAACATACCACAATTAACCGCACACTGAACAGATCCCTTCATCCATGCTAAGTAGCCTGCACTTCAAAATACCAACACACACGCACTAACCGCGCTTACGTCACATCGCGCAGTACTGCCAACATTACCGTCAAACATCCCCCTTTTAGCCCATTACTACACCAGTACAATACCGAGTTGATTTTTTAAAACTGAGATAAACAGCGCATATTTTAAGCGACACGAGAAACTCGAGGGTCTACTATAACAACGTAACGAAGGGGCGACGATAATTTAAAAATTGATAAAGCAAAGCAGAATCTAACAATTTTTGAAGTTTAACTTCTTTAGCGACGTATCTGTTTGAATAAAGTAAGAAATCGAGGGGAAGTAGAATGAAACAAATTAAGGGGAAGTTAGTTTGTCCCCGGAACTACATGAAATTGACAAGGACAGAAGAAGGATGAACATAATATAAAGTCAGTGCTTGGGAATCTGACGTTTAAATTTGACGTACATAAAAACTAAAGAAGTTAATAACAAATAATTAAAAACACAAGAATTCTACAAAAATAATTATTAAATTATTTCGACGGTCGTTTCGGACGTTCCATCCTCAGGAACATGTACTATGAGTATATATTTTTATATTCCTGAGGATGGACTTATTGTCCGATACGATCGTCGAAATAATTCAATAATTTTAAAATTAGCAGGAAATTGGACAATATTAAAATTTATAATCAATTTAGCGACGTTTCGGTTTATTTATTAAATCTTCATCAGGCTTCTAAAACAAGAAATTAAAAATAATACAATGAGTTAATAAAATTAAAACAATATAAATATACCTTTATTAATTTAATAATTATTTTTGTAGAATTTTCGAAGTGTTTTTAATGATTTGTTATTATTAATCATGTTCTGTCATGTATCGAGTGAAAAATCAGTGCAATTTATAAAGAAGTTAAACTTCTTATGTGAGCTTGTGAGGATGAGGCTCGTGTTTTTTATTTTTTTGAGTCTAGTAAAATGTGTTGATCCGATCGGTACAAATTGTTCAAAGTCTTCAAAATAGTCTCATAACAAGAAATAGTTGTTTATTAAATTGTAGCATAATTAACGTCCTTATGTCACGATTTTTTACTTAAACGTTTATGAAATCAATAATTATAGTTCAAGAATACGACTTTCAATTTCTCTATCACTTATATAATAATCAAGTTAAATAAATAACTTTTATTTATCATTGAACCGTGCGTCGTCTTTTATCAAATATAAAACTTGCTGAAAATTTATTTTTAACCTTAGTACTGTTTTAATCTTCGAAGTGTTAATACGTTAATTTTATGTAATTTTAACATAATTACATCTCTCGTAGGTGATTTTAGAACGCGGCGAGGCCTTAGCCCATTATTTTATTTACGTTCACATAATTCGCACCAGCATGTGAGCAGTATTTTTTTCTAATTAATCAAGTGAAAGACATAGGAAACACGTGTTAAATTGATTCTGTACTGGTCGTCGACGTTACATCATCTGTGAATGAAAAAAAATATAATAGGTAATTGTCGTTGTGTTGTTAAATAAAATATTAGCACTTAAGTTCAACTCGAATTTATAATAGTTTCAACTTGTTTAAATTTGATATTTTTTTTTAAATATAAAGAGAGCACGAAAATTTGTAACGACGCTATCTTCGAGATAGTATGTCATAGAATATCAACTAGTTTCAAGGCAAAAGATATGCTTTAACCGGTAAAATACTAAGAAGTACGCCCAGACAAGGCTTGTGCTTCTCTGCTATAGAATGACGCGAACAGAATCACTGGGTGGTACATACTCCCGTCACGACTCACTAGGCGGCACAAACTCGTTACTTTACTGGGCTTATATGTGTGTTGTTGATAATATTTATTTTAAGTATTGGCTATTAAAATATAGGAGGTGTTTGTTTATCACGAATTTAATATGGCACAACAAATTTTTTTTTAATTTTTTAGAAATTTTTAAATCTAAATAAAGGTTTCTAAAAACATAGTGTTTTCTTCAAGCACAATTGTTCTAAGATGTATATCAGATTTTGCGTTGTATCGAAAATTGTATATATGAAGAGACTTAACATGTTGACTGCCAACTACGAGATATCTCGTAGGTTGTTTACTTGCCCATGACGCCTACTACGAGTTATCTCGTCCCTTTATTACTTGCCATATTTAGAAAACTCATAGCATAACACTGTAATTACGAATAGATGACCTCAGGAAAGAGAATAAAAAATCAGGTTTGGCTTAAATGAACAGAAAAAACACTTAAACATAAAAGAAACATTTCCTAAGCCTTTTGATTAATTATCAAAGTTTCTAATAATATAACATCATTAAATCAAAATGGCTCTTTAGACCGGAATCGTGAAAAATTCCGTGGCAGTCAACGTGTTAACAAATAAAAAAAGAATTATAATGAGCCTCGCCCTCATAAGCTCACATAAGAAGTTTAACTTCTTTAGTTTTTAATATTATTTCCAAGTTTAATTTTTTGTTATGTCAAACTAATGAATAATATTTACACATACTACACATGTACATAGCAACACGCCATAAAATTCTGTCTTTGTCAGTTTCATCTAATTTAGGAGACAAACTACCTTCCCCTTTCGGGGACAATTCTACTTCCCCTCGATTTTTACTTTTTTCAGACAGATACGTCGCTAAAGGAGTTAAACTTAAAAAATGTTTCTATATTATTCTTTGATCCCTCTAAGCAAATGAAAACATTTTTATCTAAAAGTGATTTGTCGGGAAAAAGGACTTTTTAAGTAAACACTTATTTGTTATTTATAGCGACGTTTCGTTCCTTGCTTGGGACTTTTTCAAGCTTTATAACTGTAACTGAATTATTTATCTAAATTTAGAAGCTACGACGGAGAGTTTTTATTTGTGTGAAACTATGGTGACCATTGGATATTGGATTTAGCTTGTCTTTTCGTAATCAAATAATGTAATTTTTCAGTATTAAAAATAGTTTTGACTCTAGTACGAAAATAATTCTAGAATACTTTCTTTTTGTTTTAGGTAAGCAGTTCACATCATAGCGAATACATTACTAGAACTACCTGGTAAGAATTTTAAAATAATTCTAGTATTTGATGAACATATAATTACGAACAACCTTATTTTGTAACATTTATTTGTTGGGAAAAAGGACTTCTTTAAGTGAACACTTATTTGTTATATATTGCGACGTTTCGTCCCTTTATTGGGACTTTTTCAAGCTTATAACATTAAATGTTTTATATCTACTTGAACAAAACATTTATTGTTATAAGCTTGAAAAAGTCCCAATAAAGGGACGAAACGTCGCAATATATAACAAATAAGTGTTTACTTAAAGAAGTCCTTTTTCCCAACAAATAAATTTTATATTAATTGCCAAGAACAAAAAAGAAAAAAGTCTTATTTTGTAACATTGAAATTCGCTCAAGGCTCGATTTGGATAAATTTGACGAAGTTTTAAGATTTATGTATAATAAAAAAAATGATTTGTCGGGAAAAAGGACTTTTTAAGTAAACACTTATTTGTTATTTATAGTGACGTTTCATCCCTTGCATAATGTATTTTAAATTATTATTCACTGATCCCTCAGACTATAAAATATGCTGTCGGGAAATTTAGGACTGTGATCGCAAAATTCATTTTATTGCTGTTCTTATTAGCTCAAATTAAACATTAAGGTTCACAAAATTTTCAAAATATTCAAAAAACATATATTTTTAATCAAAACACGTGATATTCGTCAATATTTTTTACAGCACGTCACGAGATTTCAAATTACAGAAAGGCATATTAACATTATAAAGTTTCTTCTTTACAAACTTTTGTTAAAAATACTGACAATTTTGGCATAATCAAAAAAAAAATCAATTTTTTTTCTGTACATAAATTTGTGGTAATTTTCTCGTTTTTATCTGATATTAAATCGTTTATTTAGATCAAATAAACCGTAAAAACTTGGATAGAAAAGTCATATGAGAAGAATGGTACATATTTCTAGTTTATTTTGAAGCAATATCATCAACGATTGAATACGATTTTTGATAGAAATTAGAGATTTCCGAAACGCAAGTCCATTTAACATGCACGCGGATATCCAACTGCTTGTAAGATAGAACTATTCGGGTGAAGAAGGGAGCATATATTGAATAGCTGGTGCTCAGTAATCTTAAATCAATCCTTTGCACTTTTTTTTCACTTGGCACGTGGTAGAACATGATTAATAATAACAAGTAATTAAAAACACTTGAAAATTCTACAAATAATTTTTTATTTCTCGACGATCGTTTCGGACAATAAGTCCATCCTCAGGAGTAAATATCTAATTTAGTATAGGTTTTGTACTCCTGAGGATGGACTTATTGTTCGAAACGATCGTCAAGAATTAATAAATAATTATTTATAGAATTTTCAAGTGTTTTTAATTACTTGTTATTAAATCAATCCTTTCGTTACTTTCAAACAATTCCTTTTGAAAATTTGATGACAAAAAGATGAACATTGCCAATACTGATAATTTCAAATCGAAACCTAGATACCAAAATAGTTTAAACTGATTCTTTGTCCTAGTTTTAGAACACCCTATGTTCTACTTTAGTTATAACACTGTTATATTGTGAAAGTTTATCAGTGCCTTGTTTCCCCTGCCCGTATATAACATTCCATCGACTGCCGCATATTCGTCCCCCATCTCCCCTACACTCTTACCCTTCTAATGCATACTCATTCATACTCATTGTTATGTAACCACGGTTACAAACCAAAGCGGTTTATGTCAAAATTTCACTATAAAAAATGTTCAATGTCGTGGTACAATATTGTCAAAAAGTTATAGATTATACGCACCACAAAAGTATACTAGCTTGTAGCTAAGTGATCCATAATTTGTACGCAAGACTGTATCCGTGGAAACGTAACCCATGCAGTATTCATATGCATGTATACTTTTCTATAAATTGTTGAACTTTAAACCGTTATTTATAAATAATTAGACGGTCAAAAAAAATTTCTTATTTTTTTTTTAAACTCATAACAAATGCATTGAAAGACTGTCAGTTTTTGGAAAGTTTGTGACAGTTAGTTCCTTTTTTATAAATAAGAAACTGGTTCAGAACTACAGAGATCGTATACAATCAATGTTAATTATCCAATTTTTAATTGAATTTATCTCGGATTATATACGATCGATCGACTTCAAATTCTCAGGGAACTGTATTATCATGTCCTTAATAAATTAAAAATTTTCTGCCGGCGTGCCTTAACCATGACAACTACCTTTAAAAAAATTAAAAAAAAAAAAGCTTTTATTGCAGTGTACAAAAAAGAATAAAAATTATTTTTGAATAATTTAAGTTCATAATTATAAAAGCGTGGGTTGTATGCCCTATGCTAGTCACGGCCCACGATTTTATAATTATGAACTTAAATTATTAAAAATTATTTTCATCCTTTTTAGTACAGAACAATAAAAACTGGTGTTTATAAATGTTTTGTTTGTAATATTTTTAGTTGCGGCTTTTGGCCGCCATATTGAATTTCAAATAACGTCACACAATTTACTGTATTCTACTTGTAATACCCTTTCATTTGATACCCATATCAAAGAAATGATCCGTCATTTTGTATCGGCCGCCATTTTAGATTTGGAATGAAGTCACACTGCAGATTGTATTCTGCTTGTCAGGTAACATTAGAGAAAGCGAGAACGTATCTAACATTACCTAGATTTGACATAAACGATTTTGAAATGTGGACACAGTTATATGGGTGTTTATGATTAACAAGAGTGAGATGTGTCGAAGTGGAGGGCCGCTGTTATTTGTTATCTGTGTTGTGGGAATGCGGGATCGCGACTCCTGTCTCTTTCTAACGCACAACAAGAAGATATTCTAACCTAACTTATGTTCACTCGCTGTGTAGCTGTCAAAAGTGTAATAAATTAAGGAATTTCGTCTTAATTTATCTAATCAATAACAACAAACTTTGCAAGTATCTTTTAAAATGCAAAACTACGAAGGAAAACTCGACTTCTAAATAATTGGACCTTTGCTTGTAGACGTTTATAATTAGATATTGTATGTTTACGGTTTAGTATTATTCTGTTGCCATTCATAGATGGCAGACAAATGTCTTTTAAACTGCAAACCGCGACGGAAAAATCGGTTTCTAAATGATTGGGTTTTTGTTTATAGATGATGATAGTTACATATTGACTGTTATTCATAGATGGCAGTATAAATTATAAATAAAAAAATTTCTACCTCAAAAATATATGGTTTGTTTTAGCGGAATCTGTAATTCAGGAATAAAAAATTTGATCGCCTTTTTATAAAAGATACTAAAAATTAACATTTATCATTGCATAATAAATAATAATGTATTACCTTTGCTTATAGAGTCTTTATAGTTACCCATGGACTATAAAGGCTTCATAAGCCAAAGTAATAAATTATTATTCAGATAGATCTATTTCTAGACATAATTTATGTCTTATAAAATAAAATTGCATTTATTTTTCTATTAAAGTATAAACAAACTTAAAGTGCCTCCATTAATCACATATTGGTAAAAATAAAACAAAGTTAATCTATCCAATATCGTTATTTGCATTCATAGAAACTCTATATGCGCTGTACAATTTAAATCCCTAACCTTAAGGACGTCCCAAAGGTAATAAAAATGAAGGCAAATGTGATTAATTTATTGTTCGTATTGCAGTAGCTGTCAGGCTGAACTTTGATTACATTTTATTTCTTAATCTTTTCTCAGGAGGATAGAATAAATAATATACTTCAGTTCGTAAGTTATTTATTTGAGGTGTACAAGCTGGTAACTTATTCTAGGCGCAGGATAGCGATTTCAATAGTAAATTCTTTTTGCGCAATGGATTTTTTAAGTCGCTGGAATTTTCTTCGCCTAACTTAAAGAATGCTGTTGATTTTTTTTTGTCTAGCACTTAAAATGACTTCACAATAATTTTTAAAGAGTCTGACGCCAAACATCACAACCAACTATTGTAGCTCATATATTTAATACATTATTATCTATAGAAAACAGTATCACGGGTAATTGGAATAAAAATAAATCAATATAAACACGCATTGATTGCAACGTTTCGTCTTTTATTTAATTAAGACTTTTTCAAGCTCTGAAATTTTTTTTATAAAAATTAACATTCATGTAATAAAAATATTAAACATTATTATGTGAATGTTAATTTTTGTAAAAATTTTTTCAGAGCTTGAAAAAGTCTTAATTAAATAAAAGACGAAACGTTGCAATCAATGAGTGTTTAAATTGATTTATTTATTTCTATTATAACATATATCTGGAATTGAACTTTAAAGATGAATTATTATCTATCTCATTGTGGCCGTGCTAGATCAGTATGCAAGGAACATACGTAGCCTAGTTATATAGACAATATAACGGGTTTCTTTTAACAATATTTATTTCAAATCTAATATTATTTTACAAGGAAAAGCTATTTTAATGTTGTCTTTCCTCGTATTAAAGAGACTTTTTACAGAATTCTGACCATAGAAAATGAAGTATCTTTATGTTGCACAAAACATTGTCAAAAAATTTGATTTGGCAATGATGCAGCAGTAGTCTAATGTTATTTCCAAACTTCTTGACAAGTAGAACATTATATTGCACTTATGCAAAAACAAATGACTGATAAACATAAGAAAAGATCGCTTCTCAAGCTAAATTTTGATCAAAATACGTAGGAAACAGTTGTTTCCAAGTGGAAATTGAATAAAAAAAAACTATGTATACATAATTTAAAAAGAATATTGTTTCAATCGACCAATTATTTTTCGAAGAAAATCGATTTAAAATTCTATAATGATTTCTTTGGAAAAAGATGTGTAGTCACAATCTGAGATCACTGTCAAATTAGATTTTTTGACAATGCTTTCGGCAATCCTGCATAAGGATACCATATTTATCATAATTAGCAACCAATTGTGTAGTATTATTTTTCATCACATGTAGCGCTCATGTGAAAAAGTGCCAAATTCAAATTAAACTGTAACATAACATTTGTAGTGATTCTTTATCGAATACTTGGAAATTTTTAAATGTAATAACCAGCACCAATTGTAACACGAAACAGTTTGTTGTTTCTCACATTACCAGGAATTATTTAGACAGATTTAATTTACGTCAAGTAATTTACGAGACTTATTTTAAATCGCCGATATAATACAAAACATTTATTATTCAAATTTAATTTTAAAAACGTCAGTTGCGTCTTCGTTACACGAAACACTCGATATCAAATTATCATCTTTGATCGAGGCGTCAATTCGAAAGAATGAGTCTGCCTTTATATTCTTTATATTCAATATATTGGCGTGCATTTGAACAATTTTTTGACAAACCAGTGAATACAATTATTTCATATCGAACTGCGTCAAGTTAGGAAAATTTCATTTTACTTTTTTTAATATCCGGGAGAAGTGAGCTGAAAGATAACTGAAAAGCGAGCGAAAACATGCGTTGAATAAAATTCATTCCAAAGAAATATGTTTGAATATATTTATATTCATTTGTTTAAATTTAATTACTAATAGCCTTAAGGTACTTGTCGTGGTTAAGGCACACCGTCAGAAAAGTCTTAATTTTTGTATACTTATTAAGGACATAATAATACAGTTACCCTGAAAATTTGAAGTCGATCGACCGTATATAATCCGAGATACTCAATTAAAAATTGGATTATTAACATTGATTGTATACGATCTCTGTAGTTCTGAACCAGTTTCTTATTTATAAAAACAAACTAAGTGTCAGAAACTTTCCAAAAATTGGCAGTCTTTCAATGCATTTGTTATGAGTTTAAAAAAAAAATAAGAAAACATTTTTGACCGTCTAATTATTTATAAATAACGGTTTAAAGTTCAACAATTTATAGAAAAGTATACATGCATATGAATACTGTATGGGTTACGTTTCCACGGGTACAGTCTTGCGTACAAATTATGGATCACTTAGCTACAAGCTAGTATACTTTTGTGGCGCGTATAATCTATAACTTTTTGACAATATTGTACCACGACAACTACCTTAAATTTTCAACCGTAACCGAAATAATTATAAAATTTTATTAAATAATTTTTTTTTTTAATAACAGTTATAAAACAAACCCAACTACGTAAAACAAACCAGTTGATTTTTAATATATACCTACTTTATCTAATTAAAGTTTTGAAAATTAAACTAGGTTTTAATTTTCAAACATTTAATTACATATGTTTGAATTTAATTAAAAATATCACCCCCTTTTACTTAACAAAACATGACATCACAAAACTGGAAATTTAATAACCTATTTTTTTTGTACCCCATTTGTACATTTTAATTAAAATTTCGAGCAGTTTTTTTCGTGGAACTATAAAATGAAATGTAAATATTACTGCAATGTTTGTAGTAGCCAACGGATGTAAATGACTAAGAGAGGCCATAAAAAAATGACGAGGATCTTCGTGGCTTAAGGATCAATCAAGAACGATACTGATGGATATCTTATGGCCAATTTCATACTTTCGAATTTTTGTTAGTTGCCCGTTAAAATTTTACTTTCAACACACCAAAAGAAAATCTTCTAAATAAATAACAAAATGTATTCCAGATTTAAAATTAAATAATAAAAATGGAAACTAAAATAAGCCGGGCTGGTTTTAAACGTTCTTTTCGACAGCTGCAATTTTCCCTCCATACAATGCACTCCGTATTGCATGTTTGTATTTCATACTTAACTAATTATAATCTGCATTCTTTACTCCTTGTTCTTTTCTGTTCCGTTCATCTGGCGTTTATTTCTTTCATTACTGTTTATTTAAAATTTTGCGTCGCGCGCTTTCTCTGCGTTTTATATTTAGAGACATTTTTATGTTCTTTTTACGTCACTTTTATGACAACCGAAATGTAATTGAAGTCCAAAGTTCAGAGAACCAACTAAATTGGAACAAATGTCGACGAAATGAGTCGCGGCCGGATTTTATGAACGTCGCACACAAATCGTATGCATTGTGTTTGTGGCCACAAGACTAAACCGCGTATGTCGAATTTTAGTGCCAGCGTAATACGTATACACCATTTAGTACCCCGTTATGCATTCTTGTCGCATGATCGATGGCTGACCATTGGCAGAGAAAACTTACCCACCCCCTTACGACGCTGCTTTATGCTCGCGGCAGCAGATATGAGATGTAACCTTGGCCAAGGGCAGACGGTGTCAAAGTTCACACGGGAGGTCGTTTGATGTCTGCAGTAATTATTTTCTTAAAAGTTGATGATTAAACGATTATCTGGATCATATCTTATAACTTGGTTTATAGGGTAAACTCCTAGTCAGTGGACTTTACTAGTCATTGGACAGAACACATTTTCATTAGCTATAATAAGAATAAGAACGATACTAAAGCAGATTTGAATGACTCATAAAATGAGTCACTCAAATCTGCTTTAGTATCGTTCTTATTATTATTATAGCTAATCATCGAAGTTTAAGTCCATTATTTAATAATTTTTTTTTTAAGTTTAATGGGAATTATGGACAAATTTGATGTGTTAAACTTTTTAATTTATTGCCAACGTTTCAACAGTCTTTGCTGTCTTCTTCAGGGCTCAAATTTTGCGCTTTACACATAAGTCAAAATCATTTTACGAACTCTATTAAACTTTTAAAAAAAATTATAGCTAATGAAAATGTGTGCTATCCAATGACTAGTAAACGGATTTCGACAAAAAACGTATCATTGAAAGAGTGTTGACGTCACGAGCATCTTATTATGGCGACCAACAGCCGCCATATTGTTGAACGTGAAAAAAAATCAGAAAATCCCATCGAAATACCCATCTTAATGGGCAAAAATATAAAATATGTACGCTAACCGTGAGATTAGGGTTGCCATCCGTCCGGGTTTCCCCGGATTTGTCCGAGCGGAGCTTCATTTGTAGTCCGGCTTTAAAAATAATAATAATAATATAATAATAATAATAAGATTCTGTTTTGTTAGGTACATTTAAAATGATGATAAAAGATGACTAAATTTTAAGGTCTGAAAATAAATAAAAAGGTGATTTATGACATTTTCAACTGTTTTTTATTACACTGACCATGTTTAAAAAAACCTGCTGACATGTCCGGGTTCTGGGCTCTAAAATCCGGGATTTTGACGCGTCTTGTCCTGGTTGCCAAAGTTAGAGATGGCAACCCTGCGTGAGATGTAAGTAAAACTAATTTTTACGCGACTTCTATTCATTTGAAAGTTTGTGTTAAACGCAGTCGGAATTTTTATTACAGATATTTTGGTTTCTTTTTTTGAAGTATGTATAAAATTAATTAAAATGTAGCAAATAGACAAGTTTCCATAATATCATTTCCGTGCGATAGAGGAGATCTGGGTCAATGATCTTTATGAGAATTGTGATGTAAGGATCTTTAGTTGAATGTGTCGCTAATTAATACGTCTGTAATTAATATATCTAGTAAATGCACGAGACGCTATAATACCCTTATAAATTCACACTACACTGGATTCATGATATCTAATTGATTCAACCGTTCATTTCATGTTACCACAATTCTCAGACTGTTCATTAATTAAACCAGCCTTTCCCAACCATTTTTCATCGAGCCACAATTGCATATTTTATGCTGAGTGCCATGAGCAGCGTTGCTAGATTTTTTTTTGCCAAGTCGGCATTTTGGAACTTTTTGAGTGAAAAAAGCGGGATTCTTTCGTCGAAAGCGGGACATAAAAAACGTATATAATCAGAAGTTTTTAAATATTTATCTTTTTATTTGAGTTCAAAATACATTTACGTGACAATAGATAGCAAAAATTGCCATAGAAAATGTATTTTAATAAAAATATGATATTTTAAATCAGATTTACCCTATCGTTAAACAGTTGAGTCTTATTCGTCTTCTGAATAAAAAAAATAAAAAAAACAGAAATCAAAATCAAAAAAGTTTTATTCATTAGAAAAATAGGGCGTTTCGAACAATAGTCTGAGGAGTGAGTGTTACAAATTGCAACTTACAATAAGAGAATAATTATTTACGCACGCTCGAGTTATCCCCGAAAAGCGGGACTGAGCCTGTCCCGCGCGGGACATTTAATTTTGATTTAAAAATCGGAACAACGCTGACCAAGAGTAACACCGCTGTTAGAATACCTCTCTTTAAATTGAAAGAACATTAAAATTATTGGTTATTTCTTTCTACAAAATTAACAATGATAAATCTGGGTACAACTTGATAAATTTGTAAAGTATGCTGCGTTGACAGGTGACAGGTGACATCAACAGGTCACTTGATCATTTGGCTGGTTAGATGATATGATTCAAATAAAAAAGATGCTTAATAAAATTTCAGTCTCGTCCTGATCAAACGTTGTTTTGATAAAAACTTTTTGGTTTCTTAAACGTAGTTAATAAATACTCAAGAACAAAACAATGTTGTGGTCGACAATGCAGAGTTTTCTGTCGCAAAAAAATTCATCACCGTATTCAAATGCGTTCAGTAGTTATTAGACCGACATGCACCTGCCGAGAATTCCTTTTATAGATAAATTCCAATTTAAATTTTGATATCAATCAACCCAAGAAGCAGCTGAAGTAGGTAGCGTTTCTAATTTCACTAAATCAATATTCCTACAACAATAAATCATTAATAAACTTGTATACTTATATTACGTAGTAATATTTATTTAACACGTCTGCTCTGGCGCTAATGCAATAAAATCGAGATGTCGTAAATAATTGCGAGTTAATATACTAGTTAGATGCATATGTATAGAGTAAATAGATGCATGTACAGGGTTCGCCAGAAAGTTCAGAATTTTATGAAGTAAATCTTCTTTTAGCATGAGATTGAAAATGTAACGAAACTTATACGTATACCGTATACTATAACTGACTGTGGAACATTGAGCTAAAGTGGCGGCGATTTAGAGCGGCTACCCTTTACATAAAAAATATGTGATGTGGTGGAAGTCCCGGTGTTGATGGTGGGAGAACGTGTCTCCAATCGTTTTTACAAGCTTTTATTTTATGTGTTTGGTATATTAGAGTAGAGTAATCGAGCTGGGTAGAATAGTGGTGACAGCGATAGATTCGCTTTCGGTAGGTACGGGTTCGAATCCCGGCGGGGGCAGATGTGGCTGGGACTTTTTCCTACTGCCTCTCGCCGAGAAACGGTAATTCCTTAGCCGGCCATCTTGATTAAGGTTTTCCATGGTTTCCCTCAATTAATTCCAGATAAATATCGAGATGGTTCCTTATTTAAGGCCATGGCCGATGACCTATCAGAGTTCTAATTCAAAAATTACCTACCCTATTCTTATTTCCTATCATTCTTTCATTCGCCCATTGCTATTAAATAAGTTGAAGTTTTAAAAAATGTAGAAAATAACGGGAAGTGATAAATGGAAAATAGTAATGGTGCGAGTGACGTCTGTTATGACATAAAGTCGAGAAACAGACGTTAAACGCATTATTATTATTATTATTATTTTAATATTAGTAGATATTTGTCATACGCTTATAGCTACGTACTTGCTGAATTAATTGAAAATAATAGCTTTTGTCTGCTATAATTGTTAAGAAACATTCATTGTTGTAGCACTATATTAGAAAAATTTATTATTCCAACACGTTACCGTCGGAATTTAAACCCGAATCTTTCCACTTTTACGGCGGAATGAGTTTTCACTTACTCTGCGGTACGATATCTCGTCAATCAATTCTTCATAATAAAGCAATTCCAACATTGAATTCACATCATGCGAGAGCAGATTTTACTTCATAACGCTAGACATGGACCCTCTCAGCGTTACGGAGTAAAATTTGCTCTCGCATTCGGGCTTGAGTCCCGACGGTGACAGTTGTTAAAAAAAATCTTTTTAATATAGCTTTGTAACAATGAATGTTTCTTAGTACATCCAATAGACTATCGTCATATTTCGTTACGTTATGTCGTAATGGACAAGTCCAGGACGGCTACTTTTTGAAGGAATGTTACTGAGGAGTTTCTGATGCACTTTGTAAGTAATACGTATTCACCTACACTAAGTTGTTTGAACATGCAGCGTTAATGTTTCATAGGAAAGTCCCATTGCACCGAGCTGTACTCTGTAAGTGAGTAGTAATCTAATACAAACCACATAGAAACCCCGTGGAACCCACGGCGTTTGGAGTATGCGAAGTGCTCCTGTGTGTTATAACAATAGAATACTATATACCGTGTGTTGAACTTGTTTGCTAAACTTGCGGTTTTAAGGTGATTGTTTACCAACTATTCAGTATGCCCTCTTTTTCACCCGCATAGATATAATGCAATTACGGTTCAGAAATCTCTACTTTCTATGAAAAATCTTATTCAACCGTTGATGGTGATGCTGCTAAATAAACTAGAAATATATACCATTCTTATGGCTTATGAGTCTTAGCCACGTTTTTACAGTTTATTTGTTCTAAATAATCAATTTAAAATTGGATAACGAGAAAACTAGCATAAGTTTTACATGAAAAAACTAAAATTGAAAAAAATTATTGACCAAGCCAAATTTGTCAGTTTGCTTTAACATAAGTTGGTAAAGAAAAAACTGCAAAATGATAATTTGCGTTTCCATATTTGGAAATCTAGTGACGCGTGCTGTAAAGAAATATATATCAAATATCAAATTCAATCTGTAGCGCAAAAATATATGTTTTTTGAAATTTTTAAACAGCAAACCAAATTTTCTGCAGCTTAATGCTTAATCACAGCTAGTAAAACAATAATAAAATGAATTTTGTGATACCGTTAGAAATTTCTCGAGAGTATATTTTACGATCTGAGGGACCAGCTTCTAGGTTATTAAATACAGAGGTGACCTCCTTCCGTTAGATAGTAGTGGAGAAGTGACCCGTGTATCTAGTGACCTTGTGCTCGTCCTATATTTTTTGGGGTTAAACTCTAAGTTACAAGTAGATAATCAAACAAATTTTTTGAAAATTTTTCGGATGCTTTTTCTACAAGAAAAAAATTCAAGGCAACTGGGCGACAGGACCATTCTAACCACAAAAATATTATATTATAATAAATAAAAATTATATTTTTTTAGAGGACTGTGGATCATTCAATTAATAATGCATTAATATCCAATCGCAACGTTTTAATGCATTATGAATTGAATGATCCGCAGTCCTCTAAAAAAATATAATTTTAATGTATATACTGGATCTGAAACCACATATATAATAAATAAAATAAAATTTCCGATAACACATCAGAAGTGGAACTCCTTCTGTATGAACTTTATAATTGACCTTTGCTAGTCATCGCAAACGGTTCACTCAAATTTATTAATCATAAAAGGCAAAATTATTGAATTATTTAAATTAAATAAAAGTCAAAATGGACACTATACGAGATAAAACCATATTAATTTAACACGTAAAATCGTATGTTTATGCAGCACGTTAACACACGGTATTTATTTTCTATATTACAATAGAGTGTACAGAACCTGACATAAATAGTTCTCGACAGCTCCGTTGTTATTTACTTATACCAAATACGAAATATGACGTTAGTGATAGAACGTCTATAATTTACTATTTAGATTCAGACTTGCTGAGTGCTCTATCTCTCGCTCTCTGTAGGCTTCGTCTTTATTCCTAATCTAACATACAAACGGATCACTTAAAATTGACTTAAGGTAGTTGTCGTGGTTAAGGCACACCGTTAGAAAATTCTTAATTTTTGTATACTTATTAAGGACATGATAATACAATTCAAAATTCAAATTACTCTGAAAATTTGAAGTCGATCGACCGTATATAATCTGAGATAAATTCAATTAAAAATTGGATAATTAACATTGATTGTATACGATCTCTGTAGTTCTGAACCAGTTTCTTATTGATAAAAAAATAATTAACTGTCAGAAACTTTCCAAGAACTGAGTCTTTCAATGCATTTGTTATGAGTTTAAAAAAAAATAAGAAACAATTTTTGACCGTCTAATTATGTATAAATAACGGTTTAAAGTTCAACAATTTATAAAAAAGTATACATGCATATGAATACTGTTTGGGTTACGTTTCAACGGGTACAGTCTTGCGTACAAATTATGGATCACTTACCTACAAGCTAATATACTTTTGTGGCGCGTATAATATATAACTTTTTGACAATATTGTACCATGACAACTACCTTAAAAAAAGTTATGCAATTTGATCTCCAATTTTTTTTACTATTTTTTTAGTGATTTGCGATAGCTCCGATCGTTGTGAATATATTTAAAAAATTTCGACGCCAAAGCAGTTACGAAATCATACGAGAAATGTACGAAATCAAATCCACTAAAAAGTAAAAACTAAAAACACTTAAAAAATATTAACCTCCTTAAAAAAAGTTACTAAAAAGAGGAAAATAATGAAATTTGAAGTCAACGCCAATTTAATTAATGTACATAGCAATATGTATAAAAGGCTTTAGTAGTAAAATGGGCTACGACCTCAAAATTTCATTATTTTCTTCTTTTCAATGAGTTTTTTCACAGTTAATATTAAAAAAAAAATTTTTTTTAATTGAATCAGCAACTTAATTCTGTCGGTCCACGTACACTAGGTATGGAAAACGCCTAGTTTTGTTAACACACTTGTTTAGTCCAAAACTTCTTGTTGGGGAAGTTCAACTTGTCACAGCTACCACAAATACGATTCTTGGGATCGTATAGGTCGAAAGCTTTATCGTGTTAGGCGTGGTGAAACACTCAAGACGTTCTACGACGCAATAGTTCATCAAGAACTTTACATGCTGCTCCGTACCTGTTTAAAAAAATCCAGCCAATCAGGCGACATGACCAGTTCAACTTCAAACATATTGACATCTAATTTATTACAATAAATAAAATAAAAATTATGTTAACGCATGTGGTGACGCGAGTAACGACCAATAATAAATATTATGGAATTTTCTATTCGTTTCCATCGCTACATAATATGGTTTGACGTGTAAAAATTAACTAAAATATATAGCTACTAGAGAGGGGAAAAACGGGTCTTTTTAGTGATCTGCATCTTTGCATATGGATCCCGTATGTGAGCCGGCTCACTGAACCGGTTCAAAAAGAGCCGAGTTCTGAATATGTTACTGCAGTCTGCCACTGAGTTATCTAGTTGTCAGTCATATCACGACCTGTATAGAATCAAGAATGCATAGCCAAACATATATGTGATGCATGAGTCATTTGAGCTGACAGATGCATCAAAGCAAGAACTGATACGTAAATGTAAAACATGCTTCTGTGTGTTAAGTGTTTCAGTGAGTTATGCGGATCCGTTGATCCGTCGGTTAAAAAAAAAGTGAGTCGGCTCTCACGGACCTTCTGTCGGAATCGGCTCTTTGAGCCGGTTCAGATCTGAGTTACCCAACTCTATTAGCTACCTAATTTCTATTTAACGGATTTTCAGAACAAAGAGTAGCCGGTATTTATGAAACCATAAAGTTTAGAAAAACCATTTTTTTTCAAAAGATTCTTGACAAAATAAAATAATAAATCGGCATGAAAAACATACCATTATAACACAAAAAATAACGTTCTAGTGCATATCTCTTCTGCGCATGCGCCGATCTTCTTCAAAAGTAATAGGGCTCTTCATATTTACATGTTAAACATCTTACCAAAATTTGGTTTCGATCCGTTCAACAGTTGACCTATATCGTACTTAAGGTAGTTGTCGTGGTTAAGGCACACCGTCAATAAATTCTTAATTTTTGTATACTTATTAAGGACATGGTAATACAAATACCCTGAAAATTTGAAGTCGATTGACCGTATATAATCCGAGATAAACTCAATTAAAAATTGGATAATTAACATTGATTGTATACGATCTCTGTAGTTCTGAACCAGTTTCTTATTTATAAAAAAATAACTAACTGTCAGAAACTTTCCAAAAACTGTCAGTCTTTCAATGCATTTGTTATAAAAATAAGAAATTTTTTTTGACCGTCTAATTATTTATAAATAACGGTTTAAAGTTCAACAATATATAGAAAAGTATACATGCATATGAATACTGTATGGGTTACGTTTCCACGGGTACAGTCGTGCGTACAAATTATGGATCACTTAGCCACAAGCTAGAATACTTTTGTGACGCGTATAATCTATATCTTTTTGACAATATTGTACCACGATAACTATCTTAAGAGACTAAGAGACGAAAAAGAAAATAGGGAACCGGCCTGTTGTAGTACGTAGATATAATATTATTTGAAAACTTTCAAGATAAAAAGAAAATCTGAAAAAACTATATTAGTATAAAATGCATGATTAAAAGTTAAATTTTAAGAGTTCCACGATGGAGTATAGTTTAAAGGTTCAAGAAGTTGGATTTTATGCACGCTGCTTCTCGCGAATTCCTTTGTTTAGAATCTCATACATAACTAAACCTGTTATGTCGTATGGCTGTTGTTTTATTTACAACGGGTGGCTTTTTTCTACTACAACATGCATAACTATAATTAGTACTTTGTGTAAAAACGTTTTTTTGAAATGCAGCAAAAGAATATTAAATAAGAGCATTATTGTTAACGTTTCCATGGAAATAAAAACAAGAATGGTTTGAAAACAGTCGGTTTGCATGTACTTCGCATTAATATAAATAAGCTTTACTAGTAAAAAAGCCAGTTGAACGACCAGTTTCATTTAAAATATTTTGCTACGAAATCATTTTGCAGTTGACATTATGGATACAGTCACTGGCTTTGTTTACGCACCAATTAGCTATATTTTCAGCTAACTTTAAGGTAGTTGTCGTGGTACAATATTGTCAAAAAGTTATAGATTATACGCGCCACAACAGTATACTTGCTTGTAGCTAAGTGACCCATAATTTGTACGCAAGACTGTACCCGTGGACACGTAACCCATACAGTATTCATATGCATGTATACTTTTCTATAAATTGTTGAACTTTAAACCGTTATTTATAAATAATTAGACGGTCGAAAAATGTTTCTTATTTTTTTTAAACTCATAACAAATGCATTGAAAGACTGTCAGTTTTTGGAAAGTTTCTGACAGTTAGTTCTTTTTTTATAAATAAGAAACTGGTTCAGAACTACAGAGATCGTATAGAATCAATGTTAATTATCCAATTTTTAATTGAATTTATCTCGGATTATATACGGTCGATCGACTTCAAATTGTATGATAATACAATTACCCTGAAAATTTGAAGTTAATTAATCGGTAAATTATCCGGTCAAAATGGTTACTATAATAAATAACTGGTAATTTTACTTCACTACCCACCACTAGGTATCTTTACCGTACTGTACGGGCAAACTATAGTATCAAATGGAGCACAATATTGAACAATGCAGTTTAATGCAACGATACAAAACAGCTGTTTTATCTAACAAGCATTTTCTTTAGTCAGCAATGTTAAAGTGATTACTTAGTTCAATGAATCGAATTCTATTGCAGTACACTACTGAACTCAAACGATTCAAAAAGCAATAGTAATAACAGAGATGTAATAAATAAAATCGTAACAGAATCTCAGTCTGATATTTCGTTTAGTCTTGAGAACAATCGAATGATTTTAGTAATCGAAAGGTTGCTATTCGAAGGATTTTTATAATCGAATTCATTCACGTCATGTATCATAATAATAGGTTTGTTGGTACTATGCGTGAATGAATATTTCAACTCTAGAAGGAATTTTGCTCTCGGTTTCGATTGTCAGTCTTGAGAGAGAGTCGCATAGAGCTTCCCTATTTTTTTTCAAAATTTTAGGCTCAGTAGTTTCGGAGATAAGGGGGCTGTTCATCTATTTTCTTAAATAACTTAAAAACTATTTATTTTAAAATTATAAAAAAATATATATATTTGAGACCCTTATTACAAGCCCTTTCATTTGATATGTCACACGGTACAGTTTACAAAACTTTTTTTTTTAATTTCCTAATTTTTTCCCAAAAATTACCCCCATGTTCAAAATCTATTTATTTACATTACACGTCCGTCTTTGGATCACCGACTTACATGTGTGTACCAAATTTCAACTCAATCGGTCCAGTAGTTCGGAGCAAATTAGCTTGGAGAGTGGGACGGACAGACACACGAGTGATCCTATAAGGGTTTCGTTTTTTCCTTTTGAGGTACGAAACCCTAAAAAAGAGGTAGGCTCTCACGTCGCCAACTCTTATTCTAATTCTCTTGCTCGATATTATAATATGGCCGTTTGAATACTTGTGAATGGTCACTTGTCTATGCGATAAGTTTTAATGGCATCTATAATGGCACTTTCAGAAACCAGACAAAAATAGGAATGAATACAAATGTGATGTTTTTATTAGCTGCTAAGATTTCTGACCGTTCATATCCTTTAAGAAACTATACTGGGAAATAGAGATAGTTTTAAGCTTCTTATCGAGTTTGACAGACGACCTTTCTTCTTTCTAACTAAGTACTTTCTGCTTGGTTTCACACATGCATCTTGCATTATACATATTTATGCGGCTTCTTTCGAAAGAAAGTTCTCTTGTGTGAGAATCAGCTATTAATAAAACGGAAAATTTCTTTCCAACAAATGCTGTAAACTAAGGAGATAAGGATAATTTGTGATGAAAACTGCACGGCTTTATTTACGTGAGATTTTCCAAATGTCTGCGAGATAAAATTTTGTTTATTAGTTTTACGGGGGCTGATTGAAGATTTGCTGAAATGCTTATAAACACAAAATTAGAATGGTCGATCAAATAAGCAAAAAAACTCGAATAGGGATGTTGACTATTTTTGGAAAAGTGTTTTAAATCGTGCATAAGTACCTAATATTGCCACAAATATTTTTATTTTTATTTAAATACAACTCAAGCCTTAAAAATCATGTATTTTAAATCCAGTTTCAAATTTCGGTCCAAAACGCCAATACTAGTCGCGTGACGTCACCTGTTCATATCAAAGGAGGCTCAAAAGTTTACACGGGAGCTACCACCCTATAGATGCGTATTCTGTGCTCATAAACGTTAGTAAACTGAGGTGATGAAAAGTTGTTTCGTAGTCGTTGCTATAGCTACATGTAATTTGACGTTTCCTATAAACAAATAATAATAAATTACACACTAAATATTAACCAAACAATGAAGTTTTTTGACAGCGGCTGAACATATGACGTCATGCGCTCTGATTGGTGTCTGTTGTCACGTGACTCGAGAGTGATTTTATTAGGTTTTATTTATTAAATATTAATTAAATTCCTTAAAAATAAGGAAAAATATAGTGTTTTTTAGTATTTCTATCATAGAAACTACTATTTTTCGTTAAAATTATGTTTTTATTTGAATACAGTCAACATCCCTATTGCAGTATCAAATCCTTCCGATAATATCGTGTATTGAAATGTGGCTTTATAAAGTTAGCTTTGAATAAAATACATCCCTTAAAACAATTATTTTTCTTAATTTAATTATTATTATCAATCCAGCATTTGTATCAAATTAAATACAATAGGTAGATGGATCTTTCGGCTAGATGGATTTTAGGGTAGATGTACAGTGTATTTAGTGATTGAAAATTGTTTTGGGTCCCAAAAACACCGAAAATATTCTCGGAATTAATTCAAAATTTAAATTAAACTTTTAAGAATCAAATAAAAGGTGTACCTAATATTTTAATAAAGTCGGCTCGACAGGACGGGACTTATAATTTTTATGAAAACATTTATTTGCAAATAGGAAATTATACTTTCGGAAGGCTGTATATAATTTTGTGCGGATGATGGATTAATAAAATAGAGACAAATTATTAAAATCAAGACAATACTGTTTTTTAAGGTGTGTACCAAGTAGTTTTTTTTATTTTGTTCAAAACCAAATATAAATTCACATAGTAAAGTCACACTGCCTGTATAAGCAAATACACTATAATGTCGGCAGGGCTTTGGCACTGTGACCCAGATTTTTTTATTGTTGTGATTCCAAAATTACGGCTATAGCTGACGACTGAAAAGTTTAGAAAATCTAGTTCTTGTGTTGACAATATCTGTATGAAAACCAACAACGGAGGAAAATGGAATTAAACTATAGTGAAAAACTCGATTACAGTTTCAAACGTTTTCAGCTCAAAGTAAATTCAATATCTTTAATGCGGATAAAAGAACTTTAATCAAATTGTTTCTGTTTCGTTGTAAGAAAACTTGATATTGTCCCACGGTCCCACCTAGTATACAATGTATCCGAAGAAGTCCTACTCATACATTTCCATATTGAGAATTGTCTTCTGTTTTATCGCTACATTGAAAAAAAATCAAACGATTTCAAACTAACCGTTTCTGAGAAAAAGGGTTTTGACGGACATCAAAGTTATCTCTCGCTAATTATTTGCATTTTGAAGTTATACTTCTTTTGTGCGTTATGAAAAAATGATAACCGTGAATTATTGCGATGCGCGCACGCATTGCACCTAAGATCAAAATTAACAGGATGGAATTCCTCGCTAGACATTTTGTATTTTGATTTTAAACACGTTTATCTAGCTACGCGACTAAATTTAAATACCAATATTGGAAAAGGGCTAACTTGCCAATATTGAAAATTTATTGGCCAATGTGGGACCAATATTGCGGCCATGGTTAAAATTTACTCAGGTGCTAGCCAAGCGATCGAAAATGTAAAACAGTGAATATGGCAGATTTCAGGTGATCTTTTAATTTAGTACGAATAAAAATTGTATATGTGCTTAAAATTTAAATACAATATTGATTGATAGCGAATATTGGTGAATATTATAATTCAGTAATAAATTTCAGGTATTTGGATTAATAATACAAAATAAAACCCGGGTCGCAGTGCCAAAACCCTGCCGACAATATAGTGTATTTGCTTATACAGGCAGTGTGTCTTCATTATGCGAACTTTAGTTGGTTTCTGGGCAAAATAAAAAATTAGACTCCTTAATACACCCCTTAAATAAAATTTTTTTTTTCTTAATTGCAATATTATTATCAATCGAATCTCTATACTAAATTATATACACCTTTCAGTAAATAATTTAATCTGCAAACTAGTTTTTTCATAAAATTTGTAAATCCGGTCCTGTCAGGCCGATTTTATCAAAATTTTAGGGACACTTTTTAATTACTACCAGAGGGTTAAATTTCAATTTTGAAACGATTCGGAGAATTTTTTAGGTATTTTGGGGCCCAAAAACATTTTTCAACCCCTAAAAACTACCCTTAAAATGGCCCGATTAGGCCCATTTTAAATAGGCTTCTTGCGGTGATGGATTTCAACACGTGGGCCAAATTTCGTTAAAATCAATTAACTCCTTCGAAAGTTATCGCGCGTACACATATATATATATATATATATATATATATATATATATATATATATATATAAACATTTTTAAAAATGGTGCCAACGTGTTTAGGAGGTTATGAAACGTCGAGAAATTTTGGTCCGACCCCTAGGTCCCGCCATCCGACCGACGCCAATAGTGTATGTTGCCTTATGGCAAATACACTAACAATCGTGTTATTGTTAATCTTGCTACGTTTCGACTACTTTATTTATTAATTATTTATGTATTATTAATCCAAATACCTGAGATTTATTATTGAATTATAGTAATAATTTTGGATGCGATATCATGTCTAATTGGTGAATATTATTGAAAACATTTGTTAGTTGTAACTTTTTGTGATATTATCTCACTTGTTTGCAGGCAATTAAAAATAAAACCCGGGCCGCAGTGCCAAAACCCTGCCGACCATATAGTGTATTTGCTTGTATAGGGCCGTGTGGTTTTATACTTTTATTATGTGAAATTAAGTTTGTTTTTGGGCAAAATAAAAAATTTAACCCCTTAATACACCCCTTAAAATAACATTTTTTTCTTAATTGTAATATTATTATCAATCTAACGTCTACACCGAATTAAATACACCCTTCAATAAATAAGTCACTATCTGCAAACTAGTGTTTTCATAAAATTTGTAAATCCGGTCCTGTCGGGCCGATTTTATTAAAATTGTGGGGACACGTTTTAATCACTACCATAGGGTCAAATTTCAATTTTGAAACGATTCGGAGAATTTTTTCGGTATTTTGGGGCCCAAAAACAGTTTTCAACCCCTAAAAACTACCCTTAAAATAGCCCGATTAGGCCCATTTTAAATAGGCTTCTTGCGGTGACGGATTTCAACACGTGGCCCAAATTTCGTTGAAATCAATTAACTCTTTCGAAAGTTATCGCGCGTACACATATATATATATATATATATATATATATATATATATATATATATATATACACATTTTTAAAAATGTTGCCAAAGTGTTTAGGAGGTTATGAAACGTTGAGAAATTTTAGTCCGACCCCTAGGTCCCGCCATCCGACCGACGCCAATAGTGTATGTTGCCATATGGCAAATACACTAATAAATTTTTTTATTAATGAATATTTTTAGTAATAAATAGAAAATCCTATTTTCTAAAGTCTCAGATAAAAATCTCTATTAATTATCCTCATAGCTTATGTTTTCTCTTGATTAATTTCTTGAAGTAGATTAATTCCGTAAGCAAGATAAATAGACATTGCAGATTATAGACACACGACAACAGAGATCATAAGCGTCTATTTCCACGAATAAATTGACAAACACTCTGTATTTAAAAAGATTGCCGTTTCAGGAATAAGTTGCTAGATTGATGTTTTTTATTGATCATTACGTTGAAAAATGTTAGATAATAAAAAAAAATTATATACGACAGGGATTTGCCAATATCGTAAAAGGAATATCTTGATTTAAAATGTTTTCAGTCAAGTTTCAAATCTATGATGGGTTCAAATCTCTCTTATATTGAAAGGTAATTTACTGTAAATTTTCCAAAGCATGGAAAAGAATCTTTTAACGAAATTATATGGTATTTGAATATTATAGTTGATACTAGTTAACACAGATTGCCGGTTTTGATAAACCACAAAACAAACAGAAATACTTTTTAATCGCAATAATTACAACTGCAAAAATAGACAAAAACAGAAAACAAATTTCCAATATGAAAAAGTCTCATGTAAAAATATATTCGTAATTATATGATTACAATCTCAGGTCATTGTCAAAGCAAATTTTTAACAACACTTTCCGCTTCCCAAACCAAATTTACAATTTATTATCGAGAATAATATATTGACGATCGAAGGTCGGGTTTAATTAATCAGCACAATGTTTTTATCGCCTTGTAAACCCGTGAAATTTTCCGAATTCAATAAAACAGACTTGATTTTTGTGTCGAATGTTTGTTTTGTTAATACGTTTTTCGTTAATACGTATAATAAAAAGTCTGATGGAATAGATTTTTCTCGTAATTTGGTTTTCTTAGCGAAGTTTACGTCTGAGATGACTGCTATAGGTGCAAGATACATTCGGTTTCTTTATAGTATCTCATGTACACAGGATTTTTATTGTAAAGCCAAAAGTTATAACTCGTTCAACGCATAAGGTCGACTACTAAAAATTTACATATTATAATATTATGTATATCAATTTATCAGTGTTTTCATATGCCAACTTATATAGAACGTTCGCCTATTGAAACTTCGGTGCCTTTTTTATTTTTTCAAGGTCTAATACTAGATTTTTACTGCGTTCTCAAAAAACTTTGTTATGGCCGATTTACATCATACGTAATGTTATGTCTATGTTTTATTGTACTACGCCAACGTTACGTTTTCGACATGTGTTCTGTGAAAATACAGTTATTATTTAATAGACCTTGCGATGAGCTGCATTCCGTATGAAAAATCCGGTGGATTCGTTTCGATTGATGATTAAGTTCAGGAAGACCTAAAGAATGAAATTTTGAAGATTGCCGCATTTTTAGTGTATTTGCCATAAAGCAATATACACTATTGGCGTTGGTCGGATGGCGGGACCTAGGGGTCGGACCAAAATTTCTCGACGTTTCATAACCTCCTAAACACTTTGGCACCATTTTTGAAAATGTTTATATATATATGTATATATATATTTATATACGTATATATTTATATACGTATATATTTATATATATGTGTGCGGGCAATAACTTTCGAAAGAGTTAATTGATTTTAACGAAATTTGGTCCACGTGTTGAAATCCATCACCGCAAGAAGCCTATTTAAAATGGGCGTAATCGGGGCATTTTAAGAGTAGTTTTTAGGGGTTGAAAAATGTTTTTGGGCCCCAAAATACCGAAAAAATTCTCAGAATCGTTTCAAAATTGACATTTAACCCTTTAGTAGTAATTAGAAGGTGTCCCTAAAATTTAAATAAAATCGGCTCGACAGGACCGGACTTACAAATTTTATGAAAACACTAGTTTACAAATAGTGAATTATTTACTGAAAGTTGTATATAATTTGGTATAGAGGTTCGATTTATAATAATATTGCAATTAAGAAAAAAAATGTTACTTTAAGGGGTGTATTAAGGAGTAAAATTTTTTATTTTGCCCAAAAACCAACTTAAGCTCGCAAAATAAAGCCACACTGCGTGTATAAGCAAATACACTATATTGTCGGCAGGGTTTTGGCACTGCGACCCGGGTTTTTTTTAACTGGACTATTCGAATTATGATTTAAATCGCTTTGTGGATTTGCATGTCCGCTAGAAATGCGAGAACTACTAAAAGGATTTGAATGAGGTTTTTACCATTCAATAGCTTGTTTCTTAGAAAAAGCTTAGGTCTCGGTTTCTTTCAAGTGAAAATCGGATTGTATTCTTAAACTGGACATATTTGAATAAGTTTTAAGGATGTACTGTTGAAAAAATAGCGCCTCACTATCGGCATAATAACTGCTCGAAATATTGTTGTAAAGTATGGTTATCTTTAAAGAGAATGGAGCTACTTGTTAGTGTATTTGCCATATGGCAACATACACTATTGGCGTCGGTCGGATGGCGGGACCTAGGGGTCGGACCAAAATTTCTCGACGTTTCATAACCTCCTAAACACTTTGGCACCATTTTTAAAAATGTTTATATATATATGTATATATATATATATATATATATATATATATGTGTGCGCGCTATAACTTTCGAAAGAGTTAATTGATTTTTACGAAATTTTGCCCACATGTTGGAATCCACTACCGCAAGAACCCTATTTAAAATGGGCCTAATCGGGCCATTTTAAGGGTAGTTTTTAGGGGTTGAAAAAAGTTTTTGTGCCCAAAAATACCTAAAAAATTCTCAGAATCGTTTCAAAATTGAAATTTAACCCTTTAATAGCAATTAAAAAGTGCTCCTAAAATTTTAATAAAATCGGCCTGACAGGACCGGACTTACAAATTTTTTGAAAACACTAATTTGTAGAAAGTGACTTATATATGGCAAATACACTAAAAACATGTTCATTTTGAATTAATGAAAATAGGTATACAAATTAGGACAAAATAAAATGTGGTGGAAGTCCCGGTATTGATGGTGGAAGAACGTATCTCCAGTCGTTTTTACAAGCTTTCATTTTCACAATGTTGTTTCATTTCAATGCGTTTAGGTAGATGTGATTTCTTAAGAAAATATCTTACTAAATATGCAAATAATTGGAAAAGTTTTTAATCGTTTCTTGTACTTTAGAGTGACTACTTTGCCGTCATGTCTAACGTAAATAATATTTATCTAATTTAATTATTTTAGCTTTCTATCACATTAAAATCGTATTTGTACAGGAGAGCAGAACTTTATATCGGTATTTTCGCAAGCATAGTTTTAGTGCCCAACTAGGGAAACAATAACATATATGTGATAGTGATGTTAAACCAGTATTATGAGACTTTAAGCTACAAAACCCGGATCGCAGTGCCAAAACCATGCCGACAATGTAGTGTATTTGCTAATACAGGCAGTGTGGCTTTATTATGCGAACTTAAATTGGTTTTTGGGCAAAATAAAAAATTTATATATATATATATATATATATATATATATATATATATATATATATATATATATATATATATATATATTATCATTAAATTCTCAACGTGTATTGAATTTGCGCGATTTCAATCGCTTTTATTTGTGAATGTTTAAAAATCGAAGAAAAATCTTATTTCCCAAAAAGAAATTTAAAAAATTCTGTTGTTCTGATCGCTAACAAACTTCAGAAGATCACCCGCTGGGCTAATCTGAAGATTGTCTGAAAATTTCATCAAAAATGGTCTACCCGTTTGGAGTCCATAGATTACATATACATCGTCTTTTATCTATATAGATTATTAAAATGTAAAAAGTGGTTATTGTGACATAACGATAATAGTCGCGAAGTTTTTTGTAGTTATTGATATGTTCTTTAATATTGTAGAACATACTTTTGTTCCATCATCAATAGTTTCCGCAGCGCATGCGACGAAAGATGTTTTATGGCATTTTTTTTACCTTGGGTTACGTTACTAAAGTTTTAGTAAGGATCCCTAATATTTTCTAGCAATAAATATAGCCTATGTTACTCAGAGTGAATGGTGAAAGAATTTTTTAAATCGGCACAGTAGTTTTTGAGTTTATTCATTACAAACATACACACACACAAAAATACAAATCTTTCCTCTTTATAATATTACTGTAGATTTTTAACATTGCGCTTGAAATGTCTTTACTTCGTGAACTGATCTTTCAAAAATATCGCTACAGAACTAAAATCGGTAATATGGCACACTGCACTGGGTTAAAACAAAGACGTGCCTAGCAGCGGTAGTGTCGCAGAAATCTAATCAAGTGTAAATGTTCGATTAATTTACTGATGCAGTATTTATATTATGTATGACATGCAACGTGCAGCAGATATCAGACAGCTACCATTTTGACTTTATTATCCGAACGAAGTGAACCAACTATAAAAACGTATATTATAGATGCAAGATTGGTGCCAGTCTATGGGATCGCTTTTATGCAAGATACGCTCGTAAAAATTTCATCTCACTTCATTCCGGTGAGTTTATGGTCGCCTTGACATCGTAACAAAAATTTACAGTCAAAAGGATATAATATAATATTCAATGCAAAGATATTCCCATTTTGTTATAACTTATATAAGTGTAGTCGATATATTGGAGACAGAACTGGTATTGTAAAAATTATTGGATTATTCTTCAATGTATCCATCAGCTCGTTTAATCATATTCTGATGACGTTTTTATTTTGTTGAGAAATTCATGTTTAAAGACGAAAACAGGAACACTGTAACGTTTCTAAATTTTACATGCGCTTTTTTAAAAGGTTTTACCCAAAAACAGTAAAGCTCTTTATATTTGCATATTAAATATCCTCCCAAAATTTGGTTTCAATCCGGTCATCCGTTTGACACAGACTTTCCATAAATATGTTTTTTCGATTCGAGGACCTCAAAATGAAAAGAATGTGAAATTTTGAAAAGTGAGTTTTAACCTAAATTAGTATCAGTCAATTTAGATATTGTCGATGGAAAAATATTTTTAGATAGATCTGTCTAAGCTCTTTTCCCATTGACAATTTCTTTTGCTACTTTAATAAAATAATAATAATAATGCGTTTAACGTCCGTTTCTCGACTTTATGTCATAACAGACGCCATTCGCACCATTACTATTTTTTCATTTACCACTTCCCGTTATTTTCTACATTTTTTACAACTTCAACTTATGTAATAGCAATGGTCGAATGAAGGAATTATAGGAAATTAGGATAAGGTAGGTAATTTTTGAACTAGGAGTTTGATAGGTAATCGGCCATGGCCTCAAATAAGGAACCATCTCGATATTTATCTGAAATTAATTGAGGGAAAACCATGGAAAACCTCAATCAAGATGGCCGGTACAGGAATTACCGTTTCTCGGCGAGAGGCAGTAGGAAAAAGCTCTAGCCACATCTGCCCCTGCCGGGATTCGAACCCGGTACCTTCCGAATGCAAGTCTAGTGCTGCCACTACTACTCTACCCAGCTCGGTCTACTTTAATAAAAACAGTTATTTCAATGCTTAAATAAAAAGTATGTCACTGCACGTTTTCCAAAGAGTACATTCTTTTATTATTTTTTTGAAAATGGCACAACATTAACAAAGAAATAAAATAATGGTGTGCAGAATTTGTAAACTCCACGTAAATTGGTACAGATGGCTTACAAAACAAATTTACTGAGTAGCAGCAGAAAATAAAAATTTTACTGTTTATTTTTTTATACACGCGTTATGAATGTACTGAAAAGGATACGTTGTATTATGTAAACAAAGTGTAAAGTAGACACGGTAAACCTTTTTTCATTGGGTCGACTTATATTTAAACGTTGACTCATTGTAAATTTTATGTTTCAACTGGTCAAACTTTAAAAATCAAACGGAAATACGAAATTGCTTCTTTTTAGGGTTCTGTACATTCGATGAAAAAATAAATCCTTATAAGATTACTCTCGTGTTTGTCTGACACAGCTTATTTTCTCCAAATCTACTGGACGAAAAAAGTTGAAATTTTTACAGTCACGGACAGAGTAAATAAAACTAATTCCGATTTTGACAAATTAGAAAAATACAAAAAAATATATTTTTCAGTGCGTATCAAATAAAAGTGCTCGTTATGAGAATAACAGCTATTTTTGTTGTAATATTAAAATGTATCTAAAAATGATTTGTCGGGAAAAAGGACTTTTTAAGTAAACACTTATTTGTTATTTATAGCGACGTTTCGTCCCTTGCTTGGGACTTTTTCAAGCTTTGTAACTATTAAATGTTTTGATTAAGTTTGTAATAATTCCGTTTTTAAACAAATATTTTTACGGTTGATGACATCAATCGTAAAAAATTTTTTTTAAAAACGAAATTATTACAAACTTTTTAATGAACAATTGTTTAACTACAATTTATATTTACATTTGTATTTTAACTTTTATATCTACTTAATCAAAACATTTAATAGTTACAAAGCTTGAAAAAGTCCCAAGCAAGGGACGAAACGTCGCTATAAATAACAAATAAATGTTCACTTAAAAAGTCCTTTTTCCCGACAAATCATTTTTATATTAATTACCAAGGACAAAAAAGAATTAAAATGTATCGTTTAGAAGATATTAAAAAAAATATACGAAAATCGAACATTCCTTCCTATCTGCGCCACACTACTGACTAAAATTTTGAAAAAAATAAAGAACAGAGGACATCACTTATAGTTTACAGGAATATCTAAATAAAAATCTTAAGTCGTAAAGTTCTCACGGAAAACACTCTCCACGCGAATTGGTCTCGCAATTAAGGCTGTCGGAACGCTCTGAATTTTAAGTCAAAAATAGAGTTTCGGCTGTCAACTGATTGTAGACTTATTCGGCAACATTCTGCAAAAATTCTTTCTCTATAAGAAAGAAAAAGGACAAATCTAGGTCTCTAATGAACTACTTTTGTAATTTATTTACGATTTACTAGAAAAAAGTTGGCATTAATTGTGTTAAAAAAACACACGTTTTCAATGTCACACTACGACCTTATTCGTACTTATTTCACAAAACTGTTCCATCACAAACCTAAAGTGACTCTTCCTTTTTCGGAAAAGTTTTTTAAATCTTCAAAATATTTCCAAAAATTAAAGTAATCAATTGACAGCGGCACCCTTGCAATAACATTTTTTAGCCTCGTAGTTGTCACCAGCCAAAAACTGAAACGTGCGGATGATTTGAACGAGACAGAGCTAAAGAAAGTCACACCCACAATATGTCTTTTGCCTACCTCGCCCCTTACCGCTGGGTCTCAACACAAACAAAATTCAGAGCGTTCCGACAGCCTTAACCAGTTTTTTTTATAGTTTTTGGAAAAATCGGACGTAAACGTTTCACACACCAGATTCACGTATTAGCAACAGCAGGTTATTTTTGAATAAATATATTGTTTCTGTCGAAACATAATTTTCTTTGACCTTTTTCCACTCAAGTGTTGGTAATGAAACGTAAGCTGTTTTGACTTTTACGATATATCCACGATTTATGTTAAACTGCAAACTTTGCACATTGCACTGTTTGCCAGTTTTCTTTTATATTTCTTTATACGTGTATTCCAATTTATTGTATTAATCAGTTCCGTACAAAATACATATTTTCTCTTTCGGTTTTGTCCCCTTTTTGTTTTCTTTAAGTTTTATTAAAGTTCGCAGGCACAATGAACAGGTAACAAATAAAAGAAATAAATGAACATTTTTTTAATTACAGTTTTTGATGTGTAAATATTTTTTCTGTCAACGATTGCTATAGTAATTCAGTGAAATGGTACAAAAATGCGTCATTTGCGTGAAACTGAAAATCCAGGTGACATTTTCACCAGTTCTCGGATTAAAGCCTAGGAATTGAGCTTCACAGCCCCGGATTTGGGGGGGAGGGCAAACTGGGACACCTGCCTCAGATGACAGTTTCAGAGGGCGCTAAAATCATAATATAATATATTTAATAAATTATTAAAAAAATATATTAAAGGGCTCTTATTCTCCTCTCTCGGCCACAAAAAATGCCGAGTCCCAACAATAATATTTTTTCTAATATTGCATATACCGGGTGTTTTTTTAAAAACTTTGAATGGATTGTTTTGTTGATACATCGGTTGAATCAAAAACAGTTTTAGGCAAAAATTGTTGGGTTTTAAGGAGGAAATAATTTACACGTAATACCAACCTACTCCCCTACCCCTCGGCAGGGGGAGGGGGTAACTTTTGTTTTTTTAAATGGAAATCCCCGATTTTTATGATTAAATTAAATTAAATTAAATTTTAAAGTTGTTCATTTTTACACAAAAAAAAAATTATCATAAAAATCGAGGGTTTTCATTTAAAAAACAAAAGTTACCCCTCCCTGCCTTTGGTTGGTATTACATGTAAATTATTTCCCCCTCAAAACCCAACAACTTTTGCCTAAAACTTTTTTTGATTCAGCCGGTGTATCAACAAAAAAATCCATTCAAAGTTTTAAATAAAACACCCGGTATAGCTATTTATTTGTACATTTAAATCGATTATTTTGTTTGCACTAGTGTTAAATTGGTCATTATAAGCATGAAAATCAGCTATTTTATAGGGAGGTGTAGAATTATTTTTTGAAACAATCTGTATTTCAGATGTTGAATGTAATAGCAACATCACTAAGCGTAGATTTTGATTGGTTACAGACAATGAATCAGCCAATCAAAATGCCTCGTTCATTGAGCACGATCGTAGTACTGAGTGAACATGATGCGTATTACCAGGTACAAATAGAATGCCAAGGAATATCTAAAATCCAATTCAACACGTTTTAATAGCAAAAGAATTATTTTGTGTCGAATTATATAAAGTGTAGTTTGGATATTACATATTTAGCCTATGTAAAGTGTGACGTAATTGCTTTATCAGTCATAAGAACAGTCAAGGCGATTGATCCTAGAGTTGAGTAACTCAGATCTGAACCGGTTCAAAGAGCCGACTCCGATAGAAGATCCGTGAGAGCCGACTCACTTTTTTTTGAGCCGACGAATCAACGGATCCGCATAACTCAGTGAAATACTTAACACACAGAAGCACATTTTACACTTACGTATCAGTTCTTGCTTTGATGCATCTGTCAGCTCAAATGACTCATGCATCACATGTTTGGCTATGCATGCTTGATTCTATACAGGTCGTGATATGATTGACTGAACTAGGTAACTCAGTGGCAGACTGCAGTAACATATTCAGAACTCGGCTCTTTTTGAACCGGTTCAGTGAGCCGGCTCACATACGGGATCTGGATGCAAAGATGCAGATCACTAAAAAGACCCGTTTTTCTCATCTCTAATTGATCCCTTAGAATTTAGATTGTTAAATATGCTCTCGAGAAATTTCGAACTGTGGTTTGTTTATTATTGATTTTATTAGCTGTGATTAAGCAATAAACTTAACTTTGTTGATTAAAATTTTCAAAAACATTTTTGCCCTAAAAATTGAACCAAAAAACGTGATATTCGTCTTTTAGCACGTCACGAGATTTCGAATTACGGGATGACATATTAAAATTTTGAAATGTTTTCTTTACAATCTTATTTTAAAGGTATTGACAAATTTGATTTGCTCACTAATTTGTTTTAAATTTAATTTTTTTCTGTGCAAAAATGTGTGTTAAATTTATGCCAATTTTCTCGTTTTTATCTGATTTTAAATCGTTTATTTAGTTCTAATAAACTGTAAAAACTTGACTAAAAGGCGTACATATTTCTATAATATTTTGTAAGCATTACCATCAAAGATTGAATAAGATATTTCATAGAAATTAGAGGTTTCCGAAACATAACAATAGACATACTCGTAATAAAATAATAAATAATAAAATCATTTTCTTCTTTTAAAACTGCAGTCATCAGTTTTTTGATTGATGCGGAATTTTATTCTTTGTCAGACTATTTTAATTAACGTTTTATTATTGTTGAACTTTTATTATTGTTAAACTTTTGATATTGTTAAACTCTTATTATTTTTTATATTCTTATTATACGGTAATTTGTATTGACTTGTTACAAACTTTTGTCACTGTAACTAATAAATTTCGTTTCATTTCATTTCATCCAAATGCTCATAATAGGTATAGAGCTATTCGAGTAAAAAAAGAGGGCACATTGAACAGTTCGCAGTTACTTAAAAATTTTTGTGCGATTTCAAACGCGACATCTTGTATATTTTATAAAATACACATAGATTCTCACATACGATTTAATCAGACATACCACACATGGGGCTCACATAACGTGTCTTGGCAACGCAGTTAATGTGCCGTCTCTGATAAAACTAATGGCACACTTAATAGGTACATCAAAAATGTGAATCACGATATTTGGCACCGAAATTTCGATGTGAAGACTAGTCTTTTAAACAATCGAATAATTTTGATAATTGAAAGACTGTTACTCGAATGATTTTTATAATGAAATGATACATTCGAAGTGATTCTTTCACCTGCTGTATCGTAATAATAGGCATGTCGGTTCTATGCGTGAATGAATGAATATTTCAACTCTCGAATAAATTTTGCTCTCGGTTTCGATTGTCAGTCTTGAGAGAGTCACCTATATGCAGTGCTTCTTAGGACACGTGCAAGTAATCGTATTTAGTTTTGTGCATCTTGAGTAGTTAGGATGCAAGTGAAAACACGATGCATTCATTCGAATGAATATTCGATTATGCATGCAGTGCAGTGCTTTATAGAACAGTGGTAAATAAAAGGCTAAGTAATCATAAATTGAACAGTGTTAGCAATGTCTCAAGAGGCTATTCAAAACCATTCGAATGATTTTTGTCGAACTATTCGATTGCAATCGAATAGTTCGACAACATCCCGTCTTTAATTAAGACACAACGGGATACATTTTTGTCTTTAAAAATGAAAATAAAGAACTTAGAGAGCTATAACTTTCAAAATCGCTAGATCAATATATCTTAAATAAGAACACGAAATTTAGTTACAATGAATATCGCTTATCTTATACGCGATGCGTGTGCATAGAAAAATTCTGAAGAAAGCTTGTTGTAAAAGGAAAAATAATGTGAAGAATGTAGTTAAAGTTTTTTTTTTATTGTGAAATAAATATATTTCGAGCAATTATTATGCAAACTTTAATTAATATTCGATCAATATTTTCAACGCAACAGATGATTTTAGCGACCTATGATCCAGAGGAAAACTGCTCTAGAAGATTGAAAATTTCAGAAAAAAACAAAATAAACTTTGTAAAACGTTTTCCAATATTTGCGGTTAATTTTTGTATGTATTATTCGTAAACTTTTTGAAGATTTTATTTCTATAAATGATTTACATGTATATTAAAAATAAATTTTTAATAATAGAAATTAGTTTCACGGGTAATTGGAATAAAAAATCAATTTAAACACTTATTGATTGCAACGTTTCGTCTTTATTAAATTAAGACTTTTTCAAGCTCTCAGCATGTTTAAATTATAATAAAACTATGATATAAAAGACAATTTTGCATTACAAAGATCAATCAATTTTTAATTTTTTTTTATATCACTAAACAGAAAGAGGCGTGTCGATCGAGTTTTCCCTTGAACGCGTTTGTACCAACACTACCTGTCAGCCAATCGGTTTCGATTCCTCGCTAGCAGGTCATTTCCCATACTAACTGTTTCGTATTCGTACGCAGTTGCACCAAATTACTCTCTTCACAGCTAAAGAAGTGTCACTTCCAAAATAATGAATTGAAAATGCAAATTGGTACGTCAGTTGTTGGTGGCCTTAAAAAACCATATCTCATGTAAGCGAATTCTATTTTATCTCGATGTATAGGATTTCCCAGTGGTGCAGTTTATTTGTTCAGATACTGTGGTTGTTCGATGTAAGTTCGGTTTCCAATATTGGTAATAATTAGCTATCGGCAGAATTGCTTTGCAGAGATCTGCTCTTAATACTATGCATACAGTACGTGCCTCTCGTGCCATGTGCCTGTGGTTTCAAATGAATTATTATTAAACACGTACAGGGTATATCTACACATTTCAAATTCTCTATTATTTTGTTCTCAGTTTTCTAAGTTCGTGGACACCCTAATAACGAATCCATAGACCTTAAGGTTCAAACGCTCTGATTTTAAGCCCCACTACGAGGCTAAAAAATGCTGTCATTTTCGGTCATTTATTTGAATGATCGAAACGTCGCTAAATTAATAACAGTCAAAGCCCTCTAAGTGCACGCTCTCTAAATGCACACGCTCTCTTACTGCACACGACCTCGCCCTCTAAGTGCACGTTCCCCAGCCCCCACTTCGAATAATCTGCGACCAATCACGTGCGACCGTAAGCGCGCTATTTTCAAACTTTCCATTTCCATCATATTCATAGAGTTTTAGAGATATTGTTTATAGCATCTGATTGAATAAAGATAGCTATAGGAGTTAGAAGAGTGGGGATGAAAAAGATCGTAGGGGAAGTGTGCACTTAAAGGATGGGCTCGGTTCCGAGCTGTGCACTTAGAGGGCTTTGACTGAATTAGTTTATTGATTTACATCAGTTTGTCCACTTTCCTGCTAACTTAATTGTGTATGTTTGAAAAAAATATGGACGCAACAATTTCCAATAATTTTCATTCTTTCATTTCTCATTATAATATTAGTATAGATAAGTAATATTCAATCGAACATTTTTTGCTGAAATTTATACAAATTATATGCAAACAAACTATTTGTTAACTCTTTGTTATTGTTTGTGTACTTAAAATTCAACTTGGAGAATATAAATGGCAGAATATACAAAAACTCATTTTAATTTTATTTTAATCCTGTTCATATTATCCTTGCGAGTTTCATTTCGTTTTCCTTTTTATTCTGCTTTATAAAAGCAAATCCTTTTTCGAATACAATGTGTAAAATGCTTAAAAAAGGAATAAGGCCAGGGGTGGATCTACATGGGGACTAATAGGGCCTAAGCTTTGGACCCCCAAGTGTCAAGGGCCCATAAAAATTGAATTATTATCATAAATATTGATTACTTTTTCATTAATAATAATAATAATAATAATAATAATAATAATAATAATGCGTTTAACGTCCGTTTCTCGACTTTATGTCATAACAGACGCCATTTGCACCATTACTATTTTTCCATCTACCACTTCCCGTTATTTTCTACATTTAAGTTCAACTTATGTAATAGCAATGGGCGAATGAAGGAATTATAGGAAATTAAGATAAGGTCGGTAATTTTTTGAACTCGGAGTTTGATATGCAATCGGCCATGGCCTCAAATAAGGAACCATCTCGATATTTATCTGGAATTAATTGAGGGAAACCATGGAAAACCTCAATCAAGATGGCCGATACAGGAATTACCGTTTCTTGACGAGAGGCAGTAGGAAAAAGTCCCAGCCACATCTGCCCCCGCCGGGACTCGAACCCGGTACCTCCCGAATGCGAGTCTAGTGCTGTCACCACTACTCTACCCAGCTCGGTTTCATTAACAATAAGCACTTATAGTAAAAAATTCCAGCCAATTAGGCGACAGGACCATTCCAACATTTGATAATTTCTGTTAAAGTGTGATGTGACACGGGTGACGACTAGTAATAAAATTTGATATCCATTTTCATGGTTACATAATATAGTTTTACATGCAAAAGTTAACCAAAGCATGCTTGTCAACTACCTAACTAATTTCTTTTTAACAGAACAAAAGAATATTTTTATTTTCAAAATATTTGAAATGATTGACACGAGAGTGAATTCTATAAGGGTTACGTTTTTTCATCGGATGTACGGAACTCTAAAAATGACATAAATTTCTTTTCCAGTGTAGAATTTCCATTTAACGTTTGCTTCTGTAACACATATTCCATGTGAAAATGAGAACTGTTAATTTGCTGTCTTAAATAATATGAAGCTATGTTCTTACAGGCTGACACTTCACTTAGGTTAGGTTAGGCATGTGTTATTAAGTTTAAGGAAACACTTTTCCAGTGTCTTCCATTATGCACCTGCATACGATGCAAAGGTAATTGCTTGTAGTCTTTGTGTTAAGCCGGAAGCTCTTTATTAACTTCTTGAAAGGCTGTGCTTAGTGAGATAATCTCATGAATGCATTTTAGTTTAATCTTCAAGGTCAATATTATATTTTAAATTGAAGACGAACAAAATAATCAAGCTCCTTTAATGGTTTAAAAGGTCATAACATTAGGAATTGTTTTATGAAACGATTTGAAGTAAAACCTGTTAATTTTTATCATATGCATTAAAAATAAAAGAATAGTTACTTCTTACCACAACAGATTTATTCAGCAAAACACTAAACTTTAGTGTTGGGCTGAAGGTGGGAGCTTAGTTCTCGAAATGTACATCCACTGAATAAATCTGTTGTGGTAAGAAGTAACTATTCTTTTATTTTTATTGTTCCAGCCACAGTGCTCTTAATATTTATATATAATGCATTGTTTTTAGAGTTTTGTACAAAAACGAACTCTTATAGGATCACTCTCGTGTTTGTTTGTCTATCCGTCTGTCACAGATCTTTTCTCCGAGTCTACAGGACGAAAAAAGCTGGGTACAAACATAGAGGTAGATGACCCAATCACGGACGTAAAGCGCAAATAAGCTTAATCCAATTCGAGGCAAGGTAGAAAATAAAAAAAAAATAAGTGCGTCATGTGACGTGTCAAATAAAACGGCTCGTTATGAGAAATACAACTATATTTTTTTAATAATTTTAAAATGCATAGTTTAAAAGATATTAAAGAAAATCAGATCGAGTATTCTCTTCCCTTATATCCGAATCTACTAAACTTAAAATTTTGAAAAAAATAGCAAATATAGGGCCTCACTCATAGTTTACAGAAAAACCTAAATGAAAATTCTAAGACTTAAAGTTCTCATGGAAAATGGAACGGCACGAAAAACTCTCATGCACTCGACCGGTTTTTTGTACTAAGATATTCTGTCAATGCACTTGAATATCGAGATCTACCATAAGACTGCACCTTTAATCTCAATAAAAATGAATTTATTAGTTATTTATAAATACCTGAAAAAAAACTCATAACACATTTTTTTTCACTATCCCTTATAAAATAGCTGCTTTATACTCATGTATAGAGGAATGTAAATTGACTCATTACGCACTAGTGCGGTAAAATATAGTTCTCGTCGAATATGACAAAAACGTGGTCGAATTTGCAGTCAAAATTCTTGGGTAAAAGCTAGTATGTATAGTGCAAATAATATCTGTGTAGATCTCGTTGTAATTTATTTTGCGATTCAGAAATTTGAGAAAAAATCTGTTATTAAATTTATCGCTGTACGAGATTATTTCTATTTAATATTAATTAGTGTTGATAGCATTTAATTAATAGTGATTATATTTTTAACAATGAAAACAATACTGATTGTAAAAGAGTTTGTTAAGACATTGTTACAATTAGTCATTTTTTGTATAAAATTGATGAGGTACTTATAATTTTATGTTATATGTATTTATTGTAGAATATAGACGCTCGACAATTTAGGTCATTAGCGTCTTAAATACATCAAATAACATAATCACTTAAAACTAAACGACATCACAAAGCATTCATGAGCAAAGACAGGATTCGAACCACGGCAGTCCGGTCAAGAAGCCAGCACGCTAACCACTGCACCACACTGTCCTCTTTTATTCTATATACGTCGTGTAATATTATAGAAGTCTTATGATCGTACAAAAATTTGGTCGTGAGTTTTTGTAGAATTTTTACCTTTTTAAATTCCCTGACCCTAAAAAAGTTTTGCTTAAAAAATATATATATAGTACTCAAACCATTAAACTATTTTGATTCAGATTTTGCATGCATATTCTTACCTCGACGCTAAATGTTGGAAAAGTAAGCCTCCCTAAAAACTGGAAAATATTTTTTTTTTTAGAAAATTGCTCAATGGATTTTGATCAAGTCTCAAAGGGCTGCTAGGTCTCGACAGTACAATAAAAATTATTTTTGAAATACTGTTTTTAACAGATATAGTAATCACGTGAACAGGATATCCTTGGCTAGGATACACAAAGTATCTGATTGGTTATTCTGCTGTGCTGAGCCTCAAGCAATTTATTACGCAGTTTTATTCCCATATCGGATCACGAAATAGCTGATCCCCTAAAAAGTCAAAAAATAAAGTAAAAAACCTTTGTGATTCCATCAATATATATTTTAGTGTTTATCAAAATCTTATATTACTAAGGTGGCGCAGGTGTCCGACCCACATAGGTGGGAGAGAGTGAGAGAAATTCGTTTTTATTTTGAAGGTATTCAATATCATAGATATGTCAAAAGATTTTGCTTAGAGATACCTTATTTTTTGACAGATTGCG
Source organism: Venustoraphidia nigricollis (assembly GCA_034508555.1). NCBI lineage: Eukaryota > Metazoa > Arthropoda > Insecta > Raphidioptera > Raphidiidae > Venustoraphidia > Venustoraphidia nigricollis. The sequence goes on from JAVRKA010000008.1 coordinate 10,122,073, forward strand.
AACCGCTTTTACCCAGCTTGAGAAACAATGGGGTGATGCAAAACAAACAAATAATAACTAATTAAATGCTTTCACCGAGCTGGGTAGAGTAGTGGTGACGGCACTAGACTTGCATTCGGGAGGTACCGGGTTCGAATCGCGGCGAGGGCAGATGTGGTTGGGACTTTTTCCTACTGCTTCTCGCCGAGAAACGGTAATTCCTGTACCGGCCATCTTAATTGAGGTTTTTCATGGTTTCCCTCAATTAATTCCAGGTAAATATCGAGATGGTTCCTTATTTGAGGCCATGGCCGATTACCTATCAAACTCCTAGTTCAAAAATTACCTACCTAATCCTAATTTCCTATAGTTCCTTCATTCGCCCATTGCTGTTACATAAGTTGAAGTTGTAAAAAATGTAGAAAATAACGGGAAGTGGTAAATGAAAAAATAGTAATGGTGTGAATGGCGTCTGTTATGACATAAAGTCGAGAAACGGACGTTATTATTATTATTATTATTATTATTATTAATTAAATGCTTTCAACGCTAATTAACATTAAATAGAAATAACCTCGAAAAATAGAGGAGAGTTTTCCATTTTTCCGCGCTGCAAACGTCTCTGTATTTTATGTTACGACAATGAAACGCCCACTTTAAATTAATTCATTGTGATAGTAGCTTTAGAAGTAATGAAGAAGATTAAATATTCATAGTAATTACAAAAGCAATTAGTTGCGCATTTTACACATGTTTAAAGCAGTCAACTGTAGCTGTTCTATTTCTATTTCAAAGTAAAGCGAGAAAAGATGAATTTTACTAAAATCATATTTTTCTTTGTACTGATAGTATGTCTGGCGATGTCGGCATGCGTTGAGTCTAAGAAAATAAGAGTACATCGGGTCAGATCTCTTGGATCTTTGTCAAGAGTTAAAAGGACTTTGGAACGTATTAATTGGCTGTAAGTTATTTGTTATTTATTGTGCAATATTACAAGTTCATAATGCTTTATTCTTATTAATTAATAATTTCTGCCAGATTTATTAATTTTGTAATGTTTATAAGTAAAAATAAGATCCATGTTGCTATTTATATGATGTTTATTATATACCGCGTATTAAGATGCCTGATGAAAGCCAAATAAATGACCGAAACGTCGCTAAATTAATAACATTATCTAGGCACTGAACGAAGGATTTTTTTTTTATTACAACTAATTTTTTCGAGGGAAATACATGGCGAAAATTTGACCAAAAAATGTGTTTTCTTGTTCAAAGTCTGTCAAAAATTCAAATTTTAATTTTTTTTTTGGTTTTTTGATTTTGGAGGAACCAATAATGAGTTATTCTGTCCACGACAAGAGCATTTTTTTTGAGACGTCAAGGGAGATGAGGTATTTTTAAATAAAAATTTCAAAAAATACTGTTTAAATATGTATCTTTGATATGCTGAATTGTTTAAATAAAATATATGATTGTATATATTAAACAAAAATTGTAAAAATACCCTTTTTTTGAACCTCTGAAACCCACCTAACCCCTTAATAAGTGGGTTGAAAAGTCAACGATCTATAATTTCATAAAGCAAATTGGTTGCTAATAATACAGGGGACTCAAAATAAAGTGTGCCACTACTGTTTACTATTGGAGCTACGACTTCAATTAAATGACCTTTTTTGAGTATTTGTTGCGTAGGTTACGGTAATTGAAACAGAAAAATAGAACAAACAGTTTTTTTTCTCAAAGAAATCTTTTTTTTTTAATGAAACGAAAATATCCTAACAACGGAAAAAACGGGGTTTTTTCACTATTTGACTAATCTCCGCGAGTCTATCACCTTCAAACAAACAATAGAATAGCTGACTCGCGTTAACTAAAATCGAAATAGTCGCTGACTTAATTTTGATTAAACATAGTTCACGTTCAAACTGATGAAAGTTCCTTCGGAAAAGGTCCACCGGCTCCCGGAACACCGTATACTTTTATTAATAGTACAAAATATCTAGCTAATATTAGATTTGCTTTACGATTTCATTTGCTGCAAACAATTTAAATATTAAACTGATCAGTTAATTTTGTTTTAGTCACTGAGGGCTTCGAATATGCAACTTCAGCATGAACGATTATTCATAAAATTGATCTTTAACGACGGAAGAATTGAAAATATTATGCTATATAAATACATATTATATTTGAATTTACATATTATGTAAATAAAATATTGTTTTGATTGCAATTATTCAAATTTTATTTATATAAACAAAATATTGTTTTTAAGGGCTATTTGTTCTCAACATACAATATTAATATTTATTCAAGGCATATCACAGTTTGTGAAAATAGAAAAAAACTTTTAAAAAATTGAAGTCTTTCGAAAAAGTCATTTAAAAGCGCAAAATAATATTTATGTACACCAATGTAGTTTCATTAATTTAGCGTCGACCTAAAACTGTTTTATTTTATGCTTTTTAGTGACTGTTTTTGAAAAGATTCAATTTTTAACAGTTTTTTTTTATTTATTTCTTACTTTTTTGTGGCTTATTCAGTTAAAAACGACTGAACTGATATATGACCAATCCGTAAACATTCTGAACAACATGGTGTCGAAATTTTTTTAATCGGTTAACCTCTCGAAAAATTATAGCTGAACAAACATTAAAAAATACATCTCGAATTGATTACCTCTTTATTTGAAATTGGTTAAAAATTAATGACTGCAACAAGGAAATTACAAACAAAATGAATAGAGCGACAAAGATAGAATATTTACATGGCTGAATTAAATTGATTATCTGTATTTTTATGCATTAAAACAGGACAAGATCCTTATATTGCTTTCCCTATGCTTTCGAGTCTTTCATACACCCTGTATAATTTTTTATCTCCCCTAAAATTATAACTTCACATTTCCAGTCCACGATTTTCTAGTCAAATATGCATATTTTAGTACATTCTCTTCAGTTTGTCGGCACAATTTCTAACACCCTGTATTTTCTAGAACAATGTTTATGACAGACAATTAAAAGTTTTTTTAAATGGTATATTCAATTGTAAATGTCAACATATCATATTGAGCATGGGGTGGCCTAAACATATTCACTTATCTAGCTAGTGTTTTCTACGCTTTTCAACGCAGCCCTCGAGACAAGCAGTGAACTGGGGGGAAAACGAGTAGAGTTGGGTAACTCAGATCTGAACCGGTTCAAAAAGCCGACTCCGACAGAAGATCCATGAGAACCGACTCACTTTTTTTTGAGCCGACGGATCCGCATAACTCAGTGAAACACACAGAAGCACATTTTACACTAACGTATCACTTCTTGCTTTGATGCATCTGTCAGCTCAAATGACTCATGCATCACATGTTTGGCTATGCATTCTTGATTCTATACAGGTCGTGATATGATTGACTGAACTAGGTAACTCAGTGGCAGACTGCAGTAACATATTCAGAACTCGGCTCTTTTTGAACCGATTCAGTGAGCCGGCTCACATACGAGATCCAGATGCAAAGATGCAGATCACTAAAAAGACCCGTTTTTCTCATTTCTAAAAACGAGTAAGCAAAACTACATATGCAATCGTTCACGGAACAAAAGTGCACGTGCACACATATTTGTGTTCAGATCATAGTTTAGACAAGAAAAGGATCACAGAAACAAAGCGCACATACGTCGTTGATAGTATAGTAGCCTTATTTCGTGCACGATTTTTTCGACTCTATCATCAATCACCATACTTTTAATTGGAAGTAATTTAGATAATAAATCGAGTACTTGATTCATTTTTAATTGCCATATTATCTTTCAGTCATTAAATGTTTTCTAAAACAAAACTTCCGGTGATAACGTAATTTAATTATGCTGATTTTGTAGCCTTAAAACTGTGATAACACCTAATTAAGGAGCAGCTGTTCTAGTATTTTTATTATTGCTTGAGTAATTGAAAAGGTTACATATTTGAGAAATCAAATAACGAAGATGAATTTCATGAAGATTTTATTTTTGGGTGCCTTTGTCTGTTTTGTGATGTTTGGAGTCGTTGAATCTATAAAAACACGACCAAATAAAGTTTATCGTACCAGAACTAGACCTCCAGGTTCTGATGGTCAGTTAAGATGTACCGCGGAAGGATGCGTTGCACAAGGATATTCTCCACAAGGATACTTTCCACAAGGATTTGGCGAAAAGCCCAAACCACGAGAGTCACTCTTGAGGATTGCTCGTTTTGTGAGAGATTTGTCTCACGGTGTTTAATATACTAGTAAGTGTCGATTTATATACAGTGTGTTTCAATTTACATCTAAATAACTTTTTCATTTTCAAAGCAATCATTATAAAATTTTCAGCACTTATGAAGGTCCTTAAGATGCATCTTTTTTGTAGGAACAAAATTTTTTAAAAGTCAAAATCTAGCCAACTACGATTAAAATAAAAAGTAGGTTTTCAAGTAGTCACATGCGCGATCAAGATAGAGCAAAATTTTATTTAAAAAAATAAAAATGATTTGTCGGGAAAAAGGACTTTTTAAGTAAACACTTATTTGTTATTTATAGCGACGTTTCGTCCCTTGCTTGGGACTTTTTCAAGCTTGAAAAGGTCCCCAGCAAGGGACGAAACGTCGCTATAAATAACAAATAAGTGTTTACTTAAAAAGTCCTTTTTTCCGACAAATCATTTTTATAATAATTACCAAGGACAAAAAAGGAAAAAAAGTCAATTTATTTAAAAAAGTTGTTCAGAAACACAAAAAACTCCTAAGTATGGAGTTTCGTCAAAAAAATGTAATTTCTTAAATTTTTCAAAATATGAATGCGCATAAATGTTACATGCAATTTTTTAACGATTTTCATGAAACGCAATTTTTTTATCAAGTATTGCTTATATTTTTTTTCAGTTGCAAGTGACGAGTGTCTACTGAAAAATATGAAGATCTAGAAAATAAGCAATTTGAAATGTAATTTTTGGCTGAAGAAATTTATATCAATAAAATATTCGATTTGAATTTATCAGAAATTTTATTTTCACGTTTTTATTAGTGTTCCTACATTATAACATATCATTTTCAGAAATTGACGTTATTAATTAATCATTTTGTTACCGGGGATTTATTTGTTTATATTATGTGTAGCCTGGAGGCTCAAAAAGAGACACGCAGTGAACCACGTGATCCTTATATAACTCGGTATTAAACAGATAAAAATATTTAATATTGGTTGAAATATAATATTTCAATTTACTTTTTTTGGAAAAATAATATCCTTTTGTATATTCAAAACAAATATTACAGAAATACAATTTTTGCAAAAAAAAGAATTTTTAGCATACTTTGAAACCATAAGTTGTACAGTATTTTAACGGACTTTGAAAAAGGAGATTATAAAATTTGACGCGTTTTTCATGTTTGTGCCGCAATATCTCCGTTAGTTGTAAACCAATTTTAATTAATCTTGTTCTATTTATTAGAGCATACCTTCGTGATACCCCACATAAATTTTACTTAAATATGTTCAGTAGTTTTTATTTTTTATGTATGTCCCGCGATATCTCTGTTAGTTGTGAAATGATTTTAATGATTCTTATTTTATTTATTAAAAAATACCGTTGGGGTGGTTCCACATAAATTTCCCTTAAATCTGTTCGGTAAACTATGTACCAGTGTTGCCAACTCCGGGGTTTTCCCCCTAAATTTAGGAGGGGAGGGGATTTTTATAGGAAGTTCTTTGGATTTTATTTACGTTATTTAAGGCTGGGCAGTACTAAATGTAGTTTCTGAAATTATGTTTTTCTAATTACTTTTTGAATAATTATACATATTCAAATCACTAATATATTACTTAACTTAATTTTTCACATATATTGTATTAGTTTTTATTGAACCAATACTAAATAACTATTATAATTTATTTAATTATATTGAATAGTTGGTCCGCATTTGAGGAGTTTTGGTTTGAATTAAATGGGCTTTGAAATTGATTTAGGGGGAAAGTTTTCAAACAGTTGGCAACACTGTTATGTACTTATGTCTAATTTTAAGTGTAATAATCAAACATAAAAAAGAAGTGGGTGGATATTTAATAACATGCAACGTCCGTATTACAAATCCCAAATAATAAAAAAAAAACTTTACTTCTAGTGGCCTTTGTAAACGAAATTCTTTTTTTTTTGTCGACAATGTTTGACACTGCGGTCAGTGATTGAATTTTTATTTAAAATCTTAAATTTCAGACTAAACAGGAAAGATAAGTACGCATTTCCTGTTTTTTCAAACGATTGGCGATAATAAAATTTTTCGAATCACCTAACTACATACAGCGTGTTCTAAAAGTAAACCGCTATGTTTCAAATATAAATAGAAAATTTTATGGTAATTTTTGTTTTATTAATTCCTAAACTTGAGAGTAGCCGAGTATGGAGTGACGCCCTTGTTTGCACGGCATTTCCAGACTCCTGTTTTTCAAGTTCCCAGTTCCCAAGCTCTAATTCGAGATCTTATTATCACCTTAAAAAAAAATCAAATTTATAATAAAGTCATGGCATATTATATTGTAGATTACAGTTGACATGCATACCTATTTTACTGGCATTTTTTCAGAAGCACGGCAAATAGAACCGCTTATTTTTTGCTCAGTGTTGACTTTTGATTGAAGTATGAATGCTTACTTTTCGGACACCTGTAGAAAAACAAAATATGTGCTGCACATTTTGTTTTTAATTAGTATATATATAATTGAGCAATCGTTTTTATTTCGTTAATTTGGTTCTTTATCAAGTGGATGAAATAATTGAACCAATTTTGATTATAAGTAATTTAACATGAACATCACAAAGGTTGCTTTTTTGATGATGCTAATTTTTTTGGCTCTAATAAACGTGAGTGCTAAACCACATATTGCGATTATACGAGGTGGCCGAGGCCCTAAACCGTAAGTTTATTTATTGTTTACATTTTTTTGTTATTATGGAAAAAATGACGTAATACATGTTTAATAATAATTATATAATTATTTTAAATAAAACACAGTGCGTGTAACCTTTACACGCGATTGAAGTGAAACTTCTTTGTGGTAGTGGCATATTTTACGATTGAACTAAAATAAAAATTAAAAAAACCCGGGTCGCAGTGGCTTTATTATGGACACTTAAGTTGGTTTTTGGGCAAAATAAAAAATTTTACTCCTTAATACACCCCTTAAAATATTTTTTTTCTTAATTGTAAATTTATTATCAATCGAACCTATATACCAAATTATATACACCTTTCATAAAAAATTCCCTATCTGCAAAATAGCGTTTTCATAAAATTTGTAAATCCGGTCCTGTCGGGCCGATTTTATTAAAATTCTATGGACACATTTTAATTACTACCAGAGGGTTAAATTTCAATTTTGAAATGATTCGGAGAATTTTTTCGGTATTTTGGGGCCCAAAAACAGTTTTCAACCCCTAAAAACTACTTACCCTTAAAATAGCCCGATTAGGCCCATTTTAAATAGGCTTCTTGCGGTGATGGATTTCAACATATGGCCCAAATTTCGTTCGAAAGTTATCGCGCGTACACATATATATAAATATATATATATATATATATATATACTTATATATTATATATATACGTATATAAATATATATACGTATATACGTATATAAATATATATATATATATATATATATATAAACATTTTTAAAAATGGTGCCAAAGTGTTTAGGAGGTTATGAAACGTCGAGAAATTTTGGTCCGACCCCTAGGTCCCGCCATCCGACCGACGCCAATAGTGTGTGTTGCCATATGGCAAATACACTAATAAGACGTGTTATTTGATTTTTATATCTATATATAACTTTAGTTTTATTGCCTTTATAAATATTTTTTTAAATTTTTCTATCACTCTCATTTTTGGGAAATCGTCAGTTGCAAATTGAAAATTTATCATATTTTTAAAGCAATTGTTGCTTTATGGAACGAATATTCTATTTATAAATTAATTTACATTCTAATATAACACTGACAATAGATCATAATTAAATTAAATTTAAGATTAATTTATTAATAATTTTGAGAGTAACGTACTACTAGACTGATGATGAGACATAATTAATTTATAAAATCGCTGTGGTTACATTGTTTGTTTTTCTGTATTACTGTTTTCTATTTTCGTATATATATAAATTTTATTTAAGAAAATACAGGGTTCGGCAATGAAACGGGAAGATTTCGTAAATAATTTTATTGTTGAAAAAATATTTTTTTTGTAATTATTAATACATTAATGGGAAATAAAAGAGTAGCCATTTGATATACAATGTTAAAAAAAATATTTTTTGAACACTACATCTGCCAAATGTCCTCCGTTGACACCTATGGAGTCGAGCCTGAAAGCTCTGCATAACTCTTCGCAGCATAACAACAGGTATTGCTGCAATCTCGTCAAGAATTCGTTGTTTGAGGGCCGGGATTGCCCTGGGTGGATCAGTTCCAAACACTTTCGTTTTCAGATAACCCCATAAAAAAAAGTCGCAGACAGTAAGGTCGGGAGACCGAGGGGACCAAGCGATATCCCCGTTTCGAGATACGACACGCCCTGGGAACAAAGCATTCACCGCATTCATTGAAACACATTTTTCCAACAAGACGGTGCAACAAGCCACACTGCAAGAATTTCAATGAATGCGGTGAATGCTTTGTTCCCAGGGCGTGTCGTATCTCGAAACGGGGATATCGCTTGGCCCCCTCGGTCTCCCGACCTTACTGTCTGCGACTTCTTTTTATGGGGTTATCTGAAAACGAAAGTGTTTGGAACTGATCCACCCAGGGCAATCCCGGCCCTCAAACAACGAATTCGTGACGAGATTGCAGCAATACCTGTTATTAAGTTGTTAACGCTCAGCAGAAGACTATTATTAGGGAAAACTCTACTTAAAAAATTTTTAAAAATATTAGACAGGTCAATTTATTATCAAATAAATTCATTAAATGTCATGGAAGTTCTACTTCCAATGTATCTGAAATTAGAATAGAAGACTTGTTAATTTTATCCGAGAAGTCTCGAATTCGATTTTCAATTAAATCAATCAACTATTTCCCTGGTGGTTTAGTTTACGATTAAAGATTATATACTAGCCCCTACCCACGGCTCTGAACGTGATTGAGAATAACAGTAGTGGAGCCTTTGGATCCACCGTGTTACAGTCTAGATGGCGAGTTACAGCAAAATGGATAGCATAAAAACCTTTTCCATGAAAAAATACGTGCCAACTTTCATGGTGATCGGTCAAACGATCTACTAATCTCAAACAGACATTTTTTTCGGTTTTGTATCTCTCTGTATATTAAATTGTCCGTAGATTTTTAAAAAAACAAACAACTAATTTACCGATACACATACTTTTATAGCATTTTTCATTTTCAAGGAGGATTTTTTTATCGTAAAGGTTTTTCTTTGTTTATCTTTATTTCACAGTTCGTTTTTTTATATTTCAGAATCCCATCATGTATGTAAACTTTAGCTCTACTGCAGGCATAATCCCAGTGGGGTGCGATGTTGGTAACACCGAACTCTAGGTGAAAAACCGGTCGAGTGCGAGTTGAACTTGCGAGAAGAGGGTTCCGTACCATTCCGTGAAGGGCCGTTCACGTATTACGTAAGCACTATAGGGAAGCGGGGGGTCTTTGCTTTTCTTATTTTTGATGACATGGGGGGTGGGGGGATCTAGATGGTAATTACGTCAGCAGTAATTATTTATTTTTTTTCTAGAATTATATCTGCTGCTAATGAATCAATAAAAAAAAGATATCATTAAAAGAAAAATGCGTATACCAATGGAGGGGGGGGTAAGAGCTTTGCTTACTTTTGCTGACAAGGGGGCGGGGGGGATAAATAATTATAGGAAATCTGCTTACGTAATACTTGAACGGCACCTGAGAACTTTAAGACCGGATTTTCATTTAAATTTTCCTGTAAACAATGAGTGAGGCCCTATATTGCGAAGTTAAGGAGAGGGATGTTCGATTTTCGTATATTTTCTTCAATATCTTTTAAACCACGCATTTTAAAATTATATAAAAAGATATATTTGTATTTCTCGTAAGGAGCCCTTACATTTGACATGTTTCTAATTTAGCTCACAAAATTTACCTCTAAAATCGGAATTCGTTTATTTAGGCTATGCGTCCACGATTGACTGATCTAATTTTATATATTTTAATTTCAAATTTTTTTGTTCAGTAGATTGGAAGTAAATAAGTTGGAACAGATGAAGAGAGTGATCCTAAAATTATTAGAAAAATGTTAGCCATTTTTTCGACTCTATAAATTTCGCAAATATATATGTGATCAAGGTCGTCGAGAAGGAAAGAACACCAATGTTAAATATCAAGGTCAAGAGTTAGTACAAATTTAGCAATGATTTTTAATGTTAATATTAAATTTTAGGTACATTTCTGCAGGTTGATTTCTGTTGCGACGACTACCCTGTAAAATTTGTTATGCGCACGCCCCTGTATATAACATATGCACACGTTTTATGAATGTATCTTGTTTTATACAAATTCACATTTTAATGTGAAATAGGGTCATCAAAATAGAATGTATATGCCCTTACTTTAAAATTCAGGGCGACGACAGGATCATTTCAACTGTAAAAATACTGTTTTTTGATACAATATATATAACGTCTCACTTTACATTATTTTAACCAGCCTAATGCTGGGTTGCTGAAAGCGTTGTCAGAAAATCTTATTTGACAATGACCTTAGATTGTGACCATACTTTTTTTTTCAAACTGTATACTTAAGGACACCGTTTTATGTATAATTTCCATTTGGAAACAACATTTTTCTACGCATGTTGATCAAAATTTACCTAGAAAAGCGATCTTTTTCTATGTAGAGCAATGATTTGTTTTTGTGTGAGTACAATCTAATGTTCTGCATGACATGGAGTTTTAAAACGACATTAGCATGCAAGAGCATGCTAATGTTGTTTTAGAAACTGTAATTTTATGATCACAATCTAAGGTCATTGTCAAATCAAATTGTATGACAGCTTTCTGCAACCCACCATATACAACTTAAGTTCAGAAATGTGCAGAATCTTCGATATCCTTTGTATTTTTACTTACTGTTCGTTCCTCTTTTGTTTTATCATAATACATTATAGCCCATCCTACTCAAAAAAAAAAGATAGCTACGACGCCTACTGATTCATGCAATTAAAGTGGCTGTTTACCAGCTGTTCAATATGCTCTCTATTTACCTGATAGCTTTATCTTGGATGTAAAATGGATTTACCCACGTTTCATAAATCTCTATATTCTATGAAAAATTTTATTTAATCTTTGATGTTAACAGTTTGTGCTGAGACCCAGTGGTAAGAGGCGAGGTAGGCAAAAGACATATCGTGGGTGTGCCTTCTTTAGCACTGTCTCGCTCAAATCATCCGCACGTTTCAATTTTTGGCTAGTGCCAACTACGAGGCTAAAAGATGCTATTGCAAGGGTGTCGCTGTCAATTGATTACTCTAAGTTTTGGAAATATTTTGAAGATTTAAAAAACTTTTCCGAAAAAGGAAGAGTCACTTTAGGTTTGCGATGGAACAGTTTTGTGAAATAAGTACGAATAAGGTCGTAGTATGACATTGAAAACGTATGTTTTTTTGGCACAGTTAGTACCAACTTTTTTCTAGTAAATCGTACATAAATTACAAAAGTGGTCCATGAAAGGCCTAAATTTGTCCTTTATCTTCCTTATAGAGAAAGAATTTTTGCAGAATGTTGACGAATAAGTCTACAATCAGTTGACAGCCGAAGCTCTATTTTTGGCTTAAAGTCAGAGCGTTCCGACAGCCTTAATATCATAAATAATGGTTTATTTGGGGGAATTATAAATTATTAGAAGCTATGGCTACAATCGTTTTATTTTGCAAATTTTTTAATACTGCTTATTTGTTATTTGCTATGATGTTTTTTGACGCCATGACCAATACATTATCTATTTAATTGTGCTGAAGCGTTCTCTAATTTGATCGGGAAGAAACTTTTTTACTAATTAATAATACCGAGCTGGGTAGAGTAGTGGTAACAGCACTAGACTCGCATTCGGGAGGTACGGGTTCGAATACCACGGGCGCAGATATGGCTGAGACTTTTCCTACTGCCTTTTGCCGCTCTATTTTTGGCTTTATAAAAAATATTCTTTTTTATTTTTGATGGCCTTGTACAAGCGCGCATATATAATATATGTAGTACCTACAATAAGAATGGCAGGAATTTCATTCAGGGAAGTCAGGAAGTCTGCATGTTCCTTTTAACCAATGGCAGCTAGCAGCGAATGTGTTCTGCTCTGTGTATAACTATATACGAACGCGGCATCACACACGTAGGCAATACATATATATAGAAATTCTAGTAATACGCCAGTGAAATAATTTCACGCTAACCGCTCACAGTATTCCATACGTTTGTTACTGTTACACTTGCATATGTGGTGCTGCTGCAGTGTTGCCAGATTTTTTTTTGGAACTTTTTGAGTGAAAAAAGCGGGATTCTTTCGTCGAAAGCGGGACATAGTAAAAAGACGTATATAATCAGAAGTTTTTAAATATTTATCTTTTTATTTGAGTTCAAATTACGTTTACGTGACAGTAGATTGCAAAAATAGCCATAGAAAATGTATTTTAATAAAAATATGATATTTTAAATCAGATTGTTAAATAGTTGAGTCTTATTCGTCTTCTGAATAAAAAAAAAACAGAAATCAAAATAAAAAAAGTTTTATTCATTAGAAAAATATGGCGTTTCATACAATAGTCTGAGGAGTGAGTGTTACAAATTGCAACTTACAATAAGAGAATAATTATGTACGCACGGTCGAGTTATCCCCGAAAAGCGGGACTGAGCCTGTCCCGCGCGGTACATTTAATTTTGATTTAAAAATCGGGACGTCCCGCCAAAATATAAAAATAATAAAAAAAATTATTTCAAAACAACATAGGTACAGTGATATTTTACAATATACTTGTGAAATTCATCCACCCAACTTGGCAATAATACATTTGTCTAATATTGCATTACAATAAGGATTTTATATTACAATAGTATACTATAGCTATATGTATATTTAAACTCAAGGTCAAGAAAAATACACAGGTCACCTCGTTAATGAATAACATCAGCTAGAGGACCGTTCAATATTTTTATTAACCATGCAATATCAAATGACACTTCACAGGATGACACCATCGTCCCACTACTATCCAAACAAAAAAGGTCACCTTTTTATCTAATAACCTTGATTTAAAAAAACCTTCTTATTCCGCAATGAAACTATGAATTTATTGAACAAAGCGTTTCAGCAACTCCAAAGTTCATGGAACAGAATGTTTCCATTATTTCCGAGGCCGATTAAAGTACAGTCGCAGGTACAAAAGTTAGGAAATATTATCACAGGAAAGTAACAATTTAACTTCTGCCATGAATGCACACTTCTTCTGTTGGTTTGTATTCGTTGATTGTAGACACAACTAAAAATATATCAGAATGTTTTACATAGTTAAATTAAGTTTTCCGTGCAGCACAAACGTAATTATTTATTTATTTATTCATTAACAATACGAGCGGTTCAAATTGCAGTTATGCAAAACATGGAAATGAAAATACCAACGATAATCAACATTATACTTTTGTGGAATAATTTGGTATTTAGTTACCGTCTTAATATTCACACAATACTTTAATACCTATTTTGTTATTACTTATTTATAAAAGTTATATTTTTATAGACTTTTTTTCTTTTTTGTCCTTGGTAATTAATATAAAAATGATTTGTCGGGAAAAAGGACTTTTTAAGTAAACACTTATTTGTTATTTATAGCGACGTTTCGTTCCTTGCTTGGAACTTTTTCAAGCTTTATAACTGTAATTTAATTTTTTTATTATATTTTTTATGTTCTTAAGAAATTTGAAGAAAGTTTGAAGAAAGTTTGATTAACAATAGTTGTTAATTCTATTCATTCAGAATATTAAATGCTCGTGTCGATTAGCTCTTCAATCAGTGAGGGTCCTAATTATAATAGATAAGAATTAATTAATTGATTGATTTTGACCACATAGTGTTTTTACAAAAAACTGACTTCAGTCAGTTAATCTACGCTTTTCTCAATCAACTTGGAGACCGTTTTAAATCCAGGTTCGATAAGGACCACAAGATTCGCTCCTGACAAAATCCAGCAAAGTTACTCAACATCAGCTGATCCTGTCCTGACTTTAGATCCACCGATTCCCAATTTCGTTCCCCTGGCAGCTTAGTTTCCGTGCCTAGGATTCTTCAAACTACATGCGAAAGCCCGCCTTCTGGTTGCTAGATTCCTACCTTGTTTGGGAACAGGTACCTTTACCCTACACTAAAAATTATTCCCTGCGGAATTTCCCACTGTTTAAAGGGGATGATGCAATCTCAGCACATAAATTATAAATACGAAACTATTTGATGTATCATAAAATTAAATATTCCGTCGTGAATTAGCAAACTGAAATTTAAAAACACGTATTTCATTTCAGCGTACTTGTAACTAAAAAATAAACTATCTAGTAAAATGAAAATAAAAACTGGTGTGTTCATTTTTATATTAAAAAAAAAACTTGATGCCGAACGGAAAATTTCTATGTAACACTTTTTTATGTGAAAGCATTTTTATTGTCACTACTCCCTCAAACTATGAGTTTTCCATGTGTCTCGGAAGTGGCAAAAAGCTTCACTTTCAGCTATATTATTCCAGTTTAACATTACTAACGCTTAACTTAAAATTAATAAAGGTGTTTCTGATTGGTCTATGATGAAATTACACGAAGTGAGAATGAAGGAGAAGTTGAAAATACAGGAGTCGATTAGTCTCGACAGGTTGAAAATACAGTGCAAACTCTATATAGCGCATTTTCTGGCGTTATAGAGAGTTGTCGTTATATGGAGAAAGAAAACCAATATTGTTTTACTATATTATTGTATTATTTAATAAAAAAGCATAAAATTTACAAACATTCGGTTCGTATTATGCAATCGAGGTAGATACGGGCTAGACAATAAAGCTGCAGTTTTTATCAATTTCGGACACTTAGAAAGTATCTTTAGTGCTTTATAAGTTACCGAAATTACTTGCTTTATAATGACATATGGTCGTTATTTAGAGTGGATGTTATGCTACATAGAGTGTATCATTGTATGGACAACAAGGCAAACCAACCAAAGTCGAGTAATTTCGACGTTTTAGGGAGTTTGACATTACATGGAGTCTACACTGTACATTTGACGCTGTTATCGTATATATTTTGTGTTGTGAAAATGCAATGTTTTTGTGGTTAAATGTAGTTGCAGTCGTATTTAAATCAATGTTTCACTTCTCGTGACATCATTGTTTTGTTCGACGAATCGAATTTATTCTAGTTGGATGAAAAATGCTCAGATTACTGATTCTGAGCAAATTGTAGACAGTTGGTAAGGTTAGGTCTCGTTTAGTTCTTAACACTGAAACCGTATCCGCTTGTTGGAGAGGTCGGCACCTTCCTTTGACGCCTCCAACAGCACTAATCCCCGTGTCTCAAGGAACTGCTTAGCGCTTATAAGTGTATTGTACACTGGAGAATCATTACCTCTTGTTCTGTGCTACGTTGTTGCCTAATACCAGTGCTTCTTAAACAAAATCGGTGACTCCTTATCTTATTGTTAACTTTTTACAGTAATCGCTCTTAATTCGTCAGTCGATTATTCGACAAACATTGTGTTCCGTCGTGCAAAACGGAACATTTACAGAATCAGTTCGGCGTTCGTCCTTCTGTCACAGGTGATTTTCTCTGAAATTATTTGACGTAAAAATGTGAAATTTGGCACAGAGATAGAATGTAGTGATCTAAATACAGGCGTGAAGTACAAAAAATGTAAATGTTATTTATATATATAATTTTTTTATTTCAAATTTTACCCACTCTAATTTTTTGAAAGAACGATTTAGGAGTCATTCTCTCTAATTTTCGTTGCCAAGCTTTCTCTTATATTTCCACTTTAAAGTGACGCGTTATTTTCCCTTTAAGGTTGTCGGAACGCTCTGAATTTAAGCCAAAAATAGAGCTTCGGCTGTCAACTGATTGTAGACTTATTCGTCAACATTCTGCAAAAATTCTTTCTCTGTAAGGAAGATAGAGGACAAATCTAGAGCTCTGATGGACTACTTTTGTAATTTATGTACGATTTACTAGGAAAAAGTTGACATTAATTGTGGCAAAAAAACGCACGTTTTCAATGTCCCACTAGCACCTTATTCGTACTTATTTCACAAAATTGTTCCACCACAAACCTAAAGTGACTCTTTCTTTTTTGGAAAAGTTTTTTAAATCTTTAAAATATTTCCAAAAATTAGAATAATCAATTGACAGCGGCACCCTTGCAATAGCATCTTTTAGCCTCGTAGTATGGCACCAGTCAAAAATTGAAACGTGCATATGATTTGAGCAGGACAGAGCTAAAGAAGGTCACACCCACAATATGTCTTTTGCCTACCTCGCCCCTTATCTCTGGACCTCAGCATATACACTTTTGTCTGACACTTTCAGTATTAGAAAAAGTACTGTATTTCATTTGTTTATATAAAAACCTCGTAATTTTAGATTGAACCAAGGCAATCCGATTTTCAACAAATCAGGATTACCAAAATTAATATCGCAAACAAAATTTAAAAAGAGATTATTTTTCAAAATCTCTATTGCTATGCGTCGCGTTTAGTTGAAGGAACATAGATAGCAGTTTGAGAAGCACTGGTCGTAGATACTATCTATGTAACTATAGTAGCGATCAAACTGTGCCCCTTTAGCCATGTTTATTTATGCTAACTAACTTGCCACTTTGTACAACTGGGAGGAGAAAATCGATGTACCGAATAATCGAAATATTTATTAAGCAGAACTGCTAATGAGAACTGTTTTACAGTTTATGACTATAAACTTAAAGTAAAATATAGTCGCGACTGGAGAGTCGAATCATGAGCATAGCTGGGTTGCAGAACGCATTGTCAGAAAGTCTAGTTTAACAAAGACTTTAAATTGTGACCAAATATATTTCATATTAGTAGATATTTTACATACGCTTGTAGCTACGTACCAGCTGAATTAATTTAATATAATAGCTTTTGTCTGCTATAATTGTTAAGAAACATTCATTGTTGTAGCACTATATTAGAAAAATGTATTATTCCAACACGTCACCGTCGGGATTTAAACCCGAATCTTTCCACTTTCGCGGCGGAATGAGTTAATCAATTACTCTACGGTGCACACAATTCAACATTTTAATCCTTCATAATATAGCGATTTACAACACTCAAATTCACTACTTGCGAGAGCTTTGCAGAATTAACATATATCTTATATATTTTAATCAAAAATTGTTCTGAGCAACGATCTTTTCTATCAGTTATTAGTGTATTTGCCATATGGCAACATACACTATTGGCGTTGGTCGGATGGCGGGACCTAGGGGTCGGACCAAAATTTCTCGACGTTTCATAACCTCCTAAACACTTTGGCACCATTTTTAAAAATGTTTATATATATATATGTATATATATATATATATATATATATATACATATATATATATATATATATATTTATATATATATATATATATTTATATATATATAGGTATATATATATATGTGTGCGGGCTATAACTTTCGAAGAAGTTAATTAATTTTGACGAAATTTGGCACACATGTTGGAATCCATTACCGCACGAAGCCTATTTAAAATGGGCCCAATCGGATCATTTTAAGGGTGAATTTTAGGGGTTGAAAAAGTTTTTGGGCCCCAAAATACCGAAAAAAATCTCAGAATCGTTTTAAAATTGAAATTTAACCCTTTAATAGCAATTAAAAAGTGCCTCTAAAATTTTAGTAAAATCGGCCCAACAGGACCGGACTTACACATTTTTTGAAAACACTAATTTGCAGATAGTGACTTATTTATTGAAGGGTGTCTTTAATTCGGTGTAGACGTTAGATTGATAATAATATTACAATTAAGAAAAAAATGTTATCTTAAGGGGTGTATTAAGGGGTTAAATTTTTTATTTTGCCCAAAAACAAACTTAATTTCACATAATAAAAGTCTAAAACCACACGGCCCTATACAAGCAAATACACTATATTGTCGGCAGGGTTTTGGCACTGCGACCCGGGTTTTTTGTTTATATAATAAAAACTTTGACAACGACATTAGCTGCATCTATGAAAATTGTAATATATGTGGTTATAATCTAAAATCATCCTCAACCCAGATTTTCAGCTGTAATTTGATTATTACTAATCAAGTTGCTTCTGTTTGGATCTTACCTTGGTAGTATTATTAGATAGAAAAATAGGTTCACGGTTGTTTTGTGAGAGAATTCACGAATGAATAGATGATGATTATTTACGATGATATTATCACTGCTTGTAATCAGACGAGCGTTAATATTAAAATAGATTCCGTTATTAAATTCATAAAAACCGCCACTTGACAGCTAAAGCTTTGGGAACGTATAAAACGCTGTAAATTTTAATCTATTACACATTATCACGATGTGATGTGATGTCCCTAGCTCAGCCCACCTTCACGTTGTTATTGTAAACCACATTTGACATCACACACTGACGACATACACGTATAATCAAAATTGGAAGAGGCCAGGGCGTGACTTCGACCACAAAACAAAGAGAATGTTATTTGATTTTCTCTAATTTGTAAACAACAAATCTCTTTGTGATGTCCATCCACTTATTTTATCCTTTTTCTCTTTTGCCTTTCTTTAGAGTTAAGAAAAGTGATGATTTAAGTCATCATTAATACATCCACTTCTTCTCACCACCTTATCCTCTATCTTTCTTTAAAGCTAGAGTTATATATATATATATATATATATATATATATATATATATATATATATATATATATATATATATATATATATATATTTAACTCACCATTAGTCCATCAAATCCTTCTTGTACCTACATTTCTCGTTTGGCTCTTTTTTTGGAAATCAGAATCATAATTTGTGTGCTCTTAATCTTTTTATAAAGTTATAATCATTTTAAGTCATCATTAGCCCATCAAATTCTTCTTTTCAATTTCTTATTTGCCTCCATCTTCGTCTTTTCTTGGGAATCAGAGTCTTAATTTATGGAAGCCGTCAATTCTTCACCAAATTATCTCGGAACTTCTAATTTGTCTATATTTAGAATATAAAACCATAATTTGTTAAGTCATCATCCACTTTTCCTTTGCAGCCTTTTGTTTCTCCTCTTTCTCCATCTTTCCTCGTGGAAGCCATAATTAATTTCCATTTATCTTTTCTATCTCTGCTTTTTCGTTTTATTTATTTAGGTTGTTTCTCTGGCACTATTCGTCCATATTATTATTTATTTGAGACGTTTCTAGTTCATATAAGTGCTGATATGAATTCCTAATATGTCATCAGAAATATCTGTTTTCTCCCTCGCATTCCGCTATCTGATTTCCATTCCAAGCATTTCCCAGCAGAATTGTCTCGCAATAAAATTCATACATGGTTATTTATCCTATATTCTGCTGACGTTCGAACGAGTCCTGAAGAAGCCACGCCCAATCATCCTCCAATTTTAATTTTATTACATAATATCATAATCTCGCGTCTAGAGGATCGTGCATACGTGTCACTTGAACCATTTATCATAACCTCCTATTCACTCACTCACTCACATTCAATCATTCTTCTGTCTTTCTCTTTTCACGTGCTAAATAACCCTCATCCCTTGTCATTCTGTCGCCTCGTTTGCCACTGAAAAGGGTTGCGATACTGAAGGATGGAAAAATATCGATTGATCTGGAAAACTTTTACAATCTGCCAGTTTAATTATATATCTGGGGTAAGTGGGTAAAAAGTCATATGTTCACTTTGGAAGATTTTACAGGAGAGTACTTTTTAATTTTTAAGGCATATATTACTTTTTTTAAAACTGTGGGATATTTGTGTATGTGATATGGGTAAATATTATACTGGTTAACATTAAAAAAATGAAAATTAACTACGATTAAAATGATTTTTGTGGATAATAATTAATTATGACTTTATGCTCAATTTTCTTTGGGCGAGTAAAATGTTATAACTTGACTTACGTAGTTTAACCTGTGTTAGTATTTTCAAAATAGTTCGCGTTTTAATTGTGTAAAAGGTCTCTAATCGAGTTATGACTGTAATCACAGAAAAAAAGAAACGAGGAAAAAAGCATAAGTAGATTTAATGCCTTATGCACGAACTGACACTAAATCCATACATATGAACATCAAATTGATTAAGTCAAATTGTTACTTTAAGCACGAGCACAAAAAACTAAAATAAGTACGGTAATAACGTCACATTTCGAATTATGATTTGGTGGAGTTTGGCATTTGTAGTTTATTGACACATATGATTTTATGTATAAAAAAAACGTTGGTAAGAAAGTGGTTTACACTTATGATCTTTTACCCGAATAACTATTTGATTTCTGGAAATTTATAGGTCTAATAAAGACATATTTAAAAAATTACGACATATGACCTTTTACTCGCCTACCCCAGATATAGTAACTTATACTGTTACTAACTTTGTTATATAGATAATAATAGATAATTCTACTAGTTCGATACGATGACGTCAGTTATTTTACAGTGGGTTCAAAACTAAATTGAACCACAGTGATTGAAAATTATTGTCGAGGTTTATTAAAGAATTGACTTTTTTCTTTTTTGTCCTTGGTAATTAATATAAAATTTATTTGTTGGGAAAAAAGGACACTTTAAGTAAACACTTATTTGTTAATTTGCGACATTTCGTCCCTTTATTGGAACTTTTTCAAGCGTATAACATTAAATGTTCTGTTTAAGTAGATATAAAAGTTAACATGTAGATATAAATTTTCGTTTAACAATTGTTCAAAAAACTTTTATAATAAAACCGTTTTTTAAAAATTTTTACAGTTGATGTTCAAATTAATGTATTTATTGACTGTTAATTTGAACATCAACCGTAAAAATTTTTAAAAAACGGTTTTATTATAAAAGTTTTTTGAACAGCTTGAAAAAGTTCCAATAAAGGGACGAAACGTCGCAAATCAACAAATAAGTGTTTACTTAAAGTGTCCTTTTTTCCCAACAAATAAATTTTTTATTAAAGAATGTTCTAAAATGTACGTTTGCCAACTACGGACGTATTAATCTCTCTATTTTGACTCGTGCAACGTTTTTTTAAGCAAACAAAATCTCTCTAACTTTTTAAAAATAAAGATATAACGATGTCAGAGGTGTAGTCATGTAAAATTACCAGTTATTAATGATACTAACCATTTGACCGGATAGATTACCGGTTAATTAACTGGCTATATATAAAACAAAATGGCTGCTTCTGGTTTCTTTTTCTCAGAACAACAAAATACAAAACAGTAGAGCAGTTTTTGCAGTAAAATCGAAAGAATTAATTAAATAATTATTTACAAAGATATTATAGTTATAAAATTAAAATTTCAATCGAACTTTACAACCAGGCGCAAAACTTTTTGCGCAACCTTGTATAATAATAATAAGTAGCCGTGGCTATTTAAAACAAATTACCGCGGTTTTATAGCCCGATATTTTCCCGTTAATTAATCGGTAATTTAGTCTTTCACATCACTACTGAGGTGTTATTTGAAAGCGAAAGAAATCCGGTTCAACTTCTAAGTAGTATAAAATAAAGTCGCTATTCGCGCTTGTCTGTTGGTTTGCTTAATTCTTCTAAGCTGCGCTATGGATTTTGATGTGGTTTTCACCACATCTAGATAATTTCTTCCGAAAAGTTTTTTTTTTTCATATCACAACTCGTAACATAATAGCATACATTACGGTCTAGACACATAGACTACTATTTTAGGGCTCGGGGCAAAATGCCGATGCACATTTTTGTTTTGTTTGCTTAATAAAAAAAATGTGGTCATAACGTCGTGATGTCTTGCACTGATTAGTTCGAATTTCAACAAATAGAAAACAATTTTTTTTGTAATAAATATAATAATACTCTTCTATCTTCTTTTAAAAGCTGATATCAATGTTCATTAAAGAAACAATAAAATATTAGTCTTTAGTGAAATATATATGTCATAAACTTTGTGTTCTTACAACAAAACTTATGGTTTACCGACCTGCATTATTTATAGTTACAAGTTTGAATCTTTAATATTTAAATAGTTTTCACTTCTTTCATAAATATTGAAAGTGGAATAAAAGTTAGGTCCCTCAAATATTTAAAGAAAACTAACAAGAAGATCGTTCAGATTTAACAAAGGTGAATTTCTAACATCTTTTATAATATTTTATAATAGTTTCAATTTCTTGAAAAATTCAAAGAAGCGAATTTTTGTTACATGCTCCTTTGTTGCCGATTTTAACAGCGTGCTATCACTTTGTTATCAATAAGTATTTCAAAAAATTTTGTGAATATAAAACAAACCGAAACCACTTGCGATTACTGTTCAAACCAATTTTTTATTTTCAAAACGTTTCGACCAAATTTTGGTGCTTTTCAAAAAAAAAAAAAATTGAAAAGGACCAAAATTTGGTCGAAACGTTTTGAAAATAAAAAATTGGTTTGAACAGTAATCGCAAGTGGTTTCGTTTTGTTTAATATTCTATTACTGTTGGTAGAGTCAATATTATTAATTGTGAATATAATTTGTACACACTATTTTGCAGAACAACATTTTGAATATTTAAGATATGACTTAAACTTACATTTTTTTAAACTAAAAGAGTAGTAAACTGACGTAGTTTAAATGTCTAGTGACTTGCAACTACGACCTTTGGGGTCAAATATTAGAAACATTTTTTTTTTCTGAATTTCAGCTTTGTTCCGTCTTAATTTTTTCCTGGAAGCAATTTTTGTTATTATTTGACATGCAACCGGGACCACAAACGTTGCGGTGGCATGATAAATATTTTCAGCCCTTTAGTTTGATTTTGATTTTTTTAGTGGCGATTTGTTCGTCGTGATGAAATCTAATAAATCATTATACAAAAATATAGCATTTATCTATTTCGATTTTCCGCAAAAACAATGAAGCTCTTCATATATAAACTATAAAGTATTGTAAGATTTAAAAAAAGTGAAATTTGATCTAAATTAGTACAATTCCCCACTAGTGGGTTGGAATGATAAAATCCTAGAGCCGACGCTTTGTATATGCACCATGTATAATCAACAAATCGATTTTACCCTATCACAGGAAGTGATGACGGATTTCAGACACAAGTAATAATTTATAACATCATTGTTTACCAGGTACAGCCGACTTCATGTTTGATATGTGCTTCAAAAATGCGTGGCTCAATGCGCTTCAGCAACGCTTACATTTCGAAAAATATAAAATCTAATAAAATTTCTGACTTTTTTGTTGAATTTTTTTCAGAAAGTCAATCAAATTCGTAAACAAATGTCAGTTTATGAATCAATACCGTGAATGCAGTTATTATGAACAAATTGTAACGTTTAGCAATCAGCGAGTTTTAACAATCTCACGAGCCATAATACTATTACGTTCGAGATACATATTACTATATTTTTTGCACGTATGTCCTATAAAATAACTGATTTTTACATTATAATAAGTATACCTATATTTAATATTTTTGACAACACTGTGTGTAGCCCCTTGCAATATATTTGGGTTGTTTGCGAAAACTACGCCTATTTTGAGATATATATCTGTTTTTCTTATAATGTTAAATAGTAATTGACAGGTCGCTTTTGTAGATTACTGTTGAATTGGTAGCATTTGTTTGTTTTAGTTCACAACAGTAGAGTAAAATTTGTTATTTTACTATCGCTATAGAGCCATGAAAAGCAGCTATTTTATAGGTGGGCAACTTAAATCTCGGTACTTCTTCGAGAGCATCTTTCTCGCACCAATACCAACAAAATCTCGTCAATTTCATCTCGAAATACAAGACATTCTCGTCACGGTACAACGGCAACACTGTCAAACGGACGTTTCATTATATTTCGATACTTTCGTTTCAACAACGCTTACAATTCAAAAAAAATCAAATCTAATACGTTTTCTGACTTTTTCAGTGATTTTTCTCAAGGAAATCAATCAAATTCGAAAACTTTTGTCTAGGTACTTCCTCGAAAGCATCTCTCTCGTACCGATAGCAACGAAGTCTTGACAATTTCATCTCGAAATACTGAAATTTTCGTCACGGTACGACGGCAACACTGTCGAACCGACGTCTGTTCAAAAGACGTTTCATTTTATTTCCAGACGATACTTTTAAAATGCATCTTTTATTACAAACATGGTTGTCAAGTAACGTCACAGCGTTGATAGCCACTGGGAATTGAAATGCGCTGTTGTTTTTAAATTGATACGAGGACGCCAATGGAATCAATATATAAACCGGATTAAATGACTTTTGTAATTTAGTTAGTATGTTTCAGTCACAGCGTTAATTTTAAATTACATTTGTGTTTGTTCATTTTTTTGCAGATGATTGAATCTTTTTTTCAACTGTAGATCAAATGTCAGTATTTCATCCATAAATCATAAATCTGTGTCATAGTCATATAGTAAAAAGTTTATGTAATTAGGGAGAACATGAAAACAGAACAAAAATTGCCTACAGCGTAAGTAAAGTGGCGTATATATCGGTAAAGGTGCATTTAGAACGCCGTAACGTAACACCGTGCGTTGGGCTATACCTGGATCCGTAATTTTCCCGATCCGAGCCGATTATGTGTTCGGATGTCGTTCGTCGCGAATGCCTCCACTAGTTCCGATCGGAAAGCAGTTGCAGTTACGTTTTTAAAGTATCCTGACGACGAATATATTAAGATGAATTATCTCTCATATTGTAAACTATTCTCTCGGGAAATTTCTAGCTGTGGTTGCAAAATTTATTTTATTACTGTGATGAAGCTTCACAAAATTTGCCTTGCTGCTTAAAAATTAAAAAAAAGAAACATGTATTTTTGCTCTAAAAATTGAATAAAAAAACGTGATATCCGTCGATACTTCTTTTCAGCACGTCACGAGATTTCGAATTACGGGAAGTTTAACTAACATTTTGAAGTTTTTTCTTTTAATACTTAAAAGATACTGACAAATTTGGCTTGCACAATAATTTTTTTTTTATTTAATTTTTTTTCCTGATTTTGCCTGATTTTAAATCGTTTATTTAGATCAAAAATACTGTAAAACTAGATGGATAATTGTTCGAGGAATTAGGATCCTAAGTCCTCGAACAATTATCCATCTATTTAACTCATAGTCAGGATCGGAACAAGCTTTGAAATACTGTAAAACCTTGGTTAAAAGTCATATGGAGGCAATGGTACATATTTCCAGTTTATTTTGAAGCAGTAACACTAAGATTTAAGGTAGTTGTCGTGGTACAATATTGTCAAAAAGTTACAGATTATTCGCGTCACAAAAGTGTACTAGCTTGCAGCTAAGTGATCCATAATTTGTACGCAAGACTGTACCCCTGGAAACGTAACCCATACAGTATTCATATGCATGTATACTTTTCAATAAATTGTTGAACTTTGAACCGTTATTTGTAAATAATTAGACGGTCAAAAAATTTTTCTTATTTTTTTTAAACTCATAACAAATGCGTTGAAAGACTGTCAGTTTTTGGAAAGTTTCTGACAGTTAGTTCTTTTTTTATAAATAAGAAACTGGTTCGGAACTTCAGAGATCGTATACAATCAATGTTAATTATCCAATTTTTAATTGAATTTATCTCGGATTATATACGGTCGATCGACTTCAAATTTTCAGGGTAATTGTATTATCATGTCCCTTAATAAGTATATAAAAATTAAGAATTTTCTGACGGTGTGCCTTAACCATGACAACTACCTTAATAAAATATTTCATAGAAATTAGACTTCCGAAACGTAAGTGAATTTTACAAACTCGTGAGATAGAGCTATGGAGGTGAAAACAGCTAGTAAACAGTATTTCAATGTTCCGACATTAAAATTTTTTGAGTTCAAAAACGGTCAAGGTTGTTGGAACACCATTGTTTATACACCATCGCTATATTTTACGATTGCAAGGTCTCAGTTCCCAGTATCTTATAATTTAATTATATCACCTGAGGTTTTAGGTTATTGAAAATAGTAATTAGATACATATTATTATGAGTCGGCAAGAAATCCAGTTATTTTATTATCTCACGATACATTTTAGGCACCGACCTGATGTCAAATAAATAAGGCGACAAAGAATTACACCGAATTTCCTTTGTTTATTTTTTTTCTACGTTTATATTGATATTTTATTTATTGACTGTTCAATAAGCCCTTTGATAAAATCCATTTCTGGTCTACAGATTACAGAGTAAAAATGCGTCTAGACTATAGAATAATACAAATAGAGTACAGATTTGAAATCCATATCGATTTAAGGCGACAATAAAGCTTAATAAAGCTACAGAACCTAGTATTATATAAAATATGTGTACAGTATGATCGAAAATAGTATATTCACTTTTTTAGTGTGTGATAGATTTCGGTAGTTTAGGACATATATAGTTCCAGCAACCATGTCCTCTGTCCTATCATTCCTTAGAACCGACTACGACATACAGTCCGATTTTATCACGAGATCTATCGTCATTGAACAAGAATACAAAGAATTGTCAAAAAATCTGAATTGACAATGACCTTAGATTGAGACCATATTACGTATTTGTGAAAAGCATTGTAGAATTTTAAATCGAGCCTGCTCGAAAAATAATTGCTCGATTGAAACGATATTTTTTGTAAACTTTATACATGTATTTAAATTCGTTTTTAGAACAATTACTTCCAAACAACTTTTTCGAAAGCAATTTTTTTGGATGTAGATCAATAATTTATTTTTCTTTGAGTACAATCTAACGTTCTACATGACTGGGAGTCTCACAACGACATTAGATTGCGTCTGCATGTATAATTATATAATCATATCATTGTCAAATCATTTTTTTTTATAATAGAAAACAATATCACGGGTAATTGGAATAAAAATAAATCAATTTAAACACTCATTGATTGCAACGTTTCGTCTTTATTTAATTAAGACTTTTTCAAGCTTCTCAATATGTTTAAATGATAATTAAACTATGATATAATAAGCAATTTTGCATTACAAAAAACGATTAAAAATTGAAAATTGTAGAAAAAATGTTCTTTTTTTTTATTCCAATTATCCGTGATATTGTTTTCTATTATAACCATAGGTGGGCATTAACTCGTTAATCCGTTAATCGTTAATTAACGAAGTTAACAAAGTGCTTAACGATTTAACTGTTCAGTTAACTTTAAAAAATGTTAACGGACACATTAACTTCCGTTAACTTGCCATAAGTCCGTTCAATCGTTAATTAAGTACCTACAATTCACAAGGACACTTCAATATATTGTTGTTTATGAACGGGAATATGAACCTTATGTCAGACTAGCTGTATTTTGAGTTGAACATTCATTATTAAAAACTCTAATGATACACCCTTCTTTTACTAATATTTCATGACCTGCCTAAACTTCCATAGCCCGTATTAACATTAAATATAAAATAGAATTTCTATCGCGAGTTAACGATTTACGATTCGTTAATCGTTAACCTGCAAGATTAACGGCTTAACGATTAACGAAGTTAACTTTTTTAGTAACGGATTAACGATTAACGAAGTTAAGTATTTGATTAACGGTGCCCAGCTATGATTATAACATATATCTGGAATTGAACTTTAAAGATGAATTTTTTGATAATGTTTTCTGCAACCCAACATGGATATTCGATACTATAGTCTGTTGTTTTCACATTTTTTCTTGATCGCATTGTGTTTAGACTATAGAGTCGGGGAGTGTGGTTTCTATGTGATATCTAGCCAACGCAGTCCTTATACAAGTATACACTATATAGACAGTTATCTGGACTATGAGCGTGTAGTTAAGATAAATCACTCTAGAGGTCTCGCTTTATCTCCCAAAGCTGTCTCTTATATACCTTTACCGATTGCCTCTGCGGCTACTTAATGTACAATACTTTATAAAGAAGTGGCGTTGAGTCAATCCTAATTTGAGATACATTCGCGTTAACAATAAACAGATTTTTTTAACGTTTTATTACACCATTTTCTGAACCCTAAAGAAGATTGATTACTTCAAGCAGACCAACCGAAAATAGCTGTTCGCCATTTTCAAATACAATTTTAACATTTACTGTAAACGGAACTCAATCTGAAAATGGTTCCATTTCATACAACAGTAGTACAGAGTGGCGATTTATGCTGCTGTGATTATTATCGCAAAGATAACACGTCTCATCCCAAGATATTTTGATATTTTAATGACTTACAGAAAGAAAAATTTCCCCTTTGATTCACAATTACACTTGGCCCCCGGTTGAGTGACGGTTCATATTCTAATAGTGTCTAAGGGAAAATTAGCTCTCAGAAGATGTGAAAAACTGTTCTAATTATTGTTACGCCACTGAAAATGACATAGGCTTCACAAACAAACTGACAGAAGTTTCTGGAATAATCGAGAACGGATGTACGCGCCTATAAATACGGTGCAATGAATGAGTCAAACGCAGTTACTTGCTTGCTACAGTGAGAGTAATGTGTGACATGCAGTTTTTATAGACTGTCACAACATAATAATGTGTGACATGCAGTTTTTATAGACTGTCACACCATTATAATGTGTGGCATGCAGTTTTTATAGATTGTTACACCATAATAATGTGTGACATGCAGTTTTTATAGACTGTCACACCATAATAATGTGTAGCAGTGTGTGCAATATATGTACTTAATGTTTAATTCTTCGTTGTTTAATTTATAATTTCGTTTACAATGTATATAAATGGAATAATTAGCCTCTTCCAGTTATAGTACTACTCTAATATAAATTAATTCATGTGCACTTGAGCTTTCTACAACAAACACTTACCCTACATGAGCGATCTGAGTTCTTGAGAATTACGACAGCAGTTTGATATTTACAAATAGTATACATCATCAGTGTTTTGATGTAATGCTCTATATTAATTAAAGATTAATTAGTATTGAAGCAATTTACAAAGACTTCACTTTGCCATTGAAGCAATTATTTTGCCATGCTTAGGCCAATTAAATTGGAAGTCATATTCGATATCGTAATAACTAGAAAATAGAACAAATCATTGAAGTGTTAATATTATTGTATTATACTAGGCTTATTGATTATCATTTTATATATCATTTTATATATATATATATATATATATATATATATATATATATATATATATATATATATATATATATATATATATATTTACTAGAAAAAAGTTGACATTAATTATGCAAAAAAAACACGCGTTTTCAATGTCACACTACGACCTTATTCGTACTTATTTCACAAAATCACAAACCTAAAGTGACTCTTCCTTTTTCGGAAAAGTTTTTTAAATCTTCAAAATATTTCCAAAAATTAGAGTAATGAACTGACAGCGGCACCCTTGCAACAGCATTCTTTAGCCTCGTAGTGTGGCTTAAATTCAGAACGTTCCGACAGCCTTAACAAAAAATGTATTTTCATTTCTGAAGAGGTATTGCAGATTTATTGGCTATAAAAACATATAGCATAGAATATAGATAATGAAAAAGAAAATACGATCTTGTAAATGTCGATAGCTTTAGAATTAATAAAAACCAATGAAAGGTTTTTTTTTCTCATTAAATCCGCAATTGTTTGTATATAGGTATCTCACAAAAAATATGTTTTCATATATTTTTCACTTTATTAAATATTTTCGAATACTTGGAGCGTAAACTAGAACAATGCATTTTGCAAAACTATAAAACGTTCGACCGATTCTTCACAAAAGTTTAACGTTCGTTTTTGTAATAAATAGTTGTTACTAATTCGCCATTGACGTTTCTGGAACATTCAATATTATTTATACTAAATTTGTTTAATTTTATTAGTGTATTTGTCATTATATGGCACATACACTATTGACGTCGGTCGGATGACGGGACCTAGGATTCGCACCCAAATTTCTCGACGTTTAGTTTTATGAATAATTTCCACCATATGTTGGACTCCATCACCGCATGAAGCCTGTTTAAAATGGGCCTAACTGGACCAATTTAAGAGGTGTATTTAGGGATTGAAAATTGTTTTTAGGCCCTAAAATTCTTGGAATTGAAATTTAACCCTTTAGTATCTGTTAAAAGCTGCACCTGATATTTTAGTAAAATTGGATTAAGAGGATTGGACTTACAAATTTTATGAAAACACTAGTTTGTGTATACTTTGCTGTATTTAATTTGGGGCAGATGTTGAATTGACATTATTTATTAAAATTATTATTTAAGGGGTTAATTTTTTTTTTTATTTTGTCCAAAAACAAACTTAAGCCACAATACTTGTATCGGTAAATATACTATATTGTCGGCAGGGTTTTGGCATTACGACCGAAGTTTTTTTTATTTTACTAAACGTATAATATGCACCTACGGGGTTTCAGTATAACAAACAGACCAGAATAATTCGATTGTTACGTCAAAATGAAATTAATTTCTACAGTTATCATACTTACTTGCACAATTATTGTAATAAAATTATTTGATATTTTTTCCAACATTTTTTTCAACCTGCAGACATGCAGTACTATATGAAAAAAAATACTGTTGTACCCGGCTTCATCCGAGTCAAATTTACAATGCCGGTGTTTTGCTCATTCTAAGCGGTGTAACAGCATCTTAAAAAAAGCATATATTATCTTGTCCTAAAAATTGAATCAAAAAACGTGATATTCACAATACAGTGGACCCCCGGTAATCCGGCCCCTGTCTAATCCGGCACACCCTGTAATCCGACATGGTCTATTATTTATTATTGACAATCTTCGCTAATGCATGACTGAACAAGTTCAGAGTACATATATATAACATATAGAATCTTATCATTGGATCTGTAATTTGTCGGATTACAAGGTATACTCTTTTGTAAAAAATTCCGGACTATGAGGGGTTTTTAGGCAGTACTCTATAATCCGACAAATTCGATAGTTCGACACTGCCCTGCAAAATGTTTGTCGAATTACCGGGGGTCCACTGTATTTCTTTACAGCACGAATTACGGAAAAGCATGTTAACATTTTGAAGTTTTTTCTTTACAAACTTATTTTAGAAATACTGTCAAATTTGGCCTGTTCAATAATTTTTTTCAACAATTTGTGTAATTTTCTTGTTTTTATCTGATTTGAAATCGTTTAATTTGATCAAATAAACTGTAAAAACTGGACTACAAGATTATATGATAAGAATGGTACATACTTTTAGTTTACTTAGAAGCATTAACATCAAAGATTGAACAAGAAATTAGAGATTTCCGGAACGTGAGTAAGTGCATTTTACATGCACACACCTCCAATAGCTCGTTAAATAGAGCTTTACGGATGAGAACGGGAGCATAATGAAAAAAAAAATTCCTGTGGACTAATTTTATGATATGAACATTTTCAGACAATTTAAAATTAAGAGTCAAATAGCCTATTACAGATTTGTTTCACGTCAGGACTTTTTTCCGCAGGGACAGGGAATCCAGTGTACCTGTGTATCCGGCGTTTATGAACCACTGGTTTTATTTGCATGTTGTGATGCACGAATTCATTCAGTAAAGTTAAAAATTCTGTTGTCAAAACATATTTATTTTCCAACGAGTTATTTTGTTGTGAGTACCCAATATTTATTTTAAATTGCCTATGTTCAAACTGGGACAAGCATATTACCGCTGGGACATCGGACACGAAAATAGGAAAAACCAAAATATAAATATGTAACATAAGCACAAGTAAATCTTTAAACATGCATAGCAAAAGTTATGCAAAAAATTTATATTAACTCGATTGAAATATGATTTTTTATATATATATTTAGTAGGTAAATATATTTATTTTTAAGCTCGTCTAGAACATGATATCGTTTATACAAGCGAGTCAAAAATGTTATTTTTATTATGCCGGCGCCCGACATAGCAACAATATTTGAACACTTATTTGAACACTTGTTTTAACTAGGGATGGGGATTATTAATCGATTATTCGAAATAATCACAGAAAGAATATTTTTTCCGATTTTATAGAAGAAAAAAAGTTTTATTGTTCTTTTAAAACTGTGGAAACGCACAGGCAAGTTGATTGTTCGTTCCCACAGTTTTAAAAGAACAATAACATTTTTTTTCTTCTATAAAATCGGGAAAAATATTCTTTTTTGGACCGATTATCCGATTTTAGGGTTGTAAAATAGTCGGTTTTCCCCACAGTCGGTTTTTCGAAATAATCGTAATAATCGCAATCGATTGGCAGGAAAATAATCGATTTATAATCCCCATCCCTAGTGTTCAAATAAGTTTCCAAATACTGTTGCTATGTCTGGCGCCCGGGTTAAAGCCAATTCAGACTAGCCGTTCACGGTTACGATTCACCGGTCCGGTTCGATTTTCGATTAATATAGGCTGCTCACACTATCCCGATTCGGTTCTGCGATTATTCTCGGTGCGCATGCGCAATTTCGAAATATGATTTGACGTTTGATGTGTAGTTAAACGTCAACAAAAACAGCTGGCTAGTCACGTGACTCCAGCAAGCGTTCTCATTGGCTACGGTTGCGAACGGTCCGGTTGAAATTAGAGCTGAACCTAAACGCTCGAACCGAACCACAATCGGGAACGACTACGCCCTGATTGATCGAGCTCCCAACCGGACCGGTGAATCGTAAACGAGAACGGCTAGTCTGAATTGGCTTTTAGACAGGCCTGGATTTAAAGCCTATTTCGCCTAAAATCTAAAGTAGATGTCAGCATTTTTGCAAGTTTATATAAGCGCAATTTTTTTTAATGACTAAAGGTGACATTAGATGGTTCATTTTTTGTTCATTTCTGTCTTTCATTCGAAGTGAAACTTCTGATCACAAAATGAAACAATAATGACAAATCAATTAATTCATGAACCGATCCAACAACGTTAGATATCGGCATTCCGCATGATTCATTCGCACTCCGAATGAACGAAAAATGAAACGTCTGAACACAAGAAAGAACATTCATTCGGATTCGATCATTTTGTGTCGTGTCTTGTAGCGGGCGGACTTGGGACTACGACACCGCATAGTGAATATATTCTGTCTGTGTATGAGACAAAATTGTATTCAAGTGGAACGACCAAAACACGCTGCTGTTTTTGGAGAATTTCAAAAATTATCAATGTCTTTGGTACCACAAACTCGACGAATACAAAGGTAGAACAATACGGACAAATTCCATAAAATCTCTCATTAATGATTTAAACGTAAACTTTGCTTCTTTTTTATCAATTTTTCGATCAAATGATCACAAATCAAACGAATTCCAAGGCGCACAACTTCCATTCGATGACATCTTCGAGGAAAAGACTGGATGAATGTTCATTTCTAAGTCATTCTGTGTGTGCCGTGGGAACGCGGAATGGAATAAAATTTTAAAAGTGTTTTTAATTACACAAACAAAATTATGCTTGGCATTAATTCTATTTCTTTTAATTGTTATTTTGAATGGATAAGGTAATCAAAAAATCAATAAAAAAAGAGTGTTATTATAAAAAAAATCACATAAGTACGATTATTATAAGGACATATGTGTAACCCCTATACACACGAATCACATCTTTTTTTCTGTCTTTAATATTTAAGTAGTAGCAGAAGCTCTTCACTTTATCCATTATGCATTATTGATAAAGCATTTACGACCTAGTAGCTTGTAAAATTAATTAAATTGATTTTGTACAGGCGATTTAAAAGTTAAGCCATCAAAATTAATAAAAAAAAATGCCGACAAGATAGTGTATTTGCTAATACAGGTATTGCGGCTTTATTAGGTGAACTTAGGCTTTTTTTTGAACAAAATAAAGCCCTTAATACACCACTTTTGCATCAAGTTAAGTACATCCTTCAGCGTAAAATTGCATACCTACGCAAACTAGTTTTCATAAAATTTATAAAACACAAGCATGCCTGCCGCGTTTTGTGTATAAAGTTTTACACATTTTAATTAATTAATTATTAATTATCTATGGCTTTAATTTTTTTCTGTTCGTTTTCCAACAATATTATTTATAAGTTATTAAAAAAATAAACGAAATTGTAGTTTTTTTAATAATTCAAAAGCCCAATTGTAGCAAACTATCCTACTGTCATTAATTTAGTCTTACAAACTACACCGTACTGATAATTTACTAATATGGGCTAATTTCGATTTTTGTAAAATGTAATGACCTCATTTGTCGAGCGTCTATAATTTACAGTCGATCTATATAAAAATGGCTGCATTTTTGGCTAATAACTCCAGTTGCTATTAAATGTTCCGAAAATGTATTTTAGTTGCGTAAAAATCAAATGAAAACTGATTTTTTTATCATTACATTATAAATCGGTTACTTTATTATGACTACGTCTGTATTTTTAAACAGGCTTGAAAAGTGTTTCATTTTTACTAAACCACAGTGTAAATATATTCCTATTAATAAATGACCATTACGTAAGTTACATCATCTATTGTATTTTGTAATACCGTGATATGCAACTCAATAGACTTTTTCTTTGTTTCAGATATTAAAGAGACATGCGGCCGTAGCGACCTGTGAAAACAAGTCGTGATTTCAGTGCGGTAAAACAAAACCTACATATCGAGTCAAATACGAATTTTTATATTAAATTATTATTAAAACAAGTGCTCAGTGAACGACTGAATTCGGTGTTTTTTAATTAAACATTTTGTGGTTTAATTAAATAAATATTTTGACAATAAGTTTATCGTGAAAAGTGTACACTGTGATTTGATAGTGAATCAATATCAAGAAATGTGATAAAGCTGTTCAAAAATGCTGACAAATTTATCAGGTAAATAATTCTTATAAACATATTCTCAGTCGTTTTCTTTCAAAGTAATTTGTAATTCTCAGACATCAAAACCGATTTCTATAAAGGTAAGCAGTTTATTGTTTATATTTATAACTCACATTGTTAAATGCAAGACGAAGCAAGTATTTTCTTTATTCTGAAGTTCCTTAACCTATAATTTTATAATTTATAGTAAGTGATTAGTAACATTCATTAGGTACGTACCTTGGGACATCTGTCAGTTCCTACATGTAACGCCAGAGGTTATTCGTCCTTATCTAAAAGCCAAACCTAGAAACCTGGAAGACGTCGTATCCTCACGGATACACCCGAAAAAAATGTAATTGAAATGCAACAACTTGCCAGAAATAGCAAAAAAAAAAAAAATAAATAAACGCACCTCACGTGGTTATGAAGTTGCCTAATCCTAAGTCTAGTAGTAGTACGAAGCGAAAAAATAATCAGCTTGAGTTTGAAGTTGATTTTTCAGCTTATAGTGTTGCTTAGTTATTATAAATAGTATTGTGTTGTTACTGCCCTAAGGTAAATACCGCCCTGTCCCATGGAAATGCAATATGTTGTACTTTAGGACAGTTTGTGTTTTTTTTTTTAATTCAGAATATTGTTTATTTTTTTTTAAGTTTGTGTAATGGATTTCGTTTAATAAAAACATATGTTTCGTTCTGTTTAATTGCATTATCGATTTTCCCAAAACTAAGTTGTTATACATGCAAAAAACAAAAAGTGTCTCAAGGTACGTGGTTCTCCCCTACTTGTATCTGCGTAAAAATAAGGTTCGATTGTAGTAAAAAACTTTGCACATATGCAGCCAAAAACAGTTTTTAGCTGTACTGGCATGTGTGATAATTCAATTCATATATACACATGCGTGGACTTGTTTCAAAACAAATAAACAAAACCTAATGAGTTCTAACCACATCCTTGTGAATATTTTAATAGTATTTTTGGAGGCTCTCTGATCCGCCCATTTTATCCCTCTACATATTTCGCAATGTTTTGTATTGCTGCTATGTTAATAATTAATAAAATACAATGAAACAGAGCGTAACCCCTTTTAACCCATTAATTACCTGGAAGTTCTGTTGTCACTTTCTATTACGTTATATCTTTTGCTCGTTCAATGTGAAAATTTCAGTGTGTTATTTAATATTTATAAGTTATAAATTGCTTTTGGAGTTATGTTTTTACGTAGTACAAATAAATAAAATGGTTACTTTTTTAGGTACTGTAATAGGGTGTGTAAAGTAAAATGATGAAACCGGTAAATAAACAAGAATTCAGTTATTAACCCTTTCAGGACCATAAGATTTTAGGAGCGAAAGTAACAATTTTTTTACAATTTAGGATGATCCAATTTCCAGTGATCATAATCAAGGAATGACGGTTCAGATGCAGTGTTGACATATATAAAAAATGAAAAGATACGTTCAGGAAATAATAAATGTAAAATGACACCCACTAGTTTCTTAGTTATTCACTTCTTTTAAATTTTTGGTTTGGGACAAATGTGTCCCCGTAGTCGTTAAAGAGTTAAATAAATTTCAGTTAAGGTAGTTGTCGTGGTTAAGGCACACCGTCAGAAAATTCTTAATTTTTGTATACTTATTAAGGACATGATAATACAATTACCCTGAAAATTTGAAGTCGATCGACCGTATATAATCCGAGATAAATTCAATTAAAAATTGGATAATTAACGTTGATTGTATACGATCTCTGTAGTTCTGGATCAGTTTCTTATTTATAAAAAAAGAACTAACTGTCAGAAACTTTCCAAAAACTGATAGTCTTTCAATGCATTTGTTATGAGTTTAAAAAAAATAAGAAAAAGTGTTTGACCGTCTAATTATTTATAAATAACGGTTTAAAGTTCAACAATTTATAGAAAAGTATAGATGCATATGAAGACTATATGGGTTACGTTTCCACGGGTACAGTCTTGCGTACAAATTATGGATCACTTAGCTACAAGCTAGTATACTTTTGTGGCGCGTATAATCTATAACTTTTTGACAATATTGTACCACGACTACTACCTTAATACAATCGATGTGAACTCTATCCTGTCTCAACACAGAATGCCCCTGCACCCGTTTATAATCTCCACAATTTCAGTATACGCAGTGTACATAATACAAAGCATTACACAATTAAAGAAGTCCTAAGATGTGTTTAAGAGGAGAATTGATTTGTCCAGATCCATAGGAAAAGTTAATATTTTATATCCTAAGCACAAAGCTAAGTAGTTTCGGAATATGCTTTCTACGTAACATATTTCCAAAGTTCTCTGCGTTTTCGGTACGGGTTAAACTGTATAAATTAAGCTGAAATTTTAAGCTAACCATTTTTTCAATATAGAGAACCATTTCATTGAATAATAGTCGTCAATATTTCTTTAAAACACGTCACGAGATTTCGAATTACGGAAAGGCAAATTAAAATTTTAAAGTTGTTTCTTCAAAAATGTATGAAAAAAATGCTGGAACATTTGACTTAATCAATTTTTTTTTTTCAAAATTAATTTTTTCAGTAAAAAATACGTGTAAAACTTTTGCTAATTTTCTTGCTTTTATCTGATTTTATAGTCATATAGGAAGAACGGTATATATTTCTAGGTTATTTTGTAAGCTTTACCGTCAAAAATTGAATAAAACTGAGAGATTTCCGAAACGTATGTAAATTTTATATGCACACAAACGTCCAATGCGGCTAAGAAAGGGGGCATATTGGACAGCTGGTAAACAGTCACCCTCAGAGTAACAGAGATATAACTAAAATGTTATTCATCCAATTTATAAAATTGCTCATTATCGCGGCCGCTGCGTTTCGCGTTAATTAAAATCTCGTAACAAATTATAATTTTCTCAAGTAGTGTTTCGTCATACTCACGTCGTCGTCGTCGCCGTCGCCGTTTTGTTTCTCACACCCGACGCCTTATCGCACCGCGTGGTGCGGTGCATAGATTTTAACAACAAAGTTTTTGACACGAGGATGATTAATTTCGCGTGACAGGAAACGTTTTGAATTATACACTCCCTTAGTGTACATAAACTAATTAAGAAAAGGTCCGTCGCGTCCTCAAATGTCTGCACCTGTACCTTGCTGTGCGCAAGTTAATAATTAACGTTATCTTTCACTTTAAAATTTCAATCCAAAAATGCACCTTTAAGCCGGGTCCAGACGTGTGTAACGTGTAACGTAAGATTACGTGTAATTTAGCGTCAACAGTGTGGACAGCACACGAACTCAACGCGAATCGTGAAAGCGAATCTTTGTCAAAAGCTGTTTCCACTCAGTTGCTATGAACATGCCGAATAGGAAAGTCATGATAGCTGGTGCTGCTTTTATTTATATATATTTATTAACTGAAGTTTCAGATTTTTTTAAAGTAATCCGCTTTTTTTGGATCCCAAATAACACGTTTTTCTTGAT
Organism: Venustoraphidia nigricollis; assembly: GCA_034508555.1. NCBI lineage: Eukaryota > Metazoa > Arthropoda > Insecta > Raphidioptera > Raphidiidae > Venustoraphidia > Venustoraphidia nigricollis. The sequence goes on from JAVRKA010000008.1 coordinate 10,160,498, forward strand.
ACAAACTGATAAGTTCAAGCGATTGTTCGTATCATGAACGCACACACGACACAATCATCACGAACGCCGTCCAAACGAGTACTGCGAGCGCCTTTGTGTTCGCGCTAAAAGCCGACAGCCGATGGATCGCGGCGAACGCCGGCGCGAGCGTTACATGTAAAATATCGATATATCGGTACAATTTTAAAGAGAACATGGCACTCGAAGAAATTTAGTATACATATTGGCCAGCTTAATATAATCTCAAATAGTAATTAACGGACATTATTTCTAATAAATCAAATAGTAAATAATTATCTGAAATCAAAAACAACGATAAGATTTTTTTTTTGTTTATTAATCAAACGTCTAGTATATTTAGGAACAGACAGAAATTGTTGGTACAGCAAAAAAATTTAGGTGTAAATCGAAATAATTAAAAATATTCTAGATGTTGTAGAAATGAAATGAAATATTGTATGAATAGCTATTTTTGACTGTTTTATTCCAAAAATATCGAAAAATCCGGTGAAAAAGAAACGTGTTTTACATGTGATTTATTCACTGTTGTTATTTTTGGAACGCACTTAAAAGTATGTTCCAAAAACATACGTAAAAACACATGTGTCTTTTTCAGTGGATTTTTCGATATTTTTGGAATATTTTTGGAAAACGGCCATAGTCAGTCGCGGTAGTACCTAACAAGTGTTGCTACAGGAAAAAAATATCGGTTTTCGATACTCGGAATTTTATATCGAAATATTAAATATCGCCCAAAAATATCGATATATCAAATAAAAAATATCGATATTTTTTCGACATCTCTAAATGACAAATCACAAAGCTAATAAAACGCCATATTGCACAAAAGTTTAATTGTTAAAATAAATAAAAGAAATAATCTACTGTCGCTGTCGAGACATAAATTATATACTTTTGTTTCATAATATATTTGCTGGAAGAATATGAATGGAATTAATTTTGTAGGAGGTACAATGTCCTCTCAATTAATATGCGAGATACTGTGTAAATTTACAGATCCCTACATTCCAGTTGAGATAACATTGCAATCATAGTTTGGTTTACGTCCCTTAGGTGCTCCGCCACTATACAGCGCACGGCTCCGCTATGAATACTTTATTATAATATATGCTGGCTGGTTGAAGTGTTTAAGACTTTAATAGTTCGGAATATCATGTTCTATTCTGCATCCAACTTCATCCTATTAATTTTATGCGCGCGCATCGTAGAAATCTACTCTCATCATTTCTTTATGGCGCGCCACAAGTAATGAGCTTTAAAAATTTGAAAATAATCTCATAAAAATGTATTATTGCTTTAAAAAAAATAGAAAAAAAAACTTTTTATTGTACAATCGATACTAAAAGCTAGAAAATAATTGTGGGCCCCAATATTGGGCTTTTGTGCCAACTACGAGGCTAAAAGATGCTATTGCAAGGGTGATCTAATTTTTGGAAATATTTTGAAGATTTAAAAAACTTTCCCGAAAAAGGAAGAGTCATTTTAGGTTTGTGATGGAACAGTTTTGTGAAATAATTACGAATAAGGTCGTAGTGTGACATTGAAAACGTGTGTTTTTTTGGCACAATTAATGCCAACTTATTTCTAGTAAATCGTACATAAAATACAAAAGTAATAATAATAATAATAATCATCATTTATTTCCAAAAAGATCACAAAATGATGCTTGGATAGTCATACAGATACATAATATATTCACAATTCAAGGAAATCGCTAATGTAAAAATATTTTGTAATTAAAAACTTCTTAAGAGCTATTTTGAATTGGGCCATTGGCGAAATATTTTTTATATGAGAAGGCAATTTATTAAAAATTGTTATGGAGAAATTCAACGGGCTTCATTGGAAGCTTGTTGTGTTACATTTGCTGCCTTTAAAGGCTCCACCATGTCTGGTATTATATTCATGTGTATCACCAACCATTGGTAAAGAATGGCATCTTGCTTTTATATATACTGCTGCAATAAAATATGAAAATGCAAGGCAGTGTTAATATATTATGTAATTTGAAAAATGGAACACATGAATCAGTTCTTTTTAAATTAAACATATACCTTAAAACCATTTTTTGTTTTACAAAAACTTTTTTACTTAGTCCCGCTTGACCCCAGCAGAGAACTTCGTATTTTAAAAAAGGATAAATGAATGAATAATAAGCTGTTTTAGTAACCGTAGGATCTTTTGAGATCCTACAAAGTCTTCTTATGTCCATTAGACACCTAGATTTGTCCGTTATCTTCCTTATAGAGAAAGAATTTTTGCAGAATGTTGACGAATAAGTCTACAATCATTTGCTAGCCAAAGCTCTATTTTTGGCTTTAAATTCAGAGCGTTCCAACAGCCTTAACAAAAGCGTATGTTGTTGTGAACCGGCATTCAGTTCATGTCAAAGTAATATTATACTTAAGGTAGTGAAAGAAAAAAGAGGGAACATGCAAGTCTTTTTGTATGAGATCTTTACATAAAAAGATGTTTCACGGGACATATTCATAGTTTTTGTACGACGAAGGCGTAATGCGCATATCTCAGATATAATAGGTGGTGTTGAATGTCCGGTCGTGCTTACAGTGGCTTTTATGCCAGACGTTATTGCGTCATTAAAATTATAATACGATATTTTAAAAGCTTTAGCGTTTTTATTTTTCAGTTTTGTGACACATTAACAAATGTCGTAAACCGATACTTTGTATCAGAATAGTAGTACTTGCGGGGATTTTTTCATCGACAGACGACAATTTAAACAAAACTCTAAAATCTGAGGAACACTGAACGAATTTTGTTGAGGCGCAATAATAAATAAAAACCCGGGTCGCAGTGCCAAAACCCTGCCGACAATATAGTGTATTTGCTAATATAGGTATTGTGACTTTATTATGCGAACTTAAGTTTGTTTTTGGACAAAATAAAAAAAATTGAACCCCTTAATACACCCCTTAAAATAATAATTTTATTGGTTGAAATATTGTTATCAATCCAACATCTACACCAAATTAAATACGACCTTCAGTAAGTAAATTCGTATACGCAATCTAGTGTTTTCATAAAATTTGTAAGTCCGGTCCTGTCGGGCCGATTTGCTTATAATTTTAGGAGCACTTTTTAATTGCTACTAAAGGGTTAAATTTCAATTTTGAAACGATTCTGAGAATTTTTTCGGTATTTTTGGGCCCAAAAACTTTTTTCAACCCCTAAAAACTACCCTTAAAATGACCCGATTAGGCCCATTTTAAATAGGCTTCGTGCGGTGATGGATTCCAACATGTATACCAAATTTCGTTAAAATTAATTAACTCCTTCGAAAGTTATTGCCCGCACATATATATATATATATATATATACGTATATAAATATATATATATATATATATACATATATATATAAACATTTTTAAAAATGGTGCCAAAGTGTTTAGGAGGTTATGAAACGGCGAGAAATTTTGGTCCGACACCTAGGTCCCGCCATCCGACCAACGCCAATAGTGTATGTTGCCATATGGCAAATACACTAAAAACCATGTTTATTGAACTCTCCGAGCAAAGGTAGGTCTTCCAGGTACAATTGTATACTAAGTCTATTTTAGACACGACTTTCAGTACACACAGCACTAGACTCGAGTGAAACCGGGTTTGCAGCTAATTAATAATCAATATGACTAGATTCCTTACTGCAATTTAATTCACTATAGTCTATATTACCTAGTGAATAACGTGTCTCTATTGATTATTATATAATTCGTTATTAAAACAATTATATAGCGTGACACGTTACGCTACAAAAAGTACTTTTGGATTAATTTATTTCGGCCTAGAAAATTAAACCGAAAAATTGTTACTATTTAATAATTATTATTGATTTTTAGGATTTTGTACATTCGATGAAAAAACGGAACAGTTAGACCAACCTTTCCCAAAGTGGGCGATAACGCCCCCTTGTGGGCGCTGCAGGCCTAAAGGGGGGCGGTAAGAGACCCAGAAAAAAAAATGGGGGCGTTGTGTAGAGACTTGGGGGGCGATTTATAATTTTATCTAGCTAGGAGGACTCTTAGACACCGACTGAGCTCTCGACTCGACAGGAAATAAAATTTAAGTTCAAAAATGGCTACCAAGAATTTTGGCTACAAAAACCGATTCCGCAATTGTACCCTGGATTATGGTAATTCGTTCAACGATTCTTGATAGCATTCCCATCGTCATATTTGTGTGAACGTGGATTTAGTGCTGTAGCAACGCTGCTTACTAAAAAGAGAATTCGTTTGCATGTTACCGAACGTGGCGACTTGCGGCTGTTCTTGAGTAAATTGGAACCTGATTTCAACAAACTTATTAAACAGCATCAGATTCATCCTTCACATTAGTTTTTATATAAGAATCGATTATGTTTGTTTTATTTTGAATAAAAGATACTCTGTCTGAATACTATAAAGTTGCGTTTCAATAATCATTCTCATTGGCAGGTGTAGCCCCTAAGAGTTAACTTGAGACCTGAGCGCCGTTGTGTACTACCTACTGCGCTCAGGTCTCAAGTTAACTCTTGCGGGTTATAGTAAAAGTCTCGTTTAGAATGAATTTTTAATCTCCGCTAATATAGCTCACAATAATTAATGAATTTAACTTATTATTTAGTTATAGTGGTTTTTAAGTAGGTGACAAAAAAGGGGCGCTAAAAAAATAATTTATTCTCAAAGTGGGCAGTAGACAAAATAAGTTTGGGAACCCCTGCCTTAAAGCCAATTCAGACTAGCCGTTCTCGGTTACGATTCACCGGTCCGGTTCGGTTTTCGATTAATCTAGGCTGCTCACACTATCCCGATTCGGTTCTACGATTATTCTCGGTGCGCATGCGCAATTTCGAAATATGATTGGACGTTTGATGTGTAGTTAAACGTCAACAAAAACAAGCTGGCTAGTCACGTGATTCCAGCAAGCGTCCTCATAGGCTACGGTTGCGAACGGTCCGGTTGAAATTAGAGCTGAACCTAAACGCTCGAACCGAACCGCAATCGGGAACGACTACGCTCTGATTGGTCGAGCTCCCAACCGGACCGGTGAATCGTAACCGAGAACGGCTAGTCTGAATTGGCTTTTAGACGATCACTCTCTTGTCAGTCTGTCGGTCATATAATATTTTCTCCGAATCTACGTGACAAAAAAAGTTGAAATTTAGTACATAATCCAATCATTGGTGTATAGCGTAAATAAGCGAATTCCCATTTTAGGGGTTAATTTTGGAAACCAAATTAAACAATAAAAAAGGTGCATCAAATGAAAGGGCTCGTTTTAAATTCTCACAAAGTAAATCTGACTTAATTTTAGTGTGAAGAAAAATTTTGTTTGGGCAACATTGACGTTACCTCAAACCGCATACAGGTTAGATTGATAGCCGGCCACGTGACCCGGTTTCACCACTCACGTCAGGTTACTTTATTGTCTGCGCTCGTGAATCCGTGAAAAAATATGTGCCGCAAAAGAAGGCATTAGAATATTTCACATTTGCGTGTTATATCTCTACCTTGAGCTCTTCTTCCTGTTCCCATCTCCAGGTTCCCTACTTCTGTACCTGCGGTTTGCGGTTATCTGGATATAGGTGTTCCAAAATTACGGCTGCTGCTACCAGAAATCTTACAGATGTGGTTTTTATTGACTTCTGCAGATGCGAATGCGGAAATCATAATAATAAGAATAATAATACCATCATATATATTAATACGCTAAGGTTCAGATGTTTGCCTCCCTTTTTCGAAAAAACCACACAATTGCTCCACATAAATTTTATATCATTTTATAGATAATTGCTTGCTCTATCGACATCAACAACTAAAAAATCTATTATTGCTTTTGTTTTTGCAAAATAATTAATTATAACAATTATACATTTATTCAGTATATGCAGCAATGCTGCCATCTGACGGTTCTAGCTTTGAAACAACGTCAATATGATTGACGGTCGGTAAATTTTTTTTGTTTAATTTGTAATCAAAATTCACGCATAAATACTTTTCGTATGGCAACGCTTCAGCTCAACGTTTTCGATACTTGCGCCTCTTTAGAAAAATATTTTCTTGAACTGTCACTGAGCTTCGTAAATCGTAATGTAATACAACAAAAAGAAGAAAGTTACAAAGAGTGTGAGAAATTAGAAACGAATTTTAGTGCGAATTATTCGCACGGGTATTGCTAGTTGTTAATTAAATAGAATTGCCGACTGTTTCTCAGAGTTTATTGATTTAAATTATAACAGTTCGTTTCATAGTTAGGTCTTGTCCAGATATTACTTAAAAATATAATTTTTATAAATAAATAAATGAATTCTTAATCGCTATTATACAATTTTAATTTTGTATCATTTATAAAAAATATATTTTATGTTCTTTAAGAGGACATTACACGTTTCTGGGTTGAAAAATCGGAATTTTTTTTCACTGAAAATTATTCTTTGACATCTTAAGAATGTCCCCTGAAAATTTTACGTCGATGCGACCACCCCTTCCCCTCCAAAACGAACTCTATTCATGCGCTCACGTACATCTCGGTTTACTTCCCGAAACTTTAATCGCGTTTTTCTCAAATATACATTTTTCCCTACTTTGTCCAGCATATCTCGGGCTCTAATTGTCCGATTGCCTTCAAATTTTGCACACAATGTTCTTAAGGCATATCCGTTCAATATGAATGAAATGTATTTTTTATAACTTTTGATCCGACTTTGTTAATTAAAAAAAAACCCCCGCCCAAACCGATTTTTTTTTCTTTCGATATAATTTAACAAAAAAAAAATGTTAAAAAATAGTCCATACATATGGATGAGAGCGATATGAAGTTACAATTTTTTTTTCATTTTGTTAGAGCCCAGCAGCAACGCCTCCAGCCTGGACAAAATGAAATTGTAACGCCTAACGGGAACCTCGCTAGCGGCCACCATTTTGTAAAAAAAAAAATTTAAAAAAGTCATTGAATTATAAAACCCTTAAATAAACATCCCTCAAAATTTGAAACAAATCGTTCAATTCCTTCCCTCCCTTCGCGCCTTCCAAACATTCGTCAATTTTTTTCCTCGAAAGGTGTAATGTTAAGTTAAGTAATGTTAAGTTATATCTTGAAGAATTCGCAATCTGGGCCGAAACGTCATAATTTTTTAAACCAATAAAGTTTGATAAATAATAATCATTAATTCAATAAAAGAATCAGACGTTAAAGAGGTACTTAGTAATATTTTTAACAATAAATATGACTTCTAATTGGTGAATATTAAATTTTCGAAAGAAACATTGATAGTAGACCTGTAGATAGGAGAGATGTTTTCTGGAAGATCATCGCAGGCTTGGCGCGTTGAGCCAGGCATGCATGATGGATGGTTCGGACTTTGCACTGCGTGTTACATAAATATATGTCACATTTAAAATTTTACACAGATGAAACAATTTGTTTATTCATGGTGCGGCGAACTATATTTATAATGATGATACATTTTTATTTAATGTAATGTCATTATTTAGTTGAAAAAAATGTGGGGTTGTTTTGTTGTTTTAATAATAATAATGCATCTGACGTTCTTTTCACGACATTTATTCATAAGAGGCGATATACCCACACCGTCGAAGTTACATGAATTTTGATAAAAAGTATTTTTTTTAAATACAAGATAAAACGTGTTTAGTTAAAGCCAACTAGTTGTCAAAAAAATAATAAGAAACCGATCGGTCGAGGGCTCGGTACCGTTCCATTTTCCGTGAGAATTTTAAGATTTAGAATGGTTGTTTAGATGGCCCTGTAATCTCTATTTTTTTCAAAATTTTAGCCTCACTAGTTTCAGAAATAAGAAAAGGATGTTCGATTTTTGTATCTTTTATCTTTTGAGTTCAAAATTTAAAAAAATTGTTTGTGAGAGAACACAGCAGAGAAATGTATGAAGCTAGCAGAAAGTACCTCAGAATCAACCATGCCTCAAGTTATTCAATGAATAGAGCAGTATCCAGACAAATATCTGAAATTTTATTGTTATTTATTTTATTTCCTTTAATTTTGGGCGTCCAGTTTTCTAGATATTATTAAAAATGTGATTTTTAACACGATAAAAACGAATAATTTGTTTTCCAAAATACACTAATCCATCTAGCGTAAGCCGTATCGAATATAGATGCGGTACGGTTTTGAATCACATTATCAACAACTTAAGAGGATAAAACAACATTCGACAGTAAACTGTTTAATTGACAGAGACGTTCAAACTGCCAAGACATCTGTATTGTATTATTATTATTTTAATAAAATATTTCGTACTGGCTTTTATAAATATATTTGTTTACATTATTAAAGTTAACTTATTTAACAGAACAAGACCATATCGTAAATAAAAATAACTAAGGACATTAATTTAAAAAAAATTACCTATATGAACTAAAGTTGAGATATTAAAATGAAGTTTAATTTTTTACCAGGATTTTTTTGTAAATCACTCATTTTTAGTTCTCGAAGGCAAAACGTTTTGAAATTGAGCTCCTTAAATAATTAAAATATTAAATTTTCTCGCGGTTTGGAATTTTGCGGATATACTCGTATTATGTTGTCGTTTCGAAATTATAATTTTTTATGCGTAATTTTTGATAGATTTCAATCAAGTTTATCGTATCGCTCGACGGAATTATTAATATAGATTTATAAATCTGAAAAAACGTTGTTTTAATAAAAATCACCGCTAAAGATCTTTTTTTCTTTAATTTTATATTATTCTCTTTTGAAATAAGAGGATAATGAGGGAAAGGAGAAAGATAAAAAGAGTATTCGCTTTTCGTAACGACGTCGTCTTGGTATAATAATTATTATCGACATAGAATCGTACAACTGTAATGCTTTAATGTGAGTACTTATAGGATGATTTATATAAAATGGGACGAAACAAAGTGCAGAAACTAGTTCAATTTTGTATAATTGTTTTTCGAATGCGGAAAGAATATAACAGCCAGTTAATGGGGAACTGCTTTTTATATGTCTTCGAAGCAGATAATATTTAACGCATTTATATTTAACTAGTCTTTATCCGTGGCAGCAAACATGTTGACAGAAAATTTTATATATCTATGCTATAGCAAGGTGACCGGTGGATCACCAAATTCGTGAAACAACTAAGATTGACTGAACTAGGTAACTCAGTGACAGACTGCAGTAACATATTCAGAACTCGGCTCTTTTTGAACCGGTTCAGTGAGCCGGATCACATACGGGATCCAGATGCAAAGATGCAGATCACTAAAAAGATCCGTTTTTCCCATCTCTATTCTGAATATGTTACTGCAGTCTGCCACTGAGTTACCTAGTAATGTCAATCATATCACGACCTGTAGGTATAGAATTAAGAATGCATGAGTCATTTGAGCTGACAGATGCATCAAAGCAAGAACTGATACGTAAGTGTAAAATGTGCTTCTGTGTGTTAAGTGTTTCACTGAGTTATGCGGATCCGTTGATCCGTCGGCTCAAAAAAAAGTGAGTCGGCTCTCATGGATCTTCTGTCGGAGTCGGCTCTTTGAACCGGTTCAAATCTGAGCTACCCAACTCTAGTATGTTGAAAAGCTAGCTAAATGTGACATAGTCCAAACACTAGGATGCATCCCTCGGGACTCATTCCGATTGATGATTTAAGTTCAGAAAGACCCAAATAATGAAATTCTTAAGGTCGACGGACTATGGGAACTGTGGGAATTATCATTTAGACGTGTTTTATTTTCGCTAAAAATGCGGGAACTACTAAACGGAGTTGAATGCGGTTTTTACCATTGTAGCTTATAGCCGCTCTCATGGATCTTCTGTCGGAGTCGGCTCTTTGAACCGGTTCAGATCTGAGTTACCCAACTCTAATCTGAGGTTAATTAAATTATTATTCTTTTGAAGATTGTTTTTCAATAAATTATTTGCATGTACATGCATTAAAAATTAGTATTAAATCACGTCAAAGAAGTATAACTTCAAACGCGCATTCTCACCTACTTTTTTATGAAGGTATATTTGTTTACTCTGAATCAATTTTAATTTCAGCCTGTATATTCCGCCAATGGAATTGAAACTGAAGATAATTACGGATACGCAATATAGAGCGTAGCAGGACTCTACCATTCTAAGTTTGTACATAAATCACTCGTGTCATTAACGACATTTAATTAAACATAAATGATTAAGTATAATACGGAGTACATAATTATAGCTTTGTAACAAAACCACTAAACCTCTCCTATATAATAATACTAATAATTATATCTATTTTATTCCATATATTGTACGTTTAATGTATAGGAATTGAAATACTAGAGTCATACAACCCGTTATTTCAATACTATAATTAGATTTTAATTAAAAATTGTATTGCCGAAGGGTAGATACATACTCGACCGTGTCGGTCACTCGCACTATGACTACACTTGAAAAAGATTCAGTCAGTTACCACAAAAATCTGACAGATCACAAAAAAATTTAGTTTTTTTTAGCCAAATGTGAATTTCTGCTTTATTTCATCTTCGGCTTAAAGCGAACTCATCGTTGGTATTTTTTCAGTTATTTTTTCATGTTTACAAAAAAATAACCAAAAACAATTTAACCCTTGACTTTCAGTGTGTCTTATTAAGGTGACTAGCGAGCTGGGTAGAGTAGTGGTGACCGCACTAGACTCGCATTCGGGAGGTCCGGGTTCGAATCCCGGCGGGGGCAGATGTGGCTGGGACTTTTTCCTACTGCCTCTCGCCGAGAAACGGTAATTCCTGTACCGGCCATCTTGATTGAGGTTTTCCATGGTTTCCCTCAATTAATTCCAAATAAATATCGAGATGTTTCCTTATTTGAGGCCATAGCCGATTACCTATCAAACTACTAGTTCAAAAATTACCTCCCTTATCCTAATTTCCTGTAATTCCTTCAGTCGCCCATTGCTATTACATAAGTTGAAGTTTTAAAAATGTAGAAATATAACGGGAAGTGTGGTAGATGGAAAATAGTAATGGTGCGAATGGCGTCTGTTATGACATAAAGTCGAGAAACGGACGTTAAACGCATTATTATTAAGGCGCCTAGCCTCTACAATCGTTAAATATGCTCTCGGGAAATTTCGAACTATGGTCGCAAAATACATTTTATTAGTGGTTTTATTAACTGTGTTTAAATATTAATTTGACTCAAAAATTGAAGAAAAAATCGTGATATTCGCCAATACTTTTTTACAGCACGTCACTAGATTTCGAATTACGGAAAGGCAAATTAACATTTTGTAGTTTTTTCTTTAAAAACACTTTGGTTTGCTGTATAATTTTTTTTCAAATTTATTTTTTCTGTACAAAAATTTGTGTAAAATTTTTTTTTTATCTACTATTAAATCGTTTATTTAGGTCAAATAAACTGTTAAAACTTGTCTTAAAGTTACGGGGTACATATTTCTAGATTATTTTGAAGCATCAACATCAAATATTGAATTAAATTTTTCATAGAAATTAAATATTTCTGAAATGTAATTGCATTTTACATATACACATCTAACTACCGTAAGATAGAACTATATGTGGGCGAAAAAGGGGGCATATTGAACAGCTGGTAAACAATCACCTTAATATTATTGAAATTGTTATATTATAATATATATTCGTATATGGTGGTGTTGATCCAATAAAATGTCACAGTAAAGGAAGATTTGGTTGAGGATCAATAAATAAAAAACCCGGGTCGCAGTGCCAAAACCCTGCCGACAATATAGTGTATTTGCTAATACAGGCAGTGTGGCTTTATTATGCGAACTTAAGTTGGTTTTTGGGCAAAATAAAAAAATTGACTCCTTAATACACTCCTTAAAATAACATTTTTTTTTCTTAATTGAAATAATATTATCAATTGAACCTCTATACCAAATTATATACACCTTTCAGTAAATAATTAACTATTTGCAAACTAGTGTTTTCACAAAATTTGTAAATCCGGTCCTGTCAGGCCGATTTTATTAAAATTTTAGGGACACTTTTTAGTTACTACCAGAGGGTTAAATTTCAATTTTGAAACGATTCGGAGAATTTTTTCGGTGTTTTGGGGCCCAAAAACTATTTTCAACCCCTAATAACTACCCTTAAAATGACCCTATTAGGCCCATTTTAAATAGGCTTCTTGCGGTGATGGATTTCAACACGTGGGCCAAATTTAGTTGAAATCAATTAACTCCTTCGAAAGTTATTGCCCGTACATATATATATATATATATATATATATATATATAATTTTCAAAAATGGCGCCAAGTTGCTTAGAATAATATGAAACGTCGAGAAATTTTGATCCCGCCATCCGACCGATGCCAAAAGTGTATGTTGCCATATGGCAAATACACTAATAAGCTTTACCAAAGTTTCGAAATTTAGCGAAACTTTGGTAAAGCTTATTTATTTATTGATCCTCAACCAAATCTTCCTTTACTATAATATATATTATTAAATATTTAAATTGATTATTAAAATAAAAAATAAATAAAAAAAATTGATTTTTCGATTTTAATTCTTTTTTTAATATTGCCTAATGTCGGTAATTTTGTGCGTGTCAGTTTATTTTAATGATAATATAGATAATAGGTAGCTATTTCGTATTTGACACGGGTGAGAAATAAATATAAGTACGCATTGTGATAAGTGAAAGTAAATATGAGTTCCGTTAACGAGATATTTCAAAAGTACGTCGTGGACTAATTAACGGAAAAACAAAAACTTCAATTTTCTCCTTTCCGTGTTAACAGTATTATCTAGGTGCTGTATAAATATTAAATAAGTAAGACAATTATTAGTATGGGTAATTAGCTAACATTTTGAAATATGCTGTGTAATGTGATGAATAATTTACTTAGTTTTCTCTAAAGGGACATTAAGGATATTAAATATTGAATTAGCAGATTGTACATATTTTGTGTATGACGTTTTATAGAAAAGTGGGCAGGTGCGTCTTTACATAAAGCCAGGGACGAACTTACAATTTTTTTTGACATCACTCTTATTTTTTACAATAATCAAAAAGTCAATTATTATGAAAAAAAAAGTAAGGAAAGTCGTATGATTAAGTTTGGGTTGCAGAAAGCATTGTCAAAATTTGAATTGACAATGATCTTAGCTTGTGATTGCATGATTACAGTTTTTATACATGCTAGAGCAGTCTAATGTCATGTCATGTAGAGCATTTAGATTGTACTCACACACAAAAAAAATCTACGTAGAAAAAGATCGCTTTTCAACCTAAATTTTGATCAAAATGCATAGAAAAGTGTTATTGCTAAAAGTATACAGGTAAGCAGAGTTTATAAAAATATAGTTTTAATCGAACAATTATTTTTCGAACAAAATCGATTTAAAATTCTACAATCTTTTTCTTATGGAGAAATATGTATGGTCAAAATCTAAGGTCATTGTCAAATCAAATTTTCTAACAATGCTTTTTGCAACCCAGCATAGATTGTTTGGTAGGTTTACACGTTTTCAAATTCTTTAAATATCAAAGTATAATACTCGCCACGGTTCTAAATGGTTCTGAAGTTAGGCACAAATGCATATTTTAGAGCCGTCCTGGTTATTTTGTGGGACTCCCACCACCTCCCAGTTACCGGCACAGAACGTGCGCTAGTCGGTGATTGGTTATCGCTGGTTGTCGTGTCACTTGTCGCTTCCTGCTATAAAGTACAGTCCAGTACGCTATTGTTAAGTTGTTAATTGATCAAGATGCCTAATACAGTTTTGCATAGACAAGCACGAAAAATATTTTTTTGGATAACTTTATGCAAGAATTTAGACATTTAGATTAAAAAAAAATTAAAAATAATAATATACCACGAGTTTGTAGTTTTTCAACCGACTATAACTGCGCAAGCCTCCATTTGCATCTAACTTCAGAACCTTTTAGAACCGTGGCGCGTATTATAGTAGGTTATGTGTCAAGTGCGTAAATTATTATTTTATGGCGCATCTGATATTACAATAAAACGAGATATATTTAGTATTTTTGCCCGTAGCTCCTACAAAATAACTGATTTCACCTTCATAATAAGGGTTAGTTGATAAATATAAATATTTTTTTATAATATTAGAATACGTAGTTTAAAAGATATTTAAAAAAATCTAGCATTTCGAAAATTTTGAGTTATAAATTAAAAAAAAAATAGAGAAGATAGGGCCTCACTCATAGTTTACACGAAAACTTAAACGAAAATCCTGTCTTAAAATTCTCACGGAAAACGGAATCCTCTCCACGTGAGTTCGACTCGCACTTTTCCGGTTTTTTGTTGTTCACACTGTATAGAAAGCTACCTGTATTAACTGCAAAAGTTTGGAAGTCTAAATATTCATACTTTTTATAGAATTTCAAACTTCATCTCAGTATTTTACTCTTTTTACAGGAAAAAGGTATAAAAATGTAAATGTAATATTCCAGAAACAATAAAAATATACATTCAAATGCTAAATATTAGTGATGGAACGAAGGTATCATGTATATTCGCGATAGGTAGCTCTAAACAGCCTCGGGGGATATATTCTAGAGAAACACATTCAGTGCACAAGGGGCTCACTTGTTTTTTTTTCTCTACCTACCTACGTGCATACAATGTGTTCATTTAGAAGTGTAACATAGATTAATGTGTAGTACTTCCCACAAGTATACTCATGTAATCAGGAACATTATAGTATATGATGTGTTACTTGAATTATTTTTTGATAACATATTTTATCATTACTATCACACGTGACAAGGTTATACAGTCAAAGCCCTCTAAGTGCACAGCTCGGAACCGAGCCCATCCTTTAAGTGCACACTTCCCCTACGATCTTTTTCATCCCCACTCTTCTAACTCCTATAGCTATCTTTATTCAATCAGATGCTATAAACAGTATCTCTAAAACTCTATGAATATGATGGAAATGGAAAGTTTGAAAATAGCGCGCTTACGGTCGCACGTGATTGGTCGCAGATTATTCGAAGTGGGGGCTGGGGAACGTGCACTTAGAGGGCGAGTTCGTGTGCAGTAAGAGAGCGTGTGCATTTAGAGAGCGTGCACTTAGAGGGCTTTGACTGTAAGATATAAAGGTGACATCATCTCGTTGGATAGTAGTGGGGGGATGACGTCACTCAGTGGACTGTCAATTGATATTATTTGGTTAATAAAAAATATGAACAGTTACCCAACTGACGTCATTCGCTAACGAGGTAAACTGTGTCTAATGACCTTGCTATTGAGTAGAAATAAGCAGAGCGGATAAAACGGTATGGTTTGAAGCTATTTATTATAATTTTTTGGATTGTAGTGGCTTTCAGAAAAATGTGTCTATTTTATGAACGAAGTCGTAATTTAAATTACAAGCTCCGTGTTAACAATATTGAACGGTCTTCTAGCTGACGTCATTAATGAGGTAACCTGTGTAATTAAATGACCTTGGACACCGGGTACACTCGAGTCTACATTCTGTATGTATTTACACGTTTTTTCTATGCAGCTTGTATGAAGCATAGGGTACTTCTGTCACATAGACAAGCTTGGCCTAGTTAAATATTATCGCCTTGTCGCAACGATATTTTTGTTCATTTATATACTTGACATAATTTTCGAAGTTGTATAATTAAGACCAAAAGTCGATAGATGTAATTAATACGCGGTGTTTGCGAATCTCGGAATATGGGATGTTGACTATTTTTGGGAAAGTGTTTTAAATGGTGCCTATAATACTTATTATGTTTATTTGAATACGACCCAAGCTTTAAAAATCATGTATTTTAAATTGCGTTTCAAATTTCGGTCCAAAACTTGTCACGTGACTGCCGTGACGTCAGACTGTCACAAAGTAGCAGGCTCTGCTCATAAACGCTGGTAAACTGATGAAAAGTCGTTTCGTAGTCGTTGCTATAGTTACATGTAATTTGACGTTTCCCATAAACAAATAATGATAAATTACGCACTAAATATTAACCAACCAATGAAATCTTTTGACAGCGTCTGATAATGTTTATGACTGAGTGACGTCATGCACTCGGATTGGTATTCGTTGTCACGTGACTTGAGAGTGATTTAATTAGGTTTTATTTATTAAATATTAATTACATTCCTTAAAAATAAGGAAAAATATTGTGTTTCTATTATAGAAATTACCAATTAACGTTAAAATTATGTTTTTATTTGAATACAGTCAACATCCCTTTTCTGTGAAAAATTTGCAGTGTCCGCTAAAAGTTAAATTGTAAAAAAAAGTAAACAGTAATAAATAAATAAACATAAAGGATGTAGAGAAAATTGTCTTGTGATTTTCCCTAGACGCGTCGTCAAAAAAATAGCTAGAATTAACGAGAAAGAAAATAACATAAATTTTCAGTTTTTAAATTTTACAGAGTCTCAATAGCGCGCTGAAGTTAATAATATATTTAAGAAGGTAAATATTAGAGTGTGACTCATCATTCGCTTAATGGGGTGGTGAATTCATGAAACAATGTGAAGCATACCTGTTCTACGCATAAAACTGATTCACTTATATTATATTATGAAATATAAGAAATTCGTAAAATCAGTCCATTTTTTTTTTAATTGTAAACTCTTATCTGCTTGAGTCGTTGAGAAGTCATATGCCCATTTAAATAGCTAAGAATTATTGAGGTGAAAAGTTTATCTTTTAATAAACAGATAATAACTATTGTTTGCTATAATTGTTAAGAAACATTCATTGTTGGTACGCTATATTAGAAAAATTTACTTTCAAACATTCGTCACCGTCGGGGCTTAAACCCGAATCTTTCCACTTTCGCGGCGGAATGAGTTATCAATTATTCTACGGTGCACACAATTCAACAGTCAATTCCTCATTGTTTGAAAGTAATTTTTTCTAATATAGCATTGCAACAAAGAATGTTGCTTAACAATTATAGCAAACGATAGCTATTATGTGTTTATTAATTTAAGTCTTACGAAACTATACCGTGATAACCTTTACTAATTTTATCTTCTAAGTTCAAACAATTACTCAATTCATTCAGAGTTATTTTTTAATTGTTGTTTAGTTAAAATTTCATTCAAATTCGGTCAGTCCATTAAGCGTTAAAGAAAGACACGTAAACAGCTGATTTATTTTTAACATGCTTTTCTTAGCTTTACCTGAATGTAAAACACAGTTTTTTATTCTTATTTGAAATTAAGAAGAAGGATATAAGACCAAAGAAGTTGGTTTACGTTATTTGCACAGTAGCTTAACGGAACTGTTTTGTGGTGGGAGAAACGGAACATTTATGGTGGAAGTGACGGAACAGGTGTGGAAATTTCAGTAACAAAGAAAAACTGACTATGCAAATCAGATTCTTATAAAAAAGTATTGTATTTTCATAGATACTACGCATGTGTGAAAATTGATGATCCTGTTATTAAGATAGTTCTGAACAATTAATCTTTTTTCTATCTGTTTTAAAACTTATTGATGTGACAGTCCGGTTTACAAAAATCTTGTTCCATAATATAATAATAATAATAATAATAATAATAATGCGTTTAACGTCCGTTTCTCGACTTTATGTCATAACAGACGCCATTCGCACTATTACTATTTTTTCATCTACCACTTCCCGTTACTTTCTACATTTTTTACAACTTCAACTTATGTAACAGCAATGGGCGAATGAAGGAATTATAGGAAATTAGGATAAGGTAGGTAATTTTTGAATTAAGAGTTTGATAGGTAATCGGCCATGGCCTCAAATAAGGAACCATCTCGATATTTATCCGGAATTAATTAAGGGAAACCATGGAAAACCTCAACCAAGATGGCCGGTACAGGAATTACCGTTCTCGGCGAGAGGCAGTAGGAAAAAGTCCCAGCCACATCTGCCCCCGCCGGGATTCGAACCCGGTACCTCCCGAATGCGAGTCTAGTGCTGTCAACACTACTCTACCCAGCTCGGGTCTTGTTTCATAATAGTTTAAGTTTCTCCCACCAGATATTGTATCGTGTTATATCAAATATCTGTTCAAAATTTTCTACTATCAAGCAATGTTTCTATTAGCTCTCTTGCATGTTTCGAGCTCAATTTTACTGTTATGCAATATATGCTTAAAGAATGGATGTGTAGACGTTGTGTACACACTTGTTATGTAATAGAAAACTGAACAAAAGAAACAATAAACACGCTTCATGCATTCGACTTAAGAATAAAGTTCTATTTTACCTTTCTAGCTTTTGGATTTACATATGTACATACGATGCAGTCGGTCGACAATGTATTTTATATATATTTTTGCAATTTGCATCAAAAAAAGAATAACGTTTACAAACGATCACTTTTTACTAATAATTTCACTGATTCAACTGGTCGGATTTAACCTTAGCGTCGCCCTGGGCACTATAAAAAATGCCGCCCCATTACCGAAATTTTGCATAAAATTTACAAAATTTCGATATACAGTTTTTAAATAAATAAAATGACTCATTGGTGTTTGGCGTTTCTCGGAGAAAGACAGTAAGAAAAATTAAAAAAGTCCTAGGGTTTTCTCCCTTTAAGGATTCGAACGCAGTACCCTATGCATATTAGTCTAGCGTATATAAAATAAAACTCTATGCAGAAATGAAAACTCGTAATTTGGTAGATGAAATGAACTGTCAAAACTGAGTACTGCTTGAAAACTATTAAAGAACTATTAAAGAAAAAGTCCAGATCTAGAAAATATGTATCATTATTGTATATTTTCAAGTTTTTCTCAGTGCTGCATAAATGATTATATAATCTTCTACACTGTGACAGTTTCAAGTGCATTCTTTTATAAATTTTCAGTTTTCAACCTTATCTACAACCGTTATTGCTTATTGTCGTTTGGGACTTCCCTTTCTAATATAGGCATCTACATTATAATGTTGGTGTTCGCTTTTCTTCCGAACCCGCCCGACATACGATCGGGAAAAATACGGTGCAGTCTAAAATCTGTAATTTTTTTATAACAAAACGAACTTACATTTCAGTCGTGCTTCTATCGTTGTAAAATTTGTATTAAATATAAACATTTTTGTGATTGAAATAAAAAAAACTAAATCTAAAAAATTCCCCTTGTCAATGTATAGTTACATTTCTACAAAATGTAAGTCTCACTGTAAAAAATAAATTTTGGGCACTAGGATGGTGCAATGTCTTGAAGCTTTTTTGTTTGTATTTGTTTATTTTGAACTCAGATTTGTAATGTAATTTTAAAATACATCTGGAAAGGTTTCTGTACTATAACATCTTTCTTATAAAATATAGAGTTCTTTAATTTAAACTTTTCCATCAGTGAACAATGCCTTTTTTTTGTATGTATCTTATAGTTCTTTTTACTTTTAAAAGCAATTTTTTAACACTAAGTTCTTTTAAGTATTTTTTTAAATTATTTTTTATTCTTACAGTCACTTATATTATTGTCATTCAGAAAGCTTTTAAATATTTAATTGAAAAATCGTAAAAAGCTCTGTCATTCGTTTGAATAAAGTGTTGTGAACATGTGAATCACGCAGTGTTTATTTTTCAAAAGAAAGAGAGGGTTCTGTTCCTCATACAATTCTATATACATCCACTACGCAAACTATTTATTTTCGTTAAAGCTGTTTAAGAGAGAACTATTTATTTTTAAATAACTTATAAGTATCAAGGGCGTAATGAAGATAATTTTGACGAAGAATAAAGTCCAAACCATCCATATCGATCAATCGCTCGTAAGTTAAGGCTGCTCTGTACATATTTTTTTAATTTTACCTCTAGGAAACAAATTACTTAACCGATTTAAGCAAAAAATTCTACAACACCATTCCATCATCTTTTTGAACACAACGGCGTTGAAATGTTTCAAATCGCTTAATCCCACGAGAAGACTAAATAAACGTTAAAAAAATCTAAAATTGGTTTCTTTACGGTTCCAGTTGCGTAAGTTTCTTAAAAATATCACAGAAATAATTTAGCTAATAGTTTGCTACAATATTATGAAACACTGATTGTTGCAATAATAATGCGATATTAGAAAAATTTGCTATTAAAACAATGTCACTCTCGCTATCGCGGCGGTTAAATTACTAATTACTCTACAGTGACAAACTTTAATAAATGAGATCAGAGAACTAGACATTAAAAATTTTAAAAAACTATCAAGAAAATTCTCATAGAAAAATGCTTTTATACTGTTGAAGAGTTCTTTGAATGTCACTATGTATTGTAATACGAAACATGACAATAAACTATTATTATTATTATCATTGTGAAGGAAATATTCCTTAAAAAATTTTGCATCCACAAGCACCCAAACTTCGGGTTCGTCACCGTCATACTAGGGATACTTGTGGCGCAAGTTGTAACTATAACCGCGTCTCAAACCATGAAATGGGCGATTACAGTGAGTTTGGGTCGTGCGCACGGAGTACACGGAGCGACCCAATAAGCACGGCTTTTTGCATACGGCAAATTAGTGACTCAGCAATACGCTGACATGCCGGAATAGTTTTCATATTTGCTAACAGTGACGGTTTTGCTCCTCCAAGAACACCAATTATAAGGACAATTAATTTAACAGTATACTCTGACTACTGCTTTCTGAGCTCAAAAAGAAGATCTTCATATTTTGTCCGCTTCTCAGTCTCCTTTGCGGCTATGTTCGTTTCAGCAGGGGCTGAAAACTCGATAACATACATAGTTCGCGCAGGTTTATTATTATCATTATTATTATAATTATAGACGCCAAATTGATTACATTCGTTTTAGGCTGGTTGAAAAAATAACTTCTGGAACAACTCAATAGTATGATCTTATTACGTAAGGTAAAAATGTTAAGCGTGGAGTCAGCACATAGAATATTTTATATAATTTAGAGTAGGTAATTGTATTTTGATTTACTATTCTCTTTTATAAGTTGTCAAATATTTGTTCATCTTTTTGAGCGCTGCTAGTGCATGTTTTCGGTACTACATTTTTATTATTTTATAAATGTCACCCAACATTCCAGCTGTCTGCCTCCATTTTACTTTTTTTAAATGTCTGTCGTATGTTTATAAAGCTCTGTTTATAATCCTTGTTTTTTTAAAAGGTTAGCCTGTTAAACCGTTTTACTGCAAATGAAAAAATAACTTGCCTACGTTTGTAAATTATGAAATGTGACATTTATGAGAATACGTAAAATTTAAATAGCGGTTAGTAAATGAATATCCCCTAAACCCTTCATTTCAAATGTGTTTCCTTCACGTATGAAGGTAGATTTATATCATCATTTCAGCATAGATTAAACACATATATAAATATTTAACCTTGGAAATTTGAACGCTTCAATATGTTGAACAGACATTTAACATAAGTTCAACGAACTTTGTTTGTATTCTGTACACTCTGATTCTATCGAATTTTTAGTGTTCCCTTTATGTTATAATATACACTATTGGCGCTAGGAATTGCAATCCAGCGGCATTTTCAATCCAACTGGATTTGTGCTGGATTAAAGCAAATCCAGCTGGATCCAGCGCGGATCCAGCATTAATAGATTTTTCAAAAAAATGTAACAATTTTTTAATTCTAGAAACGTTAATAACATTTACATCAAATACTCGTTTTTTTGGCGTTGGTAAAGTACTCTAATTGTAAGTAATAGTTACGAGTATCCGGTGCATAATTATTAATCATCACAATACAGTCTTAAAGCACCTAAATTGATATTCTAAATATCTGAAATAATTATTCGTTTATCTATTTTACAAACGTAGTCTCAGTTTCTCAGTCTCAATAATTTTACAAACAAAATTGCGTTTCCCGCATATAAAATGTTTAGTTAACTCTTATTAGAAACAAAGCTCTAATATAAATTATATTATATAATTTAAAACTTGACTTTGAAAGAATAAAGCCAATCAATTATGTAGGTAACAGTTTTTTTTACTTTTTTTAAAGTACGATCTAAAAAAAGAAATTTTATTATTATATTATTTATTAAATATTAATTTATTAATTATTTTTTAAATATTAGTTAATTGATCTTAACAAAATTTGGCCTACTTGTTGGAATTCAACAACGCACGATTTAAAAATGGGCTTAATCGGGGCATTTAAAATTCTCCGAGTCGTTTCAAATTTCAAATTTCACCCTCTAATGAAGATTAAAATGTGCTGTTAAAATTTTAATAAAATCGGCCAGACAGGACCGGACTTACAAAAATTTCATTAAAACGCTAGTTTGCGGATTTACTTCCTGAAGGGAATTTGATACAGGTGTTGGATTGATAAAACGATTGAAATTAAGAAAAACATATTTTTAAGGGCTGTATGACGAGGTTAAAATTTTTATTTTGTCCAAAAAGAAACTTAAATTCACATAATAAATTGGCATAGCAAATTCACTATTTTGTCGGCAGGCTTTAGCACTGCGACCCGAGTTTTTAATTTCTGTAGTAAGAAATTGGGTTGATATTGTTAAGATTTGATACCAACTTAATTTTTACCAGATATGAAGTCCCCGGCCAAACCGTTAATAATGGGATCAAATCTCCGCATTAAATCGACGTTCTCGCAAACGAAGCCGCCGGTAAAAGCTAGTTAAATTTATAATAATTATGTACCTTGTTGAGTGTTTTGTCGTTTGCATGTTTGTTTCAGTTGCTTTTATACTTCTAAGCACAATAATATAAAAGTAGGAAGAAGTATACAAAAGAGAAAATTTTAATTTTCTGGTTGCAATTTCTTTTGAAAAAAAATATACTATGACATGTACTTTTACTTTGTTAGAGATTTAATTATTCTTTGAAATTCTTTTACAATTCTTTAAATATTAATTAAAAATAAAAGAAATATTAAATATGACTTTGAGGCTGCAAAGTACTAAATAATTTAATCGTCATTTGAAAAGAACACTTTTTATTAAAAAAACTGAAATTTTATACAACAAACCAATGTAATTTTCCAGATGAATCTTTTTTTATTGTTTGTACAGTTCACTTGGCTTACTGTCTTTTATTATCGTTTAAATTCACTTGAAATCTTTTGGGTATAAACTTGATTATACGTTTTATTAATTTTATGAAATTAATTAAAATGTTTGCATTTCAAACAAACCTATACCAAATGTTTCCTTGCACACAACTTGAAATAGGTACATATTGATTTTTCAAGTTCAAAATTTTCAAGAAATTTATATAAGAAGAGTTATTAAGAATAAGTTGAACAGCCTAAATTTGTCAGTATTTTTAGCAAACATTTTAAAGGAAACACTTTAAAATTACACTTCCCGTAAAATTGACAAGTACCACGTTTTTTGATATAATTTTTAAGGAAAAAATATGT
This sequence comes from Venustoraphidia nigricollis, assembly GCA_034508555.1. Classification (NCBI taxonomy): domain Eukaryota; kingdom Metazoa; phylum Arthropoda; class Insecta; order Raphidioptera; family Raphidiidae; genus Venustoraphidia; species Venustoraphidia nigricollis. The sequence goes on from JAVRKA010000008.1 coordinate 10,183,811, forward strand.
GTTTCTAAAATTCTTAAGGTAGTTGTCGTGGTTAAGGCACACCGTCAGATATACTTATTAAGGACATGATAATACAATTACCCTGAAAATTTGAAGTCGATCGACCGTATATAATCTGAGATAAATTCAATTAAAAATTGGATAATTAACATCGATTGTATACGATCTCTGTAGTTCTGAACCAGTTTCTTATTTATAAAAAAAGAACCAACTGTCCATGGTTTCCCTCAATTAATTCCAGATAAATATCGAGATGGTTCCTTATTTGAGGTCATAGCCGATTACCTATCAAACTCCTAATTCAAGAATTGCTTACCTTATCCTAATTTCCTATAATTCCTTCATTCGCCCATTGCTATTACATAAGTTGAAGTTTTAAAAATGTAGAAATATAACGGGAAGTGTGGTAGATGGAAAATAGTAATGGTGCGAATGGCGTCTGTTATGACATAAAGTCGAGAAACGGACGTTAAACGCATTATTATTATTATTATACTTGTCAGATACCTTTACAATTTCTTTTTGACAGATCTTTAAAACAAAGGAACAGCTGACTTTTTTAATTTTCAAAAATATTTACGAAACTATAAAGTTAAAAAAAAAAATTTTTACAAACCTTTCTTAGAAAAATAAATAGAACATAAATCATAATGGAAAAGTATATCATTATATGAGAAAAAACAACGTTTAGCATATATTTCTTTTGCGCATGCGCCGATTTTCCCCCAAATCAATAGGGCTCTTCATATTTACATATCAAACATTCTCCCAAAATTTGGTTTCAATCCGGTCATCCGTTTGACCTGTATCGTGCTCACAGATTAACAGACAAGCAGACTAACAAACGAACAGAGTTTTTCCAAAAATATGTTTTTTGGATTTAGGAGACCTCAGATCGAAAAAATATTGTAAAATTTGGAAAAGTCAATTTTGACCTAAATTAGTACTACCATTCCCCACTAGTAGGTTGGAATAGTAAAAATAATATATTATAAAATTAGCTTCCTTGATAATTAAACAATCATGGGTCGGCTTTTATGCTGCATTTTAATGAAAGCTTGTTTTTAAATATTTTTTACCTATTTTAGTATGTAGACAAAACCACACCCAGACCTCTTCTTTATTATATTATGATACGTGCAGATGTTTAAAGCTTCCCATAATTTTTTTACACCATTTTGCAAATGTTGTTCATATTAATTACCTGTATTGGTGTTAATTTCAAAAAAGTAACGTACCAGACAGCATTTCACTAAACTCTTGGAAAAGGGTAGTATTACCAACTTTTACATAAAAAAAACTTTAAGTAACTTTTATCAAAGTGACTAGTAATGAATATTATGACGTAATTCAAGCCGTGCTAATGACAAAAACTTTTGTACATTTTGTTACGTTTTAAACTAACTATACAGGCTGTAACAAAGTTCAAACTATTAATTTACATAATGGTAAATACTGACGACTAATTAGTACCTACATACAATTTTTGCCCTCGGACGAAACAAAAGTGATACGTTTGTTTTTTACATAGTGTCGCATTCGCCATAATATATGTTATTACGCACGAGAAACATAACCTATGAACCTACTATATCAATTTTATTTTACATCGGCTTTGTTTTACTATTCCAACCCACTAGTAAGGAATGGTACTAATTTAAGTCAAAACTCACTTTTCAAAAGTTTACAATATTTATTCGTTTTGAAGTCCCCTGAATTCAAAGAACACATTTTTGGAATATTTATGTGCTTCTGTTTGCCTGTAGGTTTAAATTTGTTTGAAAGCGTCTAGCCGTTGTTTTAAACCACGTGAACAGGGTTGCCAGATTGGACGATTTATCGCTAATTGGGCGAATTTCGAGTATGTGTTGCGCCTAAACTATTGAACGATTTTCCACAATTTGGGTTATTTTGAAAATAGTCCATATAAGTACTAAATAATTAAAAATTTTTGAACCGTGTTTTTTCCATTTTAAATAATTATAAGATCAAAATTTCAATTTTTATTCTCAGATGTTGAGCGTCTATAATCTACAATCTCTCTCTCAATTTTTATTCCTAGTATATATGTAAACAAACTTTTTCATGTACTATTTACTAAATGGCGACAATCTGGCAACCCTGATTAAAGTTTGGGGTTGGCTTTAAACCGGGTAGCTGGCAACATGCTAGTAGCTTTTCTCAAAGGTGACCTTAGTTTTTGACCTTGTATACGATACTTAAACAATAATAGGTCTACCTACGTTCGTCTAAGACTCTAAGCCATTCGCAACCTCTGAGTCACGCGAATAAATATTTGTATTTAGGATAAAATGATAGTCTTGAATGCATCTTCTTGAGTATGTAGTACACAATTTCCAGGTATACACATTACACTAGAGTCTTCCATAGTAACGTGAATAGATAGAGTTATATCAATGCAGACTACATAACAAAGCCGTAGCAAACTTTCTCAAGGGATTATTGTAAATATCAGAAAGTACTATAATACGACGATCGTCTTACGTCATCGTCTTCACCAGTGTCTCTCAACATGTTTGAAATTTTGATTTATTATTGTTATTCTCATAAAATAATTTTCAATTATTAATGTATTTGCCATATGGCAACATACACTATTGGCGTCGGTCGGATGGCGGGACCTAGGGGTCGGACGAAAATTTCTCGACGGCCCCAAAATATCGAAAAAATTCTCCGAATCGTTTCAAAATTGAAATTTAACCCTCTGGTAGTAATTAAAAAGTGTCCCTAAAATTTTGATAAAATCGGCCTGACAGGACCGGATTTACAAATTTTATGAAAAAACTAGTTTGCAGATAATGAATTATTTACTGAAAGGTATATATAATTTAGTATAGAGGTTCGATTGATAATAATATTGCAATTAAGAAAAAAAATGTTATTTAAGGGGTGTATTAAGGAGTATAATTTTTTATTTTGCCCAGAAACCAACTAAAGTTCGCATAATAAAGCCACACTGCCTGTATAAGCAAATACACTATATTGTCGGCAGGGTTTTGGCACTGCGACCCGGGTTTTTATTTTTTTCTATTTGTTACAGTACTTACTTGACAAAGTTCTGAAATCAGGACGAAACGTTGTACGAAAATAAATAAAAATCATCAAGTCAGAGTATATAATTTATCTAATTTAAACATCTGTGAAGTCTGTTTAACTATGGATATGAAGCAAATTAACGTAAATTATTGAGAAATTTATTTTGAGTAAAAAATCTCATGAAAAAATGCATTATTTCAAATCTTTATTCAACTTCACATGCTTGTCAGTCAGTTTGGGTTACATCTCGCAACTAAATTTTCGACTAGTTCTTATTAAGCTAGAGTTTTGAAACAGGTCAGGGCCATCTTTCCCACTGGGCACGTGCCCAGGGCCCCGCGATCGAAGGGACCTCCTAGTTCTTGCCAGATCAACATTCCATTACTGATACCGCCCTCAAATATATATCACAAATTTTTTAATGATGTATTTGTCAATTATTGATTTGCTTAGTAATAGATCTCTTTTTTTAAGAAAAAATAGTCTTCCGTAATAGTCATAGGGGCCCCATTATCCTAAAGTGCCCTGGGCCTCCAATAGGTTAAAGACGGCCCTGATGTAGGCGTATGTTTGGTGACAGTGCAATATGGTAATACCCATATGGGTTTAAATCTAATATGGCGGACGCTCCGAGATGGCTGATTATAAGAAGTCCAGACTAAATTGACAGTTGCAATGAAATCAATGCACTTTTTGCCATCTGGAAACCAATAGTCGTTGTAAGGGTCATCCAGTGAATAAAAGTAAAAATCGAAATAAAATTTTGGAATTATTTTCCAATATTCTTAAACTGTTTGAAGACTTTATTTCAATGAACTATTAGCATGTATATTAAAAATTGGTTTTTAGTCACGCCAAAGAAGTATAACTTCAAACGCACGTAAATAAGTACACGCACCCACTTTTTTAAAATTAATCTAAAAAAAGCCCGGGTGGCAGTGCCAAAACCTTGCCGACAATATAGTGTATTTGCTTGTATAGAGCCGTGTGGTTTTATACTTTTATTATGTGAAATTAAGTTTGTTTTTGGGCAAAATAAAAAATTTAACCCCTTAATACACCCCTTAAAATAACATTTTTTTCTTAATTGTAATATTATTATCAATCTAACGTCTACACCGAATTAAATACACCCTTCAATAAATAAGTCACTATCTGCAAACTAGTGTTTTCAAAAAATTTGTAAGTTCGGTTCTGTTGAGCCGATTTTATTAAAATTTTAGGGGCACTTTTTAATTGCTACTAACGGGTTAAATGTCTATTTTGAAACGATTCTGAGAATGTTTTCGGTATTTTTGGACCCAAAAACATTTTCCAACCTCTAAAAACTATCCTTAAAATGGCGCGATTACGCCCATTTTAAATAGGCTTCTTGCGGTGATGGATTTCAACACGTGGGCCAAATTTCGTTAAAATCAATTAACTCTTTCGAAAGTTATTGCCCGTACACATATATAAACATTTTTAAAAATGGTGCCAATGTGTTTAGGAGGCTATGAAACGTCGAGAAATTTTGGTCCGACCCCTAGGTCCCGCCATCCGACCGACGCCAATAGTGTACGTTGCCATATGGCAAATACACTAAAAATCAAGCTCTCTTTTAAAGATAGGAAATGAAACCAAGACTCCCTTCTGTAGAGAGTTGATATCGTTATGTTGTGATCAATCTGTGAATTCACTGTAACAATTCGTGACTCGTGATTCGTGAATAATGCATAAGTAGTAATAGAATCGAATTGTTGCAGCGAGCTGTCAGTTTGTCTGACAGGTGTCAGTAGCGCCTGTCATTATATAATCCGTCTGTTTAAGCAAGGTTTAGTTGTCAGCGTGTTAGGAAAATCAAACACGTGATGTAACAATAGTTGAAGTATCATTGTTACTGCAGTGTTCAAAACTACTAATATTGTGTTATAGTAATTAGTCTACACTATTATTATAAAGAGGAAAGATTTATATTTTTGTATGTTTGTAATGAATAAACTCAAAAACTACTGTGCCGATTTAAAAAATTCTTTCACCATTAGAAATTTATTGCTAGAAAATATTAGGGATCCTTACTAAAACTTTAGTAACGTAACCCAAGGTGTAAAAAAAAATGCCATAAAACATCTTTCGTCGCATGCGCTGCGGAAACTATTGATGATAGAACAGAAGTACGTTCTACAATATTAAAGAACATATCAATAACTACAAAAAACTTCGCGATACTATATGTCCAACTATTATCGTTATGTCACAATAACCACTTTTTACATTTTAATAATCTATATAGATAAAAGACGATGTATATGTAATCTATGGACTCCAAACGGGTAGACCATTTTTGATGAAATTTTCAGACAATATTTAGATTAGCCCAGCGGGTGATCTTCTGAAATTTGGTAGCGATCGGATCAACAGAATTTTTTAAATTTCTTTTTGGGAAATAAGATTTTTCTTCGATTTTTGAACATTCACAAATAAAAGCGATTGAATTCGCGCAAATTCAATACACGTTGAGAATTTAATGATAATGATTTTCATCTTTTATATCATATATATTACATTTACACCCGGGGGAAGCCGGACTGGACCGCTAGTTATTCGATAATTACACACGAAACTGGCCTCAGTCAGTTTTTTTCGCTTTTATTTGGTTGCTTGTTGAGCGTCTATAATCTGCAACATTTCTCATTGTAGCCTTATATTCATTTTTAAGGCCCTAACAGATTTTTAGTTTTAAAAATTTAATAGTGAATTATATATGCAGACATTTGATATTCTTCAAGTTTATTTTTAAATTTATTTTCAGTATCAATACTTTTACGTAACTTTAAAGGGGAAATGATTCAATGGAGAGGAAATATAGGAGAAACCTTGGTAACGCAAAATGGATAATGCATCAATGGAACGAGTTCATAACTCTAATGAAGTTTCATTTCCCCATGAGATTTTGAAGTGAAACTTCTTTAGCGACGTATCTGTATATGAAATTTTTTGTAACTCTAAGGGGAAAATAATTCAACGGCGGTGAAATATAAAAGAAACCATGGTAACACAAAATTAAGGGGGAAATAATTCAACGGAGGACAAACAATTTCTCCTTCAGTTTTATGTTACAAAGGTTTCTCTTATATTTAATATAAGAGAAACCTTTGTAACGTAAAACTGAAGGAGAAAGTGTTCCACGACAGGAAAATATAAGAGAAATCTTGGAAACGAAACATTAAAGGGGAAATAATTCAAGGAAGGGGGAATATTTGAGAAACCTTGGTTACGCAAAATTAAAGAGGAAATGATTCAATGGCGAGAAAATATAAAAGAACCTTGGTAACGTAAAATTAAAGAAGAAGTAATACAATAGCGAAAAAATATGGGAGAAACTTTGGTAACGCAAAATGAATAACGCATCAACGAAACGTGTTCATAACTAAAGAATTTTCACAAGTTTTTAGTTTTTTTCCACTTCTGTGTTAACAGAAGAAAAAAACTCTCCTAACTCGAGAGTAAAATCGACTCACTTCCGCTCTATTAACGCGATGAGTCTATAATGTACTTAGTAGATGGTATCACCCACACTATATTTGATATAAAAAAACTCTAAAAGAAACTTTTAAGGCACGTAAAATGGTCATTACATTTTTACGTTTTAGGTAATGGAATTGTTCTAAAATTAAACACAAAATTTCCTTTTCTAGCTTTAAGTAACTTTCAATATTTACCTTTCCTAGCAAGTTTAACACATCTACGTCTTTTAAAAAGTTTTAATAGATTTTTTAAATTATAGCTGTTTTGGGGCAAACACTTCGGTAATAAAACTATCGAACTGTAATTGTCTAAGCCACCTGAGAGTACTTAATATTATTTTTCAGGTTAACGGGAAGTAATAAATGCATTTTACAACTTTCTGACCTGTGAAAATATCAGTAAAACCAAAGTGTTCCCTAAACAATAATTACAATCAACTTAAAACAGGTTTACTTCAATTATTGTATTATTATATGTTTTCAAACATATACAATTAAGTTAGCAGGAAAGTGGACAAATTGATGTGAATCAATAAACTAATTATTAATTTAGTGACGTTTCGGTCATTTATTTATTTGCTAACTTAATTGTATATATGTTTGAAAAAAAATATGGACGCAACAATTTCCAATGAAATTGTATGTTTTATTTATTTACTACATTGCTAAAGTTAATAACATAATATGTAAAAATTAGCACATTAACGTTATCTCTCTGTGGCCAAATAAAAAGCAAACATTTTCATTTGTTTGATGACAAAATGTAAAAATGAGCACAATAGTCAGGGGTGGATCTAATTTTTCAGGGCCTAGAGCATTCCAACCTATTACGCAATTTATGCAATGGATTTACTAATTTTTGTACATAAACTAGCTACAGCTGACAACAAAAATAAAAACAATAGTGATTTTAATACGCACATAAAGAAGTATAACGCATAACACGACTTTTTTTGAAAAGCGTGCTTCATGAAATGGTTATAAAATATACAAAAATATCCCAAAAATCAATAATAGATTTGCCGAATTTAAAAAAATGTTGAAACAATACATAATTAATATGGTCTCATATTCTATAATCGACTTATTATTGGATTAATTATTCTAAAATTTTTAATTTTTTTTTAAATTTTATATTCATTTTATGTAATAGCGCAACAAATAAAATATTTACTAAAATGAGGCTCCATTTTTTGTTAGACTAAGATTCTTGTTTAAGGTAATAACTCATTTTAAATGGCATCTGCTCAAACAACCAATACAACTAGTAACTCAAAAAGTTGTCAAAATTCAACCCAAAATTTTATTTAAATTCACCCTGTCAAAATTCATCCAAAAACATGCCAAAATTCACCTAAAAAATTGTCTAAATTCACCCAACAATTGTCAAAATTCACCCAAAAAACTCACCCATCGCAATGCCAATCATTAATATTAACTATTTTTTATTAAAAAATATAAATAATTTCAAACTTTTTAAAAAACATTTAAAGACGTTTTTAATTAATGGATGTTACTATAACATAAATGAATTTTTAAGTAGATAGTAAGTAGATAATAAGTGACTGAATTGTAGATATTGACGCTATTATGACTTGTACCAGGTCCTTTAAATAAAGATTATATTATTATTATTATTATTAAACGATAACTGCACATTGTTAATGAAAAAGTATTAAAAAATTATAAGTAAGTAAACAATTTTTGTGGGCCCTTGACATTTGGGTAACCCATGGTTTAAGCCTTACTAGTAACTATATAGATCTGTCCCTAACAAGGCATTTTGTATTTTTTCCTGTAAATAAGACTTTTCAGTAAATCGTCTATCTATCGATGTCCTTGATTAGAATCCCTGCAGCGGCTGATACAGGTTTTAAATTACATTCACGCTTCTGTAGTGGTTAGTGACGTAATTATAGACAATTGTGTCCGTCTCTGTCGCACTTGCGTACAGAGTCTCTATAAGTGTTTACGTAATGAACCATGTACATTTGAGGACGTCTCCATCTAATTTCGTTCGGTCGAGGAAGTGTCTACTAAACAATTCCAACTGTACCCGAACTGTAATTATCTCCGCTGATCGTTCAACGAATGACAATTTCAACGGCAATGGACCTCGGCCCCTCCCCACATCGTTCCACCCTCTGTCTACACTTTGGAGAGGAAAGATGCCAACTATGGCACTGCAGAATCGAAATTAAATTAAGGTAGTTGTGGTACAATATTGTCAAAAAGTTATAGATTATACGCGCCACAAAAGTATACTAGCTTGTAGCTAAGTGATCCATAATTTGTATGCAAGACTGTGCCCGTGGAAACGTAACCCATACAGTATTCATATGCATGTATACTTTTCTATAAATTGTTGAACTTTAAACCGTTATTTATAAATAATTAGACGGTCAAACATTTTTTCTTATTTTTTTTTAAACTCATAACAAATGCATTGAAAGACTGTCAGTTTTTGGAAAGTTTCTGACAGTTAGTTCTTTTTTTATAAATAAGAAACTGGTTCAGAACTACAGAGATCGTATACAATTAATGTTAATTATACAATTTTTAATTGAATTTATCTCGGATTATATACGGTCGATCGACTTCAAATGTTCAGGGTAATTGTATCATCATGTCAAACCGGAATACGTTTATCTACGCTATACGTCTGTGATTGGGTCATAAGACAAACAGACAATCAGGGCCCCCTTTTCCACTGGGCACTCTGGGCACGTGCCCAGGGCCCCGCGATCGATGGGGCCCCCTAGTTCCAGATCAGCATCCGATACCCGATACATCGATATATTTTTTTATAATGTATTTGTTAATTATTGATTTGCTTAGTATTTACGCTCTTTTTAAAAAAAAAAATATTTCTCTTTAATAGGAACCCCATTGTCCGAAAGTGCCCAAGGCCTCCAATAGGTTAAAGACGGCTCTGCAGACAATACAAACAAGAGAGTGGTCTAATAAGGGGTCAGTTTTTTTAATCGTATGTACGGAACGCTAAAAATACATTGCAGACAAATACTAATGAAATATTCTCAGAGTAAGAAAGGAATACCTCACAACGGACATCTTTCCTCTATGTGTCTCGTCCTCTCTTTTAGATTGGCGTTGCTTTTAATATACTCCTTACACCACTGGTCAAATTATGTGCAAGAACAATTACAATTAGGTTGTAAATTAAATAGTAAGGACAAGAATGGGTTGTGAAAACAACGCTAGGAACAAATTGCCGTTTTATTGTTGAGTATTATGTTTAAATTTAAACAAGGTTTGAAAATTATATGTTTAGATCGTATTTTCCTATATTACCAACTATAATTTATATATGCATATTTACCACTTTATTTAATTTCAGTTCTATTCGTGTTTTATATTTATTTTATTGATCGGATACAGTCTTTGTGACCAAAATAGAGATGGAAAAAACGGGTCTTTTTAGTGATCTGCATCTTTGCATCTGGATCCCGTATGTGAGCCGGCTCACTGAACCGGTTCAAAAAGAGCCGAGCTCTGAATATGTTACTGCAGTCTGCCACTGAATTACCTAGTTCAGTCAATCATATCACGACCCGTATAGAATTAAGAATGCATAGTCAAACATGTGATGCATGAGTCATTTGAGCTGACAGATGCATTAAAGCAAGAACTGATACGTAAGTGTAAAATGTGCTTCTGTGTGTTATGTGTTTCACTGAGTTATGCGGATCCGTTGATCCGTCGGCTCAAAAAAAAGTGAGTCGGCTCTCACGGATCTTCTGTCGGAGTCGGCTCTTTGAACCGGTTCAGATCTGAGTTACCCAAGTCTAGAGCGCATGAAAAAATTGTTTAGACCCGTCTATACAGACGATATACGAGTAATTCCATCTCAATGCATAAATGTTATTCTTTCAGCTTTAAAGTCGAATCAGAAAGTACGTACTTTCGGCATAGTATGAAGAAAAATCTTGTTTATAATTTTAAACATCTGTTATAAAATTATATAAAATGAAAACGAAAATGTTAAAATATTAAAAATGTGAAATTATATACAATATTTACTTTGTATTCACAATATATGTTATGTTGTATTTTTTTAAATGAAAAGAAATTATTTTTTATAAAAAACCGTATGGAGAGAAAAAAGACATTCAAAATAACAACAAACAGAAACAAGTGAATATGAGAACGGAGTGATATGACTGAATATATATATTTCAGAAAGATCAAAAAGTACTTTTATTAAAAAACGTGATATATTTATACTCTATGCAATATACCTACGTTTTCCTTTATTGTTTTTAATTCAAATTGGGGTTGGTTTCACAAAACGTGAATATTTAAACCGATACTGTTCAAAACAAAACGTTTTCGAACTGTTTTAAACAAAAATCTACTTTGCGAGAATTGTGAATCGGTAATCCGAAGATTGCATTTTCTCCCGTTTAATTTTTAATGACGAAATAATGATTTTATTACAATCTGGTGGTATAAAATTCTACTCTTAAAAAAGCATGTAATCCAACGAATTCGTTTTAAATATTTAAATTAAGCTATTATTACATTCATACATTTCTGAATAATCGATTGTGTAGCAAAGTCGTTTTTTACATACCGTTTACAGGACTTCTTTATTACAGGCCCCCAGTTGCAATGTTCTTTCCAAAGCAATTAAACAATGTATAGAATACCCATTGGCGGATTTGATAATTTAAGGCTGATGGGCACAAAGGCGGTGGGGGCCTCATACACGTAACGAATTCAAGATTAGATGAATATTAAAACACATGAAGTTAATGTAAAAAAACTTTAACAGCATTTTAAAATTGGGTATATTGACAGATATTCAAATTAAATAAAGAATTTTCTGACTTGTTATCAATAAACGTATTAATAACATCGTCGACTAATGCTATATGCATTAGTCGACCTTGAAACTGCGCGTTTAAGTAATAAAAAAAAAACATCGTCGAATATTTATTTCATGCAATATATCACGTTTCGTACTGTTAAGCTATTCAAACGTTCGAAATTGAATTTTGCATGAGGTTGTTGGGGCCTTTCGACTTGGGCCTCAAATGCCCTTATGTAAATTCGACACTGAACATATCCGGCCCATGCATAAAAACGCTGTCACTAATTAGACATTATATAGCATCCAAAATTATTATTATAATTCAATAATAAATCTCAAAACAATCGTGTTATTGTTAAATTGTTATTAAATACAATGTGTTCAATATTATAAATTTTAAACATAAATCATTTGATTGATTATTTCATTTATTAGTTATGGTAATAATTTACAAAATTTTTAATATAATTTTTACTGATTATAATTGTATTTGTATATGTATGTATTTGTCAGAGCCTGACAAAGACTAAATAAAGTAGTCGAAACGTAGCAAGATTAACAATAACACGATTGTTTTGTATTATTAATCCAAATACCTGAGATTTATTATTGAATTATGCTGTCACTCATATTGCATTGTGAATTATAATTGTATTAGTCACTGCCTATTATTTTCGAACTGAATTATAGGTTACAAGAAAACGATGAATTGTGTAACTTTAGTTCAACAATATCTTTTACAGCTGTACAACCATGTTTTCTTGTGAATTTTTAATACAATTGCATTTTATTTATTTGGGTCAGTCAGAGAGTAAATTTAGTTCTACCATACGTAGTATGTATGTACAATCTATTATAGCGGCACAGAGACAAGCTTACATATATTTTCATGTCCTGTATGGCTCTTTGGAGACCAATAACCATCTTAGGTTATATTATTCAATAAAATATAGGTTTATGGTTGCACGTGCACTGTTTATGTAACGAGTGTCTTTGTATGTTAATGTCATTTTTATTGACCTCACCAAAACTGACAAGTCAGCTTAACCAAATTAAATAGTAGTTTATGTATTAAGTCAGGTTAACCAATTTAAACAGTAGGCTGTATTGTATTTAGTGCGTGAATTATTATTAATGTACAGTAGAACCTTGATAAGTTAAAACCCAAGGGAAACGTTAAAAAATTTAAGTTATCGAGTTTTTTACTTATCGACAGTTGAAGTTAGGTTGTCAGAGTAAAATTTCAAACTTACCGAGGTTTGTGGATTTTATAGAGGATGTATTTAGTTCAATAGAGGTTACATAATTTTTTTATTTATTCATTTTTTCATTTGGAATCAATTATTTATTTATTTATTTAAATAATCAATTATTTAAACAGAGAAATCAGTAAAGCGATTTAGTGGAAGACTAAAGTGAAAATCAATCAAGTGTTTGGCAAAAACCTTTTGTTTGGATACTTATTCATGATGATTCACTGATAATACTTTAACTTATGGAGGTCACCAAAATATTATTTTAAGTTATCGAGGGCTATGTTCAGAATATTTAAATTACCGAGGTTTTGTGATTTAAGTAATGGGGGTTTTATGCTTTCAGAGGAAGGGAATTCAAAAAATGCTTAACTTACAGAGGTTTTTAACTTATCGAGGTTTAACTTATAGAGGTTCTACTGTATTTACCATATATCACATATTACACTATTGACGTCGGTTGGATAATTATAAAGAATTTCGTTTTTTGGTAAAAAATTAAAATATCTCAAATGTGCGTAATATTAACGTCTTATAAAGAAAAGTACCCTGAATCGATTAGTCCAAAGCAACAGCTTCGTATCTCTTTTCGTTTAGAAGTTTAAAAAGTATAAAAATTTTAACATTTTAAAGCTACTGTATTTCCGACACTATAAGAGTTTGCGGATGGTTGCAATCGATTAAACGGCATATTTTCTATTAGCGGACTTAACATTAAAAAACTCAAAGATCTGTTAGATATTATATAACAAATAATTTATAACTAAGGTTATATCTCTGGTGCTTATTTTTAACATTATGTCACAGCTCGTCGGAATTCAACACATTACGACACTAGGTATACAATATGCTTTTACAAGTCCCACGGTCGGAAATGGAAATATGGTAAACAAAATTGGCATCATTATGATGACACAAAACTTTTTAGTTGTGTAAATCCAACCTGCCAAAACACGATAATTATTAATCTGTGAACCGCATAATTTTTCCACCCCAAATATACTCACAGTACGGACAGTCCCTCTGAATAACCATGGATATACGAGGTGATTTTTAAATATTTCAACCCATGTGATACAAGAATACGGTCTAAGGTTAGTATAGAATACTTATAGGCTGGGTGTAAGATAGAGTTGGGTAACTCAGATCTGAACCGGTTCAAAGAGCCGACTCCGACAGAAGATCCGTGAAAGCCGACTCACTTTTTTTTGAGCCGACGGATCAACGGATCCGCATAACTCAGTGAAACACTTAACACACATAAGCACATTTTACACTTACGTATCAGTTCTTGCTTTGATGCATCTGTCAGCTCAAATGACTCATGCATCACATGTTTGGCTATGCATTCTTGATTCTATACAGGTCGTGATATGATTGACTGAACTAGGTAACTCAGTGGCAGACTGCACTAATATATTCAGAACTCGGCTTTTTTTGAACCGGTTCAGTGAGCCGGCTCATATACGGGATCCAGATGCAAAGATGCAGATCACTAAAAAGACCCGTTTTTCCCATGTCTAGTGTAAGAGGCTATAAAAGTGGTCACGTCTGTGATTGGTCATTCGAAACCCTTTCCTTGATTTTTCAATTATAATGAACGTTTGACAGTTGGGATAAAGGTTTGCTACCCCTGCGCTTTCTTCTGTCTCTCCTAGTCACTCTTTTCAACAATGTTATGCCCAACCTTATTAATCTACTAACCTTGTAGTAAGCACATTCAGAAAAAAAGGTGCGTCGATTCGTGGACACACGACGGAAGCAATGTTCCTTACGCATTTTATATTAATGTTTAAAATTTACGTATACATAAAAAACATCAAAATTATTTAATATTAATTTTTTTAACATTTTAGAGTTTGATTGACTGAACTAGGTAACTCAGTGGCAGACTGCAGTAACATATAGAACTCGGCTCTTTTTGAACCGGTTCAGTGAGCCGGCTCATATACGGGATCCAGATGCAAAGATGCAGATCACTAAAAAGACCCGTTGACCCGTTTTTCCCATCTCTAGTTTGCACATCAAAAATCTATCCCTACTGCCAGACTATGCTCCTCGCTCTGGTCATCGCGCTGTCGCGATGCTGCCCTAAGCGGCCAGACACTGCTGTACTCGCGACGCTCCGCACTCGGCTTTCGCCTCTCGGCAATGGAGGTCGATACTGTGGCAGCGTGCGCACTATGCCTTTACACTTAGACCGCTTGGCGCGGGAGTATGTGGCCGGCTTACTCGTGCTCTTATTGCCGGTCCTTTGACTCGCGCACAAAAAACCGACAATCGAGGGAGCACTGGGCATGACGAGGAGCATGACGTGCGGCATGACAAGTAACGCGGCCACACAACGTCTCTGCCTCCTTTCCTCGCTACTTCCCATGCCACTCGTCGAGTGTGTGGCTGAGGCATATAATATTGTAAAATGATCATTTCGTACGTTCACTTCACCTTTACGTGGCCCAAATGTCCCAGTTTAAGTTTGCATATTGTGTAGGCCCCCACACACACTATAATGGCGTATATCAATATGTATAGCAATATTGCCTTGTTATCAGTCTAGCGCAGGGTCGAATGTAAGCACTGAATACCTACGGCAATGCGAGGGTCACATACAGTATTCTCTCTACACTACGTACTTAGCGATGCATGCCCTCATTTTATACATATTATTATGTGTTCGCTTTCTCAATATATGTGCTCCTGATACTGACACAGAAATCTATGCCATCCAAATTAAAATACTCCTGGCTGCGAACTCGGTTTCGCTCAAAGTTCTGTCAAAGTAATGTTAGAAATAGTCAAGATTAAATTTATAGCAATTCTAAGATCGTAGAACTGCTAACACTAAGTTCGAACAGTAATAATAGAAAACAGTATCACGGGTAATTGGAGTAAAAATAAATCAATTTAAACACTCATTGATTGCAAAGATTCGTCTTTATTTAATTAAGACTTTTTCAAGCTCTCAATATGTTTAAATTATAATAAAACTATAATATAATAAGCAATTTCGCATTACCAAAGTCAATTAAAAATTGAAAATTGTAGAAAATAATTGAACTTTAAAGATGAATAATAATAATAATAATAATAAAAAAATTCCGGTCGCAGTGCCCAAACCCTGCCGACAATATAGTGTATTTGCTAATACAGGCAGTGTGGCTTTATTATGCGAACTTTAGTTGGTTTTTGGACTAAATAAAAAATTTGACTCCTTAATACACCCCTCAAAAGAACATTTTTTTTCTTAACTGCAATATTATTATCAATCTAACGTCTACATCGAATTAAATACACCCTTCAATAAATAAGTCACTATCTACAAATTAGTGTTTTCAAAAAATTTGTAAAGCCGGTCCTGTCGGGCCGATTTTATTGAAATTTTAGGGACACTTTTTAATTACTACCAGAGGGTTAAATTTCAATTTTGAAACGATTCGGAGAATTTTTTCGGTATTTTGGGCCCCATAAACATTTTTCAACCCCTAAAAACTACCCTTAAAATGGCCCGATTACGCCCATTTTTAATAGGCTTCTGGGAGGGATGGATTTCAATACGTGGGCCAAATTTCGTTAAAATCAATTAACTCTTTCGAAAGTTATTGCCCGTACACATATATATATATATATATATATATATATATATATATATATATATATATATATATATAAATATATATATATATATATACATATATATATAAACATTTTTAAAAATGGTGCCAAAGTGTTTAGGAGGTTATGAAACGGCGAGAAATTTTGGTCCGACCCCTAGGTCCCGCCATCCGACCAACGCCAATAGTGTATGTTGCCATATGGCAAATACACTAATAATTATCAGTTGTGGGTTCATCAAGGACATTAGTAGGTTAATCAAGGCCAGCATAATAATGTGTGACATGCATTTTTTATAGACTGCCACACCATAATAATGTGTGACATGCAGTTCTTATAGACTGTCACAGCATAATAATGTGTAACATGTAGTTTTTATAGACTGTCACACCATAATAATTTGTGACCTGCAGTTTTTATAGACTGTCACACCATAATAATGCAGTTTTTAATAACAAACGACTAGCTGTTTGTTAAGAGCTCTGTACATATATTACCAACATGCTTGAGCAGTCAGAATCAGTTTAGCACTGCCAACACATCTAAAATAGAAAGAACTAGCACATTTCTTTTATAATATAAATTTGCTAAGCTTATAGCAAGTCTGGGAGTTTAGAACTGCTAAATTCAAGTTCGAACAGTCCAGATGAATTGTAGAATTTGATCAACAAACAACTAGCTGTTTTTGAAGAGCTCTGTATGTATATGTAACGCTGTTGTAACCTCTTTGGGGCCAAAACTGTGACTCTTTAGTACTGTTATAACACAGACTTTAGTCTGTCAAAACAAAGAAATATCTATCTATCTTTTTTTTTCCGCGGAGGTGAGGAAATCCATCATGGACACCCGTTGGTCCTCCAACGGGTAGTGCCAGACTCCTACTGGCTAAAACCTCACCCCCTTTCCACGCATTTGATACCGGAACCGCTTTCGCATTACTTCGATATCAGTGCTGATGTTTTCCTTATCTATTTTCTATTTCCTTTGTTTCCAAAATAGCTCTAATTGCTTTGTAGGCAGCGTTCCAAGATTTTTCCTCACTGGCTAGATCCGCCATCATATGGGCTATGTTAAACTGCTTTCTGGCTTCTCGCAGGTATGCTATTCTCGCATCATCCCATCTATCTATCTAACACCATGTTCAGAATCAGCCGAAATAACTAGCACACTTCTTTTATGATATAAATTGGAGTGCGTATAGTTTTGCATCTCTTATTAAGTAGAGTTATTGTTGTACACCAACAGTGTCTCTCCAGTGTTATGTTATGTTGTTAGCCGTAATTGATATATGCATGCATAGTATAATAAGGTCACCGGCAGAATACATTACACCTGGCTTGAAATCATTGTGCATTTCATATTGTATTACACTATATTATATTCACTGTTTTGTTAGTCCTGGCGACATTTTCTATAGACTTGTGTTTGTTATTTGTCAAACTGGTGTATGTTGTAGAGATGGAAAAAACGGGTCTTTTTAGTGATCTGCATCTTTGCATCTGGATCCCGTATGTGAGCCAGCTCACTGAACCGGTTCAAAAAGAGCCGAGTTCTGAATATGTAACTGCAGTCTGCCACTGAGTTACCTAGTTCAGCCAATCATATCACGACCTGTATAGAATCAAGAATGCATAGCCAAGCATGTGATGCATGAGTCATTTGAGCTGACAGATGCATCGAAGCAAGAACTGATACGTAAGTGTAAAATGTGCTTCTGTATGTTAAGTGTTTCACTGAGTTATGCGGATCCGTTGATCCGTCGGCTCAAAAAAAAGTGAGTCGGCTCTCACGGATCTTCTGTCGGAGTCGGCTCTTTGAACCGGTTCAGATCTGAGCTACCCAACTCTAGTATGTTGAAAAGCTAGCTAAATGTGACATAGTCCAAACACTAGGATGCATCCCTCGGGACTCATGATTTAAGTTCAGAAAGACCCAAATAATGAAATTCTTAAGGTCGACGGACTATGGGAACTGTGGGAATTATCATTTAGACGTGTTTTTATTTTCGCTAAAAATGCGGGAACTACTAAACGGAGTTGAATGCGGTTTTTACCATTGTAGCTTATAGCCGCTCCCCGCGGCTCCGTTCACGATTGTAATGATATACGACAACAACAGCAGTAGTGGAATCTTCAAGACCACCTAACAGCTATATTTTCTGTCCATAGAAACTGTATTTTAAAAATTAGAGTGTGTTAATCATTGACACCCCTGTACTTCCCCCCTTTCCACGCCTTAGAAGACTATTTTAGTATCTCTACTCGGGTTTTTATATTAATATATATTTCCCCTTAAAAAAGCAACTCGCAAAGAGAAGGGTTTGTCATCAGAGTACAAGTTAAAATTTACAATATTAAAAAATATCACAAGTTCAAAAATTCGTCTACCGAATAAAAAATATTTTCCATTAAGAACGATTTTACCAGTTTTTAGTGTATTTGCCATATGGCAACATACACTATTGGCGTCGGTCGGATGGCGGGACCTAGGGGTCGGACCAAAATTTCTCGACGTTTCATAACCTCCTAAACACTTTGGCACCATTTTTAAAAATGTTTATATATATATGTATATATATATATGTATATATATATATATATATTTATATATATATATATATATATATATATATATATATATATATATAGGTATATATATATGTGTGCGGGCTATAACTTTCGAAGGACTTAATTAATTTTGACGAAATTTGGCACACATGTTGGAATCCATTATCGCACGAAGCCTATTTAAAATGGGCCCAATCGGATCACATTAAGGGTGAATTTTAGGGGTTGAAAAAAGTTTTTGGGCCCCAAAATACCGAAAAAAATCTCAGAATCGTTTCAAAATTGAAATTTAACCCTTTAATAGCAATTAAAAAGTGCCCCTAAAATTTTAATAAAATCGTCCCTACAGGACCGGACTTACAAATTTTTTGAAAACACTAATTTGCAGATAGTGACATTTATTTTATTGAAGGGTGTATTTAATTCGGTGTAGACGTTAGATTGATAATAATATTACAATTAAGAAAAAAATGTTATTTTACGGGGTGTATTAAGGGGTTAAATTTTTTATTATGCCCAAAAACAAACTTAATTTCACATAATAACAGTATAAAACCACACGGCCCTATACAAGCAAATACACTATATTGTCGGCAGGGTTTTGGCACTGCGAACCGGGTTTTTTAAATTTTCTTTCAACCGTCGTTTGAATAATTTCTTCGGGCAGGGAATTATATATCTGAACACAATTTTGGTAAACACTGTCATGAGATAATGCAAGTCTATGACTCTGAATACGTAAGTCGTCTCTATGTCGTGTCATACGATTATGTATATGACTATTTTTTATAAACAAAGACTTATTTTGGAAAACAAATTTGACAGTTTCGTATATGTATAGAGAAGGTAAAGTTAGAATTTTGTTGTCTTTAAACAAAGGTTTGGCCGAGTCTCTGAAATCGAAAGAATTCATAATTCTCAAAATTCTTTTCTGAATTATAGAAGATATGTTTCAAGACATAAGATCCACCCCAAAAAATGATACCATAGCAACATGTTGTTTGAAAGTAGCTGTAATAAATTGATTTTAGAACATTCATATCAAGAAATGACCTACGTCTTATTATTAGGTAGCATATGCTGTTTAATTTTCTTGTTAGGCATGAAGCATGATAGTCCCAATTTAAGTCAGATGGCATACAAACAAAAAATGATTTAAATGATTATTAAATGAGCACAACTAAAAATCGTTGTTATATTAGACTTTTTTTATAATGTTGTCTACAACCCGTTGTCTAAAACACTGTTAGTTTTAATTTCCATGCATCCCTATTTATAGTATGTCAAATTGGCGATACGCGATGGTTGGAGTATTGTGTTTCATATTGATTTTCTAATCGCTGCAGCTATAAATGATACACTATATAAACAAGCTTTACACGATTTGTCAATTTATGCATGCAAATGCACTGACTGTCGATGTTTGCAATTAAAATATCCACTCATGCACCGCAATCACTGTCCACAAATCGCGATAAAACAAAACGCTGTCTCATATCAAATGCTGAATAAATTGCACCACTTTACATAGCAGTTTATTAAAAAAAAACCTCCTTGGATTATTGAATAAAAGAACTGGGCAAAGCACCGAACCTAAGAGCTTGAAGCATCGAGTATCTAAAACTATGCTTAAAGCATCAGTAACAAGCACTTTCATTTTGAAAAATGCTTAAAAGCATCGAGCACTTACTAAAGTGTTTAAAGCATCAGCAAGAAGCACTTTCATTTTGAAAAACGCACGTACTAAAGTGCCTTAAAACATCAAGTATTAAGCATTTTTAAATAGCTTCTGAAATATTAACTTCCGACTATAAGTTATGATATAAATTTTGGACATGAACAGTATTTATAATTGATAGGGAAGCTTAGACTTAACCAAGAAATTGATCTCTAACATAAAAAAATCAGAATGTGATAAAATGGACGAAATGTCTTTCTAATAAACTTTGGAAGTGTTTATTAAGCACTAAAAATTCTTATTAAGCATTCCTAATGCTTAATAAGTTTGTTGAATGCTTATTAAGCTATTTATAATGCTTAAGTGTTTAATAAGTGAAAGATATTAGATTATAGACACTTAACATCTGAGGTCATCATATATAGAAATAGAATCACGTAATAAATTTGAAAACAATACATTCAACAACAAAATCCATCCAACTAGTTGTAAAATAGAGATAAGTGGGTTAACAGTCTTCTTAAGGTCGTTGTCGTGGTACAATATTGTCAAAAAGTTACAGATTATACGCACCACAAAAGTATACTAGCTTGTAGCTAAGTGATCCATAATTTGTACGCAAGACTGTACCCGTGGAAACGTAACCCATACAGTATTTATATGCATGTATACTTTTCTATAAATTGTTGAACTTTAAACCGTTATTTATAAATAATTAGACGGTCAAAAAATTGTTCTTATTTTTTTTAAACTCATAACAAATGCATTGAAAGACTGTCAGTTTTTGGAAAGTTTCTGACAGTTAGTTCTTTTTTTATAAATAAGAAACTGGTTCAGAACTACAGAGATCGTATACAATCAATGTTAATTATCCAATTTTTAATTGAATTTATCTCGGATTATATACGGTCGATCGACTTCAAATTTTCAGGGTAATTGTATTATCATGTCCTTAATAAGTACACAAAAATTAAGAATTTTCTGACGGTGTGCCTTAACCACGACAACTACCTTAACTGGTATTTATATCCTAGAAGCGTGGGATCTTTTCTGTCTAATCGATGGTGCCAGGATAACTCTATTAATTCGGTTGACATTTCCGTATAAAATCGCGTTAAAATATAATTAAAACAAAACAGTGCTATCAAATTCAAAGCCTGTCATTGTTGGCAGCGTATATTGTGTAGATTTCTGTGACGAGATTACGTCGAATGTAAGGGTCAATGTAATAATGAGGTAACTAAACAAAACATTTTTAATTTGTTAGTGTACAATGTATTGTTGAACTGTCAATTATTATGCTCGCAGCGTACATTCATTTATACTTCAGTCCATTGTTGTCTGTACAATAGATATAACATGGAGTGATATTAAGTCTCATCCCTAAAAGCTCTGTGGCGCACTATCGGTTAATGGCGATTGCTCTCGACTCTAGACTTGGAAAACATTTTTATTTCACAACTCGACTACAAGAATAAAAAAACCCGGGTCGCAGTGCCAAAACCCTGCCGCCAATATAGTGTATTTGCACTTATACAGGCAGTGTGGCTTTATTATGCGAACTTAAGTTGGTTTTTGGGCAAAATAAATTTGGCTCCTTAATACACCCCTTAAAATAACATTTTTTTTCTTAATTGCAATATTATTATCAATTGAACTTCTATACCAAATTATATACACCTTTCATTAAATAATTCACAATCTGCAAACTACGGTTTTCATAAAATTTGTAAATCCGGTCCTGTCGGGCCGTTTTTATTGAAATTTTAGGGACACTTTTTAATTACTACCAGAGGGTTAAATTTCAATTTTGAAACGATTCGAAAAATTTTTTCGGTATTTTGGGGCCCAAAAACGTTTTTCAACCCCTAAAAACTACCCTCAAAGTGCTCCGATTAGACCCATTTTAAATAGGGTTCTTGTGGTGGTGGGTTCCAACATGTGGGCAAAATTTCGTTAAAATCAATTAACTCTTTCGAAAGTTATAGCGCACATATATATATAAACATTTTTAAAAATGGTGCCAAAGTGTTTAGGATGCTATGAAACGTCGAGAAATTTTGGTCCGACCCCTAGGTCCCGCCGTCCGACCGACGCCAATAGTGTATGTTGCCATATGGCATAATGAACATCACCCTCATAAGCTCACATAAGAAGTTTAGCTTCTTTAGTTTTTAATATTATAACTACGGCGAAATTATTACACATTTTAAGAGGCCACTTTGATGTTTATGTCATGTGAAAATTCTCACATGAACAGATCCGTCACATTCATACCATAGTTTTATTTACATACTATAATCTACAGAAAAACATTTTTAATAGGAATTGTTTGTAGTATATCAACATCATAACCTCACATTAATGGAGGTTTCAGCATATACTCGTATTTAACAAAATGTTTAATCCGAAAATTGTTCTACTATCTGAAAATAGAAAATATGATATTTAATATTTTCCTTTCAGACTTCACATAAAATATATATTATGGCGAGATGACCACATTGTGAATAGTTTGAATACACCTAGTAGAGAACTGGTGACACCAACGTCACATTAGGGGAATGCGAGTACAATATCGTGGTTTGAGGTTTATATAACCCCACAATCCCCTATTGTCGAGTGCGCTCTGTTGATGCGTCGAAATTAATTTACAATTTGTTTGAATTTATCAATATATTGCTTAACTGTTTTTTGTCGATAATCTCAAACGACTTTTTTCAATTTTAAAATGCATACAATTATATTCAGGCTGGTATTTTCCTGTGATTACAAACATAAATATTATAAGGCGTGGCGTATTTAGAATTAAGTGTGGACAGAACTGTTTTAAGCATTATAATTTTTCCAAGGACCGGAACAAAATATTTTATTTCCCAACTAGACTTTAGCCGCAGTTTCAAACGTGTTTATGCCATGTAATAGTATATGCTGCTTACAAATACCTTCTGCATTAATCTGAAATCCTTTCCCTCTCCCGACGCTATTTTTAAAGCTAAGGCGTTCGAATTGACGCCAAATTAAGTGTGACATTGAAAACGTGTGTTTTTTTGGCTCAATTAATGCCAACTTTTTTCTAGTAAATCGTACATAAATTACAAAAGTAGTTCATTAGAGATCTAGATTTGTCCTTTATCTTCCTTATAGAGAAAGAATTTTTGCAGAATGTTGACGGATAAGTCTACAATGAGTTGACAGCCGAAGCTCTATTTTTGGTTTAAATTCAGAGCGTTTCGATAACCTTAAAACATTCATTCATTCACGCATAGTACCAACACACTTATTATTATGATGTATCAGTTGAAGGAATCATCTCGAAAATTCATTCGATTATAAAAATTATTCGAATAGCAACATTTCTTATTTTAAAAGTATCAAATTATTCCCTAGACTATTTCTAAGTATTTTCTAAAGGTCTGATGGTGAAAGGACGCATGCGTAGAGTAAAATTTTTAGTCAAATAAGCTGTTTAGACACACAGATGTTTCGAACCGCGTGTGAACTCAAGTTTTGTAAATTAAACTTGAATAAAAGCTGCATTGCAGTTGCGTTATTTTAAATACAAAACTTCAGCAGATTGCAGTTTAATTGAATTTATGTGACTAAATGCAGATTTGATTCAGTTTAAAAATTCAATTTAACTATTTAAAACGTTCAATTAGTTTAAATTACTGTTTTTTTTTGTATTTAAAAACCGACACCAGCAAACATTATCACTCAATTACTACTTTTTAAACGCAAATAATTACATTCAGTGTTTTTTTTAGATTTTCCAGAAGATTCAAATAACTAAAATAATAAATTATGTTAATTATATCGTTTACAAGTTATACTAATTTTCAAATACTTGACCTTCATAAGTACGAAGTATATGGTGGTGTTGATCCAATAGAATGTCACAGGAAAGGAAAATTTGGTTGAGGATCAATAAATAAATAAGCTTTACCAAAGTTACGCTGATGGCCAACGTTTCGAAAAATATATTTTCATCTTCGAAACGTTGGCTATTAGCGTAACTTTCGTAAAGCTTATTTATTTATTGATCCTCCACCAAATCTTCCTTTCCTGTGATAAGTACGAAGGTCAAGCATCTGAAAATTAGCATTTTTTTAACATATCTGCGAAACAGATTTAGCTAATAAACCTTAGATTGGAGACTTAAAACGCTGTATAGTTTTGGTTGTTTATATAGTAGGTTAAAAGAGAGCTGAAAAAGCCCACGAAAGTTTTATTTGTTTTCCATGTAAACCATCGCTCAAATTTCTGAGAAATATTTATAACATAAAAGAAACATTAGACAATAAGCCAGAAAACATCACAAAAATAATTATTGTTTTTTTGAGAATAAAGTAACACTTTTCAAATTATATTAAATAAGCAAAAACGTTAAGGACCTCAACTGTTGAGCATCTATAATATATATTTAAAGAATCATCGTAAAACCATATATCCGCTAGCCTAAAAGTTAATTTTAATATATTAACAAAATAAAATTACTTGCAAATTGCAATACAGTTCAATTGGTTTTTATTTATATAAAAGACGTTTCAACCAACATTTTTGGTCCTTTTCAATTTTCAAATACAAAAGATTTGTATTTGAAAATTGAAAAGGACCAAAAATGTTGGTTGAAATGTCTTTTATATAAATAAAAACCAATTGAACAGTATTGCAAATAATTTTATTTTGTTAATATATCTATTACCGTTGGTAGAGTCAATATTATTAATTTTAATATATTTTGTTTTGTTACAGACTGTTGCAGTTTCAAAAATGGGACATATGCAACGGAAAACTACTTCAGGATAAAAAATAGTAAGTTTTTAAGACCATTTTTATTTTATTACTGATTTCCCTAATAAGGCCTTCAGCACAATTTAAACCATATCTGATATGAAACCTTGCAATCGTAGACGATATATTATTCTTATATTTTTGTTATAATACTATTTAAAGACGTCAATTAATTTAATATATAGTCATTTTGTCTGTTTAAATACTCATAAAATTAATAAAAAACAAGTTAAAAAAATTGAAAAAATAATATGTGTTGGAAGTACCGGTACTGATGGTGGGAGAACGGGTGTTCAATCGTTCAGCGTATGGGTCGTGTCTGTAAGCCGGGTCCAGACGTGTGTAACGCGTAGTGTAATTTATCGCGTAAACTAACACGAATTCTGCTTGTGATCCGTGATCCATCGGCTGTCGGTTTTTAGCGCGAACACAAAGGCGCTCGCAGTACTCGTTTGGACGGCGAACAATCGCCTGAACTTATTAGTTTGTATCAAGAAAAACGTGTTATTCGGGATCCAAAAAATCCGGATTACTTTAAAGAAACTTGAAATCTTTAGTTAATAAATATATATATATACAAATAAAAGCAGCACCAACTACCATGACTTTCCTATTCGGCATGTTCGTAGCAACTGAGTGGAAACAGCTTTTGACAAAGATTCGCTTTTACGATTCGCGTTGAGTTGGTATGCTGTCCACATTGTTGACGCTAAATTACACGTAATCTTACATTACATGTTACACACGTCTGGACCCGGCTTAATAAATCACGTATTATAGAACTTACAACCAGGCCTTTTCCTTTTTTAGTACATTTCAATAAAAGCTTGTCTTCAAAAAAGTTTTTTTTACTAATATTTTCTACCTATTTTGTTTTATAATTATATGATAAGAATCTCAGAGCGTTATCTGATAACGCTTTGTGAAACCCAGCAGGTTTATTTAACCGTAAGTTATATAATGGTTGATCTCTAGATAAATTATTGACATAGATTCGCTTTATTAAAACGAAGCGTACTACCCTAAGTCTACCCATTTTATGTTGGGACGCTTCAATGCCGGTTAGAATGATATTTTACATAATAAACGTAAGTTTACGCGCTTCATGTGGTTAGTTGAAGTTGTCGCCAAGGAACGTCGCCACCGTCACTTTTGTATTTGTACATCTACCTCTCACATAATATACCTACCTCTATTCATTCTCATTCATTCATTCTACCAACTTTGGCCATTTCTCATCTATTCAGGAACAAATGATAGGGCTTTCTCCATACAGTTTTTGAACAAAAGATAGTGCACGTGAATAGAAATACCAATTCTGAAAATCAATTTAGACCCGTAGAATATTCTAAATGTTTGTCTTTTTTTATCTTTTTTTACTTGTATATATTTTTTTAATATATTACATTTATAAATAAAGAGGAAAATAATTTGTTGTTTTTTGTTTGGCAATTTCAATTTTGATATCAATTTCAACATGATTTTCTTTTTTCGGAAAATTTATTCTGATTAAGACATCGAAATAAAAAGTGTGCAAAACATTTTTCCCAGAACTTTTTGTGTCTTGCGATTTTTCAAAAAAATCTACGATTCGGCAATAAAAAAATTAAAAATTTGGAAATTCAAATTTTGGACCGTGGATATCACCGAAAATACGGGGTTTGAAGAAAAAAAATCGAATGCCGATATGAAAAATGAGCGTTCCCATTACAAAAAAGTTGACCTTGACCCCTCCATCCAAGGTCATAACTGTTAGTGGCATCGAACGGCCTTCTTCGAATTTGGCAACATTTTATCCAACCAGCCGGATTAAAATGGGACTTCCTGTATATATTTTTTTTTTCATATTTTTAAAATGCATTGCTTAAAAGATACTAGAGAAAATATACAACAATTGACCGCCGCTCCTATCTTTGAAACTATTGAACCTAAGATTTTGAACAAAAAATGGGAAATAGGACGTCACCCATAGTTTACAGAAACATTTAAACGATAATCTGAAGTCTTCAAGTTCTCACGGAAAACTGAATTGTATGGAACTCTCTCGTCGCGAGTTTAACTCGCACTTGACCTGTTTTTATATATAAATATTTGTAAAGCAGGTGGTATAAAGAAACAAAGGTAGACAGTATTCCATAAATAGCTTTGATTGTTATGGACTATACAACAGTGTTCAGTTAACCGCGGTTTGAGAAATGGCAACAGCTGGTGTGTTATTTAAAGCGTCATGTGATAAATTGATGTACCATGTTTAGTTGTTAAGCACCAGGCTGCGCGAGGTCCCGAACTTCTCTCTCTCATCTGTTTGTCTGTCTGTCTGTCCGTTTTCACCATTTGTGTTTACGTGTGTTCTGTGCATTAATTGTGGTTTCACGCATTACTGATTAGTACCATTACTCCTCACCTTCTGTTCATGTGCTGTTTTCACGAATCAAGAAACACAATATATATATAGCAAATATTTAGCATATTTGTCCACTGTTATAAAGTCGGAGAGCCGAAGTTTAAACTTCTTTTAAAGTGATAGATCCCTCAGTTTTTAAAATATGATCTCGGGATTCAGTGCTACCTCGATAATTCGGACATTCAATAAACTGGATTCTTTGATAATTCGGCTAAGCATTTCAATTACATTGTGGGCTTTATAATCCGGATTTGATAGTACTTGGTAATCCAGATCTGCGTTTTTAAACGCCTATTTCATTCAAATTAATAGAATTTGATACTAAAGCGATCGTCAGAGATTCTCCGTCATGTATTCGGTCGGATCTGATACATATCTGAGGATTCTTATAAGCAGGCATTATATGTGTGACGTTATTTTGATTGAGTATTAATTGTTTAACTGTTTGTTGTTACATAGTATATAGGTGCGTTATTTTATGTTCTACATAAATAAACAAATTTTATTCGCGTACATGTTAAAATACCTCCTAAAAGAAAACATACTACGTTGTCAATAAAACAACAATCCGACATATAAGAATAGAAAGACTAGCCCGTGGTGAAAGTGGAAAAGTTTTGGCAAATGAATACAGGGTAGGAACATCAACAATTTCCGATATAAAAAAGAACAAAAGCAAAATCAAAAGATATGGTATATTTTAATGACTATTTTGGATTTCTGCTATGTATGTGTTCTTTCTTTTATTTCCGTCCCGGCGCCAGAAAGCAATTACGAAAAGCCGAATATCCAGAAATGGAAACTCGTTTGTATGCATGGTTTTGTACACAACGATCAAGGCATGTTCCAATTCCCTACGAAATCTTATCTGCCAAAGCAAAACTTCCATACTGAAGTCTATGGAAATGATAATTTTAGAGCTAGCAGAAAACGGTTATGCAAACAAATATTGCGAATTACTTTACAAAATAATATAAAATTTAATAAATATGCTTCTATTTTACATATTTTTTTATGTACTATTTTTTAGTTATTTTATAATAAATGTTTACCTTTACAATAAAAACGCTGGGCTATGGAAACCTAAAAATCGGTTACCCGAAATCACAATACAATTTCCGTCATGAACGCTTTCTTCTCTAAGCTGATTAATACACGAAATCTTGTTTTCGCGTTTTGAAATCACGGTCACAAATAAAATGCTTCATTTTGTTTGCACGTGTTGTGCCGATTTTGTTTATAATGTCGGTTTATTTAACTCGTTTTATGTGCGTCTATCTTTATTTGTTTTGTCACGTTCGAGTGATAATTATGTTTTGTTTGGTTGGTAATTGTTTGATGATGAACTTCACGTGCAATGAATACGTAGGTAGGTTTTTAAACAAGTTTTACATATTCTGCTAATTAGTCGTGATGTTGGGGTGTGAAATTATTACCAAGAGACGTTACGGAATACTTGGTACGGGCAAAAATGATTAAAACATTACAAGATTACACATCAAATGACTTTAGTACACGTCTACTGTTTGATTTGTGGTCAGTATTGTAAAATGGTTCGCAACCAAAAAACACACTCCGTTAATTTTGTATGATGTAACTTAAAATAAATTCAAAAAAAGTTTTAAATTTTTTTTAATGACATTTTTTTCAAAATAATAATAATAATAATGCGTTTAACGTCCGTTTCTCGACTTTATGTCATAACAGACGCTATTCGCATCATTACTATTTTCCATCTACCACACTTCCCGTTATTTTTCTACATTTTTAAAACTTCAACTTATGTAATAGCAATGGACGAATGAAGGAATTATAGGAAATTCGGATAAGGTAGGTAATTTTTGAACTAGGAGTTTGATAGGTAATCGGACATGGCCTCAAATAAGGAACCATCTCGATATTTATCTGGAATTAAATGAGGGAAACCATGGCAACCTCAATTAAGATGGCCGGTACAGGAATTACCGTTTCTCGGCGAGAGGCAATAGGAAAAGTCCTAGCCACATCTGCCCCCGCCGGGATTCGAACCATTCAGGGTAAATAATCTCATTGCAATGGAAAAGTTGTTATTTATGACAAGATCTTTCGATTCCAACTATGGACAACATTCAGACCAATATTGGACAATGTCCTTCAATGATGCCTTACCAAATGAATGAGTTTATTTCTCGGGCATGAAAATGATTAATTTAATGATCACTTATTCATGAGAACCTTTTTTAAATATATTCAAAATATGTCATCCTATGAATATGTAATGAAACACACATTGCATTTTATAATATTATCTCATATATTTGATTTTATGGTTGCGCAATCAGCACATATTCTATTTTATTACATTTATCAGTTATATTATGCAGTTCTGATAAGCTGCTCACATTCCTGAAAATCGATTATAAATTACCATATTTTATATTACATAACAGCAAATAACAACATATAAACAACTGAAAATCGCAATTTATTTATCATTTAGTCCGAGCTATGACCATACAAAACTCCAGTGAACAACAGTAGCACCACTGAAATTGCTGATCTCTTAGATCGTAAAATATGATCTCGGGAAATTTAGAACTGTCATCGCAAAATTCAATTTATTACTATTTTTAAGCAAGTTCACATTTTGAAGTTTTTTCATTGGTAAAATTACTGACAAATTCGGCCAGCTCAATAATTTTTTTCAAATTTATTTTTTTTTTGTACAAAGTATTTGTGTAAATCTTTTTCGTGTTAAACATTCATTGTTACAATGCTAAATCAGAAAAAAATATTTTTATCCACCAACACCGTCGGGATTCAAACCCGAATCTTTCCACTTTCGCGGCGGAATGAGTTATCAGTTACTCTACGGTGCGATAATATCTAAACAATCAATTCTTCATACTAAAGCAAATTGTAACATTAAATTCACTACATACGAGAGCTAATTATTATGAAGAATTGATTGTTTAGATATCGCATCGTAGAGTAACTGATAACTCATTCCGCCGCGGAAGTGGAAAGATTCGGGTTTGAATTCCGACGGTGTTGGTGGATAAAAATAAATTTTTCTAATTTAGCATTGTAACAATGCATGTTTAACAATTAAATAGCCGTTCTGCAGCTTGTAGAAATTAAAACTTATATCTTATAAATCTTTTTCGTTTTTAACTGATTTTAAACGTTTATTTAGATCAAATAAACTGTAAAACATGTACTAGTTTTCTCGTTTTTATTTGATGAAATAAACCGTTAATACTTGGAAAATATTTCTAGTTTATTTTGTAAGCATTAACATCAAATATTGAATAAGATTTTTTATAGAAATTATAGATTTTTTCACGCGCACACGCATCCGATAAGATGCGGCTGAAAAGATGAGCAGATTGAACAGCTGGTAAACAAACACCGTAAGTCAATTCATTCAAGACTTAAGATGAGAGCAGACAGTTTAGATGCGTGCTGTGGACTTTTATTTTGACAAATAACATAACTACAATAGCTTTATGAAACACAGTAATGAGTCATTTCTATGCCAACAATTTAATGAACGAGTTGAGTTTTAAATTGAAAAACGTTAAAATGAAATGGTTTTTTTTGTCAAACGGCAAAGAGAAATGGATTTTCAGTTTACGCAAACATTTTTTATTGACACATGTGTTGATTCACAAAGATTTGAACATAGATATATTATATACGTGCTATGTTGTATATTACAAATACCTAAAGTAAGCATATTCAGAGGCGAATCTAAGTTTTTCGAGGCCTAGGGGCTTACTGAAATCCAATGGAGCCTTATTTTATAAAATTTATTAAAAAATGTCAAAATTCACTTAAAAATGCTCAAAATTCACCCTATAATTTGTTAAAATCCACAAAAAAAATTGTCAAAGTTCATTCCAAAAAATTGTCAACACTTACCCATGATAATGATAATTATAAATATTAAATATTGAAGTCCAACGGAGCCCCATTTTGTCAAAACTCATACAAAAATTGTCAATATTCACGCAGAAAATGTCAAACTTTACTTGAAAATCTGTCCAAATTCACTCAGTCAATATTCATCTAAATATTTGTGAAAAAACACAAATTTTTAGGTGAATTGAAACGAAAAAAATATTTGAAATTTTGAAAAATGAATTTTCCCACTTGTGAAGCCTGGAATAGTAAAAATCTATATTATGTTTAATTATTTTAGATTTTATTTATTTATCTTTCGTGAAATGTTATTTCTATCTAAATAAATATGCAACTAATAAAATTGCTATCTGAATAGTGAATCGTCGAAGCGTATATTTAAAAATAAAACATATTTACTGTACTGCAGAAATATAATAAAAATACATAAATTTATTTTATAATTTGTTCTGTAATTTATAGTAGCCGATATCACAGTGGTTTAGATATGCACACAATGCAATAGGTATTCAAGTTTTATATAGCTTTTTATCGCAGAATCTAAATTTGTGCTTTTTTGTATATTTCAAACTTGATGTATACCCGTATAATAGCGAGGTATCCGATTTCGGTTGCGAGTGCAGTCATTTTTTTTGCGTATTTTGTTGTGTTCATTTGTTTTGTAGATTTTAAACGTATAAAAATTGATATGAATTTACATATATTTTTTGTAAGACATATCAAAAGTACCTTGTCAAAAACAGGTCCAAATTGCGCTTTAAAAAACGTTTTTAAAAAACTCGTACGGTTTGGTTATGTAATGAGTTTCCTATATTAAATGGATGTAAAAAATTTAAATTAATGTGTGTGTTTGAAAATAAAATTATGAACGTTACATTTGAGTAATAGACCAATCGGGCTGGTTTTTGAAAAATTGAACAATTTATCCAAAAAAGTTAGATGGGACTTGATATAAATAAAAACCAAAAAACCGTAACATAGTTTTTAATTTTGAAAGATTTTGGATAACAGCCAATGAATTTTTATTTTTTTCAAAAAATACGCATATTTTTTTAATAATTGTCTACATAGTAAATTCTTATAATATAATTATTTTTCAAAGAAGATCTAGTTTTTAATCGTAGTCTATACTTCTATACTAATATTATAAAGAGGAAAGATTTGTATTTTTATGTGTGTGTATGTTTGTAATGAATAAACTCAAAAACTACTGTGCCGATTTAAAAAATTCTTTCACCATTAGAAAGCAACATTCACCCTGAGTAACATAGGCTATATTTATTGCTAGAAAATATTGGGTGTTTTTAGATTATACCGGGTGTGTATAGATTATACCGAGTGTTTTTAGATTATACCGGGTGTTTTTAGATTATACCGGGTGTTTTTAGGTTATACCGGGTATTTTTAGATTATACCGGGTGTTTTTAGATTATACCGGGTGTTTTTAGATTATACTGGCTGTTTTTAGATTATACTGGCTGTTTTTAGATTATACCGGGTGTTTTTAGATTATACTGAATGTTTTTAGATTATACCGGGAGTTTTTAGATTATATAAAACGCGTTACGAAAAACGTCTTATACGAAAGGGACTTCGTTCCAAACGCGTGTCCCGCGACACGTTCCAAGTTTTTTTTTTAATTTCTTTTTAGGGAAATAAGATTTTTCTTCGATTTTTGAACATTCACAAATAAAAGCGATTGAATTCACGCAAATTCAATACACGTTGAGAATTTAATGATAATGATATATCCTATATATTATATTTACACCCGGGCGAAGCCGGTCTGGGCCGCTAGTTTTAAATATTTCTAGAACGAATGAATAGTTTCCGTCATGTTATGCCTGCCTATTTAGAGGTATCTCTGCAGTATTCATATATAAAAAAATGTAAACCTAACAATATATACATTGTTTCCATGTTTTACTTCAACCGCGCTTGAATGTTACACTCACATTTTATTTTTAACAATGTTGATGTAGTAAAAAATACTAAGAAATAAGATCCCAGTTCGTATTAAAGGGAATAATGAAATCTTGGTTTAAAAATCAGTTAAATAATTTATATTCTGAGAATAAAAAAATAACGCCCCCTATAAATAATTAATACGTCACCATTAAAATATGAACATATTATATTATAATGACCTTTGTGACGTAATTTAGTATAGTTAAATGTTTATGATGCATTATTATTTTGTACAACGAGTGAAAGAATTTATGTAAAGTAACCACGCAAACTTTTATTTCTGTTAAATTATGCTCAAATTACATACTCGAAAAAATTATTTCATTCAAATTATTTTGACGTCTAAATCTGATATAAAGACGATACTGCTCTCAGTTGTCAAGTATCTATAAAATACAATTTCTCTCTCTCTCTCTCTCTCTCCCATGACAAATTGGTTCTTATTTCTCGTTAAAGATTTTTACTATTAGATATAATAATAATAATAATAATAATAATGCGTTTAACGTCCGTTTCTCGACTTTATGTCATAACAGACGCCATTCGCACCATTACTATTTTCCATTTACCACACTTCCCGATATTTTTCTACATTTTTTTAACACTTCAACTTATGTATCTCGGAGCGGTCAATCCGGGCGTTGTCTCGTTTCACGGCAAATGAATGAGCTTCTGGACCAATTGTAATTCCCATAAGTGTCATCATTTTTAAAATAGGAATGAAGCCTTGATGTACTCGTAAAACTGGTGTCTTCCTCTACCGTGAATATATCATAATAATACCCTATGACAGATGAACGGACAGAAAGACATGCGAGTGATTCTATGAAAAACAAATCTATTTCTGTCTAAAATCAGAATTGTGGTGTACAGACCCTGGACAGCTTAGGTCGTTTAATTATTTCGCGTTTTAGATTCTCTAATGTTTTTACATAAAATTGATTTTAATACCCTACTTTACAAAACTTTTTTACACATTAATAAGCTACGCAATCTAATTAATTTATTATTTAGGAATGCCAACCGTTACGAAAACGTACGTGTAAACTAACCTTAAGCCTGTAAACCGGAAGCAGGTAATATGCGATTCATTAAAATGATATTTCTATTAAATTTAAATTTTAAAAGGGTTGTTAATATGTTCCATGACATGTTCACTGCACGTAATTAATTGCTGCTTTAGAATTAATTTACAACTGGCATAACAGACTCTTACAATAGTTACATATTTTGGTGCAGATAAAGTAATTAAATATAATAATAATAATGCGTTTTACGACCGTTTCTCGACTCCATTCGCACCATTACTATTTTCCATCTATCATACTTTCCGTTGTTTTGCTATGTTTTTAAACTCCAACTTAATAGCAATGGGCAAATGTAGGAATTATAGAGAATTACGACGAGGAGGCAATTATGAGTAGTTTGACAGGTAATCTGTCCATGGCCTCGACTAAGGAACAATCTTGATATTTATCTGGAATTAATAGAAGGAAACCATGAAAAAATTCAACAAGATACCCGGTACAGGAATTACCGTTTCTCGACCAGAAGCATAAAAGTCTTAGCCATATCTGACCCTCTCGGGATTCGCACCCAGTACCTCCCGAATGTGTTTGCTCTCACCACATCTAGTATTGGTGTAGACCTGGGGCTCCCAAACTTTTTCAGTTCGCGGCGCACTTACAGGTTTAGTATTTTGTCTTGGCGCCCTAGCTAATCAGAATAGGGTAAAATGATACTACATGAAGCAATAAGCAATAACTTTCGAAGGAGTTTATTGATTTCGACTAAATTTGGCCCACGTGTTGAAATCTATCACCGCAAGAAGCCTATTTAAAATGGGCCTAATCGAGCCATTTTAAGGGTAGTTTTTAGGGGTTGAAATTTATTTTTGGGCCCCAAAACACCGAAAAAAATCTCCGAATCGTTTCAAAATTGAAATTTAACTCTCTGGGAGTAACTAAATAGTATCCCTAAAATTTTAATAAAATCGGCCCGACAGGACCGGATTTACAAATTTTGTGAAAACACTAGTTAGCAAATAGTGAATTATTTACTGAAAGGGGTATACAATTTGGTATAGAGGTTCGATTGATTATTATTTCAATTAAGAAAAAAAAATGTTATTTTAAAGGATGTATTGTCAGTTTTTTTATTTGGCCCAAAAACCAACTTAAGTTCGCATAATAAAGCCACACTGTCTGTATTAGCAAATACACTATATTGTCGGCAAGGTTTTGGCACTGCGACCCGGGTTTTTTATTTTGTAGCCTCAATTGCCTAAGTTTAGTTTCCGGAGAATGGTAAACAGGAGTGCCTCACGGCGCACCAGGGCGCCGCGGCGCACACTTTGGGAACTCCTGGTGTAGACTGTAGAGTTACGTTTTATAAAAATTATTTGCTTTGATAAAAAATTCAACATTTTTTTCTACCTCACAATTTCAAAACAGTGATAGAAATTAAAAATAAATCAGTATTTATTTATTCATTTTGACATTTATAAAAAACAATTACGAAATGTAATATTAATTGAAATGTTTCTTTTTTTCTTGTTTCAGAATGTCACTTTTTGAGGATGAGTACGTGGAAACCAGCGGCGCTAAATAATTTAATGTGATCAAACAATCTGTATTAAAAAAGGCAAATTAGCCGTGCAACTGTTTCAGTTGATTACGTTTGTGAGAGTGCGTTGGAAATAGCAAGCTGTGTTAACATTGAAAATCGGTGAAGCGTTAATGAAATATGTAAAAGGAATTTTTATATAAAACACGGGATAAATGTTAACTATAAAAGTGCAGAGAACAAAGTTATTTTAAATGGACAGACAAGTCGGGCACATCTGGCGGTGACACAACGTGCGCTCGTTTTTTGACATGGCTTCGACGGTGGAATTAATGCTTTCATGGTGCACATTCTGGATTGTTGGTAAGTGACTTTTTAATTCTTTCCGACATTTGCATTTAAAAAACAATTCATCGATTGATTTCCGATAACTATACACGTTAACAAATGGCTGTTTAATGCCGGGTTGCAGAAAACATTGTCAAAAAAGCTGATTTAACAATGGCATTGATTGTGACCATACTTATTTCTCTAATCACAATATACTTTTGTAAATTTAAGATTGTAATTAGTGCCATATGGCAACATCCACTATTGGCGTCGGTCGGATGGCGGGACCTAGGGGTCGGACCAAAATTTCTCGACGTTTCATAACCTCCTAAATACTTTGGCACCATTTAAAAAAAATATATATATATATATATATATATATATATATATATATATATATATATATATATATATATATGTGTGTGTGTGTGTGCGGGCAATAACTTTCGAAAGAGTTAATTGATTTTAACGAAATTTGGCCCACGTGTTGAAATCCATCACCGTAAGAAGCCTATTTAAAATGGGCATAATCGATCCATTTTAAGGGTAGTTTTTAGGGGTTGAAAAACGTTTTTGGGTCCCAAAATACCGAAAAAATTCTCAGAATCGTTTCAAAATTGACATTTAACCCTCCAGTAGTAATTAAAAGTGTCCCTAAAATTTTAATAAAATCGGCCCGATAGGACCGAACTTACAAATTTTATGAATAATAATAATTTTATGATAGTGAATTATTTACTGAAAGTTGTATATAATTTGGTATAGAAGTTCGATTGATAATAATATTGCAATTAAGAAAAAAAACGTTATTTTAAGGGGTGTATTAAGGAGTCAATTTTTTTTATTTTGCCCAAAAACCAACTTAAGTTCGCATAATAAAGCCACCCTGCCTGTATAAGCAAATACACTATATTGTCGGCAGGGTTTTGGAACTGCGACCCGGGTTTTTTTTTATATGTTTAGGATCATCGTCAAATTATTTGACAACGCTTTCTACAAGAGTTTTCAATAAAGATTGATGCTCAGTTGTCAGAAAATCCGATTTGACAATGACCTTGGATTGTGACTATACTTATTTCTTCATAAGAAAAACATTGACAAATTTAAAATGGATCTGTATTTAACATCGTTTTTTGTACAATTTCCACTGCGAAGCAGCATTTCTCTATGCATTTTGATCAAAATTTAGCTTGAAAAGCGATTTTTTTCTATGAAGATTGAGCATTTGTTTTTATGTGAGTACAATCTAATATTCTACATGATTGCGTGCGTTTCACAAAGACATTAGATTGTAAAAACTAATTATATAATCACAATCCTTGTCAAATCAAATTTTGTGATAATAGTTTCTAGACCGGACACTGAGCTGAATCTAGTTTGAAAAACATGGTGGATTCATTTCGATTGATGATTTAAATTCAGGAAGACCTAAAGAATGAAATTCTAAGGGTTGTTGAAAAAAATCGCTGCGCAATTTTGTTTCTTACCCGAACTATGGAAATTCTCATTTCAATAGCTTTATGTGTTTCGTTAAAAACGGGAGAACACTAAACGAATTTGAATACGGATTTTGCCATTCAATAGCTTATTTCTTAGAAAAAGCTTACATTTATAATAACTGGTTGACCCGGCTTCATCCGAGTGAAAGTCCGATGAATTGACTATACTGCACAGATTTGAATGAGGTTTTTTCCATGCAATTTTTGGACACGTTTAAATAAATTGTATGCAAAAGGTCTTCAAATAAAATAATAAAACATTAAATTCTATTGAACAACTATATTCGATGGTGTTACAATTTTCGTATTTGGCCTTGTATTTTTACTAAGCATCGTTTCAAAAGACACCAGAGTATTGTTTATTCGAAGTATTGACTAGGAGAGACGGTCTCTACCCCGGACTAGTACTGTCTCGCGTCTCGCTCGAGACGCACGTGCAAAATTGTGAAAAATGACGTCGTTTTCTGATGAAGACACCGGTAAATTGATTGAAATGATTAGACAACATCATGCGCTATTTAATTCTCAACTTGACGCATACAGAAATGAAAATTTGAAGGATAATTGTATTTCATTCATCCGAAAGTATCATCCTGAACATATTTTCCTCAAACAATAAATGGTTCTTTATCAAAAGGGAAAACGATCCTTCGTGGCCTCTAGTTGTATATAATTTGTCGATAGGCATTCTTCGTTTTGTTTTATAATAATAATATAATAGCAAGTCATCGTCTTCTTCTTCTTCCAATAGTAACTTCATAACTGATTAGCTTTCCATTACGCTGTGGATTAATAATTTTCCAGAACACGACACAATTGACTCTAACGACTCAACAAAACTGAATGAACAGAGGTCTTTGGTCTCGGTACACAACAGACCACCGGAGACGGAGACATTTGTCTCGGTCTCCAGTCTCTGTCTCGCGAACCGCCACTTTTACACTTGTCATTTGCGCATTGTGGTTCCCCGTTTATCTGTCTCAATGCTAACGCAAACATAGAAAGTTTGTGTATTCGACGGTCAACTCTGGAACTACCAACTTTAAACAATAATATTTCTGTAACGCAGCGCTTCAACGCGATGTGCCAATATAGCAAACGGAAACAGGTGATTGTTTTCGTTCAATTTTCCAGGAAGAATAGAATAACTTCCGACACGATATTACTTTAAAATTAATTGCTTTGGTCCTTTGTTATTTTTCTGTATTCATAAACCGCATAACACGTTTGAAAAAAGGAATGTCAGAAATTGAAATTGAAAAATTTATACTTCGATTGAAATGTTATAGTTTCGCTATTTTTAGTGTAGGCGTCTATGTATGGCGCATGACACATTCACTATTGGTGTTGGTCGGATGGCAGAACCTAGGGATCGTACCATAGATGCTTCACGCGATCTTCACACGAAAGGAGCATTTAAATTTAAAAAATATTGTTAAAAATTCTTCTTCTAATAGAAAACAGTATCACGGGTAATTGGAATAATGAAAAATCAATTTAAACACTCATTGATTGCAACGTTTCGTCTTTTCTTTAATTAAGACTTTTTCAAGCTCTAAAAAATTTTTATTACAAAAATTAACATTCATATAATAAAAAATATTAAACATTATTAATTTGTTGTCACTTGATTAGTACTAAAAAAAATTTCAATTTTCTGTGATGTATATTTAATTTAAATTCAAAATTTTGGGAATTGTACTGATCTCTAACGGCAAATTAGTTAAACTGAGCAACTGTCATACTATAATTTTTAGTTGACTGTGAAAATAATATAAATAAATACTGTTTTCTATTACAACATATATCTGGAATTGAACTTTAAAGATGAATTCTTCTTCTATATATTTTTTTCACGGACAAAGTGCATTTTATATTTTTATTTTTACCGAAATAGTTATTGTTTGACAGTGGTCACTAGATTTTGAATGAGGGGTTCTATTCTAAAATTCGACTTATCCCACTTTGAACAAAAAATGAGTTAGCAATGGTTATAACAATTAGAGATAGTATATTTCGAATTAAACCGAGCTTGGTAGAATAGTGGTGACAGCACTAGACTTGCATTCGAGAGGTACCGGATTAGAATCCCGGCGGGGGCAGATGTCGCCGAGAAACGGTAATTCCTGTACCGGCCATCTTGATTGAGGTTTGCCATGGTTTCCCTCAATTAATTCCAGATAAATATCGAGATGGTTCCTTATTTGAGGCCATGGCCGATTACCTATCAAACTCCTAGTTCAAAAATTACCTACCTTATCCTAATTTCCTATAATTCCTTCATTCGCCCATTGCTATTACATAAGTTGAAGTTGTAAAAAATGTAGAAAATAACGGGAAGTGGTAGATGAAAAAATAGTAATGGTGCGAATGGCGTCTGTTATGACATAAAGTCGAGAAACGGACGTTAAACGCATTATTATTATTATTTTATTTCGAATTAAACTCATCGAATTATTTGATTATAAAAATATTTCAAGATGTCTCGAGCAGTTATTCAAAATCATTCGAATGATTTTATACAAACAATTTCCGGTAATAAATTACTATATTGCGCTACTGACGCTACTAATGTGCAAGGCTAGTAGAATACTATAGGTTAGGCGGGACGATAGAGAGGGCAGGGGTATAGT
Organism: Venustoraphidia nigricollis; assembly: GCA_034508555.1. Taxonomy (NCBI): domain Eukaryota; kingdom Metazoa; phylum Arthropoda; class Insecta; order Raphidioptera; family Raphidiidae; genus Venustoraphidia; species Venustoraphidia nigricollis. Next base: position 10,224,414 of record JAVRKA010000008.1, read on the forward strand.
TGGCCTTGAGACATTTCTCCAGCTGTGAAACATTGAATATTATAATTGAAAAATCAATTCAAAGTTTTCGAATGAGCAGGTCATAGACCAATTTTGTATCCTCGAACGCACAACCTATAGAACTCTACTAACCTTGACTAGTGAGCACGTAGCAAATACAATATTTTCTCAGCAGGGTTCTGCACTGCGACCCGCGTTTTATACTATTTGTCTTGCATTGCACAACCGTGTTTCCGTTACACTGTTATGACGTTTGATTCTATTTTTTTTATTTCAGTCAATTGTGGCTATTCAGCGGGTTACAAACTAGAGAATGAAGTTTAAAGTTCGTGTTTATCAAATCTCCATTTAAATTCAGCATAAAAAATGTTAGGTTATTAAAATAATTTAACCAATAAATAAATAAAAATTCAGTTTTTAAAGAAAAATATATTTCATTTCAGCAATAAAACAATATCCTGTCTCGGAAATCCGTAATTTCTATGAAAATTCTTATTCAAAATAAGCTAGAAATATGTAACAATCTTCCCATTAGACTTTTAGTCAAGTTTTTACAGCTTATTTGATCTAAATAAATTATTTAACATCAAATAAAAACGAGAAGACTAGCACAAATTTTTCTACAGAAAAAACTTAATTTGAAAAAAATTATTAGAGCCAAATGTGTTAGTATTTTTATTATAAGTTTATAAAGAAAAAACATTAAAATGTTCAGCGGCGGCCTTAGGGGGTGGCGAACAGGGCAATCACCTGGGACCTCGCTCTTGCAGGGGCCTCGCGTAACAACCCAAGCAAATTAAAAAAAATATAGATTTTTTAACTATATTTTTTTTATTTAAAACGTTTGATTTTGATCCTTAATTATTTATTCAGGTTATAACATAGCCGTAAATTAAAATAAAGTTAGTTAACTAATCCATTCATTCAAAACATAATTGAAAAATTCATTATGTAGTACTTGAATTAATTTTGTAAATCTTTTAATGTAAAATATTTTAAAACTCAAATTTTATGTATTTGTATAACTTTAGCATTTCTCGTCAAACATGATAAATACCTAAACCAAACAACCAGACCTACTTTCGCATCACATACTTTTCACGAAGGACAAAGGGCCTCGCAAAGACCTACCGCCCGGAGCCTCGCAATGGGTAAGGCCGCCGCTGAAAATGTTAATTTGCCTTCCTGTAATTCGAAATCTCGTGACTTGCCGTAAGGAAATATTGACGACTATCACGTTTTTTTACTTAATGTTTAGAGCAAAAATATATATTTTCTGAAATTTGGTGACGTTTAATGTTCAATCATAGATAATAAAATCAGTAATAAAATGAATTTAGTGACCGCAGTACAAAATTTCCCGACAGCGTATTTTACAATCTGAGGGATCAAGTCAGCCCTGAACATTATCGACGCAAGTACTCCATTAACTGAGATTTCTTAACTAGAAGTAGTGTGATATAACTAATTAGAATAAGCTCTCATAATGAAAATCAGTTGAGAGAACTTACATAATATTGTTAGCGCACGGGTATTAAAGAGCTTTACAATACTTAACGTTCCCGCTTTGTCCATCCATGTATGAACATTATTATGTAAAATGTGGTTTTAGATTATTATTTTTTGTGATTAAATTATCACGCTTCCATGAAATTCATTCTGTGCCATAGAAGATTAGAAACTTACTTCTCTCGGAATAAAACTGCAAATATGTTGCCTTTATTCGTATTATTAACTAGCCGTTACCCGCGACATCGCACGTAATTGAGATGGAACACGGCAGCGCCCTCCTCAGAAGCCCTAAAACCAGCTAAATTTCAAGTCCGTATAGGAACTTTAGTTTAAGACTTCGGAACGCTCTGAATTTAAGCCAAAAATAGAGCTTCGGCTGTCAACTGATTGTAGACTTATTCGTCAACATTTTGCAAAAACTCTTCGTCTATATAAGGGAGATAAAGGATAAATCTAGGCCTCTAATGGACTACTTTTGTAATTTATGTATGATTTACTTGAAAAACGTTAGCATTAATTGTGCCAAAAAATCACACGTTTTCAATGTCACACTATGACCTTATTCGTACTTATTTCACAAAGCTGTTTCATCACAAACCTAAAGTGGCTCTTCCTTTTTCGGAAAAGTTTTTTAATTCTTCAAAATATTTCCAAAAATTAGAGTAATCAATTGACAGCGGCACCCTTGCATCAGCATTTTTTGCCTCGTAGTGTGGCACCAGTCAAAAATTGAAACGTGCGGATGATTTGAGCGAGACAGAGTTAAAGAAGGTCACACCCACAATATGTCTTTTGCCTACCTCGCCCCTTACCGCTGGGTCTCAGCACAAACAAAATTCAGAGCGTTCCGACAGCCTTAATTGTCAAATTGTAATCAATCACTTATTTATAAAATGCTTGTAATTAAATGAATATTTTGACAGCTTACATATCAAATGCTTGCTTACTTCACATGTATCATTTTCTATGTAAATTCACGTTAGTACAATAGGTGTAATACGCGCCACGGTTCTAAAAGTTTCTGAAGTTAGATGCAAATGGAGGCTTGCGCAGGTACAATCGGTTGAAAAACTACAAACTCGCACTATATTATTATTTTTTATTTTTTTGTAATCGAAAGGTCTAATTCCTTGGATAAAGTCATCCAAAAAATTATTCTCGTGCCTGTCTATGCAAAACTGTATTAGGCATCTTGATCAATTAACAATCAAAGAAACAACTTAACAATAGCGTACTGGACTGTACTTCATAGCAGGAAAGCGACAAGTGACACGACAACCAACGATAACCAATCACCGACGAGCGCACGCTCTGTGCCGGTAACTGGGAGTTTTCCTTTCCCACAAAACAACCAGGGCGGCTCTAAAATATGCATTTGCGACGCTGTTTGTGACTAGCTTCAGAACCTTTTAGAACTGTGGCGAGTATTATAAATTAGCGCCGCTAGTGATAAAAATTGAAAACACTAATATGTACGATTTAATGGGCAGATTCCGTCAGTTCCTCCCATATGAGTTCTCTACACCAGCGATTCTCAACCGGTGGTCGCGACCCACTAGTGGGTCGTGGAAGGGTTACAGGTAGGTCGCAACTCGATCCTAAAACTATCGAAACCTTCGAATAAACCATCAGAAAATATAAGAAACAAATCAAATTGTGTTTTGATTGTTTTCTTGGTTCTTGATTTTTGGTATCTGGCACAGACAACAGAACCACTACATCCCTCCCAATTTTTTTTCTCCACCATGGACTGATGGACCGTGGAGGTATTCCGATAAGGAAAGGTGGGTCGCCAGCTGAAAAAGGTTGAGAACCACTGCTCTACACAGTCTCCATGACGTGATGCTTCACACGTTCGAATTACACCTATGCTGTGATTCGCCACAGGTTAATTCAATTGAGTATATATATTTTTTATATCGAGTAATGCGTTGAATTTATTCACGTTTGTAGACCAATAGGAATGGATGATTGATTGCGTCATGGGAATCCCACAATGATTCTGTTGCATAAGCATGTTTTCAAGCCTTTCGCAATATTCATGTAATTATAAGAGACATGGTCGGCTGCTTACGGTTTTAAAAGTTGCTCAATTTTACACAGTTTTTAATGAACACTCACACAAGTCAACCCCTGCCTTCACTTGTTTCCTTTTATGTTGTTTTGTTTTTAAAAGAGATCTATTGTTTTATGTCATATTTTTTAATGTTATTATAAAAAAATTAAATTACCCTGAAGTTTTCTTCACAAAGCACACAATGCTTGAAGTTAGATGACTCTTTTTTGTGTCTGTTTTGTTTTAAAAAATATAGCAATGTATTCGTTTTTATTCGTAGGGATAAAAAGTTTTCATCTACTTTTAAAATGAATTGAAAAACAGTTATTTCCACTTCCAAAATTTTGCTTAGCGTAAAATTAAATACAAGTTATTTTTAATAACTATAATATATTTAACTAGACCAAATAGCTTTGTTCATTTATAAATCGCTGATTAAAATCACTGTTCGTACAGTTCTACTGGCGAAGGCCGAACTATATAACTTTGACAAGTGAAACGTCCTACTAAAATTTAGTTTCGAGTTGCAAAGCAGTTTAAGTTGCTCACAAACTAACAAACTTTTTCCAAAAATAGAAATTTTCGGCTAGGGTGACCTCAAAGCGATAAAATATAAAATTTTAAAAAGTTAATTTTTACCTAAATTAGTGCCATTTCCCCACTGCTGTGAAGTTGAAATGGTAACTTTTACAGTTGACCCGCGGTAATCCGATAAACGTTTTGCGAGGAGGTGTCGGTTGATCGAATTTGTCGGACTATAGAGTACTGCCATAGACCCATTGTAGCTCGGAACTTTTTGGAAAAGAAGTACCTTATAATCCGACAAATTACATATGCTATAAAAATGGTAAGATCAAAATCTATATATAAGTACTACATAATACAACATGCATTGACGAAGATTTGCCGCAATAAATGTGCTTTGTATGGACTGTAATACGCATGTCGGATTACAGCGGGTGCCGGATTACCGCGAGTCAACTGTACATTTCAATTCATATCTACAGGTTTAAAAAATATGAATTTTAAATAAATGGTTAGTTCCGGACAGCGATGTTTTTCCAGAGGAAATATTAATTAACAAATATTTAATTATTTAATTAATGAAATATTATAAATTATATTTCTAAAAAAAATATTTTAGTTTTCATCTACTTTTTGTTTGATTTTTTAAATGTGTATTTTTTATAAAACGGTTTTTATTATGTTTACATTTGTTCATTTGTTTAAATATCAAATCACCGTGGAACAAATATATGAATTTCAATTTTATCTTTTAAAAGTTTTTTTTATTTCCTACATAAATAATTAAAAAAATCGGTATATAGAATATATTACTTCCATAGTCCCAAATAACTGTAAAAAAAATATTTCACTAGAATTTATAGGAACCTTTCATACGATGTTTATTAGCCCTAGGCCTGTATTCATAAACCTGTTAAATGTCTCAATCGTTATTATGAATCCTTAACTGTTATTGAACCAATAAGAAAAATTGGTAATACTGGAGTAGAATTATCAAATATATAACTATCTACTCGTTAAGATTTGTGTCCTTATTATAAACTCTAAATTATGGAGTGATATCTGGTTACATGAATATTCTTAAATATTTTATCAATATAAAAATGATTTGACGGGAAAAAGGACTTTTACTTTAGTATTCTGCACGCGTAAATTAAAATAATTCTTGTTTCTTTGAAAGATAATTGTTTAATGAATTAAAATAAAAATACAGTTTACAAATCATTCTCTTAACTATTATAAAACTTTGTCGAGGAGAAATATTGCATAACTTTCTAAAACAACTCAAAACCTAAAGCCAATGTAACACCGTCAAATCATTTTTATATTTATTACCAAGGACAAAAAAGAAAAAAAAGTCAAAACTGTTGAAAGAACAAATTCAAGGGGAAAGTTACTGACATTATTCGACTTTTTTGAGCAAGGGGCTCGGTGGAAAAAGTTTTTAAGTAATGGCTTAATAACAAATAAAGAGCAAAATATAAATTAAAAAATATAGAGTAAAGTAAGGAGATTTGAACCCACACACATTGTAATCAGTTAAAAGGAATTTTTATTTTACGTTACCTTCGCAGACATATTCTAAGTTTATATAAATCCTAATAAAACATTAACATGTGATCAATTCGAATAATAATAATAAGAATCAATTTTCTTTAATTATTATTTATTTTAATCCTTTTTATGGACTCAAATACAATTGATTATTTTTTATATTTTTCATAATTGTTCAACTGCCTCTGTTGGTTTGTTTGTGATTTACTTTGCATAATATACTAAAATACCGAGTTGGGTAGAGTAATGGTGACAGCACTAGACTCGCATTCGGGAGGTCCGGGTTCGAATCCCGACGGGGGCAGATGTGGCTGGGACTTTTTCCTACTGCCTCTCACCGAGAAACGGTAATTCCTGTACCGGCCATCTTGATTGAGGTTTTCCATGGTTTCCCTCAATTAATTCCAGATAAATATCGAGATGGTTCCTTATTTGAGGCCATGGCTGATTACCTATCAAACTCCTAGTTTATCCTAATTTCCTATAATTCCTTCATTCGCCCATTGCTATTATACATAAGTTGAAGTCAAAAATCAAAATGAAAAAAGTGTCTCCTTTTTAAAACTGTCCAGTAAATAATTTGATACCAGGATACTTCTACCTTTAAATTATTATCTGACGATCTAAAATTCTAATAACACAAAATGCTCTTTGTGAATACCAAATCAACATATTAAATAAGTTTACTAGTGCGATCTGTCTGTTAAATTAGTTATTGACTATTTATTAATAAGGCCCCTAGACGGTATTGTTATGGCCACGAAATATGCAAAAAAAAAATCGTAAATTTCTTGATTTGTCATATCACTTGTCACGTCATTCTAGTGAAATCGTTGATATAATTCCGTTTGTGAGCAGTGAATCTCCATTCTCTTTTAATTCGTTTAAAAACTCAAAGCCGCTGAGAATGGTCTGTACAAAAAAAAAAGAACAAACACGCCGAGCTTGATCGACGCCAACGACGCTTTGAATAGGACGTCGGCATGCGTATACGTGTATAGTTTTCCTACAGAGGAAAAGCTTTTTCCCTCCATAAACCAAGCAACGGATTTGCAATTAGTCACTTTGTTGCCTTTGACCACCGGCACCACATGCGGACTTTTTGTGGTCAATTCGCAGAAAGAGATGGGTGTATATGTCTTTTCTTTCGTTTATCGTAAAACCATTTATCTAATCCTGTTCTCTGTACACGTTTAAGCTTTTTACGTATATAAAAATCGTCATGTTGTTCCCCTCTTCGTATAGATCGATAAAAAACCAATATCTGCCACTTTGAACTGATTTGTCGTTGTGACGAACTCACGGCTGGGTAGTCATGCCGTTATTAAAACTGAAATCATTTTTTAAAGGACAAATCTACCTGACCGTACTCAAATGAACGTTTTTTAGGAATAGGGATGTTGACTGTATTCAAATAAAAACATAATTTTAACGAAAAGTACTAGTTTCTATTATAGAAATACTAAAAAACACTATATTTTTCCTTATTTTTAAGGAATTTAATTAATATTTAATAAATAAAACCTAATAAAATCACTCTCCAGTTACGTGACAACAGACACCAATCAGAGCGCATGACGTCATATGTTCAGCCGCTGTCAAAAAACTTCATGTTTGGTTAATATTTAGTGTGCAATTTATTATTATGTGTTTATAGGAAACGTCAAATTACATATAACTATAGCAACGACTACGAAACAACTTTTCGTCACATCAGTTTACTAACGTTTATGAGCACAGAATACGCATCTATAGGATGGTAGCTCCCGTGTAAACTTTTGAGCCTCCTTTGGTATGAACAGGTGACGTCACGCGACTAGTATTGGCGGTTTGGATCGAAATTTGAAACGGGATTTAAAATACATGATTTTTAAGGCTTGAGTTGTATTTAAATAAAAATAATAAATATTTGTGGCAATATTAGGTACTTATGCACGATTTAAAACACTTTCCCAAAAATAGTCAACATTCCTATTGTCTAAAGTTAAGGTTATTCGCCTAGTAGTAATTATGTCCGTATTTTTGGTGATAAAAATTGATATATGACTTTGTAAATTATTATTTCTCATTTAAATATTATGTCCTATGAATGAAAATGTAATATTTTGATATTTAAGAAAATAATTAAACATTTGACATAATTTGACTAAAGCAGCACATTGCGTATAATGTGTTTGACAGAGACAGATATAGCTCACATGTGATTGGTAAGTAATTTGACAGTTCTTTCGACAATTTTTACGTAATATTTCCCCAAAACTACACGTGAACTTTTTCCATTATAATCTTGACGTTATCTAAAAGAGTGAAACTTTCCATATTTTGTGAAAATTTTGTCTGGCGTTAATTTGATTTAATTTTATTTTTAGGTGCAATTCCGCTGACCCTTCTCATTTTTCATTGTTTTAAGAATCACATTTTTAGTAATTAATTACTTGCAACCTAGACGTGCAAAATTTAAAAAAAAAATTGAGATAATCCATAAATAACATACTAAAAGTTCGGCTTTTCATCTGGAAACTGCTTTATGCATCAAATAACCTTAACATAATTTAAGTAAAATAACAATGGTAAAATTATTGATCACTTATGTTTGAAAAACAATAAAAACAATTCTGAAACAAAAGAATGGCTCTATACGTGATAAAGACACCTTACAGTACAATAAATTTTTTGGCATTTTCCATATTCATCAATATTTCGACCAGTTATCGTACTGACAATATTTTATTGTTTATTTGTTATCGATATATGACATTTTTATTTAACTTAATTGTTAACTTTGCACACCCTGAAAAAATTCCATAAAAAACTTCCTTTTTGAATGCGTTCAGGTGCAACTTCTTTTGCGAGTACGAACCGCTTATTGACAACTCTGTAATGTTTATGGTAAAAAATAATTCATATTTGCAACCGTTCACATTAGCGTCAACCTACTGTATATTTTTTTGAAAAAAAAAAAACTTTTAAAAGTCATCATTCAGTATGAAACGTATATAATATATATTTAATCATATTTCATCAAACCTAAAAATCACTAACAGAGATATTAAAAAAATCTGAAAATGAATAAAAAAATTTGTTTGTACTGTAAACAGCATTTTTTGCCCACGTATCCGTTAAATGTTTAATAAAATCGGTTGAACAATTTTACAGAAATGGAACGAGTTGTATTTTTAACTTTTTGTAAAGTTTTTAATATTTGATGAACAGTAAACTGTTTTAAATTGCCAGCGGACATGATTAAGCCGATTTGAAAAATTAAACGTATTGATTTTTGTAGACTCTTTTTTTTCTCGTACAAAAATAATTCCGGATATTTTAATCTGTTTTAAAGTTGGATGAGAACTACGTTTCATTAACAGATATGAAATTTTAAAAATGAAATCAGGAAATTGTATAGACTCCGGAAAAAGTCTGAAATTTGACTTACAATTTTGTCCATGATATTGGTAGATTTGTGATCATAAGTTTTTTAAATGACAATCATGAAATAGGGATATGTTGACTGTATTCAAATAAAGACATAATTTTAATGTTAAGTGGTAAGTTTCGATGATAGAAATACTATAAAACATAATATTTCTAAGGAATTTAATTAATATTTAAGGGGATATTCTTATGTGACCACTTCGAAAAATCGATTTTTTTTTCATATTTCAATAGTAAAACCTATCGAAAATATTCTGTGAAAAATAGAGACCGAAATTCCTAGTTTTCAATAAATTACACTTCATATAGTGAGCGACGCGCCGTAAGCGACTTGTTGGCTCTTGAAACTTTAAACGCATTTTTCTGGAAACATTATTTTCTAAAACTGTCATGGTCCTAAAAAAAAAATTATTCAACCGATTGCTTTGAAATTTATATATGTTCTTCTACTCATTAATGGTTATCGTCCGTACTAAAATTGCTTATTTTCGAAAATATTTTCTTATTTTTTTAAACGATTTTTAACAAAAAAACACAAACTTTTTTTCTACAGTCCGCCATTTTTTTTTTTTAATGAAATTGATTAATTTTAGTAGGGACGATAGCGACATCCCTATACTGAACAATGATCCATTCGATTTTTTTATTTCAGACAACATGAACAGCCGCTATTACCATGACCAGTGACCTGCTTTTTTTTTAGTGTCCAATTTAATTTAAAAAAAATATATATAAAAAATGTAAAATAAGAGAAAAAAAATTTTTTTTATACAGTTTAAGATACAAACAAAAACATATAAAAAAATTAAAATGATTGAATGTTATTGTCGTCTAAAAAAAATTCCCTAAAAAGACGTAAAATTTATGCGTTCACATTAAAGAATACCCCCTTAATAAATAAAACGTAATTAAATCACTCTCAAGACACGTGAGAACGAACACTAATCAGAGTGTATGACGTCACTCTGTCATTAACATTATATTTTATTAAAAATGATTTGTCGGGGAAAAGGACTTTTTAAGTAAACACTTATTTGTTATTTATAGCGACGTTTCGTCCCTTGCTTGGGACTTTTTCAAGCTTGAAAGGGACGAAACGTCGCTATAAATAACAAATAAGTGTTTACTTAAAAAGTCCTTTTTCCCGACAAATCATTTTTATATTTTTTACCAAGGACAAAAAAGAAAAAAAGTCATTATATCTTATTATCTATAAAAGCAAAAACATTAGTTTTTAACCGCGCCAAAGAAGTATAACCCGGTAATTTTGATATTTTCCATAGACTGGCGTTACACTGTATATTTACTATAACTTTGTTGGTTATTAAAAGATCAAGATTTGAAAGTCTTATCTAAATAATCCGTTTGAAATGCTTGAAATCCTTAAATGCTGTGTTATAAAGTATTGCAATCAAAAGTAACTCAGTATATATGCCATATTTCACGAATTCTGAAGCAGTACAAAATAACATATTATTTTAACTGCAGGGTACTTATTTCTTTATCTTTTTAACTGGATATATCATTTTACGACTTATCCATATAACCAAAAACTTAGCTTACGAAACTATAGAAAAATGAAAACAGGTACTGAAGAAGGTTTTCATAGTGACTGAAAGGGAATACCTATACATGAACGTATAACCATTTCGTCGGGACGTCGTCGTTTGATTGGCGGTACCATGATGAAGTAAAAACTGATTTCAGAAAAGTTCACCATTATCCGTCCAGATTGTAAGACAAAATTTCGAACCGTGGTCGCAAAATTCATTTAATTGCTGTTTTTATTAGCTGCGATTATACATTAAGCGTCACAAAATTTGATTTGCTACTTAAAAAAATCAAAGAGCATATATTTTTGACTTAAAAATTAAGGTAGTACCCTCGCGACAGTCTATAATAATGAACAATTATCTAGAAAATTGAGGGAACTTTACTTTAACTTTCAATTTAATTTTGCACCCATTTTTTACAGTGTACGTATGCATGCGCACCTCACAGTTGTTTCACGGGTTAGATAAATATGCGTTGTTGCCAGATCGTTTATCGTATAACCTTTCCTCTACTGAAATCTGGTAAATTTTCCATTATTATTTATTGAATATCTCTGAAACTATGTTGTAACTGTTAATGAGACTATTTTTAAAAAAATGTTTAGTTGTTAGTTAACGTTACCTTAGTTTTTTTTTAAAAAGATCCTAAGAAAAGTTTCTGAGATACAAAAATATTTGTCGGTAAATTTTTCGATACCCCGTATACCGTAATGTATAAGAGCCTCAAAAACTCGAACTTTGGAATTTAATATCTCTGAAACTGTGTTGTTCAAAAATTTCATTCTGCGCCAATCGATGCAGAATTACATAAACATTATTCTGGCTAAATTTCAAACAAATCCTAAGAAAATGGGTTTGGCGAGGGTACTACCTTAAAACCAGACAACAGTTGATGACTTACGGTTGTAAAGAACGGACATTGTGGAGTGACTTTCTGTGACGTTCCGTTTATTCATTTGAGTGCGACGTAATGCAAACCATGAATCTATCTCGACAATCGCAATACCTTAAACCGGTGATAAAACTGAAGTCGTAAAGATGAGATGAACAGAGTATAGGCACTGGCGATAAGCTATCCAAGCTTGGTATAACTGCTTCAGTTTCACTTGAGAAAATAATTCATCGTTATATACGAGTATATATCAGCCAAATCTACTCTCGATTCTTTTGTCACCTCTTGCATATAATTATCAGTAAACAGTAGAATAGCTATCGTTTGCTATTTATTAAGAAACACCCATTGTTACGATTAAATTATTTTCAAACAACTGTCATCTTCGAGACTTAAACCCAAATCTAAGCATTGAGAGTTATGATCCAGGTAAAATATTACACTAAAGAGTAGAATAGCTATCGTTTGCTATAGGGCTCTGCATATTTGCGTATTAAATATTCTTCCAAAACTTGGTTTCAATTCGCTCATCCGTTTGACCTGTATCATGTAAAATGGATAGCGCTGTTAAATTTCTACCTAACTTTGCCTGATATTTTGGTTAGAAATCTAACAACACGTAAATAATTCTTGCATTGACCTTACAAAATAGCACCAAGAGAGTTAAGTTTCATATACTTAAATACAGGTAGACCTCACGTGATAATTCTATAAAAATATATTGTTAATTTAAATTATAAAAGTACGTTAATATTTTGCTATCTTTAAGTAGAAATTACTATTCAATTTTGCGACTGAAATTATCTTTTTCAAAACGTAAAATTGAGAAATTAAATTTTTACAGTTTTTTATTGGATAGCCATCGCTCTTTATTTGTACTTTGTGATAATTTTAAATGTTACGCGTGCGACGATGGTAGGATTTGCAACGCGTTGAATTCCCAAAGGCCTCATTCGCATTTCTCTTTTTTAGCCCGTGTTATTTTTGTTATCTATAACACTGAATTTAAACGCTACCATTAGAACTGTATTTTTAGATTGATAGATTTGCGCTTATTTTCAGTGTTTATTTTAGAAAAGAATATTTTTAAGTAAAAAAAACTCAAACATTTTAAAAATCCAGGACGCAATTATAAAAGTATATTTTAAATGGCCTGTGTCTAAAATTGCAGCGCTGTTAAATTTGTGTCTCACTTTATTTTACGTAATGGTAAATGCGCTTATTTTCAGTGTTTATTTTAGAAAAAAATGTTTTTAAGTAAAAAAAACTCAAACATTTTAAAAATCCAGGACGTAATTATAAAAGTATATTTTAAATGGTCTGTGTCTAAAATTGCAGCGCTGTTAAATTTGTGTCTCACTTTATTTTACGTAATGCTAAAGTTGTTAAAAAATACTGTTAGAAATAATATGATGAAGCAATAAACAAACAATTATTCAGTTAAATAAAATATGTTTCATTACAGCAATACAATCGATCTCTAACCTGTCTCAATACAGAATGCCCATAATGCATTTACAATCTCCACAATATCAGTAAATGCGGTTTACAACAACACAAAGCATTACAGAATACTGAATAAGATTCCTTTAACAGTGTTGGATCACTTTCACACAGTTTGTGTTGAGACCCAGCGGTAAGAGACGAGGTAAGCAAAAGACATATTGTGTCTTGCTCTAATCATCTGCACGTTTCAATTTTTGGCTGGTGCCCATTACGAGGCTAAAAGATGCTATTGCAAAGGTGGCGCTGTCAATTGATTACTCTAATTTTTGGAAATATTTTGAAGATTTAAGAAACTTTTCCGAAAAAGAAAGAGTCACTTTAGGTTTGTGATGGAACAGTTTTGTGAAATAGGTACGAATAAGGTCGTAGTGTGACGTTGAAAACGTGTGTTTTTTGGCACAATTAATGTCAACTTTTTTCTAGTAAATCGTTCATAAATTGCAAAAGTAGTCCATTAGAGTTCTTTATAGAGAAAGAATTTTTGCGGAATGTTGACGAATAAGTCTACCATCAGCTATCAGCCGATGTCCTATTTTTGGCTTAAATTCAGAGCGTTCCGACAGCCTTAAATACTGTATGTAGGCTAAACATTTTCTTACATTACTTTTCAGAGTCTCAGATTATTACCGTACAGAATAACTATTTGATCACCCCTATTTTCATTGCGATGTCACCCCTTTAAACTGCTTATTTAAATTAAATTAATTAAAATTAAGAAGGAGTTTTGCATAATGTTAAGCATATATCAATCTAGTAAATTAAAAGCAAGCAAAATTGAAACTTAATAAGTAATTATCTTAAATAGTCTTGACATAGTTTAAATTTCCCGCCTTCCGGACGTCTATTATATCCACTTCCTATATTGCGCTTGTCAGCGAAAAATAATAATGTATGCGTTGTATTTTCTACATAAAAAATGAACCGCTGTTTGTTGTGCGAGAAAAAGCGAGAAAAAACGATAAAAAATGTATAAAAACATTCTTTCCAGAAATTGATATGAAAATTAATATTTAATGGTCCTTAACGATGTTTTTATGATCTTTAGAGTAACACTGTTTCCAGTTCGCGAAATTGTTACTTTCCGGTTGTCTTTAATTTGTACACTACTGTGCAAAAGAATTCGATGTCTACATTTATTTCGAGGTAATAATAATAAATGTATTAAATACAGAGGTAAAATACATACATATACATTAGTCGCAGAAACTAAAGGATATTATAAAAATCCAAATTTTTCAGTGATTTTTAACAGGCTGTAATTTAGAAAAAAATGGTCGTACAGGAAATAAAAAAAAAAGGAAATTGTAGTTACATGATTTTTTTATCGTTTTTATGTAGCACATAAATATACATCATTTTGAATACAACTCTAAAATCTGAGAAATATTTAATGATTCGTTGAAGTGCCATAATTGATTGAAACATGAATGCTTTCGTCAGTATGCAGTTCAAACAATCAATTTTGGGCAAACATTGATATTATTTTTAAATTGTTTTGAAATTCGCTAAAATTGAATGAATTCAATAGGCTATCGAAATTAAATTTTTTTAGCGTTGTTCTAACCGTTTTTATAAGCATATAGAGTTAATATTTCCACCTCCAAAAATCCAGGTCTTATTATTTAATTTCATCTATCTGCATCTAGAATTAAATTAATTTAAAACAGTTTACGACAGAGAGGGACACACAGTGTATATTATACGCTCAACCTACAATCTCTCTCTCTCTCTCTCTCGCCACTCTCTTTATAAATTTATTGAATCCGTGTATTTGTAGATTATCAGTAACCGAATTGTTCTGAAACATTAGTTCAAATAAATTATTTATTAGATAAATGTATTTTGCTATCAGCGTGTCATTAGTTCTAATTCATTAAACACAGACGCACGTTCCATTGAAATGTGATCGTTCGTTAATTACAAATTTAATATCATTGTTCGATTATGTTTATTGAAATTGTAGGTAGAAATATATATATTTTTTTAATACACCTACCTTTTTTTCTAAAACGAACTAAAAAGTATAAAATAATTTCTCCTATCCAATTATTATAAAAACGTGGGTTATGACTAATAAAATATCACGGAGTCTACAACCCTTGCTTTAGCAAATATCATAATTAATAGCTGTTACCCGCGTCACAGCACGCGTTCACAAACATTACATTTATTATAATATATCAATATGTTGATATTTTTGAAATTGGAATGATCCTGTCGCCCAATAGGGATGTTGACTGTATTCAAATAAAAACATAATTTTAACGAAAAATAGTAGTTTCTATGATAGAAATACTAAAAAGCACTATATTTTTCCTTATTTTTAAGGAATTTAATTAATATTTAATAAATAAAATCTAATAAAATCACTCTCAAATCACGTGACAACAGACACCAATCAGAGCGCATGACGTCATATGTTCAGCCGCTGTCAAAAAACTTCATTGTTTGGTTAGTGTGTAATTTATTATTATTTGTTTATAGGAAACGTCAAATTACATGTAACTATAGCAACGACTACGAAATAACTTTTCATCACCTCAGTTTACTAGCGTTTATGAGCACAGAATACGCATCTATAAAATGGTAGTGTAAACTTTTGAGCCTCCTTTGGTATGAACAGGTGACGTCACGCGACTAGTATTGGCGTTTTGGACCGAAATTTGAAACGAGATTTAAAATACATGATTTTTAAGGCTTGAGTTGTATTTAAATAAAAATAATAAATATTTGTGGCAATATTAGGTACTTATGCACGATTTAAAACACTTTCCCAAAAATAGTCAACACCCCTATTGGCTGTAATTTGAATTTTTGTTGTAAATTTGAAAAATAAATATGGTTGGGTATTGCTCCATTTGTGAAAAAAATATTGAAAAGTAAAATTCCCAAATATTAAGCGGCACATCGTATGCACATTATACGTGTATTTTAATGTGTGCTTGTGGTTATTTCTTTCTGTAAATGATATTTACAATGAAATTTTATTATTTATACTTGGTAATCAAACGTAAGTATATACATTTAGAAAAATATCACGAAACAGGGATAAGGGAAATCGGAAATCAATATGAGAAAATAAGTAAAGTTTAAAGGAGATGTCTTATTTTATTATCTTATCTTTACATCGTTTCCTTTTTACTGCTGTATCCAGAATTCTTTTTTCAGCATTATAGAGGATCTTTTTATGAACAAAGCCCATTGGGAATTTGGCTTATTTTTCTGTCTTACCTTACTCGAATGAAAGTAAAATTCAACTGATGACTTGCAGTAAAATACTGAATATAGTGAACTATTTTTTTCCTATTTTAAAATCGAAAATGGATTTTGCGAAGCACTATTACCTAATTTTAAAAAAATTGTGCGCTTTATTCATATAGCCTCACGTGAAATTTTTTAGATTTATTCATATACATAATAATAATAATAATACTTTATTGCTCCAAAGACAAAAAATATTGTATAGGAGAAGTCAGTATGACAAACAAGATATAAAAAAACAAATACATATTAAATAAATCCTCAACAGAGTAAAAACATTTATCAAAAAGAAAAACCTTAAGTTTTCCTTTGAGCTGTCGACTACTAGCAACGTTTTTTATTTCGTGAGGAATATGATTAAATATCCGAGCACAACAATATAAGGGACTTTTCAAGTAGAGTGTTAAGTTAGGTCTAATGCTTCTTAAATTGTTCCTATTTCTTGTACTATATTGATGACCAAGAAAATCAAAATTGTTGTAGTTGTTCCTAGCAAAGATAGCAGCTTTATAAATATATACAGATGGCACTGTTAACAATTTCTGTTCAATAAAAATATTACGGCAGGTGTCTCGTGATCTAAGATTAAAAATTATTCTTAAGGCTTTCTTCTGTAGAATAAAAATACTTGATATACTATGATATTTAATTTTAAAATAAATATGGATTACTTACCAGTACATAATAACAGTATTATTTACATATATAATTGTATCTATAAACATGCATATTATATACAAACAACAACAATAAATACAGTATATGTTAATCATACATGCTGACTAGCAAGCTATTCTTAGCTGACTCAAAAAAAAGAGGTTAAGTATTAATTCGTCACTTACAATACTCGCCACGATTCTAAAAGGTTCTGAAGTTAGTCACAGACAGCGTCTCAAATGCATATTTTAGAGCCGTCCTGGTTGTTTTGTGGGAAAGTAAGATTCCCTCCATCTCCCAGTTACCGGCACAGAACGTGCGCCCGTCGGTGATTGGTTATCGCTGGTTGTCGTGTCACTTGTCGTTTTCCTGCTATAAAGTACAGTCCAGTACGCTATTGTTAAGTTGTTTCTTTGATTGTTAATTGATCAAGATGCCTAATACAGTTTTGCATAGACAAGCACAAAAAATAATTTCTTGGATGACTTCATGCAAGGAATTAGACCTTTAGATTAAAGAAAAAATTAAAAATAATAACATAGCGCGAGTTTGTAGTTTTTCAACCGACTGTATCTGCGCAAGCGTCCATTTGCATCTAACTTCAGGACCTTTTAGAACCTTGGCACGTATTATATTTATTTATTCGAGGGGTAAACCGATTAAAACAATTTCGACGCCATTTTGTTCAGAATGTTTATTATAAATTGAAAAAATTTCCAGGCAGCCTACGAGTCAAATATTTTATTAGCTCTGATGTTTTTTGCACGATTCTAATTGTGGGTTATAAATAGTCAAACTTTACGGATGAGTTATGTCGAACAAAAAACAAACGAAACAAATTTCGTTTTACGATTCAACTAAAACGTTTAATGTCTCTGCAAATCTTTTGAGAACTTCTGGTAATCAAGTATTTTTATGTTTTAAAATTGTATAAAATTATGCAATTTGTCTTAGTTACATTGCAACTAAAATCGGTCATACAAAGTCAGAGTTATTATGTAATTCTATAATTTGAGATTTTATAGCATTTTTTGTACACGTTCTACCAAAATAATTCAGTGTTTCTGCGATCGTTATGTTTGAATGTAGTTCAGTCAAACATGGATTTGAAGTGCAAATTAATTTTAGTTTTATCCTGTTAATTCTGAAGTGTTTTGAGTTTTGAGAGTGACTTTTTCAAAAAATAGTTTTCAAAAAAGTGCTAGTATTTCGTTAAGATGTGAAAACGGTGCTAATGGAACTTAATACTTAAAATATTATATAATATTCCTTGTTCGAGAATGCTGCGAAATGAAACGAAAGGTATTTTTTTTGTTTATTCTTTTATATCATTGAGTAATTAATATTTGTTTTTTATTTATTTTGTATATCTGAAGAAACGTTCGGATTATTCGGAAAAGGGGCATTGTCAACTTTGAAATTACTCAGTTTTCCCAGGGTTGTAGATTATTGCTCCACGTTTTTTTTTTCAAACCAACAAAATTTTTTTTATTGAGAATTTCTGAATAACTATTGAAACGTGCCACGCATTCATAGAAAATTTTGCGGTTTTCAAAAATCTGTACCGGAATTTCGAGTAAAGATTTAGATTGATTAAGTATTCCGCAGTGATTAGATTATAATTAGAATTTATGAATTCATTAACATAGTTTACATTGGATTTACCAAAGCTACAAATTACAATATAACAAAATATGGGAGGGCAGTGTGGTACAGTGGTTAGCGTGCTAGCTTCTTGACCGTACTGTCATCGGCTCAAATCCTGCTCATGAATGTTTAGTGATGTCATTTAGTTTTAAGTGATTATGTTACTTGACGTAATTAAGACGGTAATGACCTAAGTTGTGGAGCGTCTATAGTCTACAATAAGTAAATAAATAAGCAAAATGTGCATTAAATTTAAGAACATTGTTTAAGTAAAGTGCCGGATTTACGTAAGGGCACTTGAGGCTTAGGCCCACGGGCCTCTACAAACTAAGGGCCTCCACAATCTAATGAAAAATTTAAAAAATATACATGCGCGAGCACATTGGTCGATCATCGAAACTCTTAATGAATTTTCAGTAAAAATTCGAAATATCTTTGTTAGTATATCTGGTTTTAAACCAAGCTGGGTAGAGTAGTGGTGACAGCACTAGACTCGCATTCGGGAGGTCCGGGTTCGAATCCTGGCGGGGGCAGATGTGGCTGAGACTTTTTCCTACTGCCTCTCGCCGAGAAACGGTAATTCCTGTACCGGCCATCTTGATTGAGGTTTTCCATGGTTTCCCTCAATTAATTCCAGATAAATATCGAGATGGTTCCTTATTTCAGGCCATGGCCGATTACCTATCAAACTCCTAGCTCAAAAATTACCTACCTTATCCTAATTTCCTATAATTCCTTCAGTCGCCCATTGCTATTACATAAGTTGAAGTTTTAAAAATGTAGAAAATAACGGGAAGTGTGGTAGATGGAAAATAGTAATGGTGCGAATGGCGTCTGTTATGACATAAAGTCAAGAAACGGACGTTAAACGCATTATTATTATTATTATTATTATTATTATATCTGATTTTAAAATGTGGTTTTAAGATTTATCGTGTTCATTAATGAATAAAATGAGTTTTTTCACTTGAACAAATTACTTCACGTGTTTTAATATTCATCCAATCGTTATCTTCTTACATAGGGGCCCTCACAACCCATGTGCCCATAGCTCTTGAATTATCAAATCCGGCATTGGTAAAACTGTCTCTAAAATAAAATAAAAGAATAGTTACTTCTTACCACAACAGATTTATTCAGCAAAACACTAAACTTTAGTATTGTGCTGAAGATGGGAGCTTAGTTCTCGAAGTGTACATCCACTGAATAAATCTGTTGTGGTAATAAGTAACTATTCTTTTATTTTATTGTTCCAACCACAATGCTCTTAATGTTTATAAAACTGTCTGTATTTGTTTTTTAAATTTAATTCATTCTAATTTTTTAATATCTTGCGGCAACATTCTGTTTTGTTTTGAATGTCGATTGACTGTCATGGAATTGACCTAATTATTCTGATCTAAAGTTCGGACCCTAGAAATTTGTCGGTTCTATTTTAACACCGTGTAAATAATAATACATTTTTTCATTTCGCGTAAGTACACTGTAAATACGGAAAAAAAAAGAAAATAATTTTGTTTTGGTGTCAAATAGCACATTCATTTATTTCTCAAATTGCAGTCTTATTGAAAAATATTTTAAATTTTCTCTGATTTTCCATTTTCCACTCCATTTTCACCACACATAAAGCCTGAAAGAAACTCGTTAGGTCTCAAGGGGCAGTCACGGAAATATACGTAGGCATTATCCATTTTGTATTAAACTGATTCGACTCGAAATTTTCGAATCGTTTGGCAAATGAATCGAGTCTCACATTAAAATTCATTTTATTTATACTTCGCAAAAACTTTAAATACTTTACAAAAATACTAAATAGTTTAATATCGCGATAAAAAAGATAATTTTAGGAATTCTGCAAAAAATATTTCGATATCTTTAAATTCAAAACAGATATTCAAAAAGCATAAAATAAGAATTAAGTTTTGAGATTAACACAATTTAATAAAACTTATTATTATATCGACTTTTTTTCTTTTTTGTCCTTGGTAATTAATACAAAAATGATTTGTCGGGAAAAAGGACTTTTTAAGTAAACACTTATTTGTTTTTTATAGCGACGTTTCGTCCCTTGCTTGGGACTTTTTCAAGCTTTATAACTATTAAATGTTTTGATCAAGTAGATATAAAAGTTAAAATACCCATGTAAATATAAATTTGAGTTAAACAATTGTTCATTAAAAAGTTTGTAATAATTCCGTTTTTTTTTAAATATTTTTACGGTTGATCTTATTTTATCTTTTTAGATGCTTTATTTTGTAGAAGAATTTTAAAATTGATTCTCTAATTTAACTTTTAACGTTTAATATATGAGCCAAATAGAAGCCTTAAAGGGAGTTTTTACTGTAATTCTCTTGAACTGCGCTAGAAAAAACGAAACAACGTTTCTTTTGAACGAAAGAATATAATATTTGGAGCAGGATTCGCTTTCTTGCAGTACAGTGGAGATATGTTTTAACCCATAGCACAGCTGTCTCTCCCGTAAAGTCGGCAGAATTCCAATTCTCTCAGGATTATACCGGGCTTGTGATAAATGACACAAAGGTTATTGCCATGTCCTTTACTAATATTACCGAAAAGATTTACTCTGTGTACATATTCTTTAAATGCTGATCTCAAAGTTAAAACATGCGTAAACCGGTTGACCTGTGGGTCAACCCTAAAACTTGCCGCTAAGAGTTAAATACGTTACAATAAATTGGTACTATTGTGTTTATAATACACTAGCGGCCCAGTCCGTCTTCGCCCGGGTGTAAATGTAATATATAGGATATAAAAGATGAGAATCATTATCATTAAATTATCAACGTGTATTGAATTTGCGCGAATTCAATCGCTTTTATTTGTGAATGTTCAAAAATCGAAGAAAAATCTTATTTCTCAAAAAGAAATTTAAAAAATTCTGTTGATCCGATCGCTACCAAACTTCAGAAGATCATCCGCTGGGCTAATCTAAAGATTGTCTGAAAATTTTATCAAAAATGGTCTACCCGTTTGGAGTCCATAGATTACATATACATCGTCTTTTATCTATATAGATTATTAAAATGTAAAAAGTGGTTATTATGACATAACGATAATAGTTGGACATATAGTATCGCAAAGTTTTTTGTAGTTATTGATATGTTCTTCAATATTGTAGAACATACTTTTGTTCTATCATCAATAGTTTCCGCAGCGCATGCGACGAAAGATGTTTTATGGCATTTTTTTTACACCTTGGGTTACGTTACTAAAGTTTCAGTAAGGATACCTAATATTTTCTAGCAATAAATATAGCCTATGTTACTCAGGGTGAATGTAGCTTTCTAATGGTGAAATAATTTTTTAAATCGGCATAGTGGTTTTTGAGTTTATTCATTATACAAACATACACATAAAAATACAAATCTTTCCTCTTTATAATATTAGTGTAGATAACAAAAAATAGGTGAAATTTTTAAAGAGTTTTTTAACAGTATATAGTATATATTTTGTTAATACAGACGTTGAGACTTTATATTTACTTAAAGTCCGGTCCTGTCGGGCCGGTTATGATAAAATTTTAACACCACATTTTATTCTTTGGTAAAGGGTTAAATTTCTGTTTTGAAATCATTCTGAGATTTGTTCGATATTTTTAAGCGCAAAACATTTTTAACCCTTAAAACCACCTTTTGAATGATTCGATTAACCCTAAAATGTAACCAGATCTAAGTCTCAATAAACTCTTTCGAATGTCGCAACCCCAATCTCAAACACACATACATACATATACACATAGAGACAGAAAAAAACACGCAGATATAAATACGAACGTCCATCCAAAAATTGTAGGAAAATCGAATCAAAACCAATAACTTTACGGATTACGGATCCATATTGCTCTTTTTCCATTTTGTCGAAAAATACAAAACACGAATGATATACAACTGGCTGTCAAAAATAACCTAACCTATGAATTTATCTACAACTCAGCACGAAGTCGTTTAAAAGTCTGCAGTACACGATGGCAAAGTCAATTTCAATCGTTAACGCCATCTGTCGTCAAACGCGGGTACTTTTTGATCAACCCTCGTATTAATTAATCCAGTCATATATTCGATTGTAAAGTATTCAAAACTCGGCTTTTTTTGAACCGGTTCAGTGAGCCGGCTCACATACGGGATCCAGATGCAAAGATGCAGATTACTAAAAAGACCCATTTTTCCCATCTGTAGCCTGAAATTTTGTTCAACGACCACAGTATATTGAAATTCTCGAAAATGTTTGGGCCGGTCAGGACTTTTATGAACCGGTCCGCGTATATTTTAATATTTACTGTCGCTTAACTAAATATAGAGTACTCGGTGTTCCTTTTTTTTTAGTCCTGCCCTGTCTAGTTAAGACGTTTTAAGCCTAGCTGGGAGCCTAATATGTATTACACAAAATAAGTGTACCGTGTTTATACGCTATCGTTCACAATATAAGCCGATTATTGGAACGGTTTCAAATTTGAACGGTTCGAAACTATTTGAGACAAATGCGTTCTCTAATGGAGTTGTCAAAATGTTACTAATTCTACACCCACGCAAATACTAATCGTGCTTTGATCAAAGTAAAAATCCAGTGACTAAAACACATTTTTCCGCGTCTTTAAACACAGAACAAATTGAAATCTCTTACAACAATCTATTGGCCCACTAAGATACCGTAGGTCTCGAATTGATAGTCTGGGACAGTGAAATTAAAATACAATTTCTGAGCAGATAAAATGATAAAAACCGATGTACTGTTTAATTTAATTAATTATCATCAATAGCCGGAATACAATAAACTATTAATAAACCACGCCTACTCCACTTATTGTAGATAATTAAAGGTACTGTGGCGTTTCCCATTATAAAATTTAATAATAATTAACAGGATTCGTCAGGATGGATGGTGAGAGCGGACCGGACAAGATTTTTATATATTTTAGGCAGAACGGCGAGCAGAGAGATTGTGATTGTCGTGTCGGATGGTGGTTATTTTTTTGTTTGTCTCCGAGAATACAAACAGTGCTGAAGTTATTGTCCTTTTGAAAGTTCTTTCTTTTGAAATTACGTACTACCATTTTCGTCTGTCAGTGTAGTGTAATCGTGTAGTTTTTCTATTAATAATTGCAATTATTTAAGCATCATTTTTAATTGCCGTGAGTCGTTGTGTAGGGGGAAGGTTGCCCGCTAGTGAGTTAGTTGTTTGTTTGCTTGTTTAAAAGTATTACACTCCCACCATTAACTCCAGGACGACAGTCATCGCTGGTTCCAGCCAGTCCTGCTGCGCATCTGTGATAGTTGCATAGCTGTCACGAAGACCCAGGTACTGTTCCAATTTTTTTTCTATCGAAGAGTCAACCTTGGTCGCAACGATTTGTAATTCACGAAGTTTAACGTGGGTGTAATTTCACGTGGTCAGTGAAAATTTCTATTTTAAATTTTTTTAAAGTTTGCCGTTAACATTTTTGACTACTTTACCCTGTTGATCGCACGTATAGATTTGCGCGTTTGTGTCGCGATAATTCGTGTATTTTTTTATTATCAATAGTAATTTACCTATAAATGTCGATTTTTGTTTAAATTTTGCATACAAAATAGATTCTACGTTTGTTTACTTCTTGTTTTTTTTTAAAGATTATGATTTTAGACAGAGCTGGAGGTTTGTTAATTGTCCAGTAATTGAATCGTATATCTAAAAATATTGTACGTATCGATTCCTTCTGCCTACAATCCGTATCTTCAGTATCGTGGTTAAAATTTTTTTCTTTTTCGTCAGCTTCATTTACTATATAGATTTTTTTGAATAACGTAGAATCTTGGAAATAACTATTTACAAGTGTTTTATTGAAATGCATTTCAATCAATGATTCATATTGATACCTATAATTCGTATTTTGAATCGTGCTAAAAATTGAATGAATGTTGTATTTGATTCGTGTCGATTCTTTCGTAAATTACGCGTGTCTTGTAATTATTTTTTTGTTTACAGAATATTTTTAATACATTTTTGTTTCATTATTTGCATTTCAGTTTATATATTATTTCGGTTCCCTTTTTTACAACTATTTCAGGTTCGCTTGGAACCGGCGATTCCTGGACGTCTGAGTGGTCAATTGGTTCCTGGCGCCCCCCTTATATCTTACAATTTTATATAATATTATTATATACAACAAAATTTTTGGTTGGCACTCAGCTAGTTGTCAAATTTGGAACGTAGAAGTTTTAGGTCAACAATCAGGTAGGTTTATTTTTTTGGCTCTCGCACCCACGACCCAGCGCCGCTAACAAAACTAGCCGTGGTCCGTGCTTGCAGTCTTTCCTTCCTAGGAAAAACGGCACACAATTTGGCGTCCGAACGTGGGGCCTAGCTATTTTATGAATAATTTTTGAGTTTTAGAATTCGGTGTTGTGGAAATCATTTTTGATTTTTTATTGATCGCTAGTCGATTTTTTATTGAATCCTATATACGTCATCAGATTCGATTTGTTTAATTTATTTCACGATGCCTTCGCGGGGATTAAAAAGGGACGAATTGGTTTACGAACTCAATTTACGTCGGGTTGAAGGTTTAGACAGAATGACGATTAATACTTTACGTGAAACATTAAACCCATTGTTAACACAAAGTGTTGATCCGGACTTTCCAGACATCTTGTTAGAAGTAATATCTGAATTAGAAATTTGTCAGGAGAAATTAAAGGAGTTAGAAGCGCGGGTTTCAGAATTTGTAGGGACACACCAAGATCAGGCTTATATTGAGTTGGACCATCGACTTCTTCATTTACTTAATAGGGCTCGACGACTTACCTCCCGTGTTGATGAAGAAAATAGAATAGTATTGTCTAGGCTTATCAAGAAAATAATCGAATTAGACGAAAAGCTTAATCTCAAGTGCGTTTTTCCGGTACCATCGGGATCATCAACTCCAGTGTCGCCACTGACGCTAAATGTTGATCCTATTGCCGGTCCGAGTCGTTCTTCTACAGACACTATTCACAAATGGGGTATACAATTTTCCGGCGAAGACTTCGATAAAAGTGTAGCCGATGTTATAGAAAAAATAGAAGAGTTAAGAATTGCACGAGGTGTTTCAAAATCAGAATTGTTTCGTTCAATAACCGATCTTTTGACAGGTCCCGCACTGTCTTGGTATCGTTCGGTCCGTGACTCGATATTATCCTGGGATGATTTTGTTTTGCGGTTGAAAGCAGAGTTCCAACCACTCGATTATGAAAATGAACTTTGGAGTGAGATCTATCATCGGGTCCAAGGTTCAGATGAGCGGGTCGGAAATTATATCTCGTCTATGAGCAATCTAATTTCACGATTACCTACTAAAGTTCCGGATTCCCGTCGGATGGGAATTATTCGACGAAATCTATCACCTTATTATTTAAACCATCTAGGAATAACGAATTTTGAGACTGTAGACCAACTAACTGAAGCTTGTAAAAGATTAGAAGAAAATCTGTATCACGCTAATCGACATGCTACGGTTCACGCTCCTTCTCGTCTTGTAGAGCCTACATATTCTTACAAAAACGTGAAGAGTCAACAGTTTTCTACAATTTCATCCGAAGTTAAACCTACTTTACGAAATATTTCAGTGTTGGAACCAGCTCAGACGAGCACTTCTAGTGTGGAAAGTCCACCAGTTATTAATCCCATTTCGTGTTGGAACTGTGGCGAGAAAGGTCATCGTCGTGCGGATTGTAAAAAGCCGCGACCTCCTTTGTTTTGTCATGGTTGTGGTCACCCTGGTGTGGTAAGGTCGACTTGTCCACGGTGTTCGAAAAACGAATCTCGGGGAGACCAGTAGGCCGTAGTCTCTTCTCGACGATAAAGGCCTTGCCTGTGCCTCGTGATAATCCCGGATGGAAATCATGGTTGGAGACGGTCGCGCAGTTTTGCTCCAAAAAATCTAGTCCTAAAGCTAATCCTTTGTTTGTTTCTTTTGCCAATGATAATCGTCCGTACATTCAGGTGTCTGTTTTCGAAAGAAAAATTACTGCTCTCTTAGACTCGGGTGCTAGCCATTCGATTGTTGGTCGTAAAGGTTTATTCCTGCTGGAACTGTTCGGCATGAATGTCAATAGTTTCCCCGAATCTTCAATTTACACCGCAGATGGAGTATCGCAGCCTATAGCTGGATTTGTGTCGTTACCCGTCACTGTCGGTGCTTGTGTTAAAGTGTTAAATGTTTTAGTAGTTCCCTCATTATGTCATTCATTAATCTTAGGTAGCGATTTTTGTAGACTTTTCAGCCTTAAGTTGGATTTTGAGACGAATTCATATTTTGTCGGCAACACTAAGGTGGAAGTAGTACCCAAAAGCGATCATAACTTGATAAACCAAGTGAACTCGATAAATGTAATACGCGGTCGTGAAGAACTGACCAGAAATCAATGTGATGAGCTCGATTTAGTAATCAAACAGTTTCAGAAGTTATCATGGATGAACGGTACTAAGCTAGGACGTACTAATGTGATAACTCATAGCATTGATACCGGAGAGGCGGTGCCATTCAAGCAGAGACAGTATCCCTTGTCACCCTATATGTTAAAACATCTCTATGATGAACTTGACAGAATGCTAGATTTGGGTGTTGTAAAAAAATCTTCTAGTCCCTGGTCTTCGCCAGTTCTTCTAGTGAAAAAATCAAGTGGTGAATATCGTTTTTGTTTCGATGGTCGAAAACTGAATTCGGTGACAAGAAGAGATTCTTATCCCCTTCCCTTGGTAGACCAGATCCTTAATAAATTGTCGGGTTCCCGGTATTTGTCAAGTATCGATCTGAAGTCCGCCTTTTGGCAAATACCACTAGATGATGCCTCCCGTGAGAAAACTGCTTTTGTAATACCGGGTCGTGGACTTTACGAATTTGTAGTCATGCCTTTTGGCTTGAACAACGCTCCGCAGACGCAGCAGAGGCTGATGGACATGGTACTAGGTCCAGAACTAGATCCCTTTGTGTTCGTTTATTTAGACGATGTAATTATTGCAACACCCACCTTTGAACAGCACATCGAAGTTCTCTCTGAAGTGTATCGCCGTCTAGCTACAGCAAACTTAACTATTAATATTGAAAAATGTGAATTCTGTTTGTCATCGTTGAAATACCTGGGATTTGTAGTTGATCGTGATGGTTTGCGAACCAACCCGGAAAAGGTAGCCGCGATGTTAAATTATCCGACACCGAAGACCGCGACCGAAATCAAGAGGTTTATCGGGCTATGTTCGTGGTATAGAAGGTTCATTCCACATTTTTCAACATTAACTGCCCCTATTACGGAACTCATTAAAGGTCGTCGTAAATCACAACGGATTGTCTGGTCTCAAGCAGCGGAGGAATCGTTTTTGCGGATTAAGCAGGCATTAATTTCTGCTCCAGTACTCGCTGCCCCCAATTTTGACAAGCCTTTTACAATCCAATGCGACGCTTCCGATGTTGGTCTCGGTTGCGTGTTGACTCAGCTAAATAGCGAAGGCCATGAAATTCCGGTTGCTTTTGCCAGCCGTACCTTATCAACTGCGGAACGTCATTATTCAGCAACCGAAAAGGAATGCTTGGCTGTTGTTTTTGGAGTAGAGAAATTTCGTCCGTATGTCGAGGGGGTCCAATTCCGGGTTATTACTGACCATAATTCGCTACTCTGGCTGCATAAACTGAAGGACCCTGTAGGCCGACTAGCTCGTTGGGCGGTCAAGCTTCAGCAATTTAATATGATTCTTGAGCATCGCAAGGGCACCCAACATGTCGTTCCAGATGCCTTGTCGAGGGCTCCACTGCAAGTTAATCTTTTACAAATTACTGAAGACGACATCGCTCGGGATAGATGGTACCAACGAATGATAACCATTATTGGACGCTTACCTGACAGCTTTCCGAAATACGACATTATTGAAAATCAATTATATTTTCGTGTTCAGTCGGATTATGCATTTCGCCCTGCTGTCAATGAGTGGAAATTAGTGGTTCCCAAACACCGTCGCGCCGAGGTAATTAAGTCTTGTCATAAGGATCCCACTGCTGCTCATTTTGGAATTTTTAAAACTTTAAATCGAGTACGTGATTTATATTACTGGCCCAAGATGCGACAAGATATTAAAAAATATGTTTTACGTTGTAGGGTTTGTTCAGCACAAAAGGTTTCATCACAGGCGCGCCCTGGCTTTATGGGTAAAGAAAAACGCGTTTCTTTTCCATGGCAAGTAGTGGCTTGTGATATTATCGGTCCAATGCCCAGATCATCCAACGGATATTCCTATCTTTTAGTAGTCACTGACTGGTTCACAAAATTTACGCTTCTCCATCCTTTACGTAAAGCTTCGGCTAATCATATTGCAAGGTTTTTGGAAGAGCAGGTTTTCTTGATATATGGTGCGCCTCAAATTTTGATGTGCGACAACGGCACTGAATTTACGGCAAACCGCATAAAAGATTTGGCTCGTGAGTATAAGGTCAAAATATGGTTAAACGCTCGTTATCACTCCCAAGTGAATTTTGTAGAACGGTACAATCGTACAATAGGTGTTGCGATTCGTTCTTATTTGGATGAGACTGATCATAGGACTTGGGATCGGGAAATCCATAAAATAGCCTTCGCGCTAAGAACAGCCGTGCATGAGGTGATAGGTCTTTCCCCAACATTTTTGAATTTCGGACGCTACGTTCCTATTGATGGAGAATACTACGGAAGGCTAAAGGACATTGACTGTATCAATCCTGATGCTGTTCGAGAGTTTCATGCCAAGGAAATGTTGGAACTTCCGGAAGTGTATCGAGAAGTGCAGAGGAGGCTTTCCGAAGCGTACGAAAAAAATGTTCGTGGTTATAATACAGGAAAGAGACCAGCAGATAAGTATCGTTCAGGTGATAGAGTCTGGAAAAAAAATCATACCATGTCCAGTAGTTCCAAACATATATCAGCGAAACTATCTCCCAAATTTTCTCTCGCCAGGGTTAAAGCAGCGATATCGGATTTGGTGTATGAATTGGAAGATTTGGATGGAAATTCTTTGGGTAGATGGCACGTAAAGGATATCAAACCTTACTTGGGTTCAGAAGATTCAGACGAAGAGGAAGACGTTCGCGCTGAATCTAGTCAAGAATAGTCTAGGATTCAAAAAAAAAAAAAAAAAAAAATGTCCAAGTATTCCCATTTTTTTAACGAGGAACGGGGGGAGTGTGGCGTTTCCCATTATAAAATTTAATAATAATTAACAGGATTCGTCAGGATGGATGGTGAGAGCGGACCGGACAAGATTTTTATATATTTTAGGCAGAACGGCGAGCAGAGAGATTGTGATTGTCGTGTCGGATGGTGGTTATTTTTTTGTTTGTCTCCGAGAATACAAACAGTGCTGAAGTTATTGTCCTTTTGAAAGTTCTTTCTTTTGAAATTACGTACTACCATTTTCGTCTGTCAGTGTAGTGTAATCGTGTAGTTTTTCTATTAATAATTGCAATTATTTAAGCATCATTTTTAATTGCCGTGAGTCGTTGTGTAGGGGGAAGGTTGCCCGCTAGTGAGTTAGTTGTTTGTTTGCTTGTTTAAAAGTATTACACTCCCACCATTAACTCCAGGACGACAGTCATCGCTGGTTCCAGCCAGTCCTGCTGCGCATCTGTGATAGTTGCATAGCTGTCACGAAGACCCAGGTACTGTTCCAATTTTTTTTCTATCGAAGAGTCAACCTTGGTCGCAACGATTTGTAATTCACGAAGTTTAACGTGGGTGTAATTTCACGTGGTCAGTGAAAATTTCTATTTTAAATTTTTTTAAAGTTTGCCGTTAACATTTTTGACTACTTTACCCTGTTGATCGCACGTATAGATTTGCGCGTTTGTGTCGCGATAATTCGTGTATTTTTTTATTATCAATAGTAATTTACCTATAAATGTCGATTTTTGTTTAAATTTTGCATACAAAATAGATTCTACGTTTGTTTACTTCTTGTTTTTTTTTAAAGATTATGATTTTAGACAGAGCTGGAGGTTTGTTAATTGTCCAGTAATTGAATCGTATATCTAAAAATATTGTACGTATCGATTCCTTCTGCCTACAATCCGTATCTTCAGTATCGTGGTTAAAATTTTTTTCTTTTTCGTCAGCTTCATTTACTATATAGATTTTTTTGAATAACGTAGAATCTTGGAAATAACTATTTACAAGTGTTTTATTGAAATGCATTTCAATCAATGATTCATATTGATACCTATAATTCGTATTTTGAATCGTGCTAAAAATTGAATGAATGTTGTATTTGATTCGTGTCGATTCTTTCGTAAATTACGCGTGTCTTGTAATTATTTTTTTGTTTACAGAATATTTTTAATACATTTTTGTTTCATTATTTGCATTTCAGTTTATATATTATTTCGGTTCCCTTTTTTACAACTATTTCAGGTTCGCTTGGAACCGGCGATTCCTGGACGTCTGAGTGGTCAATTGGTTCCTGGCGCCCCCCTTATATCTTACAATTTTATATAATATTATTATATACAACAAAATTTTTGGTTGGCACTCAGCTAGTTGTCAAATTTGGAACGTAGAAGTTTTAGGTCAACAATCAGGTAGGTTTATTTTTTTGGCTCTCGCACCCACGACCCAGCGCCGCTAACAAAACTAGCCGTGGTCCGTGCTTGCAGTCTTTCCTTCCTAGGAAAAACGGCACAGTACATTGGATCAAAAAATGTCTAAAAGAATTTTTTGCTCAGAATTTCTCTATTTCGCTGCACTATTCGTATAGAATCGATTAGAGACATCTATAGTTTTTGAAGTTATACTTCTTTTGTTGCATTGAGGGTAAAATTTTCTCTGTTAGGGAAGTTGCTCACGCAGCATGCAAGTCTCTGTTACGGAAGTTGTGCAGGCAGCATGCAGCGAAAATGAGACACCATGAAGCTAGTTGTTGATTAAATATGAATGTACTAGGTTGAAATCGTCGACGCAGTATATTTTTTCTTTGTATTCATAGATGACACGTCTCATTTCTCTGTTACAATGAAGTAGAACTTCTGTTGCAAGCGACCGACTGACGGTCGTTGCTGGTTCTACTCCATGCTGCGCTGGTCGTGCTTGATAGATGTGCGCGGAAGAATCTTTCTTTGATGCGTCGGGTTGTCATCATTTCCAAACATTCGGACGGTTGGTGTAAAACAATGTTGAAACCGGGTTAGGTTAGATACGTTCGCTTTATAGAGAAGTGTTTTATGATACGGCAAGCCCTCTCCACAGGATACCAACCTGATGACAGACACAAACGCCGAGTGCCGACTGAGAACAAGAGTTCCTCAAGGAGCAAAATGTCTGTAGTGTTTTGTTGTTTATAGCTTCCTTCCCGCCTTGTGGTAACTTATGAACAACCCAAGGTTTGTAATTATAATACAAAAACAACATACAAAAGACGTGAGATATTCAATTGCTTCTGACAAAATGTTGAATTAAATGATCAAAATAAATTGTATTAACGGTGTTCCAAAGCATTTGAGGTTACGAGGAATGTTTCTTTAACTGAAATAACGCTGAGAATTTTGAGAAAATTTCAAGAACTCTTTCTAAATGTATGAAAATTGTTATCATTACAAATTCAAAACAAGCCGTGAGGTGGGTTCCGAGTGCCGTAAGGTTTATACCTCGAAATCCAGGGCCAGTCAATGAATCTTCAGAAAAACTGTTGGACTGCATTGTTAAAAGCTCAAATAAAAAAGTTAAAAAAAAATTTGCTGCTTTTGATTGCGGGGTGAATGCCACCCCTTCTCGGGGGCGAAAAATGTTTCGTTGAAAATAAGCACGGAAATGGATAGGTTTTTTCTGAAAGTCCATATTTTTCGATTTATTCGCGAGTGTGTCAATTTTTCAACCAATAAACCCACGTTGATGCTAGGGACTTTTATAAAAAATAAAAATAAAGGTTCTTTCAAGCACTTCAAAAAATATTCCATGAGTTTCCCCGGAAAAATGCATTGTATTTTGGTCACTTCACGTTGAAACTTTCAATTTTGGTTTTCTGACGAATAAGAACCAACCTTCAGCAAGGTAGTACTCCGTTTGCATTGGGTCTACAGACACTATAAACTCACCATTATTTTTGTTTTTTTATAAGCTACATTTTTACTAAGAATGATTTTTTCGATAAAATACTGACTTTTTCAGTTATTCGGGAAAAACCATCTGAAAACGTGGGTTTATTGGTTGAAACATTGACACACTCGCGAGTAAGTCGAAAAGTATGGGCTTTCAGAAAAAACTATATAGAACAAAAGGTGCTTAGAATTAGTCAACCTATCCATTTCCGTGCTTATTTTTAACGAAATATTTTTCACCCCCGAGAAGGGGTGGCATCCACCCCGCAATCGAGAGCGGCAAATTTATTTGAGCTTTTAACAATGCAGTCCAACAGTTTTTATGAAGATTCATTGACTGGCTCTAGATTCCGAGGTTTTACAATTTTTACCTCTAACGGCACTCCACTAGATAACTTTTGGTGTATTAATAATTTTATAGTCATACTCTGTAAGTTAATTAAATGTTGTATCAATGAATAATCTATGTTTGTTTGTTTGAGTTTTGTTTACGTTGCGTTCATTAAATGTCCGTTATTGACTTAACTGACATGAAAATGACAGTTACCTGTAATTGTAGGTACATGTCGTCTGAGTAGTCGACATAAATCGGATTTATAATTTATAAACAATATTGCGATGCTTACAGACACCGTTTTTAACGTAAAATAAGACCAGTTTACTTTATTGAAGTTGAAATTTCTTTAGGCGAGTTTTGTGAATATCGCGAAAAGGCTACTCGAGGATTTGGCTTTTTTTGTACATCCCTTGTAAAATAGCTGCCCTTCATGCCGATATAGCGGTCCTGAAATGACACATTTAATACTAGTGCTGTAAACTCGTCGTAAACAGAACATTTAGAATAGACTAATTATTTTTGATGATTTTAATATACAAAATAAACCGTAAGTTGGGTCGTTTACTGGGACTCTACAAGCGAGCCCCTTAAAATTCAACACGAATAACTTTTCAGTATGATCTCAACAAATTAGACCCGAGAAATCTTTTTCAGAAAATCCTAAAATACACGTTATTTGCATATTTTTTTGTTTGAACAAAAAATGGCTGGACAAATTTTGATAAGAACATTTACGGAGAAAAGTGATGTCTATCAACTTCGATTAGCACCCTAACAAAGTTGATATCATTTTCTATTCGAGAAATTTCGTCTAAAATCCACTTTGGTACAGTCTTTTTTTCCCACTTTTTGGCAACTTTTTGTTAAAAAAAAAAGACTAGGTTGATTTTTGTTTCTTCCGTGCTTCGATAAACAACCTAACGAAGTCGATATAGTTCTTTATTCGCGAGATTTTGTGTAAAGTATACTTTTTTGGAGTTAATTTTATTAAAAAAAAAGGAACGGCTAAACCAATTTTGGAAAAATTCCTTTCAGATAATATTTACATAAATATGACTCGATTGATACCTTAACGCGATTTATATCGTTTTTTATTTTCGAGATTTCAAAAATAGTTTAAAAATAGTGTAGTAACTTTGACACATAAAAATTCCATAAAAACTTTGATTTTGATTTTCGGCCCCATTACAATAACTCCCCAATATACTTGGAAGTAAATAAATGCCATTTACAAATATATTTTGTTGATATTTTGAAATAAAAAACAGTGTATTTTTATATACATAACTATTCAAACTGTCTATAAATATATTAATTCAATTATTATAGAACATTTTGAAAAGAATGATTTAAATTAATAAAATGTGTTGACAAAATTCAATTATTAATAATGGTGTTCATTCATTGAATCGTTTTTCATTGATAATTCAGCCATGCATACATACATAGGAAACACATGTAAACTGATTACGTTTATGGCGACTAAGCGGGACAATAAAAATTCGGATAGCGAATTCAGTCGATCATTTTTCAACGACCGTTAGTATCCCTGTTTTATACCGTGTGGTTAAAAAACGAAGATCTCGTTTTACAAGCTTTTATTGTAGCTAAGGCTGGACAGTACTTTCGGCGCTGCGCTAACGAGAGATTTCGTTGACGAGAAATTTTCAAAAAAGACTTATTCCAAGATAACCCTCTAAATTTTTGTCAGATGATTTTTTAATCAGAGATTGCTTTTTTGCGCTTGAAAAACTGCGTCAAATGCCGCAAAGATAATTAAAATTGATTGATTTTTTGGAGAGATATCATTTACGAAATATTTCTAAGAAACTGTTTTTTTAAAATAACTTTTAACAAACACCGTAGTTAAATCACATTTTAATAGATCGAAAATAGCGGGAAGCTCCAGGGATGGCCTGCAGGGTCAACCGTTTTTCAGATTTTTTTAACAATAATGGCCATTTTTTTTGAAAACATAAAGAAATTCATTTATTTAGTACTAGGACATGAGAGATAAATTGAACTCAGTAACGCTTGCTAAAAAGAAAAAAAAATGTTCATTTCTTTTAATAAAGTGCATCAAATATTTTATTGTGTTGACATAATATTTAAAATTTCTAAATGTCGCAGGATAATTAAAAAATTCGGATTTTCGCGAAAATCCTATGAAGATTGCAAAAGACCGAGTAATTGAATCTAGTTTTTTGCAAATGTCCTAGGATTATCGCGAAAATCCGATTTTTTTAATTATCCTACGACATATAAAATTTATTCAGTTAAATGTTAAAATCTAGAATCTCCGTTAGAAATTATCTAATACTCAATAGTTATTTAATTGTCCTATTTCATTTGCGACCTTTCCAATGTCAGAACATTAAAATGAAGTCTTTCTCATATTTTAAATAGAAAACATCTTATACCATCGCTAGAATATTATTTATTTTAACAATTAATTTCAAAACTCGTGGCTTTATAAGATACATGAAATTTAATACTTATGGCACCTAGAAAACAACTAAAAAAATTAATATTCAATTAATTTAATAATCATTTATATATTATGTAGAACCCCACATTAAAAAAAAAATATCTAAAAATAAATTTAGTAACTTATTTCTTCATAAAATAAAAAAAAATATTAACAAAGGAAGAAAACGTTAGGAAGGTTTAGTACGACGATAAGGTTTAGTAGGTACTATAACGACAATAAAAAAAATGAACACAGTAGCGCTATCTGTCGGTGTAAACATGAAAAGTCAAAATTGTTTTGATTCCTGTAAATAAGGCTTTTTTAAGTAGATCGGCTGTATCAAGAACTCGCCGATTTTATAACACGATAGTACATTTTTATTGCCTCAGTCGATACATTATATTTATGCATTTCAGTACATACAATTCTGAATATCTTTTAATCGCATTAGGGATTACAATTTGTTTATTTTGTTTAAATTATTTCAATGTTTTCATGAACGTTAAAATTCCGCTGATTAAAAACAGAACAAAGCCATTGAACCCAAGGTCTATTATTTTGTCAAATACTTAATTGCGCATGATATTATGTTTAACTCAAATTTGAAATGAAAATTTACAAGCCTCACTACGAATGATTAATTTATTATCAGAAATGATCTTTAGTGAGTGATTAAAGCTTTGTTGGCACGATTAAAATACCCGAGCAAGTGGGAAAACTTACAGAGCTATGGTACACGAGCCAATAATAATTTAGGTATCGTCGTTGGCTTAAGCCGGGTCCAGATGTGTGTAACGTGTAATGTAAGATTACGTGTAATTTAACGTCAACAGTGTGGACAGCACACGAACTCAACGCGAATCGTGAAAGCAAATCTTTGTCAAGAGCTGTTTCCACTCAGTTGCTACGAACACGCCGAATAGGAAAGTCATGATAGCTGGTGCTGCTTTTATTTATATATATTTATTAACTGATATTTCAGATTATTTTAAAGTAATCCGGATTTTTTGGATCCCAAATAACACGTTTTTCTTGATACAAACTGATAAGTTCAAGCGATTGTTCGTATCATGAACGTACACACGACACAATCGTCACGAACGCCGTCCAAACGAGTACTGCGAGCGCCTTTGTGTTCGCGCTAAAAACCGACAGCCGACGGATCACGGCGAACGCCGGCGCGTGCGTTATATGTAATGCTCGTAGTGCCGTCCACACGCAGAATTCGTGTTATATTACACGATAGATTACATTACGCGTTACACACGTCTGGACCCGGCTTTAATAAAACTATGAACTCTGAATAAAACGACACCTGAATCATGTAATTTTAATTTCTAGTAACTTCCAAAATAAATTTTGAATTAATGATGTAAGCCCCGCTTACGAAAATCGTTTTTATTGGTCACATACCAGATAGATATTGCATTTTTAATAAATCATTGCACTTCAACTAATCTTTCAACGGTTCTCAGATTTTAGAATTTTGTTCAATCCATGTAAGTCGATTATTATCCATCCCTGATATGTGTTCGTATTTTTTGCAAGGCGGCTGTCATTACAGACACACACCATTTTGATTAATGAACTAAATTCCGTTAAAAAACATCGTTAAAATTATATTTTTATTTGGAATTTCACCGAAGTAATCTACATGAAATTAAATTTTCACACTTTTCTCGAGCAAAATGAAAATTAACTTATCTAGAAAGAGTTGTTAATATCGGTGTATAAAATACATTTAACAATATATGACAGTAATAAATACATACTGAATAAAATATAATATTGTGTTTTTGCTGTTTCGTATAATAGTCCAAGAACTGATGACACCCCTTTCATGAAGTGTTTGATTCGGGTAGAAATTTTACCCAATAGTAAAATGTATAGGTAAATGTGTGTTTGCCTGTTCTACCTGGGTACGTCAGGTACTGCGCATACAGAAAAAGTTTTAAAAAAATATGTGCCAAAAAAATTGTTTGATTCAAAAGTTAAGTTGATTTTAAATAAATAAATCAATGAGGCAGACATTTTGGAGGTGTTAACATTAAACCAAAATACAATATTTTTTGTAAAATATTCAACTGCACACTATATAATTAATTTAATCTTCAGAAGATAAATTGTCATAAAATATTTATTAAAATAATGTAAAAATGTCGTGACAAAAAAGCATGTTTATTAAATATACAGTGAGTCTGCAAAATTATAGTACCTATATGAGAATCTACTAATAAATAAAATTCTTAGTATGTATTCGTGTTTAAACGGATTTAACTTTTTTTTTTAAAGTATATCCAATGTGTCCACATATATAGACCATATGCGCATATAAAACTTACAAGAGAATACCCTTTGTGATACCATCTTCTGGTACTCGGCTAGTAATATCGTAAATATAGCTTGGTCAAAATGTCGATATCACAAAACAGCCATGAGCAGAGGCGAGATTCGAACCCACGGCAGTTCTGTCAAGAACCACGGGACCACACTGTCCTCCGGATTTAACTTTAAAACTATGATGAAACCTTTTTGAAATATTTTTTATGATTTTAGAAATGCTGTAGGTTATGTTTTATTTCATTATTTTTTCGCTAAGATAGTAATTCTAATTTAATTAACTTTTGTCAAATAGTTTTATGCAAATACCTATATAAAATCGTAAAGGGTTGTCAAGGCAAACCGGTATTCCCTCTTCTCCCGCGCTTGTGTTATATCTTACCGGTGCCTCCATATAAGTCCTGAAACAGTCGCAAGCCGATTACTTTTTCTGTCATTCACAAATACCGGGATCTCTCTCTCTCTCTCTAGAGAGAGAGAGAGTTATATATAATAATTTTTTTGTTATGTATTAACAAAAACGTTACTTTGTCCAAACGCCAATTCACCCAAATTTTTGAAAGGCACATTAAGAAGTTTTTCTTCAAAAATTCAAGGATATTATTTAGACAGAACCCATTTCAATGAATAGAAATAATGTCGTTTATACATATATCATATTTGAACACGGTGTATATCGATCGATCATGATAAAAAAAACCCGGGTCGCAGTGCCAAAACCCTGCTGACAATATAGTGTATTTGCTAATACATCAGGCCTTGTGGCTTTATTATGTGAACTTAAGGTGATTATTGGGCAAAATAAAAAAATTAACTCCTTAATACACCCCTTTAAATTACATTTTTTTTAACTACATCATTATTGTCGATCAAACGTCTACACCAAAATTAAAAACACCTTTCAGGAAATAACTCACTATCTGCAAACTAGTGTTTTCAGAAAATTTTTAAATCCGGTCCTGTCGGGCCGATTTTATTGAAATTTTAGGAACACTTTTTAATTGCTATTAAAGGGTTAAATTTCAATTTTGAAACGATTCTGAGAATTTTTTAGGTATTTTTGGGCCCAAAAACTTTTTTCATCCCCTAAAAACCACCCTTAAAATGACCCGATTGGGCCCATTTTAAATAGGCTTCGTGCGGTGATGGATTCCAACATGTGTGCCAAATTTCGTTAAAATAAATTAACTCCTTCGAAAGTTATTGCCCGTACACATATATACCTATATATATATATATATATATATATATATATATATATATATAAATATATATATATATATATATATATATATATATATATACATATATATATAAACATTTTTAAAAATGGTGCCAAAGTGTTTAGGAGGTTATGAAACGTCGAGAAATTTTGGTCCGACCCCTAGGTCCCGCCATCCGACCGACGCCAATAGTGTATGTTGCCATATGGCAAATACACTAAAAATAAGTATCCAGACTAATTATTCTGTTTTAGATTATCATTTTATAATTTCTGGTATCAGTATTCCGTTTGCCAGTTTAACACTGGAACTTGTGTTACATGATACAGATTTTTATCTTTTCAATAATTATTATCAGCGTCCCTATTAGGGGATCTATTATGGAGGGTGTAAAATAATTTAATTACAATTTTCTACGAACCGACATGCAATCATTTCTTTGTTTTATTTTTTATTTATTTAGCTTAACATCGTTGCTGTAGTAAATTTCATATTGTTTGAAAACTGTTTAGACCAGAGGCTACCAATCTTTTCTGGACCACCGCCCTCTTAAAAAAAAATTCTAACGTAGGTCATAATAATTAATTTTATATGAAATATCTTTTCAAAAACTATTTTTCCCAAAAATAAAAAAAAACAAGTTGGGAACACGCCACCTACAACTACCTTACAGATAGACCTATGGTTGACCCAAATCAATACAGGTCAATTTTCAGTGTATAAAGTAGGTATAATGCAAATATCTAATTTAGTATAAGCTTTTGTACTCTTGAGGATGAACTCATTGTCCGAAACGATTGTCGAGAAATAATTGAATAATTATTTGTAGAATTTTCAAGTGTTTTTAATTGCTTGTTATTAAAAATATTAATAATTAAAAATTATTTTTTACTTTTTAGTTCGGTTTGCTATTAAAGCGTATTTTGTTAGTTTTTTGAACTATTATTAGTGTGTTGCCATATATGGCACATACACTATTGGCGTCGGTCGGATGGCGGGACCTAGGGGTCAAACCAAAATTTCTCGACGTTTCATAGCCTTCTAAACACTTTGGCACCATTTTTGGAAAAATTATATATATATGTATGTATGTATGTATGTATGTATGTATGTATGTATGTATGTATGTATGTATGTATGTATATATATATATATTTATATATACATATATATATATATATGTGTGTGAGCACGATAACTCTCGAAGGTCTTATTCGATTTGAACGAAATTTGGGCCACACCCTGGAATCCATCATCGCACGAAGCCTATTTAAAATAGGCCTAATCGGACCATTATAAGGGGTGTATTTAGGGGTTGAAAATTGTTTTGGGCCCCAAAAACACCGAAAATATTCCCGGAATTGATTCAAAATTGAAATTTAACCTTGTAGTAACAATCAACAGGCGCTCCTAAAATTTTAACAAAATCGGCCCGACAGGACCGAATTTATAAATTTTATGAAAACATTTGCGGTTAGAAAATTATACTTACTGAAGTCTCTGTAGGTATATAATTTTGTGCAGATGATGAATTGATAAAACAGAGACGAAATATTGAAATTAAGAAAAAATATTATTTTAAGGGGTGTATTAAGGGTTTAAATTTTTTTATTTTCTCCAAAAACAAACAAATTCATATAATAAATTCACGCTGCCTGTAGCAATACACTATATTGTCGGCAGGGTTTTGGCACTGCGACCCGGGTTTTTTATTTTTTAACTCGGTTTTTTTTTATTTTTAGTTTTTTTAAACTATTATTTTTTCTAATTTCTCTTTGTCTGTGAGGATTTGTAAAATAAAAATTTATGCTACAGGAAATATACATATCTGGTGTCGCAAGGCGAGGTTACCTTTAACATACATACGAATTTGATAATGTTCAAAATGAAAGTTTATAAATTGTATAATTTGCTAGTCTGCTTTCAAACAAACTTGTTGACTAGATGGCAATGCTAACCAAACGCGTTATGTAAGTTCATAAAATATAATGTGTCAATTGCTGATTGTTTTCTCTTTCATTCTTTCTTAAAACTATCTATTTCATGTCGCTTCTTCATTTCATCAATTCTCGAACTATTAAGGTGGCGGTTCGCGCCGCGACAGAGACAGGAGACCGGAGACAGAGACTGGAGACCGAGACTGGAGATCGAGACCGTTACTTGACCTTAGGTTTTCTATGTGTGTCAGTTCGCGAGCGAGACCGCGACGCGAGACAGTGTACCGGGAGACGGTCTCTACCCCAGACTAGTACTGTCTCGCGTCTCGCTCGAGACGCACGTGCACAATTGTAAAAAATGACGTCGTTTTCTGATGAAGACACCGATAAATTGATTGATATGATTAGACAACATCCTGCGCTATTTAATTCTCAACTTGACGCATACAGAGATGAAAATTTGAAGTATAATTGTATTTTCGTGGCCTCTAGCTGTATATAATCTGTTGATAGGCATTCTTCGTTTTGTTTTATAATAATAATATAATAGCAAGTCATCGTCTTCTTCTTCTTCCAATAGTAACTTCATAACTGAATGGCTTTCCATTACGCTGTGGATTAATAATTTTCCAGAACACGACACGATTGACTCTAACGACTCAACAAAACTGAATGAACAGAGGTCTTTTGTCTCGGTACACAACAGACCACCGGAGACGGAGACATTTGTCTCGGTCTCCAGTCTCTGTCTCCGGTCTCGGTCTCCTGTCTCTGTCGCGGCGCGAACCGCCACTTTTAGTGTCACTATGAAAGTTTAAAATTAAACAGCTATTACCAGACAATGGAAAAATTTAATAGTGAACGACGTTTGAGTCCGGATTTTGACTTTCTTCTTGTAATGTCTGTTTATGTAAACGTTGAGTGATTAATATGGAATATCGGAGTATTTTAAAATGATATTTACTTTATATACAATAACTTCCAATAATAATCACCGGTTATTTCTTATGAATCGTTTACCTAGTCATATTTTTAAATGACAAAAAAAAGATAAAATATTTTGTTCTTTTTGGGGTTTTGTTTTAATATTTTACAATTCCCAACAGACCTATTTCAAACTAACAACCACTCAGCATTATGTAGTCAGAGTATTTCGTGACTTTTGATGAGACTTTCTTATTCAGTCTAAAACAACTGCCAAGCAAACATATACTCAAAATAAATAGAAATAAAATAAAAAAAATAATAAAATACATTGGAAACTGTTGCGTCCATATTTTTTTCAAACATATACAATTGTTAATTATTAATAATTGGTTTATTGATTTACACCAATTTGTCCATTTTCCTGCTAACTTAATTGTATAATAAAATACGTTAATGCTTTTTAATATTTTTTGTGCGATTTCAAAGTCGTTATTAGTGCTATTATCATTAGAAAATTACTTATGTTGTCGTGCATCAATTATTGAAAATCATATAAATTATGCTGAAACGATCATCATTGACAATCATTTGTTTATTATCTAATACTTCAAAAATCATCAAAACTAAAGATTCAAACCTTTAAAAAGGCCACGCAAAAAAAATGTCTAAACAAATCAGCGTTGCCAGATTTTTTTTTGTCAGGTCGTGATTTTGGAACTTTTTGAGCGAAAAAAGCGGGATTCTTTCGTCGAAAGCGGGACATAGTAAAAAAACGTATATAGTTAGAAGTTTTTAAATATTTATCTTTTTATTTGAGTTCAAATTACGTTTACGTGACAATAGATAGCAAAAATAGCCATAGAAAATGTATTTTAATAAAAATATGATATTTTAAATCAGATTTACCCTATCGTTAAATAGTTGTCTTATTCGTCTTCTGAATAAAAAAAAATAAATAAAACAGAAATCAAAATCAAAAAAGTTTTATTCATTACAAAAATATGGCGTTTCAGACAATAGTCTGAGTGAGTGTTACAAATTGCAACTTACAATAAGAGAATAATTATTTCCGCACGGTCGAGTTATCCCCGAAATGCGGGACTGAGCCTGTCCCGCGCGGGACATTTAATGTTTATTTAAAAATCGGGACATCCCGCCAAAATCGGGACGTCTGGCAACGCTGAAACAAATACAGTAACAGAACAAAGCTGCTATATTTTTTTCAAACCTTATTGCATATAATATTTATACAGTCTATTTTATCGTTTTATAATTTCTGCTACCAGTATTCTGTTTGCAGGTTTGAAATTGCTGCCTATGTTAAATTATAGATATTTTAACTTTATTATAAGTATCGTATGTTGTACTGAATGGAAAAAAATGAATAAGTTACAATTTAAAAAACCCGGGTCGCAGTGCCAAAAACCTGCCGACAATATAGTGTATTTGCTTGTATAGGACCGTGTGGTTTTAGACTTTTATTATGTGAAATTAAGTTTGTTTTTGGGCAAAATAAAAAATTTAACCCCTTAATACACCCCTTAAGATAACATTTTTTTCTTAATTGTAATATTATTATCAATCTAACGTCTACACCGAATTAAAGACACCCTTCAATAAATAAGTCACTATCTGCAAATTAGTGTTTTCAAAAAATGTGTAAGTCCGGTCCTGTTGGGCCGATTTTACTAAAATTTTAGAGGCACTTTTTAATTGCTATTAAAGGGTTAAATTTCAATTTTGAAACGATTCTGAGATATTTTTCGGTATTTTGGGGCCCAAAAACTTTTTTCAACCCCTAAAAGCCACCCTTAAATTGATCCGATTAGGCCCATTTTAAATAGGCTTCATGCGGTCATGGATCCCAACATGTGTGCCAAATTTCGTTAAAATGAATTAACTCCTTCGAAAGTTATAGCCCGCACACATATATATATATATACCTATATATATAAATATATATATATATATATATATATATATATATATATATATATATATATATACATATATATATAAACATTTTTAAAAATGGTGCCAAAGTGTTTAGGAGGTTATGAAACGTCGAGAAATTTTGGTCCGACCCCTAGGTCCCGCCATCCGACCGACGCCAATAGTGTATGTTGCCATATGGCAAATACACTAAAAAGATTTTTAAGATATAATTTCATATCATTATTGTTAAATGTGTGTGATAACAATCCCTAATGTTTTTCTTGACCTATAATGACAAGTTGGTTTATACTCAGTCCGAAACAATTGTCGCGCAGACATATTCTCAAAATGAAAAATTCAAATATTTTCGTGTTTTTAAATATTTTTTGTGTGGTTTTAAACTCAATAATAGAAATAGAAAGGACAAACCAAAGTTATTTCTATTGTCTTGCTTCAGTTATTGAGAAGCATCTAATTATTGCTGAAACTGTTATTATTGACCATCGGATGGATATTTTAATAAAACTGTTGTCTAAAGTTCCAAAAATTATTACAAGTAATGTTTCAAATCAAA
Source organism: Venustoraphidia nigricollis (assembly GCA_034508555.1). Taxonomy (NCBI): domain Eukaryota; kingdom Metazoa; phylum Arthropoda; class Insecta; order Raphidioptera; family Raphidiidae; genus Venustoraphidia; species Venustoraphidia nigricollis. The sequence goes on from JAVRKA010000008.1 coordinate 10,268,835, forward strand.
CTTTACCAACTTTGCTATCGGATATTTACATAATTGAAATAAATGAACTGAAACAATTAAATTTTATTAACTCAAAACATTCACTTGCAAAAATTATATTAATATCTAATGTTAATCCATCCTTTTTAAAGAAGTATTTATATTTCTGAAACTAGAAGAGTATAAATATTAAAAGCACTGTAGTTGGAATAATAAAAATAAAAGAATAGTTACTTCTTACCACGACAGATTTATTCAGTGGATGTACATTTCGAGAGCAAAGCTCCCATCTTCAGCAAAACACTAGTGTTTTGCTGAAGATGGGAGCTTTGCTCTGAATAAATCTGTTGTGGTAAGAAGTAACTATTCTTTTATTTTTAATACTAGAAGAGTGTTGTATTCAATATCTTAAAACAAATTTTAGGGACTGTATTTTTTTAATTTGTCAGTGTCATTAAAATTGATCCAACAACAAAAATAAAAAGTAGGTGCATGCTCTTACGCATACACGTTTGAAGTTATACTTCTTTTTCGTAATTAAAAAAAAAACTACATACAGATGAACATAAAACCTTCTCCTTTTTTTTGAAGTCGGTTAACAATACATTACAATATGCAAACGAAAATATCAATTATTGTATCTTCATTATTACGGTTGCCAATTATATGACAAATTTCTAAATGAAATAAAAAATAATAAAATATTGAAACCGGTCTTGAAAATTTACCTTATTTACAAATTTTGTACGAATTGTAAATTATCATTATTCTATTTTATGTATTTTTTGACTTATACATATCTCTTGTAAATCTTAGCTTTAATAAACTTATTATTATAATTATTTTAATACTTTTTTTCTATTCTAAAGCGTTTTCATAGTTTTAAATTAAAAAAAAAAAATAGTTTCAATCGGTTTTCGAGAACGCCGGTTTAAAATTCTACAATTCTTTTCTTATCGAAAAAAAAATTTGCGTCAACAATCTATAGTTACCGTCAAATCAGATTTTCTAACAGAGCTTTCTGCAACATAGTATGAGATTCCCACGTGGACACTGACTCACTAAACTGTCTTAATTTGACATGAAATTCATAGGAGGTAATGTCTTAATGGGCCGTTATTTTTCATATGTACTTTCGGTATACCACCTTATCACGAACCGCTCAACCAATCCTAGCAAACCAGGTGATAGGTGATCGAGTCACTCGGCCTCCTTCCACTAATAGTACTGAGAATTTTGATAACTGACTTCAGTCGCCTGTAGGCTTTGTCACCGTGAGGGTGTTTTTGCGCCGAAAATTTCTAAATTGCTCCACTAAAACTTAAATATCCCGGGAACCACAAGTTGGATTGTGATCCTCAGAACTAAATCTCCAATAACACCAACTCCAAGTACCAGAAGCACTCACAGAAAATAATGACAACATTTGAACCTAAAAATGTATAATGCCTCGACCTAAAAATCACGATATAACTCGAACCAAAAATTTCAAACCAAATACCGACAAATCCTGTGCAGAACGTCGACAAGCCTTTGAGACTAAAATCAAAGAAATCGGGCGAGAACTTAGAAAATGGCAACCATTTGAAGATTGGTAAAACCCCGTCAGAGTCCAAGCATCTGCGATATCTGATACATGATTCCATGCCTACCGGTAGTCCTGCGACTACCAGGGTATTTTTTTTTTTTGGCAAAATAAGAAATTAAATAGACGGACGAAAAACAACTGGCAGAAAACTCAAACCAAAAAAACCCGGGTCGCAGTACCAAAACCCTGCCGACAATATAGTGTATTTGCTTATACAGGCAGTGTGCCTTTATTATGCGAACTTAAGTTGGTTTCTGAACAAAATAAAAAACTAGACTCCTTAATACACCCCTTAAATAATTTTTTTTTCTTAATTGCAATATTATTATCAGTCGAACCTCTATACTAAATTATATACACCTTTCAGTAAATAATTCATTATCGGCAAAGCAGTTTTTTTCATAAAATTTGTAAATCCGGTCCTGTTGGGCCGATTTTATCAAAATTTTAGGGACACTTTTTAATTAGTACCAGAGGGTTAAATTTCAGTTTTTAAATGATTCGGAGAATTTTTTCGGTATTTTGGGGCCCAAAAGAATTTTTCAAACCCTAAAACCTACCCTTCAAATGGCCCGATTACGCCCATTTTAAATAGGCTTCTTGCGGTGATGGATTTCAACACGTGGGCCAAATTTCGTTAAAATCAATTAACTCTTTCGAAAGTTATTGCCCGCACACATATATATATACATATATATATATATATATATATATATATATATATATATATATATATATATATATATATATATATATATATATATATATATATATATAAACATTTTTAAAAATGGTGCCAAAGTGTTTAGGAGGTTATGAAACGTCGAGAAGTTTTGGTCCGACCTCTAGGTCCGGCCATCCGACCGACGCCAATAGTGTATGTTGCCATATGGCAAATACACTAATAATATAAATTTTTCCACAACTGTTTTTTTTTTAATCTATTTTATTAGTTTCTTTTTTTTCTTGTTATCCTTATTGATAACAGTTAATATACCTACAGTTTATTTATCGTTTTATTATTTCTAGTATCTATCAGAATTCATTTGCATTTTACATTGATATTTGTGTAATAAATTTTATGTTTATTTGTTATACCGAATGCTAAAAAGAATTTTTAAAAATATACAACATTGAAATATCTTGTTTCATTTTAAATGTAAACAAATTTCAAATATGCCTTACGGCTGTTTCACACTATACGGTTTTGATCAGCGTTGCCAGACGTCCCGATTTTGGCGGGACGTCCCGATTTTTTTATCAAAATTAAATGTCCCGCGCGGGACAGGCTCAGTCCCGCTTTTCGGGGATAAGTCGACCGTGCGTAAATAATTATATTCTCTTATTGTAAGTTGCAATTTGTAACACTCACTCCTCAGACTATTGTTTGAAACGCTATCTTTTTCTAATGAATAAAACTTTTCTGATTTTGATTTCTGTCACATAGACTTGCAATCGTATTTAGATACTGCATTCTCTTCATAAATTGCCCCACAGGCCCTTCTACAAATAGTAACTTCCCAAAACTACCCCTGCAGTTACAAAGTAGCCCCGGTTTACGTTAATTGATGAATAAGTTCTTCATATTGTTGAAGAAATGAGCTATTAGTGAAATGCAGCACAAATTGTAAGCACTTTAAATATTACACTGATCATATACGATAAGACACGCGTATTATATTAAAATACTATACTGATTAGATGCAAAACGTGGCTTATGACAACTGGAGCACGCTTGATGTCGAGTGGAGCCGAGTAAATCCGATTCAACGTCACCGACCCGAGCGTGACGGTTAACTTACGTTCACTCTTCAGCAAAAAAGAAGTTTTCATTTAAAAAAAAACGTTTCCGTAAAATGCCACAATAAGCATTCCCAAAACAAATTCTATACTGTCAACGCTTCACGCTTTCACTGGCAAGTTTTAATGTTTAGCTAAACAACTTAATAAAATTGAACACTTACCAAGTAGGCGCCGAAAAAGGTGACACTAATTTCTGAATTTTATGTTCGAAGTCCCGTTTTTCGACTTAAGGCTGTCGGAACGCTCTGTATTTAAGCCAAAAATAGGGCTTCGGCTGATAGCTGATTGTAGACTTATTCGTCAACATTTTGCAAAAATTCTTTCTCTATAAGGAAGATAAAGGACAATTAATCTAGGTCTCTGATGGACTACTTTTGTAATTTATGTACGGTTTACTAGAAAAAAGTTGGAATTAATTGTGTCCAAAAAACACACTTTTTAAATGACACACTACGACCTTATTCGTACTTATTTCACAAAACTGTTCCATAACAAACCTAAAGTGACTCTTCCTTTTTTAAATGTTCAAAATATTTCTAAAAATTAGAGTAATCAATTGACAGCAGCACCCTTGCAATAACATTTTTTAGCCTCGTAGTTGGCACCAGCCAAAAATTGAAACGTGCGGATGATTAGAGCGAGACAGAGCTAAAGAAGGTCACACCCACAATATGTCTTTTGCCTACCTCGCCTCTTACCGCTGGGTCTCAGCACAAACTGTGTGAAGGTGATCCAACACTGTTAAGGTTGGGTTGAAACGTCGCAACATTTTAGATTTCAGATTTCTATTCATTCTGTGATTGAACAAACTGGTTTATTTTTCACATTTATATTTTTGTAAAATCTAGATTTTTGTTGAACATATTGTATATAAATTGAATCCCTACAGACTATTTATATCATAATTATAATAACTTTTGCTAGTCGATAATAAACTCGAGTGTTTTTCCTGACTAAGGTTTTTTTTATACTCAGTCGAGAAACAGTTGTCGAGCAGACATATTCTCAGAATGAAAAATTCAAATTTTTTTGTGCTTTTAAATATTTTTTGTGTGGTTTCTAACTCATTAATAGAAATAGAAGAGATAAATCAAAGTTATTTCTATTGTTTGGCTTCAGTTATTGAAAAGCACTTAAATTTTGCTGAAACTGTTATTATTGGCCATCGGATGGATTTTTTAATAAAATTGTTATCGAAAGTTCCAAAAATTATCACAAGTAATGTTTCAAACCAAACTTTACCAACTTTACACTCGGATATTTATGTCATAGATATAAGTGACTTGGAACAGTTATATTTCATTAATCCAAAACATTTATTAGCGAAACTTATATTAGTGTCTAATATGAAACCATCTTTTTTGAAAGAGGTTTACATATTTCTGAAAAGGAGATATTTTAATAAATTACTCATTTTTCAAATTGACAATTCTAATGTTGATATTTTATCGTGGGCGTCGGATGTGTTATCGGAAATATTTTTATCAAATCAAACATCTGATGAATTTCTAAAAATAAGTAGTTGCAACAATGGCAAGATAGCAAATAGATCAAATTTTTTTCCAAAAAGATATTTTAAAAGCTATGATAAAATGTCAGTTGATGTCCTTTCTACACATTTTCCGCCCTATATTATAAATCCGGACAAGAAAAATAATCCAGGAGTTAAAGTAACAATCATGAGAGTCTTAGAACAACAATTGAAATTTTCTATGACAATTAAAAACATGACGATTGAGGAACAGGGAGAACGTGATAAAAATAATTTTGCTGAAGCCGTTATCCCGATTTTAAACTATACTGCAGATATTTCTATTGCAGCGGTTTATATACTTGATGTATATATTGAAAATTTATACGGTGTTGACATTATAATGGATAGTGCGGTGTGGTACATACCAACCCCACTCCTTCTCAAGAAATGGCAAATTATCTTGTTCATTTTTTCACCAACCGTAGCCTTTTGCATCCTGGTTACTTTTTTTGTCATGGTGATCCTTCATATTCTAATGAGAAAATCGAAATCTGAACACGATAGTTTTAAAGACGGAACGCTTTCTGTTTTGAGAATATATTCCCTGTTTGTTGGTGTATGTATTCCCTTAGAACCAATTACAAAACATTTTAAAATCGTTTTTTTGTTGTGGTTTTTCGGTATCTTTTTTGTAAACTTTTTCTTTTTATGTAAATTTACTGGAGATCTCACGTTACTACGGTACGAAAAGTCGATTACAAGTACTGATGAAGCATTAAATGCCAATTTCAAATTTGGAACATTAAGATCCCATTTGATACCATTTTATAAGAAACATAATAAAAGAATATACGAAAACATGATACAGTGTTCATCTAATGATTATTGTTTTGAACGTGCTTTATCAAAAAGGGATTTAGTTGTAATCAAAACGAAATCAACTATGGATTATTTAATACCAAGACAGTTCACGGACTCCCACGGACGGCCTCTTCTTCAACATTTATCTGACGGAGGATTCCTTTTCGGTGTAACGATTGTTATGCGCAAAGATTATCCATTATTGAAACCTCTGCAGACTTTGGTGCTTAGGCTTCAGCAAGGTGGTTTTATTAAAAAATGGTATCGGGATATAAATGAATTTCATTCGATGTCCACAATTAGTGGAGACGACAATTACCCTACGGTGTTGACATTAGATGATTTGCAAATAGCTTTTATTATTTTAACAGTAGGATATCTACTAGCTTTAATTGTGTTTCTTATAGAGATAATTTCATGTTTTTTTAGTGTGTATGCAGACTTGCCCCTTGAGCTTTGAATGTATTTTTACTCAAATTTGGAACTTCTGTATTGATATTTTGTTTGTGTTTTGTTGAAATAAAACGTGTGATAAAAAAAGATTAGTGCGTTTTTTAAATTTTGAATGATTCTTCGTAATAACAGAGTAATTTCGTATCCATAAACGAATTTCTGTATATGCGAAATTTTACCGAGCTGGGTAGAATAGTGGTGACAGCACTAGACTCGCATTCGGGAGGTCCGGGTTCGAATCCCGGTGGGGGCAGATGTGGCTGGAACTTTTTCCTACTGCCTCTCGCCGAGAAACAGTAATTCGTGTACCGGCCATCTTGATTGAGATTTTCCATGGTTTCCCTCAATTAATTCCAGATAAATATCGAGATGGTTCCTTATTTGAGGCCATGGCCGATTATACCTATCACACTCCTAGTTAAAAAATTACCTACCTTATCCTTATTTCCTATAATTCCTTCATTCGCCCATTGCTATTACATTAGTTGAAATTGTAAAAAAATGTAGAAATAACGGGAAGTGGTAGATGAAAAAATAGTAATGGTGCGAATGGCGTCTGTTATGACATAAAGTCGAAAAACGGACGTTAAACGCATTATTATTATTATTATTATTATTATTATTATTATTATTATTATATGCGAAATTTTAAACCAAAACAGTATCTAATTTATTTTGATATTATTTTTTCAATTCCGAAGCGTTGTAGTGGTGCATTTTTTCTTTTTTTAAATCTTCTCTTTGTCTATGAGGATTTGTAAAATGTAAAATTTATGCTACGGGGGATATATCTGGTGTCGCAAGGCGAAGTTACCATTTTCCTTTTAGATACAGTGCGTAACTCTAATATGGAATAGTTCATATAAAAAAAATCAGATCATCTGAGTCCAATATTCTCGGACACGTTGATCTTAGGATTTCATCAACGCACGAAGTCTATTTAAAATGAACCCAATCGAATCATTTTAAAGGATTGATAAATGCTTTTGGGTCCAAAAGTACCACAAAAAATCTCAAATTCGTTCCAAAATTATAATTTAGTACTAGTTAGAATAGAATAGAATATCTTTATTCACAGAGCTAATGTTACAATGTTACAAGTAGATGTGATTATCAGTTAAAATTACAAATAAAAGAATTACATTAAAATCAGCGATAAGTAAAATTTTACGGTGCATATATAATTACCAAGTGGTTGTTGATTGCGTGAAGTCTTTGTACGAATACAGTGATTCGTTTGATAATTTTCGTCTTATTTCTTTTGAATAATACACTAATGGGAAGTTGATTATATAACTGAAGTGCTAAATAATTTGGACCATTTGTCAGCTTGTTGCGATTAAAAAAAGGCACACGAATATTAGTACAGCTCCTGATGTTGTAAGAGTGCACCTCCTCAACTATCTAGAATTTTGAGAGATTATGTTTTGCGTAGAGTAAATTTTCGTAAACAAAAAGAGATGACAAAGTGCTAAAATTTTAATAAACCGATGCTGTAAATATGTGCATGCTTAGTAGATATTCATGAATTGGTACAGTCAAAAGTTTTAGCTATATGTATTATTTTTCTCTATATTCAGTATATGCAGACACTGGGTTTTACTTTTAACATTGATTGTACGGTGTAAACTATCTTAAAATTTTTCACAAATAGAAAAGGCTCCTTAGCCTATAAAAGCGATAAAATAAATGCGTGTTTGTAACTTTTACGTGCGATTGAAGTGAAACATGTAAATAATAATTATATTTTTAACGGCAAGAAGTATCCATAACCAAGATACCGAAGATTTTTATGTCGGTTATTAGAGTATTTGTCATATGGCAACATACACTATTGGCGTCGGTCGGATGATGGGACCTAGGGGTCGGACCAAAATTTCTCGACGTTTCATAACCTCCTAAACACTTTGGCACCATTTTTAAAAATGTTTATATATATATATTTATATATATGTGCGGGCAATAACTTTCGCAAGAGATAATTGATTTTAACGAAGTTTGGCCCACCGCAAGAAGCCTACTTAAAATGGGCGTAATCGGGGCATTTTAAGGGTAGTTTTTAGGGGTTGAAAAACGTTTTTGGGCCCCAAAATACCGAAAAAATTCTCTGAATCGTTTCAAAATTGACATTTAACCCTCCAGTAGTAATTAAAAAGTGTCCCTAAAATTTTAATAAAATCGGCCCGACAGGACCGGACTTACAAATTTTATGAAAACACTACTTTGCAGATAGTGAATTATTTACTGAAAGTTGTATATAATCTGGTATAAAAGTTCGATTGATAATAATATTGCAATTAAGAAAATAAATGTGTTTTTAAAGGGTGTATTAAGGAGTCAAATTTTTTATTTTGCCCAAAAACCAACATAAGTTCGCATAATAAAGCCACACTGCCTGTACTATCAAATACACTATATTGTTGGCAGGGTTTTGGCACTGCGACCCGGGTTTATTTCCGGTTTAGTCTGACTCGCAGACTGAAAATGCAATACTGAGCTACGTAGCTTAAACTTACTATGTAAAGCATAATTCACAAAACGTGTCCAAAGACGTTTTACTTCAATATTGAAATTATGTAAAAAATAAACGTAAATGTGACAAAAAATTATATAACTCACTTTACCATGTGTCCCCGCAAATACGAATGGCATACTTACAAACGACTTACGCAAATGTCGGTGTACTTGTCTCCGAGGAACACGAACTTTACATTTCATGTACGGACTAGTGTTGTGCGATGACGAGATGTTTTTACAATCGAAACAATCGCAATCGTTCATAATAACAATCGAGTCCACAATCGACTCGGAGTTTGATTTTACAATCGAGATGTTCGATTGTTCAAGTCGATTATTTGCCACATAGGTTATAGCAATAGCATCGAATGCGAAAACATATTATAATGATAATATTATAGTCGTGATTCAAACGTATAATATACAGACTGATTTTTAAGTTCATTTATTTTTTTTAACGTGTAGAAATCAAACAGACGAATAACTATTTTTATTAAAACATCAATATAAGAGGGCAATAACCTTTCAAAGTTTAAATACAATTTTCAAATTTTATCTAATTTTGAGGTCGGCCCTGTCGTTATATTATGTCACTATGGAAATATGTTATGGCATATTGTTGATTTTATTTTGTTAAAAGACTGACTTTTTTGTAATTTATATAAAAATTTCGTTACATTAAAGAAGAGTGATTAATTTTTTAAGTAAAAATTACGAATTTCTTTATTCTAAAACGTTTGTCATTCTAAAACCTACTCCTCGAGTCCCCGTCTATGACTCTGCAGTCATTTATTCATTTCCAAGTAGAGTAGGTACTGTAAAGTGTAAAGAAATACATTTGAAGAGCATGCGCCACACGGTTAATTCACAATCGACTACGTCACTACAATGCAGTGAGTCGAGTCAGTGTACATTGTACAATCGACCATGGGACTCGAATCTCGATGACATTTGTTGTGTGATGAACGATTGTATGTGGCTCTTGACACTGCACGACTACGATTCACTCGGTCTCGATGAACTATGAAACAATCGAGTCCAAGTGACAATCATCGAGAATCATCGAGATGTTTGAACAATCGAGACAATCGACTAAAACATCTCGTCATCGCACAACACTAGTACGGACTCATTCACATAAAAATTGATGTTGCAATAAAGAAGCCTGGTTCCGACTTTGTATAGGACCCGATGGTCATCCTCCGTTTTTTCTATTTAACTTGTCTCACGAAGCCAAGACCAATAGAAAGGGATCAAAGTCAGGGTTGCCAAGTTGGTAGAGTGTCTGCTTTTGGTAGGCTCTCGCTTGGCAGGTTAATTTTCTTTTGCCTAGTTTGTCTTACCAAAAGGTAAAAAGATCCAGAGCTGGGCAAAGCACCGAACCTAAGTGCTTGAAGCATCAAACACTTCCTAAAGTACTTAAAGCATCAAGCGACAAGCTCTTCCATTCTTAAAAGCATCGAGCACTTACTAGAGGGCTTAAAGCATCAAGTAACAAGCTCTTTCATTGTTAAAAGCATCGAGCACTTGCTAGAGCGCTTAAAGCATCAAGCAACAAGCACTTTCATTTTGAAAAATGTTTATAAGCATCCAGTACTTACTTTAAGGCATCAAAATTTAAGCTTTTTAAATCTTAACTTCCAACATTAAGTTATGTTATAAATTTTAGACATGAACAACATTTCTACGTGATGGGGTAGTTTGAACTTAAATAAACAAGAAATTGATCTCTAGCGTCGAACGAAATAAAAATTATAAAAGATAGAAGAAATATGTTTTATTATAGTTTGAAAGTGCTTATTAAGCATTTAAAATGTTTATTAAGCATTCCTAATGCTTTTAAAATGTGTTTCCTTGTTTTTAATTTTTTACTTTCTAGAAATTAGTTTATTCCAAGTAACCGGTTCTTTGGCTACAGTGATTCCAAGTAATAGTGATTTTTAGCAGCGATCAGCGATCCCTGATAAAGTGCCTTAAAAGATATTAAAGAAAATATAGAAAAATCGAACATATCTCATTAACTCTGAAACTACTAAGCCTAGGATTTTGAGAATATAGGACCTCACTTATAGTTTACAGGAGAACCTAAACCAAGATCGTAAGTTCCCATAGAAAACGGAATGTTACGGGTAACGGAACCCTCTACAGTTCGGCTCGCACTTTTACTATCATTGCTTGCACTCTGAAATCTAAATATTGGTAGTGAAATATTGCTCGTCTCTATTACTTTGCAAGCATAATAATTACAATGCAACCAGTGGCGGATTTACCAGCAGGCAGATTTTAGGGGGCGGCAAATGTAATTCAAAAATGTTCGTCTTTTTTTTATTAATTATTATTCATTACTATAATTTTTTTCTTCATGTAGGGTAAACATTGAACATTACTAGTCATTGGACAGAACACATTTTCATTAGCTATAATAAGAATAAGAACGATACTAAAGCAGATTTGATTGACTTATAAAATGAGTCATTCAAATCTGCTTTGGTATCGTTCTTATTCTTAATATAGCTAATGAAAATGTGCTCTGTCCAATGACTAGTCATTTACCCTACCTAAATGTTACTAGGTCCACTCATACAATTGAACCAACGTGTAATATGTTTCAACATTTAAATATTTTTTTGTACGTCTTTTTTGTAATTAATGTGGTTGCGAACTAAGGTATCGAATTTCAGAGGTCAGTAGGGGCGGCAAAAATTTAATAGACTACTGGCGGCAAATTTGTAAATCCGCCACTGAATGCAACGATATTTCTTATCATGTTTATGGATCTAACATGTGTAGAGGGAATTCTCATTCGCTCTTTGATACGCTTGTCCTTAAGTATATATTCAATGAACCGATCATTCAATGTTGTTATCCTTCTTTTTCCTTTTTAAGTTCCTTTTCCTCGACTGGACGGCTTTTGTAATCTTCTTACGGTACTCAAGGGGTATAGTCTTCGTTTCAGGTATTTAAGTATCATCAGATACTTTCAATCGGTACGAAATAAGAAATATACAACCAATTAATCATTCTTATAAAACAATAAATAGTATTATTTATGAATACCCGAAGGTTAACCAGATTGCGAACATTGTTATAAAATACTTTGTGAAAAGTATCCGTTTTCGTTAAGGTTATGCTTTCAGCGTAAAATATTTCATGTCTCATTCATTATCTTCAAATTTTTGACATTTATAATCCTGTCGGAATTCAATCGTTTTAGATGTTAAAATTTTAACAAAACCGATTAGACAGGACCGTACGTACAAAATGTAATCTATCACCGCATGAAGAATTGAATGCGATCGAACCATTTTAAGGATTATATTTAGAAAACGAACCCAGAAATAATTTTAAAATAGCAAAATTGGTTTAAAATCTAAATTGAACACTTCAGTAAAGATTGAAATGTTTCAGGGGCAAAATTTATAAACCCATTAGTTGGAGGGTAGTGGATTACATATTGATAGGTTGATTGTACAGTTTGAAATATTGAAATTGAGAAAAATTTAATCATCTGAAAGAATTTATTAAAGGAGAATTATTTTTCATCTAAAAGATATTTAGTTAGTTAATCATACATTTAAATGTATATATGTTAGCAAACTAGCAGCTTGGCTCTGCAATGCATATGATGTCGTAGACTTTTTGTGGAATATATTGCATTATGCCCAACAAATTTTCCATATATTACATCATGTCTTGACCGATTTGTGCGGCATATTGTCAAGAAGCCTCTACGGCCAACGTGATTCCGTAAAATTGTCACATCTAATTCTGTATGTTACTTAAGGTAAAAAATATAGACTAAAACTAGACCAAACAACAGGTGTTACAACTGGCGCCTAACGCGGAGCCAATTACAAATCTTACATGCATTGCATTAATACGTCTATAACAGTTAAAACAGCGTATGCCACGAAATGCTCTACAAGTCGACAAAAAACAGATTTTTTTATTGACTTACTTCTTCTGCTGACTCCCTGTTACCTAGCCTAACAAAATATAGTCTAAATAACAAGTGTTACAATTGGCGCCCAACGTGGGGCCATTTCTTACACCTACAAATCTTATATGCATTACATCGATATATCTAACAATTTAAGTAGCTTTTTAATTCGGTCTGTTTTTGTTAGCGTAATAAAATGTAGAATAACTCCAGACCAGACAACGTAGGTACGGTTATATAAAAAAATGTATGGTAATTGGATCAGTAGTTCGCAAGTTATAACGGACAAACAGAAACGGTTTTAATGATAATTTTATTTCATCCACAGAGCTTTGCACTGCGACAGCAGTTTTTATACAAAATTAAACTCAATTAAAGCAAGTAATGACTTTTTTAAAATAACAACTACTATTAAACCGAACACTATAGTACGATTCTGAGTGGCGATAACAAATATATATGCATTCGTTATAGCATGACTTAACGCCTGGGCCGCGTAATAAATATTACCTGCACGGGTAATATTACTTCCACACACGCCTGAAAAAAAAATATAATTTCCTTTCACACATATGGCGACGAGAGCGGAGAGAGAGGGAGTGTGGGAGCATGGCATGTTATCACCTCATTGACCACATTAACCTCTCGCTAACAATTCTACACCGGAACATGAACCCATAATCTAACAGCTAGTGGGGACCTTTTTTATCCCCACAACGAAGAAAAACGACATCAAGTGTCTCCGTGATGTACGAAATAAATATGTAGACACGTAGCGCACTCAGACACTATTTTGCGTAGAATATCAGTGGTTATCATTACTGAAATAACAGATATATGAAATAAATGCACTTTCTGTCATCTAGAAACTATATAATATACTAGACGACTATAATCTTTGATTACAACCAATAATCATCCAGCGGAAAAACTGAAATAAAATTTTAAAAGTGTTTTCAAATATTTGTTTGTATTATTCGTACAACTTTTGTAGATTTTATTTCAATAAAAGGTTCTGAAGTAGTCACAAACAGCGTCGCAAATGCGTATTTTGGTTGTTTTGTGGGAGAAGAAGACTCCTGCCACCTCCCAGTTAACCGGCACAGTAAGGACGCTCGTCGGTGGTTGGTTATCGCTGGTTGTCTTGTCAATTGTCGCTTTCCTGTTATAAAGTACAGTCCAATACGCTATTGTTAAGTTGTTTCTTTGATTGTTAATTGATCAGATGCCTAATACAGTTTTGCATAGACAAGCACGACAAAAAATTTTTTGGATGACTTTATGCAAGGAATTAGACCTTTAGATTAAAGAAAAATTAAAAATAGTATAGCGCGAGTTTGTAGTTTTTCAACCGACTGTAGGTACCTGCGCAAGCCTCCATTTGCATCTAACTTCAGAACCTTTTAGAACCGTGGCGCGTATAATACATAAGCATCTGCACGTGACCGCTTTTTAGGATTCCGTACCCAAAGTGTGCCAACTTAAATCCTATTCTAATTATAGGGCTGTATCTTTTGAATCGCACTAGGTAGACACTTGAAATTTTTCTAGAGTGGGTGTTACCATGGCCGCTAAAAGAACAAATAATAAAAACAAAATAAAGTTATTAAACATTCATTGTTACAATGCTAATCAGAAAAATTTGTTTTTATCAACCAACACCGTTGGGACTCAAACCCAAATCTTTCCACTTTCGCGGCGGAATGAATTGTAACAATGAATGTTTAACAATTAAATAGCCGTTCTGCAGCTTGTAGAAATTAAAACTTATATCTAAAATAAAGTTAATAAATATCGTATGATGGTACAGAATCCTTCATGTGATTTGGCCAGATGTTTTAAAGAAAGCGGTGGTCCAAAAAAGGTTGGAAACGTCTGAGTTACACGCACTAAAATATCATCAACCATTTTTGATAAAATCACGGTGGAAACGTATACTATTCCAGTTTAGAAAAGTTGTTTTAGGTAAATGCGTTGTGTGTTTCGGGTAACTTGATCCACGTCCTCTGGAATCATTAATATTTTACTAAAGCGTTACAATTTGTGAACCGTAACTGCAATGCTGAAAGCATACGCCAGAAGCCTAGAAAGCGGGTAGTGTTTTAACTATAGCCACGTTATTTAGGTAACTACATTTTAGATATGAAATGAAGCCATTACCCATGTCAAATAACAGAACATTATCGCGTTTCCATGTAACCCTCTCGTATAATGGATAGTGGTCAACATATGCACGAGGTGCTTATATAAATATAGTTATATAATAGGTTTGTATGTACATTTCTACAGTGGAGTTCCTTCCAGAAGACTTTTCGCGATTTCTTTCGTGTTTTCGCATTCATACACGGTGTAAAAGCCAATTCAGACTAGCCGTTCTCGGTTACGATTCACCGGTCCGGTTGGGAGCTCGACCAATCAGGGCGTAGTCGTTTGACCGCAATCGGAAACGACTACGCCCTGATTGGTCGAGCTCCCAACCGGACCGGTGAATCGTAACCGAGAACGGCTAGTCTGAATTGGCTTTAAAGGTGGCGGTTCTCACCGTGACAGAGACAGGAGACCGAGACCGGAGTGGAGACCGAGACAAATGTCTCCGTCTCCGGTGGTCTGTTGTGTACCGAGACCAAAGACCTCTGTTCATTCAGTTTTGTTGAGTCGTTAGAGTCAATCGTGTCGTGTTCTGGAAAATTATTAATCCACAGCGTAATGGAAAGCCATTCAGTTATGAAGTTACTATTGGAAGAAGAAGAAGACGATGACTTGCTATTATATTATTATTATTATTACTATTATTATGCTTTTCCAAATATTATCCTTCAAATTTTCATCTCTGTATGCGTCAAGTTGAGAATTAAATAGCGCAGGATGTTGTCTAATCATTTCAATCAGTGCTCAACAGTGGACGTATATCAGATAAGAAATTTATTGTTTGGTTCTTCTGTCATTTATCCTGAACATTAATGTCAATCGACACCGATTTGTCTATGCAAAATAGTTTGAAAAATTATTTTTATTTTTTTTATTACATGAACAGATTTGTGTATTTAAAATTAATGTCCAACTTGGAAAATGGTCAAAAATTTGACACTGAATTTCGCTGTATTCTGTCGAAAGACTTGGTATTATTTTTAATTTTTGTAAAACAAAAGTTTAATAAGCTTTAAACTTATTATAAATAATTTTTGTTTGTGTGAAAATGTAAGATTTGTTACAACTGTCAATATTTAAAATCGATTATGTAGTGACATAATTTTTCAAATGTGATATTTGCAAATTTTCTATAATAAATGTGGGTTGATTGGTTGACTATATCGTGGAAGCCTGTAAAAAAGACTTGCACTGTACAACGACTATGTACTGTAAAATTCTCTAACATTGGCAGTTGACATGCCATAAAGCTCGCTATCAAATGGCTCGGATCAAACCTATAATAACCAGTGATTTTACTCGACTTATCGAAACTTACAGTCAAAATGTGTTTCTGAAACATCATCATTACAGTAATCAACATTCCAGGTTAACAATGGCATGCTCTGTTCTTTTGTTAAGTTAATTAGCCAATCAAAATACACTCTTTCAACTCTAAACTACATGTGGATATTCAAAATTATTTATAATTAATGTGTACACGCAAATACGAAATATCCTATTTTATAACTATTTGATTTTACCTTAGAGTAGTCGCGCGCCCTTTTGCAACAAATATGATATTTTTTAGACATATTAAAATTGAAATCAGTTACAGACGACATGCGAGTAATTCCAGCAGTGCATAAATGTTTTCTGCCTTAAAATCCAACTTTCGACGGGGTATGAAGAAAAAACAATTGAAGTCGGCGACATGTATAGTAGTGCTCAATATAACTGTTAATCAGCTAGTAATTAATAACTTTGTAATAATGAACGCGAAGTGTTATTAGTATTAAACGCAATACGTACGTAACGTTCTTATCAAATCTGTTTACATATTATACAATAATAATAATACTCTAATAACTTATGATCTGCTATTATCCGCTTAACGCGAGCAGAACATCGAAACTTATATAATATGGATTGTGGTGCTAAGAATGTGCCAATCAACGTCATAACAGATTAAACTTCAGCGAACAGGGCCGTATTTACATAGGTACTTATAGGGCTTAAAGCTGTCGGAACGCCCTGAACTTGAGCCACACTACGAGGCTAAAAAATGCTGTTGCAAGGGCGCCGCTGTCAGTTGATTACTCTAAATGTTGGAAATATTTTGAAGATTTAAAAAACTTTTTGAAAAAGGAAGAGTCACTTTAGGTTTGTAAAATCCGCCCCTGTCTACGATTGTTTTATAAATACAGTATCCTCCCGATAGCGTTTCGAGCTCACCCTCTCTGCGTGTGTGTATTTTTAACCGTTTAAAGTTTTCGACTACTTTTTAGGGTTCCGTACCTCAAAATGTAAAACGGAACCCTTATAGGATTATTCGTGTGTCTGTCCGGCGCACTGTCACAGCCAATTTGCTCCGAACTACTGGACCGATTGAGTTGAAAATTGGTACACATATGTAAATCGGTAACCATAAGACGAACGTGTAACGTAAATAAATAAATTTTGAACATTGGGGTATTTTTGGGGGAAAATTAAGAAAACAAAATTGCAAACTGTACCTTCTGACATATCAAATGAAAGGGTTTATAGTAAGGGTCTCAAAGTAATTTTTTTATAATTTTAAAATAAATAGTTTTAAATTTATTTAAGCACATAAATGAACAATTGACCATCTCCTCCCCCTTATCTCCGAAACTGCTAAGCCTAAAATGTTGAAAATAAAGTGAATGTCGAGTCTCACTCTGCATAGTTTACAGGAAAACCTGTCTTAAAGTGCTCACGAAAACGAAATAGTACGGAACCCTCTTCTCGCAAGTTCGACTCGCACTTGACCGGTTTTTTTGGATAAAATTATCTAGATTGAGAACAATAAAGATTTGCTAACGTAAACGAGAAACTGAAAAGCATAAACCGTTCTGACCTCAATTCTTAGAAATAAAGCAGACCGTTTTCAAACAAATTGTTACATTTTCAGATAGTTACATTGGTTGCATAGCATCAACAATTTTAATGACCGTCATAACACGTGTTTTGTTTCTTCTTTTGCCGTCTTACATGCAATCAGGGCCGTATTCAGGGGGGCGTCGATAAGACCCTTGCTGAAGCAATTTGCATTGCATTAATAAATTTCTACGTAAGCAAAAAATTATCTATGTTAAGTTTTCTTTATTATTGGTATTAAGGTAGTTGTCGTGGTTAAGGCGCACCGTTAGAAAATTCTTAATTTTTGTATACTTATTCAGGACATGATAATACAGTTGCCCTGAAAATTTGAAGTCGATCGACCGTATATAATCCGAGATAATTTCAATTAAAAATTGGATAATTAACATTGATTGTATACGATCTTTGTAGTTCTGAACCAGTTTCTTATTTATACAAAAAGAACTAACTGTCAGAAACTTTCAATGCATTTGTTATGAGTTTAAAAAAAATAAGAAAAAATTTTGACCGTCTAATTATTTAAAGCTCAACAATTTATAGAAAAGTATACATGCATATGAATACTGTATGGGTTACGTTTCCACGGGTACAGTCTTGCGTACAAATTATGGATCACTTAGCTACAAGCTAGTATACTTTTGTGGCGCGTATAATCTATAACTTTTTGACAATATTGTACCACGACAACTACCTTAAAGTCTGCAAAAAAATACTCAAGAACAACAGTTCTATCTATGAATGCATTGTTTGGTCCTTCCTAAGATTAAAATTTAACTACGGCCCTGCAAGCAATATGTTAGCTGAAACATGGAAGCATAAGATTGCAGAGCAGGGCACCAGCAATGAGTTACATGTCTGCAGGAAATTCACGCCGCTCTGTTATTTTCTGAAAACTGCACACTTTGTCCAAGCGTTTTTCACAACTAGTTGTGCATGGAAATAAAGTTATTATATTTTACACGAACGCTGACTCCTCATACATAAAATTACAGACATTAAGTTCGAACTTCTGCAATAACCTTAGCCCGACATCAAATGAATTTTTGTTCAGTAGCGCCTCGTCAATAATAAGCGGCCCAAAAGTTCCACAAGACGAACTTCCCAGTTTTATATGAATACTGAAAATCAGTTTGTTTTTGGCACCGACACAAATTAGATCCGATAAATCTTTTTCAAGAAGTAATTTTGTTTAAACAAAAAAAATCGACTGGGCCAATCTTGCTAAAACTTCTATTGGATCAAAACGACATTAACACGCTTCGATTAACACCCTAACAAAATCGATATAGCTTTTTACTCGTGAAATTTTATTTAAAATCTACTTTTGTGGAATATATTTTATTAAAAAAAAGAACGGATATTGGTAGTAATTATAGATTATAGTCCATAATTTCCATTGATTTCGTCCATCTGAAATTTCTCTTATGGCCAATTATTTATTTACTTCCTACCCGCCAAAAGAAGTATAATAATAATAATAATGCGTTTAACGTCCGTTTCTCGACTTTAAGTCATAACAGACGCTATTCGCACCATTACTATTTTTCATCTACCACTTCCCGTTATTTTCTACATTTTTTACAACTTCAACTTATGTAATAGCAATGGGCGATTGAAGGAATTATAAGAAATTAGGATAAGGTAGGTAATTTTTGAACTAGGAGATTGATAGGTAATTGGCCATGGTCTCAAATAAGGAATCATTTCGATATTTATCTGGAATTAATTGAGGGAAACCATGGAAAACCTCAATCAAGATGGCCAGTACAGGAATTACCGTTTCTCGGCGAGAGGCAGTAGGAAAAAGTCCCAGCCACATCTGCCCCCGTCGGGATTCGAACCCGGTACCTCCCGAATGCGAGTCTAGTGCTGTCACCACTACTCTACCCAGCTCGGTTAAAAAGAAGTATAACTTCAATGGTTTGTCTAATTTCGCCCATAATAAAGAAGCACTCAACCTGATTCTTATGCGAAATATGCGGGCTACAATTTATATAGGACCTCATTTTATAAACTTATGGAAATAAAAAAACTTGCAGCGAAAACTGAATAATATATTCGGTTAATTATAAATATAAAAATGGTCGCAGACAGGTTGTCACGGACTGGAGCTTTTACGGTATATAAATAATAAAAAAGTAAACTTTCAAACATTTAAATTTAAGTTATGTAAAAATAAAATAAACAAATTATAATAAATCCTGTATCAGAATATGCTAGCATTTTATTATAATAAAGTTTGACAGATACGTTTCGACAGATAAGTATATTTTATTATATGCAAAGCTTCGGTACTTCCTGATACAGTTTTTATAGAATATTTATAAAAGTTTTTTTCTCATAAAATGATTCAAGAATGTTAAAATTACTGCTGTTATAGATTTTTATACAGAGTCTGGCATTTTTTACAGTTTTTAACACATACAAGGCGTCAAATATTTGCAGTTTCTTCCGTTAATTTTAATGTAAATTGATGTATAATACTAGCCACGGTTCTAAAAGGTTCTAAAGCTAGTCACAAACAGCGTCGCAAATGCATATTTTGGTTGTTTTGTGGGAAAGGAAGACTTCTACCGTTTCCCAGTTACCGGCACAGTCGCACGCTCGTCGGTGACTGGTTAACGTTCATTGTCTTGTCAATTGTCAATTTCCCGCTATAAAGTTCAGTCTAGTACGCCATTATTGTTTCTTTGATTGTTCAAGATGACTAATACGGTGATTCAGATGATAATTTGTCTGCTGAGAACCCCCAAAGTCTCACACCAAATACGAGCAGGATCGATGACTTTTGTGCAAGGAATTCGACATTTAGATTAAAGAAAAATTAAAAATAATAACATAGCGCGAGTTCGTAGTTTTTCAACCGACTGTACCTGCGCAAGCCTCCATTTGCATCTAACTTCCGAGCCTTTCAGATCCATGGCACGTACTATATCTTGTCTGGATGAACATTAGGCATTTAATTGGAGTAACAATGTACATTTTTTCACCTAGAATTATTTTAAAGACGTGGCAAGATATAGGGTTAAAGAAACCGAAATGAATAATTCAAACAATTCCAAATTTTAAGACATATTTTGAAGGTATGCTTCTTTTCGCGTGTTTAGAGGAAAATTTTAACAACGGAAGTTACCTGCGCATAGCTATTGAAAGTTAGCCACAAGAGACCTAGACTGAAATGACAGATGGACGAAGTCAGTGGACTTTCTGCTATCTGGAATATACTAGACGACTATAACATTTGATTACAACCAATAGTCGTTCTAAGTGTCATCTAGCAGAAAAAGTCAAAACCAAAATAAGTTTTTGACGAATTTACTTTTTTTTAAAGTCACCGACATAATTTCAATTCATTTTGTAAGTTCATTATTTTTTTAATGATGAATTATTAGAAAATCGAATTGATAGTTTTACAAGTTCTCGGCATAGAATCTGGAAACTGAGGGTTTGTAATAGTAGAGTCATGGAAACGTCAAAATATAAACAACGGTATTTGCTCAGCTACCCAAACTTAAATTTGCTGTATAAATGCTCAACTTGAATTTTTTTGTCACGCATCAATTCCCGACATGCAATTTGTCAATTTCGATCAAATACATTATAGATTTGACATTTTTATGTAATATCTATTTTAGAAAATTGGTGTTTACTATCGCTGAAATAAAAATATAATGATTATAATAAGCATTTATTTTTCGTCCACGTTCCTGCGATGTTTTATTGTGAATTTACTAAAAATTATTTTTGAACGCTGGAACTATGTGTGGTTCCTCGCACCAGCTTTTAGTATAAAAGTAATTCTGAAAAAATAAGTCCTTCATGTTTCGTCTTAACACGGTATTAAAACAAAAATTAAATATAGTTTCAATGTACTACAAATATCGACATCGTCATGCAAGCTAAAGCTTTATCAATAAAGATCAAATCTAGACAGCTGGTTATACATACTGATTTTTTATATAAATTATGGTGCACTTTTATCTACAAACGGCAGTTTCGTGCGCAAATTAACCTTTTTTTTATTATAACTTTAGTAACGCTCGTTCAGTCTGCGAAAATTTTTAATATCAAAAATACGATCTACAATAATAAGGGTGCATATTTTAACTTGATTTATTTTATTTCCAACACCTGCTTTAAACGTCGACTAAATTTAATCGCTTTGGTTATTTTATTTTCTTTTTCATGACGAGAAAACTATTTTTAAACAACGCGGATATTGTAATATGAAACGTTTCCTTAACTTTGAAGGAAATTCCGGATTATTAAATTCCACACCTCAGATATTATCGGAAACTTGTGTTTACTTTGTCTTAGATATTGTTGCAGATATTTTAACAACAAATATGGTTAACGTTCGTTTGTTGACAATGTTGTAACAACCGAACGTGTAGTATTGCTGTTGCTTTTATTGGCTCCCCTATTACAAGCCCCTAGCTTTCAGGCTCTAATCCAAGAACTGGTAAAGGAGTCAACTGGATTTTCAATTTATTATGAAAACAATGAAGCATTGAATAAATTAATTGACGCTAGGTCTAAACGGCTCTAACTGCTGGTGGCCTTAAAAACAATAAATAAACTAATTAATAAGGTCCTGTATCATGCACAATTTTTATTTGTCACGTTTTAATTGTATTCGATATCTTTTGAAAATCCATTTTGTAGCACGTTAAAGATAATGTGGCAGTAGATTTTAAAATGGCCGCCAAATAGTTAAAGCACGTGTCTAAGAAAAGCATCAAGAGAAAATATTTAGATAAAGCTGATATTCAATATTTTAATTTAAAAATCATTCTTGAGTGTGAAAGTGGCATCGGAATGCCAAATTTTAATGAAATTGAATCAAACTTTTCCGTAAATCGAACCCAGTACTTGTCTATAGAGTGTAAATTATAGACGTTCAACAGGTGGCGTCATCAGCGTAGCAATATTTGTCGTATATCTTGTGTTCTCATTGTTAAAGGATTTTTTTATATATACATACTTTTTTTCTGCGAATATGTTTCGAATTATTAATTTATTGATTTTTTTTACAGGTAAGCAGTTTTTTCAAAAATGTTTGGTTACGTACATAAATGTAAGTTTTAAATTATATTAATTTGCATTTCAATTAATTATTATTTACTATCATAGTTGACACCGACTACAAGAAATTATTTTATATTTAAGTATACTTAAATGTTTTTACCGCGGACGTCGATTATATGTACTTGAACATAATTGAACATAATCAGATAAAAACCCGGGTCGCAGTGCCAAAACCCTGCCGACAATATAGTGTATTTGCTAATACAGGTATTGTGGCTTTATTAAATGAAATTAAGTTTGTTTTTGGACAAAATAAAAAAAAATTGAACCCCTTAATACACCCCTTACAATAATAATTTTATTAGTTGAAATATTGTTATCAATCCAACATCTGCCCCAAATTAAATACGACCTTCAGTAAGTAAATTCGTATACGCAAACTAGTGTTTTCATAAAATTTGTAAGTCCGGTCCTGTCGGGCCAATTTGCTTATAATTTTAGGAGCACTTTTTAATTGCTACTAAAGGGTTAAATTTCAATTTTGAAACCATTCTGAGAATTTTTTCGGTATTTTTGGGCCCAAAAACTTTTTTCAACCCCTAAAAACTACCCTTAAAATGACCCGATTAGGCCCATTTTAAATAGGCTTCGTGCGGTGATGGATTCCAACATGTATGCCAAATTTCGTTAAAATGAATTAACTCCTTCGAAAGTTATTGCCCGCACATATAAATATATATATATATATATATATATATATATATATATATATATATATATATATATATATATATATATATATATATATATATATATATATATATATATATATATATATATACATACATACATACATATATACATATATATATAAACATTTTTAAAAATGGTGCCAAAGTGTTTAGGAAGTTATGAAACGTCGAGAAATTTTGGTCCGACCCCTAGGTTCCGCCATCCCACCAACGCCAACAGTGTATGTTGCCATATGGCAAATACACTAAAAAGTCTGGTTGCCCCAAGCTATCTAAATCGATCTAGTACTTTCCGAGCGATGCTATACAAACAAAAACAAAAAAAAAAACAACGTTCTTTTGTCTACATAGAAAAATATCCGAAAACCGCCAAGAAAACAAAATCTAATTACTATTTAAAAGTGTGTGATTTTTCATTATTTGTGTTATGAGTTTTTGCACAATTCCTATTTTTGCTGTTTGAATCTTTTTAATTGCACGTTATCAAATTATGTTGTAAGGCCATTATGCCATATAATAAAGCAAACTTTATAACGGAAGACATAAGGTTAAATGGTTCATGCATTTTTTTGTCGACTTAAACGAAAACGTTTCAATTCGATGCAACTGGACTCAGACAAAAACTCTGGAAGGCTTGGATACAATAAATTTGTTTATTTAGAAATATTAAAGCATTTTCATATTATAAATCTAACGATCGACATAGATAATTTTTTTCGCAAGCGTTGATCAAATTTATTTATTTATTCATAATTATTTGAGCAATCAAAAGAAAAAAGTCTAAATTATTATTTTATTAATTAACCAAAATAAGTCAGCCAACGACACTCTCTCGGTTCGTCTGAGTCAATCGGTTTTTTATTTTAATAATAATAATTATTATTTTAGTAATTAACCGAAATAAATCAGCCGACGACACTCTTCTGTAGCGCGCTCCTGATTGGTCATTTTCATTAATTAATTACTATTTAACTACGTTATCAAAAAATTCCAAACATAAATTTTTGGGCTCAGAATATTTTTCTCTTTCGATCCCAACAATTGGGTGCGCGGTTTCTGAGACATCCGGTATATAAAGATACAAACATACATACGGGTGAAGCTAATAAAAGCGTATTAAAAAAATGACATAATCAACATCGCCGCGTGTCCCCAGATATGAATGATAGCTATATACGAGTACTGGTTTAACAGAGGGAGACGTCTGGTGGCGTCATAACATAACTATATCACTCATCTGTTCAAAGATTGATGAGATAGGGTTAGCGGAAAAGAGTTGCGAGAATAGAAGACGGAAGTAGAATATAATACGTCTGCTGGGATAGGATAGATTTTATATATATCGTACTCGTATAGTATGTTCCAGACGAACTAGATTGCACCGCAAATCTTTCATCTTTCGTTTTGCAATGCTTTCCGTTCGTTTAAAAAAAAACGTAATTTTGTTGATTCAGTTTCATTAATTCAAAATTTTATGACATATTGACAATCTTAATTGCTACTCAGCGGGGGAACTAGGATTTTCGAGACCTATTGAAGCCCAACCGGGTCACATTTTTTGTTAGATTAACCCATATATGCGCAAAACTTTTTTCATCACCGATTCTTATTTTCACATATGGCATATATTATAGACCCTAAAAAACAGCTGTAATAGTAATTTGTAATTTTCAGTTCGGAAAGTAGGTTTTTTTCAGTGTGTCGAAAACGACCCCTTGCGCATATTATATGGTCGTATAGTATGGGCTTATTAGAAATAAGTTGGTATCAGAGGCCCGAAAACGACCCAATGCGCATATATAGGTTAAGACTATTTATATTGGGGTTTAAAGTCCATTTCTAATAACGTCAAAATCAGACCTGACCAATATTATAAATTCATTCAAAAAATTTTGAAACATCCATAAAATTTTCAAAATCCACTCGAAAAAATGTCGAAATACACCCAAAAATAATCAAGTTTCATCAAAGAATGTGTTAAGATTAACCCGAAAAACTGACAAAAATCACCCTAAATTGGAAAATTTCTCCAAGAGTATGTTGTCTTGTCACACAAAGAATTGTAAAATTCACCCGAAAAGATATCATAATTAAAATAGAAAAGTTGTCAACTTTCACCAAAGAATGTGTTAAAATTCACTCAAAAAAATTTTACTCCAAAAATCGTCAAAATTCATCTGAAAATTTTTATGAGTCGATACACGAATATTATTTTGCAGTAATATGCATAATAATACAAGAAAAAATATTAATAGTTCCACTATGCACCCCCTCCCCCCCTTTCGTCGTCCCGTAATATTATATTGACAATTTAAGGTAGTTGTCGCGGTTAAGGCACACCGTCAGATAATTCTTAATTTTTGTATACTTATTAAGGACATGATAATACAATTACCCTGAAAATTTGAAGTCGATCGACCGTATATAATCCGAGATAAATTCAATTAAAAATTGGATAATTAACATTGCTTGTATACGATCTCTGTAGTTCTGAACCTGTTTCTTATTTATAAAAAAAGAACTAACTCTCAGAAACTTTCCAAAAACGGACAGTCTTTCGATGCATTTGTTATGAGTTTAAAAAAAATAAAAAAAAATTTTGACCGTCCAATTATTTATAAATAACGGTTTAAAGTTCAACAATTTATAGAAAAGTATACATGCATATGAATACTGTATGGGTTACGTTTCCACGGGTACAGTCTTTCGTACAAATTATGGATTACTTAGCTACAAGCTAGTATACTTTTGTGGCGCGTATAATCTATAACTTTTTGACAA
The DNA here is from genome assembly GCA_034508555.1 of Venustoraphidia nigricollis. Classification (NCBI taxonomy): domain Eukaryota; kingdom Metazoa; phylum Arthropoda; class Insecta; order Raphidioptera; family Raphidiidae; genus Venustoraphidia; species Venustoraphidia nigricollis. The sequence continues at coordinate 10,295,039 of JAVRKA010000008.1, forward strand.
TATTGTACCACGACAACTACCTTAACGCGAAAAAAGTAGATTTTTAAACAGTGTACGAATTTTTTAAATCGGTTTGGTAGTTCCATAAATTGCCATGGATAAACAAACTTTACCTTTTAATAACTTTATCCATTTGTTTTCGCGCCATTTAATTCTATAAATACCTTTAACCGATAGCATTTAATTAATAACCCATTTTTTGAAGTGAAACTTCTTTAGCGAAGAGGTATGTGTTTGAAATTTTTTGTTACGTTAAAAGGAAAATTATTCAACGGCGGAGAAATATCGTAAAAGCGAAACATTAGTAATGCAAAATTAATAACGCATCAATGAAACGAGTTCATAATTCAAAAGAAGTTTCACTTCCCCCGTGAACTTATGTGGGTAAGACTCACACGTTTTTATAATTTCTGTAAACGCATATTTCATCACATTTCTAAACATAGCAACGTTATTTTTTAAGAGCAAACTCTTTATTATAAAAATATTACGTGTCATTTTTTAAACATTTAAATAATTTGCGTAATAGAAACTTATTGTTCTTCTTTTTCTTGTGTACATTATTTTCTGACCTACGTACACAAAATTATAAGAAAAATATAAAATATGAGAAAATATAATTTTTACTTAGATGTCTAAAACCGCAATATGCACAAAAGCTAATATAAAAAGATGTTGCAAAGCCTTGAGGTGTTTTTTCCGCAACAAACTGAATTTAAAGTTTTAATAAATTGTTTTAATAAAAAATATGTGCGTAATGCTTGAATATTATTAAAGTTCATCTTGCGACTTAAACGCGGACGGGGTGAATAATTACATGTTTTAGAGTTGTACAGGGCTGGATTTACATCTCATCAACCGTTCTCCCGAAAGAACGTCATTGGTGTTACTTTTTTTAAAGCTGAACATTAATCCAATCTTTTAAAAGCTGTTTCACCCGAAAGCATAACGATAATAGTTGGATATATAATATCGCGAAGTTTTTTGTAGTTATTGATATGTTCTTTAATATTGTAGAACATATTTTTGTTCTATCATCAATAGTTTCCACAGCGCATGCGACGAAAGATGTTTTATAGCATTTTTTTTACACCTTGGGTTACGTTACTAAAGTTTTAGTAAGGATCCCTCATAGCAATAAATATAGCCTATGTTACTCAGGGTAAATGTAGCTTTCTAATGGTGAAAGAATTTTTTAAATCGACACAGTAGTTTTTGAGTTTATTCATTACAAACATACACACACACAAAATACAAATCTTTCCTCTTTATAATATTAGTGTAGACTAGCTGTACCAGCGCTTTCGCACGCCCTTGATTCGTACATACCTGAAATATGTTGCTTCCTGATGACATAACATAAAGATATATATTATATCTTAAATTTTGAGTTCACCTTTAACCTCTTTACAGTGACCCTGTACGTTTGTGACACAATGAACTCCGGATCTGAGAGAATAAAATAGGTTTTTTTTTTGACGGCATGTTTTAATGGCCAATGAGCATAGGTTTTTACACATTGCTTGTACATTTGGTCGACACACGGCGTGCCATAACGTTGTTATTAGTTTTTTAATTTAAAATCGTTTTTTTATAAAAAAGAAAAATACCTTTCAACAGCACAATATGGGAATACAATTTGCAATTCAAATTATCTTGTAATTTAAAAACAATAATGGTATATAATCGAGGTCTTTTGTACATATCGGAAAGCAAAATAGATTAAATATTGATCTTGCATAATAGAAAATAACAGTAATTTTTTACTATTGCTTAAAACCGGGTAATAGTAGTTTATTAGTTTATTTATATCTAGAACGTAATAACGTTTATTATGACAGCAAGTTTGAACAGTCACACGAGTCATAATAGAATTACTCCTGAGATATATACTTTATTTTTCGCACATGCGTCCTATGCAGCGTTGCCAGACGTCCCGATTTTGGCGGGAGGTCCCGATTTTTAAATCAAAATTAAATGTCCCGCGCGGGACAGGCTCAGTCCCGCTTTTCGGGGATAGCTCGGCCGTGCGTAAATAATTATTCTCTTATTGTAAGCTGCAATTTGTAACACTCACTCCTCAGACTATTATTTGAAACGCCATATTTTTCTAATGAATTAAACTTTTTTGATTTTGATTTCTGTTTTTTTTTATTCAGAAGACGAATAAGACAACTATTTAACGATAGGGTAAATCTGATTTAAAATATCATATTTTTATTAAAATACATTTTCTATGGCTATTTTTGCTATCTATTGTCATGTAAACGTAATTTCAACTCAAATAAAAAGATAAATATTTAAAAACTTCTAATTATATACGTTTTTTTACTATGTCCCGCTTTCGACGAAAGAATCCCGCTTTTTTCACTCAAAAAGTTCCAAAATCCCCACTTGGCAAAAAAAAAATCTGGCAACGCTGGTCCTATGAAACAGCTGCTTCGTATTCAGAATATTTTAAACATTTTAGCCAGTTCAATCGAATAACAAACTTCATGTCTATTAGGATGTTTATGAAAATTATTATTCGCACCAACTGTAGAATCTTAGGCTTATGTGGTTTGTGAAAATTACTGTTGAATTAACAAGATCACATCCGTTTGTCTTACTTTACAGCACTAATGTTAAATGGATCATTTTACAACCGCTATTTTATAGAGGGTATGTAAAACAGTAGATTATGTTTCTAGTGCAAATGTGACATTATTAGCGAGTTTTAACAGTCACATGAGCCAAAATATCATCGCGAATGGGATACATATAATATTTTTTGCATGTATTTTGTATAAAATAGCTGTTTTCACATGTTTTTGACAGTTCTATTTTGGGCAAGTTTACTTCTAATTTGTAGGCTGTGTTAGATTTTCATAGTTTTACCATGAAAATTATAGTACGCTTTGTTTTACTTTACGCACTAGCGCGAAATGAATCATTTTACTATCGCTCTATAGATATGGAAATCAGCTTTTGTAAAGAGATGTGTATAAAAACTCATTTCTGAAAGGATGAAGGTTCAAGTTGAGTAAAAAATCCTATATTTTCTGCTTTTTACGATACTTCTTTTTGCCGTATGAGTATTTAAATTTGAATTTCACTTACAATGCATTCTTTCATAAAAAAAATGTCAACAAATCAGTTCAGTAAAAACGTAAAAGGAGTTTTTTCTTGCGAATATTTTTAAAAATATTAAAAAAACATAATCTTTTGAAATACCAATTTATTTGTGTTTAAAATCAAAATGTGTTGCCAAAGGATATATACTTAAAGTAAAACATAGTTAAACGTAATTATTTTTTTTCATGGTTCATCTAAAGGTCGGATTGTAAGTTCGGTGACCTGAAACAGACACGAAAAATAAAAATTAATTTTAAACAGAGCTGAAAAGCACCTTGTTTCAAAGCTATTTTTTGTATCTTAGAGATTTTTGTATCTTCGATGCTTGTATTTTATTTTTTTATTGAAAGTATGAAGTATGAAATTTCTGAGATATTTTTGATGTATCTAAGACACTTTAGAAAAATATCTAAGTGATTTTAGAAACTAATTTAGAAAAAAAAGAATTTCACTGACACATCATTTTGAAGTTTCTAAGATACTGTTGAGGTATCTAAGACACTTTTGAAACGATTCTAAGATACTTTAAAAATAAATTTAGAAAAAAAAATTATTCACGGCACATGGGTATTTTTGTAGTTTCTAAGATACTTTTGAGGTGTCTAAGATACCTTTTAAAAATATCTAAAATACTATTTTTTCTACATTAATTTTTAAAATATCTTATTTTCTATTATTTTTTTTATTATTCAAATTTGGTGTCACCATTTTTTGTCAATGACGGTTACAATTCTGTAATATTATCAAAAGCCAGATTAGTAGGTATTGAAACAAAACTGAGAACTTAAATATAGATTAAATACTTTAAAAATTAATGCAGAAAAAATGTCATTCACTCTTGCATAATTTTGAAGTTTCTAAGAAACTTTTGATGTATCTAACACACTTTTGAAACATATCTAAGATACTTTTAAAATTAATTTAGAAAGAATATCATTATCTGCCACTTGATTTTTAAAAAGTGTGTAAATTACTTTACAAAAGTGTCTAAGATACTTTTGAAAAGTATCTTTTATCTTTTAGAGTAGCTATTGATCGTTTGTCATTTTGTATTTGCCTACGTCTGCAGTTTTCATATCATGAGTAGGTATACGTTTGTGCTTAATCCAACGAAATATTTGTCACTCGGTTCTGTTAATCATCTGTAATAGAACCGACAATTTTCGAACGCGTCTGACAGTTTTTTAATCGTTTTTCACACCAATAATATTCTGTCATTACAAATATTCATAAATGCTAACTCGTTAACTTTCCAAAGCTTACCAGAACATGGGGAGGTGTTCCCAAAACAAAAATAACAGCTCTGGCGATGTCGATAGGTTTTAAACACTCAAGGGTAGAAAACGCGTTTGTTATAAATGATTTGCTGCCCATATTATTTGATGTATCGATTTCGGTTTCAACTAATCCAGGGCTGAGACTCTGCAAACGAAAATAATAGCATAAATAAGAATAAGAAAAAGATTCCGAATATTCAAAAAAATATATTAATTCAATTTAATGTTTTAATCGTTCAAAAGACTACAAGGAAAAGAATTTATCAAACAATAATAAAAAAATAAACAAAATCAAACAGATAAATTCTATTTGTCAACCATTAATAAAAATAAATCCTAATAGTTATTGTCTAGTAAGGTTATCATCATTATACAAACATTGTGCTATTTAATGAGACAAGTATTGGCGTTTTGGAGCGAAATTTGAAACGGAATTTAAAATACATGATTTTTAAAGCTTGAATTGAAGTTAACTCTTTAATTCCCATGTCCAAGTTATTAAAGATTTTTGGTTTCTTTTTAAATAAAATACCTTATATACACTTGGTTATGACAAGAAAAAATATAAATAAAAAATAAACTACCCCAATTTTCTTTTATGGGGGTGTCACATACAGGTGACACTGGGCGTTGTGAAATTAGGACTTTGAAGCAGACACAGATTGTTTCTTATTGTTACGGTAAGAATAAAACGTTAGAATTTATAATGATATTTATTTATATTTAGATATATCAGTTTCTTTATAATAAAAATAGTTTATCTGAAACAAACAAAACACTTATCTATTCTAATATGATAAAGCTGAAGAGTTTGTTTGTTTGTTTGGTTGTTTGAGCGCGGTAATCTCAGGAAATACTGGTTTGAATTGAAAAATTATTTTTTTATTGGATAGTACATCTATCGAGGAAGGCTATAGGCTACATAATATCAAGCTACAACCAGTAGGAACGGAGCATCAATGAAAAATGTTGCAAAAATGGGAAAAATTATTCCTTTTGAGAGCTTCCGTTGCGGCATAAACGGTTATTATAATGCCCAGTGTCACCCGTAGGTGACACGGCATATTTCCAACGTCGTAAAAAACGTGTTCAAAGTTATTTTTACCAATAAAAAAATTTGTACAATAGCTTATTTATTTATTACACGCAATAAGAAAAAATAACAATAGTTACGGTTTAGGCATTTTTATTTCATTTTTTATCGCAAGAGATTTCACAAACACAGACTGCTCGAATTTCGCGCGAAACATCTGATTATATTTGACAGATGACATTTGGCTAGTGTTGTTAGAAAAAAAATATTAATAGTTTTACTTATTGGCTTTGCAACAATGGTAGTGGAATTAAATAATAAAATCTCCGTATGGTAGAAAAAAAATATTAAACTTCTGTCACCTACAAGTGACACTGGGAATTGAAGAGTTAAATAAAAATAATAAATATTTGTAACTATATTACGATTTAAAACACTTTCCCAAAAATAGCCAACAACCCTATTAGCTTCAATTCGGCATAAAAAAACTCTATCCTCGGGTCAAAATTACGATAGGGGTGTGTAAAGAATTATGTTAGAACAAGACTCACCGTTGCTTTGATTTTGGATTTATTGTGTAACAATTCTTGTCGAAGCGATTCGGTGATAGCCGTGACGGCGTGTTTCGATGCCGGATACACGTTGAGCTCGTGGCCGATAAACGACGGCACTTTGTGTCCGACGACGCTGTTAATGTTGATTATGTGGCCTGCGACGTCGTGCTTCTTCATACTTCTGATGGCCTCTCGTGACGCCACGCATAATCCGATCACGTTCGTTTCGAACAACAATCGCCAGTCTGCACTATCGCCATCTGAAATATTTTAATTACACTATAACTTCTTTTTTAGTAAATATTGACTATTATTAATCTAACAAGATGTTTTATTTTACTTCTCATTCTGATTTGTAAAGAAAATTTCACGTTTTTAGTGTATTTGCCATATGGCAACATACACTATTGGGTCGGTCGGATGGCGGGACCTAGGGGTCGGACCAAAATTTCTCGACGTTTCATAACCTCCTAAACACTTTGGCACCATTTTTAAAAATGTTTATATATATATGTATATATATATATTTATATATATATATATATATATAAGCGTATATATATATATATATATATATATATATATATATATATATATATATATATATGTGTGCGGGCAATAACTTTCGAAAGAGTTAATTGATTTTAACGAAATTTGGCCCACGTGTTGAAATCCATCACTGCAAGAAGCGTATTTAAAATGGGCGTAATCGGGGCATTTTAAGGGTAGTTTTTAGGGGTTGAAAAAAGTTTTTGGGCCCCAAAATACCGAAAAAATTCTCAGAATCGTTTCAAAATTGACATTTAACCCTTTAATAGTAATGAAAAAGTGTCCCTAAAATTTTAATAAAATCGGCCCAACAGGACCGGATTACCAATTTTTTGAAAACACTAATTTGCAGATAGTGAGTTATTTATTGAAGGGTGTCTTTAATTCGGTGTAGACGTTAGATTGATAATAATATTACAATTAAGAAAAAAATGTTATTTTAAGGGGTATATTAAGGGGTAAAATTTTTTATTTTGCCCAAAAACAAACTTAATTTCGCATAATAAAAGTATCAAACCTCACGGCCCTATACAAGCAAATACACTATATTGTCGGCAGGGTTTTGGCACTGCGACGCGGGTTTTTTTGTATTCTAAATAAAATTAGTTGGATCCCGCTTTATCATTATTCCATTATTTCTCGCAAATTTGTACTTTAAAGTTGGCAAGCCTACTTGTGGCTGAGTACTGATCACAAATAAAACCTCATTCCGATTGATGTCTCCTTGTTAGTAAAAAAAATCGAGTATTCTGCATTGAAATACAAGAGTTTGTAAAAATAAATTACGTAATAAATACGAACCGCTAAGTGACGATTTACGAACTATTCCAGCATTGTTTACAAGTATATGAATGGGTCCAACTTTATTGTTAGCGAATTCTATTGCATTAATGATATCCTGTTCTTTTGTAATATCACATTGGAAAGGATGTATTTCTCCCTTGGCTCCTGAAAGTGTTTTAGCCAAAGCCTCCAAACGATTCAAACGTCTTGCTAAAGCGACTACCTGAAATTATTACGAACAACTTTATTGTAAAAGATACTTAATAAACATGCATTTTTAATAAATATAATAACGTAACGATATTTGTATATTTCGGTTTCAGTTATTTGAAATTTGTATTTGCGGTTTCGGTTTCAATTTCTCCGTTTCGGTTCGCTAAAATTAGTTTCGGGCTCTGATCTTGACTCGGAAAGGAAAACTAGTATTTACATTGTACATCTTTGGGAATACCAAAACATTTAAAGTAGATTGCGTTCAGAATTGTGAGACGTCACTTATTTAAAAATTGACCGCAAAAAATTCCCTTGTTATAATGTCTAAGAACAATGCTACTGCAGTGATTACATTCTAATTGTACCATAACCGGTATTGATGTTTTTAACAAAGGTCGTACTTTCGACCGGAAACCACAAAATATCTATATAAATAACCTTATTGATAGAAGGGTCATTTATTTAACTGTATTCTATAATGTAATTAATATTATACGAAAAACATTAACACCAATACGTTTTTTTCTATAAGAGAAAAGTAATATTTGAGATTTAAACGGATTTAGACGTTTCAAACATACACCGAAAAAAAGATTCATCCATATATGAAGAAGCCGGGCTGTCGACTGCACCGTTTAATGAGGCGATACCAAATTTCATACTGAGGTTTCGCCAGAGTTTTTTGGATTCCATACACCCGATAAGATCACTCTTGTGGATACCAAATTAGAAAATTTAAAAAAATGTACTTTTCAAGTACATCATGTGACATATCAAATGAGATTGGTTCTTTATGAGAAATACAAATACATTTTTTTATAATTTTAAAATGCGCAGTTTATAAGATATTAAAGAAAATGTAAGAGAATCAAGCATCCCTCCTGATCTCCGAGACTGCTGATCCTAAAATTTTGAAAAATAGGGATTATTTTACCACTAGTTTGCAAGAAAACCTAAACGAATATCCTAAGTCTAAAAGTTCTTACGGAAATCGAAATGGTACGGAACATTCTCCTCGCAAGTTCGACTCGCACTTGGCCCGTTTTTTCATTATTTTTTGTTATTTATTTTTTTCTACTCCCCCAAATTAGGGTAAATTTCGGATTAACAAAAATAACAAATTGCAATTTTCTCGAATGTTTTACAAATCATCATTAATGAGCATTACCATTCATTTCTTAAGGGAAAATTTGGAAATGATTGTTGACGAAAATTCGCGATCCATGCAGTTGATGCTGTGAAACTGTACCATTTATAAATTAATTATTAGATAGATAGATAGAGATCTTTATTTGTTTGGTACAAATGTACATAAATAGCGTCGACAAAAAATATTTACAAGAATTATAAAAGAATTATAAAAACTCGTTCAACTTATTTATAATTATAATTATTATTATTATTATTATTATTCAATTTGCGCATAATATTATGGCAATTAATAAGATCACAATCAAATCATTAGAAATAATATAAAATATTGCGTCAATAGTTATTATTATTAATTGATAATTAATTTATGACTTTTTTAATTAATTTCAGTTATGCAGGAATGTTAATAAATTCCACAAATTATCATTTCTCTGACGAGAACTAACTAGTTTATAAAGTGTTTCTATAATATATCGCGGTGTATTTATGTGGAATCTTTCATGGAAGGTACCTTAGAATTCTTATCGTTTACTTGGAAACATTTACTCCGAAACTACTGAGTTTTAAATTTTGAAAAAAACAGGGAAAGTAGGGGGTTACCCGTAGTTTACAGGAAAACCTAAACGAAAATTTTAACTCTTAAAGATCTCACGGAAAACAAAATGGTACGAACACTTTCCTCGCGAATTCGCACTTGACCGTTTTTTTTATTTTAGAAAAATGAAAATACAAAATAAAATTAATAAATGAATTACATAGCTACTACAAGGCCATTAGCACACAGAAAAAAAAAGTACAACCATGGTAATTATATGTAAAATTATGTTTAACAGTTTTTGTTTTTAATAGAATGACATTAAAAGAATTTTTTAAACTTACTTTCACGCCGGCTTTAACTAATTCTTCGACAATAGCGGAGCCGATCCCGGCACTAGCACCAGTAACGACAGCAACTTTACCGACCCATCTATCCATTTTATTCGAGATAAGTTTTGAAGTAATTAACGCGAATTATTTTAAAACACCAGCGTGCTGTAAACAGTCGTGTTAAATCGAGAATTGTCTCATTAATACTGAATGTCAATTCGTCGACCGACCTGCGTTCTCCACAATACTAACGTTACATTGATTCTGGCAACTGGAAAGTCAATTATTTTCAAGGTTTCTTTTTAATGTTGTTTAGAGGTATATTAACAACAGTAAAATAACCTTGCAATCGCACTTCATTTGTTTATTATTTACAAAAGATTTCTTTGTCGTAGTTGGATTTTTTACTTATTTTTTAGGGTTCCATACAACTTTGAAAAAACGGAATCCTTATACTCATACAATCACTCTCTGCCCATCTGTCCATCTATGGATGAAAAAAGTTGAAATTTGGTACATTATGTAGAGTCAGGTGGTCCAATCACGGACATGTAGCGAAAAAAAACGAATTCGCATTTTGGAAGTTAATTTTGGAGAGCAAAAAATATAAAAATATATTTGTATGCTCACAACGAGCTCTTTCATTTGATATGTCACATGATGCACTTAAAAAATATATTTTTATTATGTTTTTAAAGTGCATCATGTGACGTATCAAATGAAAGGATTCGTTATGAGGAATACAAATATATTCTTAATTGTTTGTTATGCCTTTTTTGCTGGTTAGGAAACTTGGGGCTAGTTATAACAGAGACTAGGGATTTTTTAACTTCCCAATATAATAAATCTGAAAATGAAATGTAAAATTTTCAACATATTTTGACATTTATGTTAAGCTATTCTTGAAAAGAAATATAAACTTTTTTATACGGTTAGCATGCGAGAGTGTTTTTTATTATTTTTTGCAATGATTTTCATTAAATTTAAATGCAGCAAACAAGAACATAGTATCTAAATAAATATTGTATTGTATCTAGTTCATTTTGATAAAATATCATATTGCATTGCTTATCAAAATATTTCTAAGTGTCGAGTGCAGTATTAGTTAAAATAAGATAAAAATGTAAATAAATAATTTGTTTTCAAACAGATTTTAATATTTCGTTTTAACAATGTTTCCTTGAAATACGTCACCACAGTGATAATGTATTATTAAAAACTGTCTGCAAGATTATCATTAAATGTTTATTTCTAAATAAATATGATTTAGAATAAATAAAATTAACCGAATATTGACAGACAATAATTGATTTAATTTAAATATGATTTACTAGCAGCCCGGTTCGGCTTGGCCCAGATTTCTAGATTGCCTATTAAAGACAGGCATATTAGGCTGTCGCGAACTTTTTTAAAAGATCTATGCGACGTTATCCGTGTTATAAGAGCATAATGAGACATAATCTAAAATCATTCCACATATTTTATCTCGATATTCGTAAAAGTCAAACAAAAGTCGACGGCTAGGAGTACTTAGACACTGTGCGTCGTGTGAAGTTATAAGTCGAATGACTTGCAAGGCAATTTTATGACTTACATGTAGCGGTAACATTTAACAAGAAGAGGGAATACCCATCTGCCATGACAACACCTTAATTTGTATACCGAAAAATTAATTAATTAATTAATTTTGCGGTAAAAGTCAAATAAAGCATAGCCTACAGCACTTTTGGAATCATAAGAAACATTTCAAAACAAGTTTTAGCAAAATTCGTCAAATAGTTTTTTAGTTAATTCCGTCCAAACACATACATACAAAGAATTTTATTTAATAATAATAATAATAATAATAAAGGTTTTATTCTATGAAGCCATACCATACAGCGTAGAACAAGTCAGGTACAATATTACATGAGTACAATTATTTAAGAAAGTAATGGACAAATTGTGATGAATTCATCAGAGTGCAAAATATCACAATAAATGTGACATACAATAAGGTGAAAGCTCCAATAAGTATTTTTTCAATTGTTTTTTAAATTCACCGACTGCTGCTGCGCGCGTCAATTGTTCTGGAAGTTTGTAAAATATTTTGTGACCAATGTACATAGGACTCCTTTCAAAAAACGATGTGTTATGTTTAATGCTCATTGCATGGGATCTTATATTATATTTATGTGAGCTATTATAGTAATTTTTATTGAAAAAATTGTACTTATACATGTGAGATAGCAGTCAATCAACAGAGCTGTACACAATGAGATACATAATCACCTTAATATTTTTTGTTCAATAGTATTGTATTCTGAAACAAAAATGCACTAGTACATTAAAAAAACGAAACTGACCTTGGCCTGATTGTACCTTGACAGCATCACAGTGCAAACTCGACAACTTTGTATATAATATTTTAATTTTATCGCGACTACTGTTTACGAGATATTTGCCAGTTTTTTTTTATTGACCATCCTGTACAATATTATGTATATTATTATTATTCATAATAGGGAGTATAATAGCGATCGTTAGCTATAATTGTTAAGAAAATCCATTGTTACAATGCTATATTAGAAAAATTGATTTTTTAAACAACTATCACCGTCGGGACTCAAACCCGAATCTTTCCACATTCGCGGCGGAATGAGTTATCAGTTACTCTACGGTGCCATATCTCAACAGTATTAATCTTTCATAATAAGTAATACATGTATAAGTATTACATGTCTATAATGTATGAACATTTTACGTATTATTATTATTATTATTTAATTTAATAGAAAACGTGTTCATTAACTCTGTATTCACGAAAAGAATATATTATAATTATTATTGTATTTATTTTAACAATATAATTATTGTTGTGCACGTAATTAATTAATAAGTACCTACTTTAAAAACAAGATGCAATTTTTTTGCCTTTGCAAGGTCATTTTTTTAAGAAACACGACCACCTACTAATCTAGAAGGAATTGACGCATCAGTGTCAGTGAGTAACATGACACATTTGTTTTGGCTGATTACCTTTAATACGTATGTTGTACTAATCATTAAAATGTACTCTGTCACGAGGCAATGTAGTTGCATATTGTTTAAGATGAGATAATTTAAATTTAAATTCAAAAATAATGTTATTTGCAAACGGGAAAAATTAAGTTAAAAAAATTGCGAATTTGACCAATTAAGCATTCACAAAAATATACGCTGCGATAAAAAAGAAAACGTTTTTCCGACTTGACATAATATAATTAAGAAAAACCGGGTTCCGGAATAAGATATTTTTCATTGTAAATAACCATTTTTTAATGATATATTAAGTACGCTCGCTAGTATGCGTCATTAAAAATGGTTATTAATAATGAAAACTTCCTTATTCTTTTACACTTTTTACACTGTTGAGTTTGTTATACAAAGGGGTAAAATACACTAATCTGTTTGGTATCTCAGTGTCACACTAAAGGAGCAAACACTAATAGTCCCAAATGTAGAGTAGAGTAAATCACGTGACATTTGTCTGAATTTGACAATTGTCAAACGAAGTACACTTTTCATTATCCGTTTTTTTACATTTTTTTGTGTCTTAAAATTAATTTAAATATTAAGGTAGTTGTCGTGGTTAAGGCAAACCGTCAGAAAATTCTTAATTTTTATATACTTATTAAGGACATGATAATACAATTACCCTGAAAATTTGAAGTCGATCGACCGTATATAATCCGAGATAAATTCAATTAAAAATTGGATAATTAACATTGATTGTATACGATCTCTGTAGTTCTGAACCAGTAAAAAAAGAACTAACTGTCAGAAACTTTCCAAAAACTGACAGTCTTTCAATGCATTTGTTATGAGTTTAAAAAAATAAGAAAAAAAATTTGACCGTCTAATTATTTATAAATAACGGCTTAAAGCTCAACAATTTATAGAAAATTATACATGCATATGAATACTGTATGGGTTACGTTTCCACGGGTACAATCTTGCGTACAAATTATGGATCACTTAGCTACAAGGTAGTATACTTTTGTGGCGTGTATAATCTATAACTTTTTGACAATATTGTACCACGACAACTACCTTAAATATAAAACCACTTGTATTTCTATTCTAACCTTCTTGTGACTTCTGTCACTAGTCCGTTTGTTATAAGTGTACATATTTGGTAAACCTAACGTACACTTTTCAGAGTATATTTCACTGAGTTATTTACTCTACTCTAATATACCTAATATTGTAGAATAATGACGTTACAAAAAAAAATGGAGGAAGGTACCTTTGTTAGCAAATTACTTTAAGTTAATTTGTACGGCTTGTAAATGAATGTCATAAATCATAAACACGGAGTGCAGTAAGTTGACATGTCTGACAATAAATAACATCGTTCTTATACTTTTATTTTTGGAGTATTCGTTTGTTTTTCGTCAGAGAGGAGAGAGAGAGAGAGGCGGTGACAGGCCAAGTTTGTAACCGGATACATGTTATAAATGGGTGTACCGTGTGACGGTTGCACGCTGATGCCGGAGCTGCTTATCGTCGTCAAGGCGGCTCTTCATCGACCACTGGATCACCGTTCTGGGGTTGTAGTTGCACTAAAATACCTCCCCGTCTTACAGATAAATTAACGCCGAGTGATATAAAAATGCCTATACAGTTGGTCTTGCGACTAATGTTTTTCTCGCCTTACAATAACGGCTTTCCAGATAACTTTTAATTCGTTTTCTTCATTCAGACCTATGTATTCGGAGAGCAATTCTTCGTGATAATAAAGCCACAATATCTGTATTAACAAATACACTATAATGTCGTCAGGGTTTCGGCACTGCGACCGGAGGTTTTTTGTCAAGTGGAAATATCCTAATTACTTTCTGTAAATAAACAATTTTTAGATTAATAAATTGGATTTCTTAAAGTTGCTGTTATAACTTCCTGTGTGGATTAAGGAGTGAGATGTAGTTAGATTTTTCAAAAAATCAAATTTTAATTTTTTTTACCTATGATGTTTTGAAAATATTCTCTAAAAATTTCAAGTACATCTGATGAATAGTTTCCGAGATATCCTACAATTACTGAAGGGGTCTCGGATCCTCATGGCAAGTAGCGGACGGTAAATGCTAACAACCGGTTTCGACTCGCTTATTATATTCTACTAGCGGCCCAGTCCGGCTTCGCCCGGGTGTAAATGTAATATATAGGATATAAAAGACGAGAATCATTATCATTAAATTCTCAACGTGTATTGAATTTGCGCGAATTCAATCGCTTTTATTTGTGAATGTTCAAAAATCGAAGAAAAATCTTATTTCCCAAAAAGAAATTTAAAAAATTCTGTTGATCCGATCGCTACCAAACTTCAGAAGATCACCCGCTGGGCTAATCTAAAGATTGTCTGAAAATTTCATCAAAAATGGTCTACCTGTTTGGAGTCCATAGATTACATATACATCGTCTTTTATCTATATAGATTATTAAAATGTAAAAAGTGGTTATTGTGACATAACGATAATAGTTGGACATATAGTATCGCGAAGTTTTTTGTAATTATTGATATGTTCTTTAATATTGTAAAATATACTTTTGTTCTATCATCAATAGTTTCCGCAGCGCATGCGACGAAAGATGTTTTATGGCATTTTTTTTACACCTTGGGTTACGTTACTAAAGTTTTAGTAAGGATCCCTAATATTTTCTAGCAATAAATATAGCCTATGTTACTCTGGGTGAATGTAGCTTTCTAATGGTGAAAGAATTTTTTAAATCGGCAGAGTAGTTTTTGAGTTTATTCATTACAAACATACACACAAAAATACAAATCTTTCCTCTTTATAATATTATATAGTGTGATAAATAGTCTTATTGCATATTTAAAATACTCAAATTTTTGGTTAGGCATCAATATATACGTGGCAGTTGAATTGAGTGGTCGTTACGTGTGCGTTTATATAAAAAATTGTTTGATTATTTTACTATGGATTTTAGAGCGTTGCACAGAAAGTTTGCGTATGACTGGTCAAGTCAACTTGAATTCTTTACGAGAAAGCAACTACTTGTGACAATCGACACGCGAGTTATGTCCGTACTACAGCCTGCGTTAACTCACATTCGTGTTGAATGTCAGTCGGCAGTCTTCTGTTTTACAAACAGCGCATCCGGGATTTATCTACGTTCCTTTTAATATATCGTCCAGATTTATAAAGCCTCAAACTCCCAAAGGTCCGTTTTAATACCACCTAACTACACTAAAAGTCACTGTTCAGTTTCAAGTAAATGTCAATAATTCCAAGAAATCGTTGTATTTCTACTTATATGATTCCAAGAATAATTTGTTGATGCTAGGAATTAAAATTCTGTTCATTAAAGCCACGAGAACAGTGTGGTGTAGTAGTCAGCGTACTGGCTTCTTGACCGGACTTTTAGGAAATTTAGGATTCTTTGGCTGCATTAGATGTTTAATTTCTATAATCACTTTCCCATAGAGCAAATTTCAAAAGTAAATAATGTTAGGACAGTTGAAATTTAAAAATTCATTTAATTAATGTATCATCCGTTGTCCAAATTTACGGTTCTCTGGCCTCATTAGATGTTTAATTTCAATAATCATTTTCCCATAGACCAAAAAGGGCGTCATAACGAACGAGGCCTAGGGCGGCATTGAACCTAAATTAGTGTTGGGTAACTGAGATCTTAACCGGTTCAAAGAGCCGACTCCGACAAAAGATCCGTGAGAGCCGACTCACTTTTTTTGAGCCGACGGATCAACGGATCCGCATAACTCAGTGAAACACTTAACACACAGAAGCACATTTTACACTTACGTATCAGTTCTTGCTTTGATGCATCTGTCAGCTCAAATGACTCATGCATCACATGTTTGACTATGCATTCTTAATTCTATTCAGGTTGTGATATGATTGACTGAACTAGGTAACTCAGTGGCAGAATGCAGTAACATATTCAGAACTCGGCTTTTTTGAACCGGTTCAGTGCGCCGGCTCACATACGGGATCCGGATGCAAAGATGCAGATCACTAAAAAGACCCGTTTTTCCCATGTCTAACCTAAATCCATCACTGATTACTAAGCGAAATTTCAACCTACGCAGTGAAAGAAGTGAACAATAAAAGAATAAAATTCCGGTTCTGATTTTGTGAATCACGTCTCTTGTTTTTATTTATGGATGAATTAATCCGGATTCAAATACAAACATAAATTTATTAACAAGACAAAATGGTCGTTGTTACGGCTTTGCATCCACTTTAAAGTTTGTTCAACAACATGCATAAGTTGTGAAAAGGAATTATGAATTGAAACTTCCCACCTTTTAAACAATAAGCGCCATATCGTCTTACATTAAACTTACTTCCCCTTCAAACTCTATTATTAACCCAGCCATCTTCTTTTGCCCTAGTACCAGTCTAAATAGCGAATGGATAACGCAATTATATAATATTGAATTCGACACTACGACCCCAGAAGCACATACGGAGAGAATTATTTCCAGTACCGGATTTATATCGTTATGAAATTTTGGATTTGAACGCGTTAAGGCTGTCGGAACGCTCTGAATTTAAGCCACACTACGGGCAGTTGCAAAGGTGCCGCTGTCAGTTGATTACTCTAAATTTTGGAAATATTTTGAAGATGTAAATAACTTTTCCGAAACAAGAAGAGTCAATTTAGGTTTGTGATCGCACAAATTTGTGAAATAAGTACCTACGAATAAGGTCGTAGTGTGCATTGAAAGTGTTTTGGTACAATTAATACCAACTTTTTCTAGTAAATCGTACATAAATTACATAAGTAGTCCATTAGAGACCTAGATTGGTCCTTTATCTTCCTTATTGAGAAAGAATTTTTACAAAATGGTGACGAATAAGTCTACAATGAGGTATCAGCCGAAGCCCTATTTTTGGCTTAAATTCAGAGCGTTCCGACAGCCTTAATGTTGGTTAATTTTTTGTATTATTCTTAAACTTTCTGAAGATTTTATTTGCATGTATATTAAATATTAGTTTTTAATCATACTAAAGAAGTATAATTTCAAACGCATTCAGTGTTTTATAACCGCGGCTCTGCACGCAATTGAGATGAAACACGGCAGGAACAACATGTAGTGGAGCCTTCAGCTTCACCGTATTCCCGTTTATTGGCGAGTGGCAACTATGTGGATAGCATAAAAACTATGAAAATATGTACCAACTTTCATGGTGATTGATCAAACGGTGTCAAAGTCTATTAATCTCAAGCAGATATATCAATTTCCATTTTTATATAATACTAGCGGCTCGGTCCGGCTTCGCGCGGGTAGCACTAATTATCTAAGTATCTATAAGCTATAAAAATGAGAATCATTATCATAAAATTCTCAACGTGTATTGAATTTGCGCGAATTCAGTCGCTTTTAATTGCGAGTGTTCAAAAGACAAAAATCAAAATTGCCAAAAAACAAAAAAAAAATCCATTGATTCGATCTCTACCAAACTTCACAGAATCGCCCGCTAAGCTAATCTGAAGATTGCTTAAAAATGTCATCAAAATCGGTCCAACCGTTTTGGTCTCCACAAACGCGAATTTATTTTAACGCGATAATATATATAACCTACGTCCATTCTAAATGTTGGTGAAAAAAATGTTAAAATTGGATTAGTAGTTTCGGAAATCATCTCCTTTATCTAAATTTACAAGCTTTACCTCTATATAATATTAGTATAGATTTAAAAACTAAATGATACTTTTGCCAGTTCTCGGATTAGAGCTGGCTTGTAACAGAGGACCAATGAAAAACCGAATAAATAACGGCACCACTGTTGACAAATATTGGGGTGCATGATTTGTTAAAACTCCAGAGGTAGAATTGATTATTAACGAAATAGTACATTGAATATGAAATAACCTTTTTAATGTTTCATATTCATTAATGTCAACATTGCCTATCTAACTACATAGGAGGGTTGTCATGTTCATTTTAAATTCATATCACTTAACAATACAAAAAATACTTAGTGACCTTTCGCAAGTTTTAAAGAAACTTCTGTTATTTGATATTTGTATGAAAGTTTGTACCTGTTGTGAACAACTCTTTGTACTTCTTTGTAATAAAAACACAAACTTCATGATCAATTTACACTGTGATATGTCAGGAAGCTATTATTAAGTAAGATGGATGATAATTGGACATTCTGTGAAGAATAACAATTTAAGAAATTGTAAAACAAATGTGTAAACTTTCATCACCAGCGTTTTCCAAATCTTGGTTTCCGGGCTTTTAAGTCGTACTTACTGATGTAAAAGAAAAATTAGCGGTTATTTAACTGGTTAAATATCAGCGGTATTTAATTAATAAATAACCGCGCCTATTTATTATTAATAATATACAGAAAGTTTTGCGCATGATTTTAGCTTCCGGTCGAAATTTTAATTTTTGTTTAATACCCAATATCTACATAAACATAAATACATTATTTAGTTAAATCTTTTGATTATAGTGATGAAAACTATTATTTGTTTTTGCTTTTTTTTTGAGGAACAGAAAGCAGAAGCCGCCATCTAGTTGGTTAATTAACCATTAAATTGTCCAACCAAAATTATCACTATCATAAATAACCGGTAACTTCACATCATTAGTCGTGGTTCATAGGTATCTTTCTTGGTAACCAACAAGGAGTTCATTTCGCCCGATGCTACACTTCTTTTGAAAACGTCAACCGCAATTGTAGACGCAACTTCCAGTAGAAATACCAATAGATCACGGTTTACAAGCCCGGAAACCATTTTTTTCCAAGTTAATAGAAGAAGAAGTAAGTGGTAGGAACAGAATAGCTTAAGAAAAAAAGTTGATTAGACCTCAAATTCTAGCAAAAATAGAAGACAGTGGTAGAAGAACGTTGAAGTATTTGGAAAGAACTACATTTAGAAAATTTTGCAATTAGAGCTTGTCTTAAATCGGTATGTAGAATAAGTATCAAGTAGTACCTATGGATGAAACAAAAGTGTACTGGAAGGCTCTCCTAGACTCTTTGTAACAGAAGTAAGAAGTCTTGACTCTTGAAGGTGACATATTAAGGATAAATTAGAAAATTCAGAGTACAAAAAAAGGAAAATGCTTTGCAATAAATAAATGAGAGTTAGTTAATCTTTCGCTTATCCAGTGAGATATCTAATTTTCTTTCCACAATGACTTCTCCAGAAAGAAACAGAACTATTAAAAAAAAATTGAACTAGGATAAGCGTGTCCAGTATCAGCAATGATTATTATAGATTGGCACAAATCTTTCAAGTAGATGTAATTTAATATGGTTAGTGTATAGTTCGGTATCGGTCATTGAACGCCTTACATAATTTTAAACTATGAACAACATACCAACGTGTTAAACTTCCTCAGTCCGATAAATAACGCAAATGCATAATTAAAATTATAACGATAATAATAATTCATTCTAAATATTATACATACACAGGATATATGTTAGGTTGGTATAAATGGGTAAAGGCTGACTTGCAGTCACCTTCATACGTGTGTCAGTACAGTGTTGCCAAAAATATCCATAGAAAATTTTCACAAGCATCTATAATAATAATAATAATAATAATAAAAACCCGGGTCGCAGTGCCAAAACCCTGCCGACAATATAGTGTATTTGCTTATACAGGCAGGGTGGCATTATTATGCGAACTTAAGTTGGTTTTTGGGAAAAAAAAATTTTGACTCCTTAATACACCCCTTAAAATAACATTTTTTTAACTGCAATATTATTATCAATCTAACGTCTACACCGAATTAAATACACCCTTCAATAAATAAGTCACTATCTGCAAACTAGTGTTTTCATAAAATTTGTAAATCCGGTCCTGTCGGGCCGATTTTATTAAAATTGTGGGGACACTTTTTAATCACTACCAGAGGGTTAAATTTCAATTTTAAAATGATTCGGAGAATTTTTTTGGTATTTTGGGGTCCAAAAACAGTTTTCAACCCCTAAAAACTACCCTTAAAATAACCCGATTAGGCCCATTTTAAATAGGCTTCTTGCGGTGATGGATTTCAACACGTGGGCCAAATTTCGTTAAAATCAATTAACTCCTTCGAAAGTTATTGCCCGCACACACATATATATATATATATATATATATATATATATATATATATATATATATATATATATATACGTATATATATATATACGTATATATATATATAAATATATATATATATATACATATATATATAAACATTTTTAAAAATGGTGCCAAAGTGTTTAGGAGGTTATGAAACGTCGAGAAATTTTGGTCCGACCCCTAGGTCCCGCCATCCGACCGATACCAATAGTGTATGTTGCCATATGGCAAATACACTAATAATAATAATCTTTATTCCATGAAGAAAATACTGCAGTACACTGTGGAATGAGTCATTCGATACTAATGCTACTAACATTAAAATCCCTAGAAATATCCCAGAATTAGCACTATGTATTTCAATACCTTTACATAAACTCCACAAATATTTTAGATAGTATCTTTTGGATACCTTGTTATAATCGCCTAAAACTAAACTCTCTAAAAATTTCGTATCTTTCGACATCTTAATATAACCTCCAGCAATTTAAATCTCCATAAATATTTTAGAAATCTTTCTGTCCTTTGATTTTCTGTAATAATTGAAATGAATATACTAATAAAGATTAAAATCTTTTTCTTTACTAATTTTCTCTGCAATTATCAGACTCTGGTATAATGGCAGTTAAATAAAAAAGTATGGCTGTTCAACTGAATAAATTACAATGAAAAAAAGATTAATTTTTTTAAATGCTATATTTTTAAACCACCATTTTTTTTGTAATTAATAAGGCAATGCAATGTCTATAAAAAATTTATAAAATAACTCATCTTAATTCACTTAGACACAGCTTTGAAAAAATTCAGCAAACGTTTGGCCTTGAAAATAACTGTGGTTTGGAAATCAGGCATCACTGCACGTGATGCATATTCGGAGTATATTTGTAAAGGAGAGAGAGGGACGCAAAGAGTGAAGAAGAAAGAGACGTGTGTATAATGGTTGGTAGCGGTGTATGTTTTCATCTGCCAACGCTATATTTTATGTAAAACAATAGCCGCGGAGCTATTTGAGCTGTTGGCGGTTTATACACACATACATATATCACACTAGTTCATAGTAACAAGCGAATGTGTTCCACCTAGCTCCTACATGTTGTGTGTATTATATACATACGCTATACATATACGGGGTGTAACTGAAAAACCGGTCAAGTTTACACTTTGTACAGAATATCATAAATGTCGCAATACCGTTTTCAAACTGAATAAAAAATTACAATTTTTTTTTGGATGTCGGATATATGGCAAAGTAATATTTCTACCTGATGTTTGGTTTACAACTGCGATTGGGCCTGGCATCCGTCCAGGATTTGTCTTAGCTTAGAGGGCATCCGGAAAGGGTTTTCAAAGTGTCTGGCTGAAACCCGGAAACTTTTTGTGAGGTCTCTGCTCGGTCGTAGTCCGTCCTTCGTGGTTGATAGAACCAACGATGCAATTTTGTAATGTAATAATTTGCACTGATCATTTTTTTATACTTTCTAATAAAACAATGTAACATTTGTGTCTGAATTATGTAAGTGTGACAAAAATGTAATAACACTGTAAATTCTAGCATTAATCTTACAAAATAGCAATAGAGACTGATTACCTCAACTATTGAGCGTCTATAATGTACAATCTACCCATAAAATAACATCATAAATGATAGTTGTAAAGTATTGGCATACAGTCTGTATATTTTTTTACCTTTACACATTGTCAGTTGCAAAAAATGCAAAATGAGTGAAAAAAATTATTAGCAGAATGTTTTGAATTGTTGAAAAGATTTTCACTGAAATATGAATTTTAAATTGTTCGAATTGAATTGGACTCATGTTTGCATAATGATCTCACAAAAACAGCATTTTTATCTAAATTAAAAACCGGATATCAATTTAAATAATAAAGTTAGTTTAGTTTGATAAAAAAACTATTTTTCTTTCAAGATACGTTTGCTTATTGAAGACGAGAGATGCGCCCGGAGCACTTCTTTCTACTAACCCCGGATTCGCCCTAATAGATATTTAATTTGACAGTTAAATTTAAAACACAGCACACACGTATCAAGCACGACCAGCAAGGTACGAAACAGAAAAGCCTGTCAGTTGGTCGTCTTGAATTTCTGTCTAGCCGTGTTGAAACGATCCAGTGTGTTAGTGATATGTCATTTTCTTTAATTTGCATTGATAAAACAACTTGAAAACTGCAAAATATCATACAAATTGCGGATTTGTGCTGTGCTAGTACATGCTTGACAAGTATACGCGGTTTTTAAAACCGCACGACTCTAGAGAAAAATTCTATAGCGACCATTATTCTAATGTCATTACCATCGATAAACGCTCGACTAAACTCGGCTCCTTCGAGTTTACCCGAACGAGCGTTTCATCTCGAAGTCTGACGGATGAGCCATGGTTTCCTAACGACTGTAAAAGCCAATTCAGACTAGCCGTTCTCGGTTACGATTCACCGGTCTGGTTGGGAGCTCGACCAATCAGGGGTAGTCGTTTGACCGCAATCGGAAACGACTACGCCCTGATTGGTCGAGCTCCCAACCGGACCGGTGAATCGTAACCGAGAACGGCTAGTCTGAATAGGCTTTAATATGACGCTGTTTGAGTGTAACAGACAGCGTATGCGTAGAAGTGAATAGATTTTGCATTTTTTTCTTTACAATGGTGCCATCGCTATGGAAAAACCGCATCCATGTACTTCTATGTATACATTTTTTGTGACGTCATCCACCGTCATATTACAGCTGTAAAATTAGAATATCTTTCAGTAATATTAATGTTAACTTGAAATTATAAATAGAAGTTAATATTGTTTGAGGTTATGTATAGCTCAGTGAATGTAGTTTGACATTATGATTAGAATGATGAAATTAAGATGTCAGTTCAACGGTTCCTTTCTACACGAAACTACACTGCTACATCGACACTCGAACGAAACTTACATAACGTTCAACTCGATCAAGTGCGTCTCTCAAATGAATACTTGAGACGCACTTTAGAAAGTCGCACTTGAATGTTAAGTATGCGGTTGGAGTCGTAACACACGCGAGACTCGTAACCTGAAACCCTTTGAACGCAACACGTAGGGTATTATAATTCGACCTTCGTATTAGGGGTGTGCAAATAATAGATTTTCCCCTCTAGTACAGTTGTGATGTAAAATTATCGCATATTTATTATGGCAATCATTTTAACCGGATACTATCTATAAAACAAAATGGCAGCTTCTGGTTTATCTTTCTCACAATAGCAAAAACAAAACAATAGAGCCGTTTTCAACAGCAGGATCCAAATAATTTTTAAGTAGATTGCTGGTCATAAAATTAAAATTAGAATTTCGATCGGAACTCACAACCATACGTAAAACTTTCTGAACAGTACAATAAAAAAAAACTCGTGTCGCAGTGCCAAATCGTGCCGACAGTATGGTGTATTTGTTAATAGAGGCAGTGCGGCTTTATTACGGGAACTTAAGTTCGTTTTTGGACAATATAAAGAAAAAATAACCTTTCAATACATCCCTTAAGATAATTATTTTTTCTCAGATGAAATGGTATTATTACTCCAACCAAATTATATACACCCTTCAGTAAATAAATTCATATACGCAAATTAGTGTTTTCATAAAATTTGTAAATCTGGTTCTGTTGGGCCGATTTTATTAAAATTTTAATCTTTACTAAAGGATTAAATTTTGATTTTGAAACGAGTCTATTTTTTTCGGTATTTTTGGGCCCAAAAACTTCTTCCAACCTTTAAAACCACCCTTAAAATAGCCCGCTTGGTCGATCAAATCAGTGCTAAAAGCTTGTTTATGGAATATAAAATATTGCTCCCTGCACTACTCAATTCCAAAAATAAAAAACATTTACTGGTCAACCGGTGCTCGATTTTACGAATACTCACACATCCCTAGTTTCAATTACAACTTCATTAAGGCTTTCCAGAAAATAAAAGTATTTTTCCTAGCCTTTATCGCGATTTCTCATTAATGTTATTTACACCAAAAACCAATAATTTTATCGTATTTGACTCACATGTTGGAATCTACCAGCGCACCAAGCCTATTTAAAATATGGCTCAATCGGGTTATTTTTATGGGTAGTTTTTAAAGGCTGAAAAAAGTTTTAGGGCCCAGAAATACTAAAAAAAAAAAAATTCAGAATAGTTTAAAAATTGAAATTTAACCTTTAAGTGAAGATTAAAATGTGCTGTTAAAATTTTAATAAAATCGGTCCGACAGGACCGGACTTAAAAATTTTATGAAATGTTAGTTTGTGGATAAGAATTTACCTGAGGTGTTAAATTTGGTGCAGATGTTGGATTGATATAAATTTTGAATTTAAGAAAAAAGTATTGTTTCAATATTAAAGCTGTCGGAATGCTCTGAATTCAAGCCAAAAATAGGACTTCGGCTGATAGCTGATTGTAAACTCATTCGTCAACATTTTTCAAAAAAATCTTTCTCTATAAGGAAGATAAAGGACAAATCTAGGTCTCTAATGGACTACTTTTGTAATTTATGTACGATTTACTAGAAAAAAGTTGGCATTAATTGTGCCAAAAAACACACGTTTTCAATGTCACACTACGACCTTATTCGTACTTATTTCACAAAATTGTTTAATCACAAACCTAAAGTTTTTAAATCTTCAAAATATTTCTAAAAATTAGAGTAATCAGCTGACCGCGGCACCCATGTAACAGCATTTTTTAGCCTCGTAGTGTGGCTTAAATTCAGAGCGTTCCGACAGCCTTAAGAGTTTAAATTTTTTATTTTGTTTAAAAGCAACATAATAAAGTTACGCTGCCTTTATTAGCAAATACACTATATTATCGGCAGGGCTTGGCACTGCGACCCGAGTTTTCTTTTATAATGACAAAAATAACAGAAAAAGATGTTGTTTTACTACTATTTCCGAAAATAATGTTCTCAGAAACATGAGCACGTATCGACGGAGGTAATGTTTCTATTTTTATTTTTCAGACACCGTAACCCGATATATTAGATTTTGTGTGAGAATTATTTACTTTCCGTGAAATAAAGCAATAGTTGACAGATCACAATAAAGTTCTTCTTCTATATCAAAGAGGATGCACGCGTCGTCTTCGTCCACTTTTTACTATGCCGTGGGAGCTAGCTTTTGTATTTGCAAGAACCGTTCGAAACTTTGTCTTAACTCCAGGGGAATACTTTGAAGATATTTTATTACTTTTTATGTGAAACTGAAGTATTTGTTGCATGAAACATGAAAATAAGAAGCGGTTACGTACTTTATTTTAACTTTGGAAAAATGCTTTTCTAAAGAATGTATTTTATTACTTTTTTAAAACTGAAATTTATTTACATAATATTTAATACAGAATTATTGCCGCAGATGTTTTTATTAGTGTATTTGCCATATGGCAACATACACTATTGGCGTCGGTCGGATGGCGGGACCTAGGGGTCGGACCAAAATTTCTCGACGTTTCATAACCTCCTAAACACTTTGGCACCATTTTTAAAAATGTTTATATATATATGTATTAGGGTGTCCCTTATATGGGTGAAAAAAAATTTTTTTTGAATATCGCAATGCATACCCCTTAATTCTTTTTAAACTACCCAGACCTACCTAAATACAAAATTTTATCTTCCTATGTCAACATTAACCCGTGCCGACAAGGCCGTGAAGATTTTGAAAATGGGTGCCTTTAACCCTTTTCGCTATTTAACTAAATAAAATGAAATATTTATATTTTATAAAAATAATGATAAAAAATAAAGTAAGAAAATAGGTATTTATTAAAAGGACACAAAATTACAGATTAGCAAGGATATTTTCTTTTAAGGGCCTCTTTTTTACAGTCTGGATATAGATTTCTATGCTCTTGCACACAGCGTAGTAAAAATTGTTTTTGTTCTTCCTTTGCAGTGATTAAACCATGTAATCTTGTATAAGTTTTACAGCTCTTTCAGCTGTATCATTCACTACCCTTAAAGAAAGAACCTTTCTTTTTGCCTGTAAATAGGCAGCATCTTCTTCCCACGTAGAAATAGGTTTCTTCAAGAAGTTTTCATCAATTTTTAAACGAGAAAATAAATTTCTACTCTTGATAGACATAAAATCACTTAATGATTTTTCTGTAAAAATAGACAAGACAGTATTATTATCAGTTTATTAAAACAGTTTAACACATATGATAAATGGTAAATGATAAATGAATATTTCTGTAAAGTAGGCTTAGCGTAAGTATCTTTTACATGTCATTTTTTATAAATTACTGATTAATAGCTAACTCTAACATAAAACTGTGTATTCCCACTTACCATACAAATAATCAGACATATCTTCTTTCGATGGAATATATCTCTTCCCAGAATCATACAAAATCTCTCTCTTTGTAAGTTCTCTACGATACTTCTCTTGGTTTCTTCATCAACTTCATCATCAAAGAGTGATAAAATAGTAATTTCTTCTGACAAGTACCAAAGATGTTGACTAAACTTTCTCAAGGCTGCTTTGGAGGTCTCTTTGTTAATAGTTTCATATTCCTTAAGCCTTTTTAAAAAGCGCAAATCTTGATTTGGTGTCTTCACCGCCAGACTACATCCGAGCCATGATTTTACATATATAACTGCAATAATATAAGCAAACGTCTTGAAGTGCTCGTTTATCTTTGGGGCTAATTTTGAGATTGCAATAAACATATTTTCAAAGAGTAAATAGCTCTAGCCATCCACCTTGCTTGATGCATTGCTCCAGGAGGTCTTATTTTAATTTTTTCTCACTATCGCCGCGTAAGAAAATAATAGACAGTTCAATTAGTTCCCGATAATCGTCACGTACAATGGATTTTTGCAGTGCTTCATTACAAAATGTCAACGGTTCTTTGATTTTTGTATTACAAAAATGTTGTGTGACGAAGTCGCTGTGTGTTTCAATAGCAGCAGAATAGTATTCCAGTTATCTCTAAACTTTTTGGACATCGGGATATCAGGGCTATTTGTGATTTGATGGATTTTTGTTTCGAATACACACTTTAAAACCAGTTCGTAAACGTGATGGCGGCAAGCAAAGAGTAATAATTCCCTGTCTAGCTTTTGTTCCACACAAGCTCCTTTCAATCGCCCTGTCTTAGATGCAGTTGTATCACAGCACATTATTTGTACTTTATCCTCGAGGTTCCAGTCATAAAGTGCGTTTAACACAGCATTAGCTTGATCTTGACCGGAAAAGCTCTCCAGCTTGGGCACAGCCAAAAGTTGCAAGAACTGCAAGACTGCAAGAACTTGACGGTTAGACGGTAACTTTGCTCCAGTTATTTGATAGTTCACATCACCTACTAAGAAAATACTTTCTTTATTGCTTCTTAATTCCACTGCCATTTTTTAAATGTAAAGCAATATGTGTTAATCACGAGACTAACTGAGAACAAATGACAAATATGGCGAGTACGCGCCACTCCTTCCGCATAACTTGTATGAACATGATTCGATGCAAGTCGGCACGGGTTATCGTTCTCCAAATAAGGTAAAAATTTATTCCCGAGTGTTTGATGAACAAATGAACAAAACTAAGACCTATGCGTTAAAAAATATAAACTTTGAAAAATAAGGGACACCCTAATATGTATATATATATATATATATATATATATATATATATATATATATATATATATATATATATATATATATATTTATATATATATATATTTGTGTACGCGCGATAACTTTCGAAAGAGTTAATTGATTTCAACGAAATTTGGGCCACGTGTTGAAACCCATCACCGCAAGAAGCCTATTTAAAATGGGCCTAATCAGGCTATTTTAAGGGTAGTTTTTAGGGGTTGAAAACTGTTTTTGGGCCCCAAAATACCGAAAAAATTCTCCGAATCGTTTCAAAATTGAAATTTAAGCCTCTGGTAGTGATTAAAAAGTGTTCCCACAATTTTAATAAAATCGGCCCGACAGGACCGGATTTACAAATTTTATGAAAACACTAGTTTGCAGATAGTGACTTATTTATTGAAGGGTGTATTTAATTCGGTGTAGACGTTAGATTGGTAATAATATTACAATTAAGAAAAAAATATTATTTTAAGGGGTGTATTAAGGGGTTAAATTTTTTATTTTGCCCAAAAACAAACTTAATTTCACATAATAAAAATATAAAACCACACGGCCCTATACAAGCAAATACACTATATTGTCGGCAGGGTTTTGGCACTGCGACCCGGGTTTTTTTATTTTTACGGCTTATTTTTAAATTGAATGAAATATCAAGACCAAACAGGAAATAAAAATAAATCAATTTAAACACTCATTGATTGCAACGTTTCGTCTTTTCTTTAATTAAGACTTTTTCAAGCTCTAAAAAATTTTTACAAAAATTAACATTCATATAATAAAAATATTAAATATTATGGATTAAATAATTTACTAAAAAGAAACAATGGTGTAACTAACCTCAAAAGTTTTAATTAAAGAAAAGACGAAACGTTGCAATCAATGAGTGTTTGAATTGATTTATGCTCATTATTCCAATTACCCGTGGTACTGTTTTCTATTATAACATATATCTGAAATTGAACTGTAAAGATGAATTAAAATTATTTTTGCTTATAACAATATCGCGTCCTATAATTTAAGAAACCGACAATAAATCAAAGAAACACTCGACTTTGAGAACTGCTATGTCTACTCTACTTTGAAAGTACGTACTTATGTCTTCTTCAGATGGGAAATATTTTGCTGGTTTTTATTACGTCAATTTTTATGTGTTGAAATTTTCCACGAATACTTTTGTGTACTTAGAAAATTGACTACGCAGTAATAATAATAAAAAATAAACATACAGTGAAAATGTACGTTGTAATAACTGTTTACAAAAAATATTCAGTACACAAAAATGAAGTATTAAAGTAGGACACCGGTGAATATTTACAAAGAAAATGACAAAAGGCTGTAGCGGCTTCGTTTACATTAAAATTTTAACAATAGCTACATTATACAATCGAATCCGTCAGATTATATACCAGAGAACGAACATGTAATCTTAGAACGTAACATGTAGAACATTAATGCCAATTAACTAACAAAAGCGGCGTTTATAATTTGGATTCGAGCTTAAGGTAGTTGTCGTCAGGAAATTCTTAATTTTTGTATAATTATTAAGGACATGATAATACAATTACCCTGAAAATTTGAAGTCAATCGATCGTATATAATCCGAGATAAATTCAATTAAAAATTGGATAATTAACATTGATTGTATACGATCTCTGTAGTTCTGAACCAGTTTCTTATTTATAAAAAAAGAACTAACTGTCAGAAACTTTCCAAAAACTGACAGTCTTTCAATGCATTTGTTATGAGTTTAATAAAAAATAAGAACAAATTTTTGACCTTCTAATTATTTATAAATAACGGTTTAAAGTTCAACAATTTATAGAAAAGTATACATGCATATGAATACTGTATGGGTTACGTTTGCACGGGTACAGTTTTGCGTACAAATCATGGATCACTTAGCTACAAGCTAGTATACTTTTGTGGCGCGTATAATCTATAACTTTTTGACAATATTGTAAAAAACTGGTATATTGTAAACAAATCTTTGACCCATAGTATTTAACAGAATGTTATTCAGTATTGTTCAATGAATTGTGTAATGGTTTATGTTATGTAAGCTGCGTATATTGATATTGTAAAGATTGTAAACGGATGCCGCAGCATTCTGTGTTGAGACAGGATGGAGTTCACATTGTTTGTATTGCTGAATTGAGTGTACTTTATTTAATAATACCGAGCTGCGTAGAGTAGTGGTACAGCACTAGACTCGCATTCGGGAGGTCCGGGTTCGATTCCCGGCGGGGGCAGATGTGGCTGGGACTTTTTCCTACTGCCTTTCGCCGAGAAACGGTAATTCCTGTACCGGCCATCTTGATTGAGGTTTTCCATGGTTTCCCTCAATTAATTCCAGATAAATATCCTTATTTGAGGCCATGGACGATTACCTATCAAACTCCTAGTTCAAAAATTACCTACCTTATCCTAATTTCCTGTAATTCCTTCATTCGCCCATTGCTATTATATAAGTTGAAGTTTAAGAAATGTAGAAAAAACGGGAAGTGGTAAAATGAAAAATAGTAATGGTGCGAATGGCGTCTGTTATGACATAAAGTCGAGAAACGGACGTTAAACGCATTATTATTATTATTATTATTATTATTATTTAATAATTCAATTGGTTTCGTCATTTTATATTCGACAACATGTGGTATGTTTTGGACGTACCTCCTATAAAATAGCTGGTTTTTACTTAATTTTCAAAATTTTTGACAAATCACTTTTGAAGAAACCTTACTTCTATTAGTAGGTACAGTGATTTACAATGGAATTGGTATAGCGCGACTAATTTTGTTTTACTTTACCGCACTAGTGCGTATTGGGTCACGTTACATGCATATAAAGCAGGAATTTTATAGGTAATAGTGCAAAAACCTTTTAATCGCTGATTAAAGAATGGCGCCCAAATCAAATGATTGCATCTACAAGTAGAAAATTATTAACGTATGACGTTAAAACTTCTATTGTTTGTAAATAAAAATTTTGATTACGTAAGCTAGTAGCTAGTGTTTGAATGAGTGGGAAAAATTTTAGGACACATAACTTTTTTTAAAGAAGGTTTTTGTTAAGGAGAAATAAATTTTTATTTGAAAGGTACTAAAATTAAATCACCTTTACGCTACCTTCAGTAATTATCGTTTAATGATCACGACCCAAGGCACCTTCCCTTTTAAAACAGACTTGATATGTTGCTGTAAGTATATATAGGTTGACTTATCCACCATTTTAGACAAAAATAATTTTGATATCGTGTTAGAAAAAAAAGTAAGCTGCCTGATAATAAATATATGTTAGAGCCTATTAGCTAACAAATTTTATGTCAAAATATGCTCGAAATTTAAAATTCCGTCACTTAAAAAGTTTTAATTTTGCTTTCAAACCACATTAAGAAAAAAACACCGAAATAAGAAATGAACTATTACATTCGCAGTATAACAAACTAACCCGGAAAAATTTAATTGTGTTTCCTTTTTTGGTGGAATCATTTTTGTTATCATTTTCATGAAATAAATGTAAGTGACTTAACACTAACCAATTTCTATCTTAAAGAAGTCCTAAGATGTGTTTAAGAGGCGAATTGATTTGTCCAGATCCATAGGAAAAGTAAATTTTTTATACCCTAAGCACAAAGTTAAGTAGTTTCGCAATTTGCTTTCTACGTAACGTATTTTCAAAGTTCTCTGCGTTTTCGGCACGGGTTAAACTGTATAAATTGAGCTGAAATTTTAAGCTAATCATTTTTTGAATATAGATATATAAACATTTCAGGGGATAGCAACTCAAAAAATTTGAAAAAAAATTGGCTTATACAAATAAGGGTCAGTCTAATAATAGACTGGCCCTTATTTTGACAAGCTGGAAATTGTCACATGCTAACCTTTAAAATGATTCTTTACATTGAAAAAATTATTCTCTGAAAATTTCAGCTCGAATGATAAAAATTAACCCGTGCTGAAAACGCTGTAACGGTTATAGGTTTGCGGGGCTTGCCGCAATCCAGCGGTAGGTAGGATAGGGGGTCCATGCAGGCTAGGTCCCAGCTCTTGCGACCTAAATGTAAACTAGATCAGATAGTTCCTTCATACATTATAGAGAAATGAAATAGAAAAATATCCCATCTATCCTTATGCAGTCTCGGGTTTCCGGGCTTGTGGGGAGCTATCCGGGCCCTTCCGGCCCAGTCCGACCCTGTGTACAAATATAGAATACACGCGTGGCAACTGACAAATATTTGTCGTGGGATAGCGGCTTAATAATAGGTTTCTGTAGAAATGTTGCGGGATCATTGATCTAGGTTTCAAGTCTAGGTAACATTTTTACAGAAATTCGTCAGAATATTCAGATTGTATGAAAGACAACTTCGAATGAAGGCCAAAAGAAAAGCATGAGCTACCTTTACTAACTATATTATGCTTCATTTCTGCTCTGGGAAGAAAAAAATTACAGTCTATTTTATTTTATTTTACGTGCCAGCTAATAATATAAAAACGGTAATACCACCCTTCCTATTTTGAATGCAATATCATGTTACATACATGGTTTGTTTTATCCTTTTATTCTGCAAGCAAAAATAATAAAAACGCGAGTCGCAATGCTAAAACTCTCAACTCTGCCCACAATATAGTGTATTTGCTAATACAAGCAGTGTGATTAACTAGTTATATGAATTTGTTTGCTTTTGGAGAAAATAAAAAATTAATCAGGAAAAAAGAATCAAGTGAAAAGACCAATTTGTACGTTTCAACACATTTATTCGTTATACGACGTTTCGTCGGTATTATTCCGACTTCCTCAGGTATCTAGTTTTAACAGACATAAATAGGTATAATAAATTACAATTTATAAATTAAACTTGGTCTTTTCACCTGATTCTTTTTACCTGATTTATTTCAAGACCTGATTTTTCCTAATATAAAAAAATAATCTTTTAACGCACCCGGTAAAATAATGTTTTTTTTTTCTTAATTTCAATATTTCGTCCATATTTTCTCAATTCATCATCTGCGTACAAAATTATATACCTACAGCCTTCAGTAAGTATAATATTTTCCACAAAAATGTTTTCATAAAATTCCAGCCTTTTTATTTTATCAAAATTTTAGGAGCACCTTTTAATCAATAGTAAAATGTTAAATTTCAATTTTGAATTCAATTCGAAAATTTTTTCGGCGTTTTGGGACTCCAAAACAATTTTAAAGTTTGAACTCCTAAATACACCTCTTAAAATGGTCCGATTAGACCCATTTTAAATAGGTTCCAGCATCTGAACCAAATTTCGTTAAAATCAACAGAGCTGGGTAGAGTAGTGGTGACAGCACTAGACTCGCATTCGGAAGGTACCGGGTTCGAATCCCGGCGGAGGCAGATGTGGCTGGGACTTTTTCCGACTGCCTCTCGCCGAGAAACGGTAATTCCTGTGCCGGCCATCTTGATTGAGGTTTTCCATGGTTTCCCTCAATTAATTCCAGATAAATATCGAGATGGTTCCTTATTTGAGGCCATGGCCGATTACCTATCAAACTCCTAGTTCAAAAATTACCTACCTTATCCTAATTTCCTATTATTCCTTCATTCGCCCATTGCTATTACATAAGTTGAAGTTGTAAAAAATGTAGAAAATAACGGGAAGTGGTAGATAAAAAAATAGTAATGGTGCGAATGGCGTCTGTTATGACATAAAGTCGAGAAACGGACGTTAAACGCATTATTATTATTATTAAATTTCGTTAAAATCAATTAACTCTTTCAAAAGTTAATCACCAGGTTCGTGCATATATCTTGTCAGTGAGTGCCAAGTTTCTATACAAATAGACATTATAAGATAGATACGAGAAGATCTTTTCTAAGAGAACGGAGACTTTACACTCTTCCTCTCTCTCTCTTTGTGTGTATGTCTGTTTTCTGTTCTCACCTTCATATTTCCACTTGATTCCCTCTTTATTATTTCCATCTCTGTTTCCCTTACATTCTGTTTTCCTTTTACCCTTTCTGTTTGCCTTGCTCCGATCTACCTTATATTAGGTGTAGACCCGTTTAAAGAAATTGTGCGGAAAAAATTGCTTTGAAATTGTTAAATTCTGCACTAAATGTTTATTAAACACAAAATGTAGGTGATTTTTAAATTCGAATGGAAAAAATGTTCAAAAATGTTTTTATTTGCTTATGTATTAGCTGTTATACCCGGTGTTGCCCGTGATTCTTATTTTAAAATTATCAATGTCAAAGTCATATTGAATGATGTTATTGTTTTTCGTATCTTATTATATGTTTAAACGAGCATTTCTTGTATAATTTATAAATTTCGCATTCTCAAACGGTTCCAACGATTTGGATGAAATTCGCTGAAAAAGAGTATTGGGGGACAAAAAATCGATCTAGCTAAGTTTTATTCTCGTTGGAAAAGATTGTTTTCCTTACATATTTAATCATTTTAAAAATTAATTTTTTGACGTTTCAAAATATTGTAATATTTGTAAGTAAGCTTTGAAATTACAAATGAACAATTGTGTCAAAAATAAAAATAAAAGAATAGCTACTTCTTACCACAACAGATTTATTCAGTGGATGTACATTTCGAGAGCTAAGCTCCCATCTTCAGCAAAACACTAAACTAGTGTTTTGATGAAGATGGGAGCTTAGCTCTCGAAATGTAAATCCACTGAAAAAATCTGTTGTGGTAAGAAGTAACTATTCTTTTATTTTTATTGTTCCAACCACAGTGCTCTTAATATTTGTGTCAAAAATACTGACAGTGAATAAATTATACTAAGTAAAACGTAAATTATTTTAATAAAAAAGAAGATATATTAATTAGGAATCTCGGAGCAACGCTCGGTCTCCCAGGTACTGTGATTTAAATGTGCAATGCACAGTGGATGTTGCCGAGTTGATCCGATCCGACTAGTGTGTGGGAACTTCATGTATTCCAAAACTGTCGATCCAATCCGGTTCAGTAGATGTGTATTTTTTCAGCACGGTGCATATACACTGCCGTGCCGAACCGATCCGATCTAGTGGGTGTGAACCTTTAGGCTTAAATCTTAACAACAATCAAGCCGCCTTGATCTTTCTTTCGCTGCAATCTTTAAATATAATTAATTTGTGGATTTATAAAATTTAAATTATAGTTATCAAGTTTTTGCATTAACCCCGTACGTAATCCCTTGGGGCGAATACTATGCATTAAAAGCATTTTCCGTGTAGGTATGTGTGTGTGTGTTTATTTAGACTACGAAGTATCACGGGACCTGCATCTTAGAGGATATATAATATGGAATGATCATCTCCTGGCCCCTTAGCTCTGCATTACACGTACGATTCATAGCCGGCGCTCTTCAAATTCTACATAAAGCCAGAAAATTTTTAAGTAGTGACTTTGCCGCGGGGATTTTTTATTGTTATGTAGAACCAACAAACAATTATCTTTTTCTTTTACCAGCGACCCCCCGAGAAAGGCTTTGCGAGTTCCCTGACTGAAAAACTTTGCTGTAGAGTAACTAGTAACTCATTCCGCCCTGAAAGTGGAAAGTTTCGGGTTTATGTTCCGATGGTGACGTATTGGAAAAAGAAAATTCTAATACAGCATTGTCACCATCGGTGTTTTTTTTACAATTGGAGCAAATTATAGCGATCTACCGTTACCAATAAATATATTTTGATTTTGAAAGGCTCGTTTCTTCTACATATGTTGAATTTTTGTAGACCTTTTTCGATATCTGAACTAATTCTGGAATTAAAAACTAAATAACAAAACCAATTCCAAAATAGAAAACGATACGATATTGTCGTGAACTCCAGGGGATTGTGCAGTCCATATTATATATCCTCTAAGGTCGCCGTACAGTTTGTCCCTTTAAAACGAGACCCCCATAACGTTATCCATTAGGAGAATATTCTAATTTGCATTCATTTTAATTAAGGAGTTGGTGAAGTGAACAGCGAATTTTCTATTTTACTTCCGTTCATTGCAGACGATTAACGAACATGTTTGACGACAGTTATTCTAAGTGTTTGTTTTTTTTTCAATGTAATTGCTAATTAGTACTGCAATAAAAATTGAACGTTGAAAAGCAGCTCTTTTGTTTAATTACATAATTAATAAAAAATAGTCGACAATTTATGTCGTGTGATTTATCACCGTTTGCTGTTATAGTCGCCTAATATATCATATAGTTTCAAGATGACAAAAATGCTTTTATTTCGTACATCTGTCATTTCAGCCGGGACCTCTTATGGCCAACTTGATACTGTCACATTTTCGTTAGCGCGACCAGGTTCATACTGTCGATTTTTCATTAACTGTGCGTGCGCAACTTCCGTTCACCGCTAAAATTTAAACTCCGTGCACCAGGAATGACATTTTTATGTAGTGTACCGTTTTGGTCCGCTCATTTGTGATTAGATATTATTTTTTTTTGGTCAATTAGCATCTCCGGTTAACAGCTTTTGCATCTGTAGTGACTCTTATTATTAAATTTAAACAGATAAATGAAAAAAAGTCTAGAATAAGACGTATTTTATTTATTTTGTCTTAACTACGACGACTACGCAATAATTATACAATAAATTTATCTTAAAGCTTAATCCATGCTGAATTGGTTTAATTTGGGTTCGTTTTTATTTTATTTTCAATTATTTGAGTATTTTTCTTCATTTAATTTTTAATAATAGATATGAATTGTGAATAATTATAAATGCTTACCTTTGTTTTTATTGTTTTTATTTTTATCTAATTTTATATTAGTATATAATTTTTAATAATCAACTTAATTGCTATATGTTAGATTTTTATAATTTTTATTAAAGTTTAAACATAAATTCATTCGTCGTAACTTTAAAAATTAAATACTCTGTCACCGATTTGACGTTTTTCAATATAATTATTATCTGTTAAATTCAATGATAATACAGTCTTGTCCAGTAGACTTTTGTAGTGCCAGAGCTTTTGGATTCAAGGCAAGGTTCGACCTACATAATATAAAATATCTTATAAAATGTTCGAGTTGCTAATAAAATACCGCCGTTAAGTTTGTAAATCAACTTCAGTATTTATTGCTTTCGTAACGACTTCAGAACTATTTTAATATAATGTAATGAATAACTTTATATACATATAAGTTTACATACAACCAAAGCATGTAAGTACATTAATTCGGAACCTTTTATTTTATAGTAGCCGTTAAGCCCAACGTTAGCCCCATTCTTTATCATTTTTAACAAAAAAAATGGCTATAAAAGACGACAATTTAGTCACAGCAACTTTATAATTGCAGTACATTTCGTGAACAACGGTCCATTCATCAGTAAAATTTAAACTAAAATGAAAGGAAAAAACATTCTTTTCGGAGACATTTACTTTTTACCATTTCAACCCACAACTAGTGGAATTTTAGGTCCAAATTTTACAATATTTTTTTCATTTTAAGGTTCCCCGAGTCTAAAAAAGACATTTTTGGAAAATGTCTGTACAGCTTCAGACATTTTCTGAATCATTCTGAATCATAAAATGTACATAAAATCGTTTTATTTACATCTGGATTTTCTAGAGCCAAGAGCTTATTGAACTCCAATGGGGTCCTATTAGTTTTTAAATTAAGAATCTTTAAATTAGGATTTTAAATTCATTTTTAATAACATCAAAATAAGAGTTGAAACGTGATGACTTGTCCAAACAAATAATGTTACGAATTCACCCAAAGAATTGTCAAAATTTACCTAAAATATTGCCGAGATCACGTAGAAATTGAAAAAATTCAAACAAAAAGATGTCAAGTTCATCTAAAACATCGTCAAAATTCACACAAAAAAATTGTTTGATAATGAAAATCATTTTTCACATTTGACTAACTTAAAAAAAATATGTTTCTGTCAACTACTTTTTAATTTAATAAAAAATAAAGAATTTTGGAAATTGTAATGAGTAATCTAAAGGATGTTGTACAATAAGTTATTATTGTTGCACTTCATAAATCAAGAGCCTGAGGAAGGCTTAATAATAAAGCCGAAACGTAGCTGAATTGATTATACATTTTTAATATTGTCCACTTCCCTGTTAATTTTAAATTTAAAATATTATGGATGATAACATTAATATATATAATCATTAATATTAACTATTTTGTACTACACAATAAGTGCTTATTATTAAGTATTAGAAATTCAATTTTCTTGGGTCCTTGACACTTGGAGGTGCAGGGTTAAAGCCCTATTAAATCCTGTTTACATCATAAAGCCGCAGGAACACATTTGCATTCTTTTATATATATCTAACAAAAGGACGCACATTTATTACTGCACCTTTTTATTTGTTCACTGAAAGAAAATAGATTTCGAAGAGAGGATAAGTTTTTTTTTTTTGAGACCAAACAATTTTGAAAATATCTGCTGCTAACAGGTAAATACGTTGGTATTATATTGTTACCAACGTAAGGAAATATATTATAATAATTAATAACAGTTAGGGTATTAGATGACTTAATGGCGTCACAGTACCCTTGTTATCTCCCACCGGATTGTTATAAGGGCAGTAATGAAGGACACAGAATAGGTAAACTTGGCACAGGTCCAAAAGACAGTTTCAACAAGATGTTCTCTAAATATGAAAACTTTAGTAAACTGTTTAGAGTTTGAGTTCAGAGTCATTATCTGTGACGCTTGAAATTAAGTTGAGGACGAAATTGAGACTTCCACGCGCTTTACACAATCGCCAAATAATGTAGATAATTCATTGAGGTGAAACAAATGAATTGACATTTTCAATTAGACCACCGAACTGTAATAACACTGAAGCGCGCCTAGATACCGGCGCGGTGAGGCAAACCAACAGAAGTAGCTGCTAAATATCTACATCTCTATAATCTGTGTCTTGACAGCGCTTGGATAGAGTAGTGGTGACAGCACTGGACTCGCATTCGGGAGGTACGTGTTCGAATCCCGGTGGGGTCAGATGTAGCTGGGACTTTTTCCTAGTGCCTCTCGCCGAGAGACGATAATTCCTGTACCGGCCATCTTGATTGAGGTTTTCCATGGTTTCCTCAATTGATTGCGGATAAATATCGAGATGGTTCCTTATTCAAGCCCAAACTCCCAGTTCAAAAATTACCTATTCTATCCTAATTTCCTATAATTCCTTCATTCGCCCATTGCTATTAGTTAAGTTGAAGTTTTAGGAATGTAGAAAATAACGGGAAGTGGTAAAATGGAAAATAGTAATGGTGCGAATGGCGTCAGTTATGACATAAAAGTCGACAAACGGACGTTAAACGCATTATTATGTGTCATGAAAATAATTTTCTATCAGAGCTACAGATATCAAGTATTTTAGATAGTATTTTGAATTATTTGTGTATCTTATTATAAATAGTTTTTGTACTTTAGAAATCTACTTTTTTTTGAAGTTATACTTCTTTTAGCACGTTGAGAGTAAAAATTCAGCAGGCAGTGGAAGATACGCGAGTACAGCTAACAAAAATTCCACATTATGAAGTTGGCCGCGCCATCGAAAATTCGACAGTATGAAGTTAACCACAAGATGCTCAGACTAAACTGACAGGACAATCAATGCACTTTCTGTCATCTGGAAACTATATAATATACTAGACGACATGTAACCTTTGATTAAAACCAATAATCGTTTTAAGTGCCAACCAATGGAATTTATAATATAGTTCAATAATAAATCTCAGGTATTTGGATTAATAATACAAAACAATCGTGTTATTGTTAATCTTGCTACGTTTCGACTACTTTATTTAGTCTTCGTCAGGCTCATAACTAATAATTGAAATAATCAATCAAATGATTTATGTTTAAAATTTATAATATTGTACACACATTGTATATAAAATTAATAAAATAATGTTCAAAAAGATTGGTAAAGTTTCAAATACCTGAGATTTATTATTGAATTATAGTAATAATTTTGGATGCGATATAATGTCTAATTTTATAATATAGTATTTTTGATTACTCAATGTATTAAACGGAAATTTGTATGTCTCAACTAAAAAAGTATCTGGTATGATGAATTTAAGGGTGTCTTAATATTTAAAATGAGATACTTTATATAAAAATGTTTTGTTTTTTTCCTCCAATTGTCTCTTTTTTTAACTTTAAAACAAATAATCAAACCGATACTTTATAACTTCTCAAGTTGGTGTTTGTACAATAAAAATAAAAACACCGAAATGCCAGTGTAAAAACAAATAAATACAATATCATGTACTTATAACTCTTCAAATCAAACGTCCTTTAA
This sequence comes from Venustoraphidia nigricollis, assembly GCA_034508555.1. Taxonomy (NCBI): domain Eukaryota; kingdom Metazoa; phylum Arthropoda; class Insecta; order Raphidioptera; family Raphidiidae; genus Venustoraphidia; species Venustoraphidia nigricollis. The sequence continues at coordinate 10,335,551 of JAVRKA010000008.1, forward strand.
GAAAATTAGGTACGTAAGAAATGTTATATTAAACGTAACAAAAATATATGACTATTTTTGCTCCATAAATATTTCTTATAATGAAATTTTTAATAGAAAGCAATATAATCAAATTTCTTACCGCAACTAAATATTAATGAATAATTGACTTTTTTTCTTTTTTGTCCTTGGTAATTAATATAAAAATGATTTGTAAATTTATAAATTGTATTTTAAAAATTCAATTACAGGTATAAAGCTTGAAAAAGTTCCAAGCAAGGAACGAAACGTCGCTATAAATAACAAATAAGTGTTTACTTAAAAAGTCCTTTTTCCCGACAAATCATTTTTATATTAATGAATAATAAGCCAGATGAATAAAACTCATTAATAAAACTTATTATATTAATCACATGCAATTTTGTTCGAAGCTCTGTAGTAAATGCTTTCTAAGAACGCCAAACCTCATTTGGTGTTCTGGAAAGTTATAGAAATATTACAGCCAAAAAATCCTTCTTCAGGTCTTCGCCATACTAGGAGTATAGTGAAAACCTGATGGTTTCAGAAATACCCTGGCTCCATCAAAAAACCAAATATGAATTCAGTTCAGGTCTTTGGTAACAGATATAAAGGACTTAGGTCGAAAAACCGACTTTTTAAGCCGTAATTTCAAAACGAAAGTTCAGTAAAAAATGAAATTTAACAATATTTGATTTATGTACTTTATACCTGACACCAGAGAATTACATAATAATAATAATGCGTTCGTTTGTCGATAGATTGTGTCATAACAGATGCCATTCGCACCATTACTATTCTACAACTTCCACACTTCCCGTTTTTAAAATTCAATTTGATTAATAGTAATGTGCGAATGAAAGAATTATAATAAATTAGGATAGGAGTTTGACATGTAATCGAATAAGAAATTGTCTCTATATTTATCTGGTATTAATAAAGAAAAACCATGGATAACCTCAACAAGATAACCGGTACAGTAATTACCGTTTCTCGGCGAGACGTAGTATAAGACAAAGTCCTAGCCACATCTATCCCCGCCGGAATTCGAACCCAGTACCTCCCAAACGCTGGCCTAGTGCTCTCACAACTACTCTACACCGCTCGGTACTGGATAATAATAATATTACTTCTAAAATTAGCCTACTGACCTATTGCTCATCTACTGCAAACACACTTTCTTATAAGAAAGTTATTTTAATATTATATTAAAATAACTTGCTCCGTAACTTTTCGATCATTCTGTAACAGGTATGTTGTCTGAGCTTAGACGACACATCGCCCGTGTCAACATGGCGATGGGATCTGGGGAAAACCTAAGAACGAGAAGCTGTGCCCTTTTAACGATCACTCTTGCCCTAACTACTTTCCTCCGGTCGGTGTGCCGTCTATAGATATATGTCTATGACCACAAGATAAATTGCTTATGCCGAAAAATAGGTAACTGATATATTCATGAACATGTGAAGTCATTTCACAGCAATACCCCAACGTGTTCATGAGTATCAGCTATTTTTACTTTTTGAACAACCAATTAGGTAGCCGGTTTGGATTTTTTAACCGACTTCAAATTCGGCGCGTATTTTTTTTCTGTATATTCCACTATAGCTCCACCAGTTGTAAAGCGAGTTGAAAATTTTCGACGCCATTTTGTTTAGAATCTTATCGGATTGGCATCATGTTATTTTTCTCAAAATCGATTCATCCGTTTTTAAATGACCTCAATATATGTTACCTCATACTTCTAGTATTTTTGAACCGATTTTGATTATTCTTTTCCTTTTAATAGGGAATACCTTTAAGATGGTCCTACATAAATTTTACTTAAATCGATTCAAGAGTTTTTTATGTATGTTCAACGGTATCTCTGCCAGTTGTGAACAATCTTTAAATAATTATTATATCACCACGGTAACTACCTATAATGACATTTTATAATTTATAAACAAAGCAATTATACGAAATCTTACAGAAAATGTGAAAAATCAAATCCACTAAAAGTAAAAAATAAAAAAACTTACTTCAAAGTCACCAAAAAGAGGAAAATAGAGAAACTTTGCGGTCGGTGTCCATTTAATAAAAATAGATAGAAAAAAGTCTTAGTAATTAAGTAAGCTCCGACCTCAAGATTTCATTATTTTCCTCCTTTTAGTGATTTTTTGAAGCAGGTTAATATATATTTTTTGTAGTTTTTTATATAGAACAAAATATCCCCTTTTCAAAAACCTATAATTTGAATAGATTTCTTGCAAATTAACCTCTTGCTTGAACGCAAGGCAATAGAGCACACCCGTTAGCAATATGTAATAGCCACTTTGCTTTGTGAATATGTATATTATTATATTATGTATTCGCTTCGTAGTTCCGTACACCACGCAGATGCCTTAAATTGCTTCTCTACAAGACGTTTTCGTTTTGCATATATGTACGGCAACTGGCACAGCATTGTAAGTCCAGGTTAATTTTATATCTGAACTCGAATGGTAGGACTGCTTCGTTTCCTCTTTGATGAACTCAACTCGATTTTTTTCTCGACATCATGTTCCAGCAATAAAAATATCAAAAACCTCTTTTTATATTCTTAGAGATTCCGGCGTCTGGAGTCTGGAGACTGACAGATTTTTTAAAAACATAATATTTTGACCGAGCAGGACAGAGTAGTGGTGAAAGCACTAGACTCGGTTTCGGGAGACACCGGAAGCAGATGTGGCTGGGAATTTTCCTACTGCCTCTCGCCGAGAAACGGTAATCCCTTTACCGGCCATCTTGTTGAGGTTTTCGATGGTTTCCCTCAATTAAGTCCGAGAGTTCATCCGGAACGGATGACGTGTAGGTAGGAGTGGCCGGATGTAGGATGCCGAGCGGACCCGACTAGTGACGAACTACAACAGACGACCGACGAGACACGGCGGGAGACGTATGAGTGAAGCAAGAAGATACAACATTTTGTTATTATTAGTTGTGTTAAATCATATTATTCACCCTGAAATTAAAATTATTATTAAAAGAGACTTCAGTTCTACGTCCACAATAATCCTATACTACTATGTTTCACGAACTGAGGTCGTTATATAGTTGGCGCCTCTAGCGGTAAAGTTTGGCAATGCCCATCTCCACTAACTTGCAGTAAATCTATCTTTGTAAATTGACTATTCATTCATTCATTAATGACTGAACTGACCCCGTCGAAATTACGAAATATATTGTTATTCGACTCGATTCCTGTATGTGGTGGAAGTACGGGTCTAAATGTGGTGGAAGAACGGGACTTAAGTCTGAAGATAATTCAAGATTATTCGCCTAGCACTGTATTATGTAGCATTGCGTCCGTATTTTTTTGTAATAAAAAACTGTTATACTGTGACTTTATTAGTACTTATTTAAATATTATATCGTAAAGAAAATAAGAATTAAGCATTTGACAAATTTGACAGCAGTATATTGTTTTTTCATTATATTTATTACGTTATCTAAAAGAGTCAACCTGTCGAATAATTAGCTTTTCAAAGCTTTGTCTGGAGTCAATTAGATTTAATTTTTATTGAATTTTTGGCGAGTTTCGGATTTATCATTGTGTAATACATCACATTTTTAATAATTAATTACCTATTTAAAAACAAAACGTCCAAAATATAAAAAAAAATTAGTTAAATGTATGAATGGATCCATAAATCACAGGTATTTAGATTTTTTTCTGAAAACTTAAAATTTTAGCAGCAAACGAAAATTCGATAGTATGAAGTTGACCATAAGAGGGCCAGACTGAAATGATAGATGAACGAAATGAATGCCTCAAGGCAATAGTGCTAATGACTTTATCAATCGAAGCACATCTTGGTTTTTCGAATTAAATAAAAAAAATGCACTTTCTGGAAACTATATAATATATTAGATGACTATAATCTTTGATTACAACTAATCGTCGTCATCCAGCGGAAAAAAGTGAAAACTGAAATAAAATTTTGAAAGTAATTTCAAATATTTGAAGTTTGTTTTCGTAATTATTATTCTTAAACTTATTAAAATTTTATGTCATTAAATTTTTCATGCAAATCAAAAACTAGTTTTTAATCACGCTATAGAAGTATAACTTCAAACGTGCTTACATAAATAAACGAACCCACTTTTTTGTCAACTAATAATCGATTTAGAAACTCTTAGTGTACAGCGTGTTTCATGATACGTTTTGCCATTATAAAAGTCTATTTATTAAATGTACCAACTTTCTAAGTTTTAAGTGTGCTTTTTCACTATAAAAAGTTTGCTGACAGCGTTTTGATGACTTAAATTAGCATACAGTGCCACATTTCTACAACTGAAATCTTCTTCGTAAAGTTTAAAACAAGTTGACTGTTTTTAATTACTATCATAAATGAACGATTTGTTTTTACAGTATTTTTTATCGTTTGATGGGTTAAAAATAAAACAATAAACCAAAGTATCATATCATTACAAAAAATGTCACCTTCACACAAAAAATGTTATTTTATAAAACATATAATTTTCTTGTTTAGGTGTAACTTCTTATGCAAGCTTAAAGCGTTTGCGTTAAATATTTAACGCTAAAGTAGAGAAGGAATACAAATCTAGTAAGCTAGAAATTCAAAGGCAAACGATATGGTTGATAGTGCGGGACCCTCAGCGTTCGAAGCTAACTTGCACTTGGCCGTTTTTAGAGTTCCTTACAAAAAAACGAACACTTATAGAATCAGTTTAGTTATGTTGTCCCAGCTTATTTTCTCCAAATCTACTAGACGATAAAAGTTAAACTTCGGTACATAGATAGACCTGGATGACGTAGTTACAGACGCATAGCGTAAATAAACGAATCTGCTTTTTGGGACTAATTTTGGGGACCAAATTAGAAAATTAAAAAAAAATATTTTTCAAGTGCTTCATGTGATGTGTCAAATGAAAGGGTTCGTTATGAGAAATACAAATATATTTTTTATAGTTTTAAAACGCATGCGAAAATCTAGCATCTCCCTCCCCTTATCACCAAAACTACTGAGCCAAAAGTTTTGGAAAAATTAGGAATATAGAACCTCACTCATAGCTTACAGGAAAATTTTTAAATCTTTAAGTTTTTAAGTTTTCACGAAAAACAAAATGATACGGAACCCTCTACATGCAAGTTCCGATCGCAATTGAACGGTTTTTATTTTTTAATTTCTATTTCAATTAAACAATTAAATATCATAGCAGAAATAATTAATAGCACAATTGACAAACATTGTATTTCTCGACGTGTCTTTTATATATTATATTTACGTCGATATTAAAATAAATGAACATCAGACACAAATGTTGGGACTTGGAAAGCATTTGTAATATTCAACTTATTGTTGTAAAATGTAAAACGTTTGGAGGAAGGAAGACAGGAGATTAATGACTAAAATGCGACGACACTTTGATTATGTAATAAACGAGAATCGCGAACAATACGACAGTGGAATCGAATCAAAACAATGTCATTTTAAACCTTAACCCTGTATTTGAAAAATCATTTTATTAGACTTACCCCGTCGAAATTCAATGGGTGACGATATTTGGAAAACTAACTTTGGAATTTTGATACAGCTTTCGTAGTGATTTAAATTTATCGATTTTGACTGGATAATATACCGGCTAATCAGCGTTGCCAGATTTTTTTTTTGCCAAGTCGGGATTTTGGAACTTTTTGAGTGAAAAAAGCGGGATTCTTTCGTCGAAAGCAGGACATAGTAAAAAAACGTATATAATCAGAAGTTTTTAAATATTTATCTTTTTATCTGAGTTCAAATTACGTTTACGTGACAATAGATAGCAAAAATAGCCATAGAAAATGTATTTTAATAAAAATATGATATTTTAAATCAGATTTACCCTATCGTTAAATAGTTGAGTCTTATTCCTCTTTTGAATAAAACAAATAAAAAAAAACAGAAATCAAAACCAAAAAAAAATTATTCATTAGAAAAATATGGCGTTTCAAACAATAGTCTGAGGAGTGAGTGTTACAAATTGCAACTTACAATAAGAGAATAATTATTTACGCGCGGTCGAGTTATCCCCGAAAATCGGGACTGAGCCTGTCCCGCGCGGGACATTTAATTTTGATTTAAAAATCGTCAAAACCGTAAAAATCGGGACGTCTGGCAACACTGCGGCTAATTGACTGACTATCTAAAAAAATGGCGGTTTCTGATTCCTCTTTTTCAGAACAACAAAACAAAACAATATAGAGCAGTTTTTAAGAGTAGAATCGAAATAATTAATTAAATAATGAGTATTAGTATAAAATTACAAACATGCGCAAAACTTTCTGAGCAGCCTTGTGTAGTTATAATAAATAGTCACGGTAATTTAAAATAAATTACCGCGTTTATTTAACCGAATTTTTACTGGCTAATTAACACCACTAAGGTTTCTTTCTTTCGGAAGGGTTTTGAGTTGGTAAAACTGACAAATTTCCGAGAAATTTTCACAAAACGTTGGGAGCATTTAACGTTTAAGTTAAATTTCGATTTGGCGAAACAGTCCCCAATCAAATTCACTTCATCTATCGCAGTCTGACATCTATCAATTCCATTCCCCGTTTCATCTAAACTACTCTTTTGTCTGTGATGCTTGACTCCATATTCTATAACATTATAGATGAATAGAAGGTTAACGATTTAGGTGACGAAACTCGTTAATTTTTGGAATCGAGTACCCGAAACATAATTCGATTTTAAATTGTTCGTTTTTTCGCAGTTCGTTGTCAATCCCGACTTTCAAAAAGTATTTTTCTTCTATTTACTAATACGGCTATTTCGTCTTATTCTTTTCTGAAAGAAATGTTGCCTTAAAACTAACAATTATGTAGAGTACTCGTTGTCTCATTTGAACAGGTATAGTCTTCCTGTAGTATATAACATACAAATGGAAAGTCAGTAGGCTACCTTTATGTACTCTGCTCTTTGTGAAAGTTTATCAGGCTTAAAACCGACTAACCGCCTTGTCTGTGATAAGAGTTTAATTCAAACTCGGCTTAGAGATTAACCGGTACAAAAGCACCAAAGCCTAGACTGTTTTATTGGTGCTAAAGCTAGGGTTATCAAATGATTCGCAAAAGAACACAAACATTTCCAAATGTTTCATTGATTCGTTTTGATATTTTTTATGCCGTTTTTAGGGTTCCGTACATCAGATGAAAAACCGGATCCCTTATACTATAAGGGATAATTATTGACTTTTTGCTTTGTTGTCCTTGGTAATTAATATATATTATATTAATTAATTATTGTTCAAGTGCTTATCAAATAATTATATTACTAAATTAATAAATAAAAAGTCACTAAATCTAAAGTGACTAAGCTTAGTTTTAATAATATTTTTTTTGTTTATTTTATTGTTTTTATTAGCTCAAAAAATAACTTTGATATTTAAAAATATTTTTTGCACACCCCTCAAATAACTAGATTTCATACAAAGTTTCTTGCATCTTCCACAGCTCTATTCAGAAACAATTTCCAAGTATCTTAATATTGGCAGCCCTGATTCGCCTATCGATCGCTACAAAAGACGTTATTTATATCATCTCATTGTTGATTGTATATAAATTCGGTCTTTGTTCCTACTAAAGCACAATTATTGTTATTTAAGGACCATTATTACAGAATAATTAATCATTCATTGAAAATATATTTGAATTTATTATTGTCCACTCAAATTAAAAAAAAAATCGCAATAAGAGATTTTCATTAATTAATTTAATTACTTCCTAAACAAAACATTCATTTACGAAATGAGTCACTTCAAGATTTTGTTTTTATTAATTTTTTTCAATAGTAACCTATTTCAAAATTTCTTGGTTTCCCGGCTTATATAGACTGTGGTTCATTGGTATTTCTACCTGGTGATTCGTATACAACTTCGGTAAATATTTCAACCAAAAAAATGGAGGCTTAAATCGATCTAGAAAGATACTTCACCCGTTGTCATATCTCCTTTGATAATGTCTACCGCAATTGAAGACGAAACTGGCAATGAATTTAATTACAAATCTTGTTAGTTTTCGGGTTTTTATGCTGTGGTCTACTTGCATTTCTACCTACCGGTAGACGTTATCAATGGCGATGTGACAGCGAACGAAGTGTCCTTCTAGGCAGCTCACAGACAACAATTATTGTAGACGAGTAGTAGACGAAATACCAATGGACCACAACCTACAAGCGAGGAAACTAAGGAGATTTGGAACAATGACGGCCGTGAAAGCCAACACACTTGAATAAGTTTCCCATTATTTCAAAATAATACATAATTACCGTTAAGCGTACATAATACAAGGTGTTAGAAAGTAACACCGACAAACGAAGGAAATTCCTTGGATCGTCTATTCTCAACTTGTGAGTCGCTACCCCTCAGGGATTCGCGGTGACGTATCAAGGATGCCATCTCACCTTGATAGAAAATACAAATCCATTCAAACGCAGACACTAATGACTTTAGTTATCGAGCGTCTATAATCAGCAGTTTATTTTTTCAAAAAAGTCGCGAGGTGTTACTGTGACGTATTGAGCTAAAATGTTTCAAAAACATTGCCTTAGATAAGACGAAAATAAAGAATTACGATGGTAATGATCTTAGTTATCCTACGTCTGTAATCTATAATATCTATTTAATGTCAGTTTGAGAAATTCATTTTAATTTCATTGTACCAATGCCATTGTTTATATTCAAGGCCAGTAGAAATACACGGGTTACTTCGTTAATGAATGACGTTAGCAGGGAGACCGTTCAATATTTTTATCAACCACGCAATAACAATTGACAATCCACTGGATAACGTCATCCTCCCAGCGAACCGAGATCACCTCTGTGTCTAATAACCTTGTGTATAACTCATCTATATGTATTACAAACGTTCAATCACCATGTTTCAATCCAAAAACTACTAAAAATATCGAAAAAAATATTATAAAAAATGATAAACTGGAAACACGAATTTGCAGTTGGAATTAGGCCTGAAAACTACCAGTTAATGATTATATTCAAGGTCATTAGATACACAGATTACCTCGTTAAAGAGTGACGTCCGCTGGAAGACCGTTCAATATTTTTATCAAACGCGCAATATCGATTGAGGTCGCCTCTTTGGACTTTGAACCTTGGACTATATCGATCAAGATCTGATCAAACTGTCTTCTTGTATAATTCTATTTGATTTTTTTTCGATATTGGTTATTTTTTATCTTGAATAATTATTATTGTCTTCCAATAATTTCACCTCCATACAGCGGAATCTAGAGTGAATTGAATTTACATTTTTTAAAGGTTTGACGTCTTGAATATTTGAATTAATAATTCAATGATTTCTCTTTTTTTTTATTTAACTAGATATGTTATTTTGTATACTTTTCAGTGTATTTATTTATATATTCATTATTGCATTTATTTGTTTGTATTTATTTAAATTAACGAATACATTAATTTGAATTTATGACCGACTTCAATTCTGACTAAAGCTGCGAGATTAAAAGTCAAGGAAAGTTAAATTTACTTCGATTTACTGTCATTTCGTTTTCTTCTGGATTTTTCGATTTTTTTACATGAATTTTTATAAAACACCGTAATAATCTATATTTTGCCTGATACCTATTTGTCGCGGTAAAACATGAGAGCAGCTGAATCGATTTTAATTAAACATGATACTAACATAATTAACAAACCGTGCATCCAAAAAAAAATAATACGTGGGTTGGTTTTAACCCGACTACGATCAGTTTAAAATACAATTCTCGGCTAGATTAACCTGAACGCAAGCAAAACCACGAGTAGTAGCTAGTACAGTATAGCTTCACAAACCCGGACACATAAGTTTTTCGATGTTTTTGGGCCCCAAAACAATTTTCCACCCCTAAATATACCCTCTAAAATGATCCGATAGGGCCATTTTAAATAGGCTTTGTGTGGTGATGGATTCCAATATGGGGGCCTAATTTCGTTAAAACTCCTTCGAAGGGTTATTGCCCGCACACATATACATTTATATATATATAGCGGCCCAGTCCGGCTTCGCCCGGGTGTAAATGTAATATATAGGATATAAAAGATGAGAACCATTATCATTAAATTCTCAACGTGTATTGAATTTGCGCGAATTCAATCGCTTTTATTTGTGAATGTTCAAAAATCGAAGAAAAATCTCATTTCCCAAAAAGAAATTTAAAAAATTCTGTTGATCCGATCGCTACCAAACTTCAGAAGATCACCCGCTGGGCCAATCTAAAGATTGTCTGAAAATTTCATCAAAAATGGTCTACCCGTTTGGAGCCCATAGATTACATATAGTATCGCGAAGTTTTTTGTAGTTATTGATATGTGCTTTAATATTGTAGAACATACTTTTGTTCTATCATCAATAGTTTCCGCAGCGCATGCGACGAAAGATGTTTTATGGCATTTTTTTACACCCTGGGTTACGTTACTAAAGTTTTAGTAAGGATCCCTAGTATTTTATAGCAATAAATATAGCCTATGTTACTCAGGGTGAATGTAGCTTTCTAATGGTGAAAGAATATTTTAAATCGGCACAGTAGTTTTTGAGTTTATTCATTACAAACATACACACACACAAAAATACATATCTTTCCTCTTTATAATATTAGTATGATAATATAGCGCGAGTTTGTATAGTTTTTCAAGTCTCCATTTGCATTTAACTTCAAAACCTTTTAGAACCGTGGCGCGTATTATACTGTATCTACCTATATCTGTAAAAATGCATTTCAATTTGTATCGTTTAACTTACCCCAATGCAAGGCAGCGCTCGAGGGGTACGCGCTTAAGTGTATGTAAGCTACACGCATTATATGCAAGGAATGTAGTGATAATATGTCATAAGTATAGCCACCCCAAGTTCGAGAAGGAATAGATAAATTCCATATGATGTGATTTCTGTGGTATTGGGAAATGGACTGTGTACGACCTACGTTATGTCTCAGTACTACATCATCGATTGAGTAGCTCCCCTTGTCTGACATTCGGGAAATTGAACTTCCCGTTGGGCTATCTTTTCATACCACATAAAATATAAAATATAGTATCTATATCTGTGCCCAAAACTCAAAAACGCTTATGTCGAATGTCCGATATTTTTGGAAGTAAAGATTAAAATGACGGTTTGTCAGCTGTTCAATATACCGCCTTTTTCACCCGCGTGGTAGTTGGATTAATGTGTGCATGTAAAATGCACTTATAACTAGAGTTGGGTAACTCAGATCTGAACCGGTTCAAAGAGCCGACTCCGACAGAAGATCCGTGAGAGCCGACTCACTTTTTTTGAGCCGACGGATCAACGGATCCGCATAACTCAGTGAAACACTTAACACACAGAAGCACATTTTACACTTACATGTCAGTTCTTGCTTTGATGCATCTGTCAGCTCAAATGACTCATGCATCACATGTTTGGCTATGCATTCTTGATTCTATACGGGTCTGAACTAGGTAACTCAGTGGCAGACTGCAGTAACATATTCAGAACTCGGCTCTTTTTGAACCGGTTCAGTGAGCCGGCTCACATACGGGATCCAGATGCAAAGATGCAGATCACTAAAAAGACCCGTTTTTTCCATCTCTTTCAGTTAACTCAAGCTTTGAAGATCTTTAATTTCTATGAAAAAGCTTTGTTGCTTACAAAATAAACTAGAAATATATATCTTTCTGCTCATAAGACTTTTAGTCATTTTTTTTACAGTTTATTTAATCTAAATAAATATTTTTGTACTGAAAAAATTGAGCAGGTCCAATTTGTCACTAATTTTAACATAAGTTTGTAAAGAAAAAACTTCAAACTCAGAATGCGAGTTGAATATCCTTGTAGTCTATCCTTCATGACTTAAATCCCGCTGTTGGTAAATTTTTTTTTGGGAGAGTGGTACTATAGTGAGATGTTTACACATCAAATTTCGACATAAGCAGTTTTGCCTTTTCACCACTGATTATGTAATGTCCGTACGTTGAGAAATATGATAACTTGGTTGCGTTGATCCTTGTTGCTCTCGTGGATTCTAATCGCACATCGAAAGGCCGCCAAAACCGAACGGACCAGTCTAGTGAATCTTGCACGTCTGTTGCTGCTGCAGTTGGCGATTCCTTCGCGAAGAAGTCGAAAAAAAGAAAAACATACTCAATCTGAATTTATTTCATCTCGGGGAAAACATCGGCGGAGATGTTTTTTGCAATTTATGGCATGTACAGCAACGGTTTTCAATTTGCTGAGTTAGATGAAAATAAAAAGGAAAAAAATATTGTTTTGCTTCAGCGGATTTGCTATTATTTGTGGGAACTAACCAAAGTTATGATACACAGATCACCTCGTTAATGAATGACTACCTGGAAGATCGTTCTATTATTAACCACGCAATATCCACTGCATGACGTCATCCCCCCATTGCTATGCAACGAAACGAGGTCGCCTTTGTATCTAATAACTTGGGAACTAATAAAAAACGTAAAAATATGAAAACAGTTTCCTCGTGAAGCCAGATAGATGATTTCGATGAAATAATTAATAATAATAATGCGTTTAACGTCCGTTTCTCGACTTTATGTCATAACAGACGCCATTCGCACCATTACTATTTTTCATCTACCACTTCCCGTTATTTTCTACATTTTTTACAACTTCAACTTATGTAATAGCAATGGGCGAATGAAGGAATTATAGGAAATTAGGATAAGGTAGGTAATTTTTGAACTAGGAGTTTGATAGGTAATCAGCCATGGCCTCAAATAAGAAACCATCTCGATATTTATCTGGAATTAATTGAGGGAAACCATGGAAAACCTCAATCAAGATGGCCGGTACAGGAATTACTGTTTCTTGGCGAGAGGCGGTAGGAAAAAGTCCCAGCCACATCTACCCCATGTTCGACTGTTTTTTGAACACATCTACTCGACCGGGGTGGGGGTGGGTTTTACATAAAAGAGTTGCGAGTAGGTACAATCTATACTACATGGATGAAGTCGCGGGTAAACCAAAATGTTATATTTATGAACGCCACTGTCTCAATATTACATACGAATACGCTGAAATGTGTTTGGAATAGAGATAACTTCCTGCTGTTCTATCCGACGCGCGATTTCCCCCTTCGAAGTGCGTTTTAATATTCACGTATCTGTCTTTATTTAGCCCCTGTTTGTGCCATTTAAATCTGTATCTACCATGTTTAGTCCTATAAAAAGCATCAAGTCTTTAAATTTATATGCCCTTACTTCAGTTATGTCACTCTTTGGTGAAAAATTTCATATTTTTTTATTAAAACTTTCTCTAACGCTAATATCCTGAATACAGTTAAATCCTCGTACGATGCTCCTCAAGAGATTTGAATTAGAGATGAGAAAAACGGGTCTTTTCAGTGATCTGCATCTTTGCATCTGGATCCCGTACGTGAGCCGGCTCACTGAACCGGTTCAAAAAGAGCCGAGTTCTGAATTTGTTACTGCAGTCTGCCACTGAGTTACCTAGTTCAGTCAATCATATCCCGACCTGTATAGAATCAAGAATGCATAGCCAAACATGTGATGTATGAGTCATTTGAGCTGACAGATGTATCAAAACGAGAACTGATACGTAAGTGTAAAATGTGCTTCTGTGGGTGAAGTGTTTCACTGAGTTATGCGAATCCGTTGATCCGTCGGCTCAAAAAAAGTGAGTCGGCTCTCACGGATCTTCTGTCGGAGTCGGCTCTTTGAACCGATTCAGATCTGAGTTACCCAACTCTAATTTGAATTTAAAACATATTGAACATGTTTCCAGCACTTGATGTAGCATTTATTAATAGGATATCGATTTTACTAAGACTTCTTTATGAATTTCATGAAGAATTTCGTAACTTAAGAAAAATAATGGTCAATATTTTTATTTAAGGTTATACTACCTAGACGCGTCGAAAAAATAAGCTTTTTTTGTGAATTTTTTTCTCGAGTTCTAGGAGGTGGATCAAAAAAAAAATTTAGGGCATTATTACACATAGGTATATCAAATTTTTTAGAAAATATTTTTTATTTATATATATAACAAAATGGCGTCGTGGCAGTATAAAAAACAAAAAAAATTTTCGGAGAAAATCGGTGGACACCGTATCTCGTTCAATTTTTGTCCGATTGATTTGAAATTTTAACTGCAACTTCTTAGATAGTTTTTCCATAGAAGTAGAGACGATTTGAAATTTTGTTTGAAAATTCACAAATTTGAATGAGTTTAAACTTTTTTTTTCTTTTTTAGCAAAGACTCGAGCTTAAATTGTTAACTGCAAGCGTAATAATTTTTCAATCATAAAAATCGTGTGTATTTCTATGGAAAAGCTATCTAAGAAGTTGCAGTTAAAATTTCAAGTCAATCGGACAAAAATTGAACGAGATACGGTGTCAGCCGATTTTCTCCAAAAAAAATTTTTCGAAAGTTATTTTCCAAAAATTAGAGTGATGTGAAACATTCAAGAAATTTTGGTCCCGCCGTCCGACCGACAGCAACAGTGCATGTGCCATAAATGGCAAATACAGTAATAATTAAAAACAATTAATTTTTTGTTACAGTGCAACATGGGCACGGTTCGCCCGGCACCGTTGTGGAACATGTCCCCTACTGGGAGCAGCCGTTCTCGCAGCCTTATTTCGACAATTCAACACGTCGCGAAATGACAACTACAGTCGGACAGACAGCATACCTCCATTGCCGTGTCCGAAATCTTGGAGATAGAGCGGTAAGCGAAAGCATACTTGTTATATACATGTGTTTCCTAAATAATGCTGATCACTTCAAAAATGTGATTTCTTAGTGCAATCAAAAAAAAAATGCAGCCGCAATGAGGCGACAGCTTCATTCCAACTTCAAAAACATTGACATTTGACATATTAATGCAGAAAGGATTGTCAAGTAATTTGATTTGACAATGACCCTAGATTGTGATAATATAATTACAGTTTTAATACATGCTAGAACAGTCTAATGTCGTATTCAATCTCACTGTCATGTACAACCAGCGTTGCCAGACGTCCCGATTTTGGCGGGATGTCCCGATTTTTAAATCAAAATTAAATGTCCCGCGCAGGACAGGCTCAGTCCCGCTTTTCGGGGATAACTCGACCGTGCGTAAATAATTAATTATTCTCTTATTGTAAGTTGCAATTTGTAACACTCACTCTTCAGACTATTGTTTGAAACGCCATATTTTTCTAATGATTAAAACTTTTTTTATTTTGATTTCTGTTTTTTTTATTTTTTTTATTCAGAAGACGAATAAGACTCAACTATTTAACGATAGGGTAAATCTGATTTAAAATATCATATTTTTATTAAAATACAATTTCTATGGCTATTTTTGCTATTTATTGTCACGTAAACTTAATTTGAACTCAAATAAAAAGATAAATATTTAAAAACTTCTGATTATATACGTTTTTTTAATATGACTTGGCAAAAAAAAAATCTGGCAACGCTGTGGACAACATTAGAATGTATTCACACAAAAACAAATGCTTGATCTTCACAGAAAAAAATCGTTTTTTAAGTCAACTTTTGATTAAAATGCGTAGGAAAAAGTCGTTTCGAAGTAAAAATTATGCAAAAATTTATGTTAAACACACGTATACATCGGCTTAGAAAAAATTAAATTTTAATCGATCAATTATTTTTCGAACAGAATCGGATTAAAATTCTACAATGCTTTTCTTATTAAGAAAAATGTGTGTTCACAATCTAAGGTCATTGTTAAATCAAATTATTTGGCAATCCTTTCTACAAGCCAGCATTATAGAGAAATGAAACAAAATTTGTGTTAACACGTGCAATGACGCGGGTAACGACTTTGCGTGGTTCCATAATATGGTTTCGCGTATAAAAATTAACAAAACGATGCTTGTCAGTTACCTATTTTCTATTGGTACATTTTCAGAACAAAAGGCAGTTGATTTTTTTTTATTTTTAAAATAGTTCAAAAGCTGTTAAGTGTAGAAAAAAAATTACAAAACTTTCTTGTAAAAATAAAAAGAAAGTATTACAAACCGATATGAAAAAAATACCATTATAACATACAAAGTAACATTAAAGCGCATATATCTTCTGCGCATGCGCCGATTTTCCCTAAAAATAATAAGGCTCTTCATATTTATATATATTTACATATCTTTGAGCATTAAAAAAAACATTCCTTCGAGCCGGATTTGAACCAGCGACCTATGGATGTCCATATATTAATATTCCTCTACAGTCCACCGCTCTACCAACTGAGCTATCGAAGGTACGTTTGGTTGCACGATAATCACAAAACACTTTCACAATTAAAAAAAAAGAAAGTATCAAATGTAAACATGAATAGCAAAATATTTTTTTTAATCAGTCTTGACCCTTATAACCCTCGTCCACACACGGCCTGCATTTAGTTCGCTTCAGCAACAGCCTGCACTATGAGCTCGTTTGTATCTATCTACGCGTCTATATATTTACTCATTCACCCATCTATTCATCTACCGACCGATCCATTCATCCACTTTTCAACCCATCTATCCATCTGCCGGAAATATTTTTTATCGGGTGTTCTTGTGGCATTTTAGTTTATATGGTATAGTTCACATTTATTCGACACGATTAAAATTCGTCTCCGGCAGGTTTAAAGAAGTCCTAAGATGTGTTTAAGAGGAGAATTGATTTGTCCAGATCCATAGGAAAAGCTATTTTTTTATACCCTAAGCACAAAGTTAAGTAGTTTCGGAATTTGCTTTCTACGTAACGTATTTTCAAAACTCTCTGCGTTTTCGGCACGGGTTAAACTGTATAAATTGAGCTGAAATTTTAAGCTAACAATTTTTTTAATATAGAGAACCATTTCATGGGAGTAGCAACTCAAAAAATTTGAAAAAAAATTGGTTTATACAAATAAGGGCCAGTCTAATAGACTGGTCCTTATTTAATAATGTAAACACTGCTGTTGGTTACTGTTGTTAGTAAATTTAAAGTTGCAGCGGCTGAGAAACGAAACATGTGTTCCTTAACCGTCGCAGAGAAACAAAAAATCATTAAATATGTAGATGAGAATCCTGCAAAGAAAAAAATAGACATCGCTAGAGTTCGCAATTACACATTGGCCACAATTTTGAAGTTTAAAGATAATAAGTTTTCAGAAGAAAATGGGTTTTCTTACCTTGTTAAAACGAATCTTAGGCCAACCTAACCTCTATATAACAAACTTAATTATAACGAATAACTTAGTATAACGAATATTTTCCAATTTCCATCAGATTTGTTATATCAACGTTGTGCTGTATTTCCTTTTTTTTTTGTCACTTTTTTCATTCAGTTTTTGTTTCACATCACAACAAAATACTTCATCGTCGTCTATCACGTAGGGTCGCCTATTTCTGAAATGAGCTCGAGCCAACAAACGGACTGGAATTATATCGTGTAGTGTAACCAGGAGACATTCGGCACTCGATAAAAAATCGTTCCGGCGTCCGGCTAGTGTGAACAGGCTCTTACCAACCAAAATATGTGTTTTTATCTCAAGGACGTAACAATGCAATTCATATAATAAACAAAAACATATTACACTTTTTTTAAGATCGCGAACTGTCAGGGTTATCTATAGACACACTATTAATTCATATTTTGAATTTATTGTTACTTTTTATCATAAATTAAAAATCCAATTAAAATTTTCACCAGTTCCCCCGTTAATCCGTCACTAAGCGTTAGTTAGGACCTGGAAACAAGGAAGCGACGCCTAGAGGGCGCGATTAAAAATGTGACACTGAATAAAGAATTTTTTGCACACCCTGCTATAAAATAGCTACCTTACATGTCTATATAGCGCAGCGTTGCCAGATTTTTTTTTTGCCAAGTCGGGATTTTGGAACTTTATGAGTGAAAAAAAGCGGGATTCTTTCGTCGAAAGCGGGACATAGTAAAAAAACGTATATAATCAGAAGTTTTGAAATATTTATCTTTTTATTTGAGTTCAAATTACGTTTACGTGACAATAGATAGCAAAAGTAGCCATAGAAAATGTATTTTAATAAAAATATGATATCTTAAATCAGATTTACCCTATCGTTAAATAGTTGAGTCTTATTCGTCTTCTGAATAAAAAAAACAGAAATCAAAATCAAAAAAGTTGTATTCATTAGAAAAATATGGCGTTTCAAACAATAGTTTGAGGAGTGAGTGTTCCAAATTGCAACTTAAAATAAGAGAATAATTATTTACGCACGGTCGAGTTATCCCCGAAAAGCGGGACTGAGCCTGTCCCGCGCGGGACATTTAATTTTGATTTAAAAATCGGGCCGTCTGGCAACGCTGGTATAGCGGTAATAAAACTATTCATTTCATACGATTTTACCAATCCAGTAGTTATATCTCTGTCAGATGCCATTTAAATCCATATGAGTGACAGAGAAGAAAAGTAGACTTTGTCTTCCTTAAACAGTCCCCAATATGTAATATATCGTGCGTGATTATTTTATGACTTGTGTGACTATTAAAAGTCGCTGAGCGCTCGTTTTACCATAATGTCAGAATGTGTCAAAAAATAATAATTCACGCACTTGATGAATAAGGTGACCTCGTTCCGTTGAATACGTAGTAGTGGTGGGACGTCATTCAGTGGACTATGAATTGAGGATTGCGTGATTGATAAAAATATTGAACGATCTTCCAGCTGACGTCATTCATTAACGAGATAACCTGTATATCTAATGACTGGCGCGTAATCAGAATCCTAGGTACGACACTGATTTTAAACGGTGACATACAAGTTTGTTCAAGAATTTTAGATTGTATATTACTGAGGACTTTTGTAAATGTTTGCATTGATCATGGCTAGCCGACTGTGTCAATAAATAAACGACCTTGAATATTGCAGTCAGTTGTTCTCTTTTATAATTTTTGAAGAGTGTTCTAAAATACGGGTCTCATTTACAACCCGCGTAAATGAAATAGCTGGTACGACAACGTTATTTTACTTTACGAACTAGTGCGAAATGGGTTATTTTACTATCGCTATACAGGCAGGAAAGGCGGCTATTTTATAGGGAGGTGTGCAAAAAAAGTTTTTTAATTACGTTTTTGAATAATTAAAATACAAAAAAGTAACAGTTTAATTTTGGTAAATACGTGATTAAATTACGTTCTTATTTAACTATAACATTTCATTATAAGAGATATTATGTCCACTAATTAAAAATGTTTGTAATAAACTTCGTAAAAAATATTTTTAGTTAGTTATATTTCTTCTCTGAAAGTTTTTACTACATTAATTTAGGGTATAATATTTTAATTAAACAGATTTCATCAAAATCCCAAATGGCTTAATTTGTAAGATATTTACTGGTCGTTTTTTTTCCCTACATATAGCTGTTAAGCCCAGTGTTGCCCGCGTCCATACTATAAAATGACCAATGTCTAAATAAAGCTAGATATATATGTTCACGGTTACACATATCTGTAACATCAAAATTAACAGGATGAAGTTGCTCGCAGAATAGAGGCTACCAACAGAATAGAGTTAGTGAACTATTGTCTTACTTTAGTGGACATGTCTTCGCCATATATCGTTCAGCTCACTTAATGAGGATCATGTTCGCATGCGGGGATAGCGTCTAATATCTATATTTAAGCTAATCTCACGTCAGTCCTTTTATAATTTTATTTCAATAAGTTATTTGCATGCAAATTAAGCTTCGGTTTTCAATCACGCCAAAGAAGTATAACTTTTAACGCACACGCAGCTATTTTTTAACTGTTATTTGTAAACAGTTCGCCGACGTAACGTCTCGAGTATATATTGCGTCGACGCCTTCGCTTTTTCCACCTTCTTAATATTTAAGTTTGTCGGCATTATCTTTTCGGTAAAGAGGGCTTTGGCCAACCGCGTCGCGCCGCCCTCACCTCATAATAACTCGAAGAACGTCGCGTGAAAATTACGACGCGCCGGGAAATAAATATGTCATGTTTTTGTCATGCCACATAATTTATCGTTGTAAATTTACAAATTGTACTTCCCAATTCTCGCTGCACGGTTTTCTGCCCCATTGCTAATATACAGGTGGTTTCAAGAAAATCACAATTTATGAATTTGTTACAGACTGATATAAGTATACAAAAGACCTGACTTTATACATTACTAGCCACTCCCCGAGGCTCCGCCCGCGATTGTAATGATACACGGCAACAACAGTTGTGGAATCTTCATCAAGCTACATTTTCAGTTCATAGAAACTGTATTTTAAAAATTAGAGTGTGTTAATCATTGACAGCCCTATACTTCCCCCCTTTCCACCGAGCTGGGTAGAGTAGTGGTGACAGCACTAGACTCACATTCGGGAGGTCCGGGTTCGAATCCCGGCGGGAGCAGATGTGGCTGGGACTTTTTCCTGTACCGGCCATCTTGATTGAGGTTTTCCATGGTTTCCCTCAATTAATTCCAGAGAAATATCGAGATGGTTCCTTATTTGAGGCCATGGCCGATTACCTATCAAACTCCTAGTTCAAAAACCTACCTTATCCTAATTTCCTATAATTCCTTCATTCGCCCATTGCTATTACATAAGTTGAAGTTTTAAAAATGTAGAAAAATAACGGGAAGTGTGGTAGATGGAAAATAGTAATGGTGCGAATGGCGTCTGTTATGACATAAAGTCGAGAAACGGACGTTAATCGCATTATTATTATTATATTATTACTTCTCCCCTTTCCACACTTAGAAGACTATACTCTACTCAACAAAAGAAACATGTCTGCCAAATTTCAAGTCTGGAGGTGTAAATAGTTCCGGAAGGTATCGTGATGACCTGCCAGTTGACATTAATCCCCTATTTCACCCCCTTTAAGTTTTTATTTTGAGACAAAAGGTAGTCTATGTCCTTCTTCAGGATGCAATCTATCTCCATGTCAAATTTTATCGAAATTGGTTCAGCGGTGAAAGCGTAACAAACAAACTCACATGCGCATTTATTAGTTAGGATTAGAGCATAACTAGAAGTCTGGTTTAGCTCCGTTTGGATTTGTAGGTTTGTAGAAATATGCTCTCGAGAAATTTCGAACTGTGGTCGCAAAATTCATTTTACTACTGTTTTTATTAGCTGTGATTAAGCATTAAGCTTCACAAAATTTGGCTTGCTGCTTAAAAATTTCATAAAAACACGTTACGACTACATATAGGTATTTATATAGAAATGGTGAAAATCAATCAAATTAAATTAAATAACCTTGTAATAAAATAATGAAATAAAATATAGCTTATAGCACTTTTGAAATTATAAGAAATATTTCAAAAATAAATTCATCAAAATTCGTCAAATAGTTTTTTAGTTAAATCCGTCCGAACACACAAACACATAATATATAAAGAATAGTATGGATGCTAGAGTTTAGGTAAAGTAGTATTGTTTTATAAAAAGAGTAGCGAGAAAGAGATGGTAGATTAAAGACGCTCAACATACAATCTCTATCTCTCTCTCTTGCCACTTTTTTTATAAAACAAGACCATTCCAAATACCGAATATTACAAATTAGTCACAAAACACCACACCACTAGGGCACTAGTATGATGAAGAAAAGCCTTAACAGTTAGCTGTTTTATGGTTATTTTTTTAATGTTCAGTTGTCTTCACGTCAAAAATTCCATTCATCATCAAGAAATTCATATAATATTTAACAAACTACGGGTCCGGCTGTATTGAATCAGATTTTGTGGTGTGTTATTTATTTATTTTTTGTAAAAAATATATTTTCATTTTTATTTTTTGACAATAAAATTAGGAGGTTATTAATGGATCATTCTGTAATTTAACATGCTTGTATTTCGGCGAGTACAACATAGGTCAGGTGTGGACAACCTTTTTCGGCTCGCTGACCGCGTTGCTAATTTGAAAATATTCCGTTGACCAATCGAATTGGAGCACAATATGTCGTTTTACAATTCAATATTTGATGTTAATGTTTAAAAATAAACTAGAAATATGTACCATTCTTCCCATGTGACTTTTAGCCAAGTTTTTAAAGAATATTTGATGTAAAAAACGATTTAAAATCAAATAAAAACGAGAAAATTAGCATGTCACTATGCAGTGTCGTAGTCCCAAATCCGTTCGCTACAAGACGCGAGACAAAATAGCCAAACCTGAGTGAATGTTCTTTCCAAGCTCAGACGTTTCATTTTTCGTTCATTCGGTGTGCAAATGAATGATGCCGAATGCCGTACGAATGAGTACGTGCAGTGGGTCTAAAAGGCTCGGAAGTTAGATGCAAACCGAGGCTTGCGCAGGTACAGTCGATTGAAAAACTACAAACTTGCGCTATATTAATATTTTTAATTTTTCTTTAATCTAAAGGTCTAATTCCTTGCATAAAATCATCCAAAAAATTATGTTTCGTGCTTGTCTACGCAAAACTGTATTAGGCATCTTGATAACTATCAAAGAAACAACTTAACAATAGCGTACTGGACTGTACTTTATAGCAGGAAAGCGACAATTGACAAGACAACCAGCGATAACCAATTTCCACGTTCTGTGCCGGTAACTGGGAAATGGTGGGAGTCTTTCTTTCCCATAAAACAACCAGGACGGCTCTAAAATATGTATTTGCGACGCTTTTTGTGACTAACTTCAGAACCTTTTAGAACCGTGGCGCGTATTATACCTAGCGTTGCTGGATCGGTTCATTAATGAATTCATTCGTCACTATTGTTTCATTTTGTGTTCAGACGTTTCACTTCGAGTGACAAATGCTGAATGAAAGACAGAAATGAACAAAAAATAAACCGTCTAATATCACCTTTACACCGAGCTGGGTAGAGTAATGGTGACAGCACTAGACTCGCATTCGGGAGGTCCGGGTTCGAATCCCAGCGGGAGCAGATGTGGCTGGGACTTTTTCCTACTGCCTCTCGCCGAGAAACGGTAATTCCTATACCGGCCATCTTGATTGAGGTTTTCCATCATGGTTTCCCTCAATTAATTCCAGATAAATATCGAGATGGTTCCTTATTTGAGGCCATGGCCGATTACCCATCAAACTCATAGTTCAAAAATTACCTACCTTATCCTAATTTTCTATAATTCCTTCATTCGCCCATTGCTATTACATAAGTTGAAGTTTTAAAAATGTAGAAAAATAACGGGAAGTGTGGTAGATGGAAAATAGTAATAGTGCGAATGGCCTCTGTTATGACATAAAGTCGAGAAACGGACGTTAAACGCATTATTATTATTATTATAATATCACCTTTACGGAAAATGACCAGTGGGTCGTAGATTGTCCATACCTGTCAGGTAGGTACCTATTCTACATACGGCCTATAAACCATGTTGTAATGCGGCCCGTGAACCGAGAATGTGAGTAATTGATCACATTTTAAATTTCTTCATAAATCACTGCATAAGTTTTTCACGTTATAAATTGGTTTTTCGTGTTTACCGACACGCCTAAACTGAACGCACAATATGACGTTACGGATATTCTAAATACGTGCCTTCACTTATTTTAAGCTTCGTATATACGCAATCTGGTGTACTGGATTCGTATTTCTTCCGATCCGATCCGATTAATGTTCCGATGTCGTGAGAACCTACACTTGTCCCGATCGGGAGACAGTTGCAGTTGTGTCTAGGGATGGCAGAAGTGCCAAAAAGTATCGCTATCGGTACCGATATATTTTTTTAAAAATATCGATATATCGGTACAATTTTGGAGAGAACATTGGCACTCGAAGCAATTTGGTATACATATTGACTAGCTTAATATAATCTTAAATAGCAATTAACAGACATTATTTCAGATAAATCAAGTATTAAATAATTATCTGAAATCAAAAACAACGATAAGATTTTTTTTTGTTCATTAATCAAACGTCTAATGCATTTAGGAGCAGATAATTTTAAAGATTAATCGAACAATTAATAAATCCAGGGATGGCGAACCTATGGCATGCGTGCAAGAGGTGACATTCGATAGAAAATTGTTGGTACAGCATGAATTGAAGTGTAAATCGATATAATTAAAAATATTCTAGATGTTGTAGAAATGAAATGAAATATTGCATGAATTTTTTCTGTTTTATTGTTCAAAAATCGAAAAATCTGGTGAAATAGAAAAGTGTTTTACATGTGCTTTATTCACTGTTGTTGTTTTTGGAACGCACTTAAAAGTATGTTCCAAAAATATATATGCAAAAACACATATTTCTTTTAAATGGAGTATTCGATATTTTCGGAATAATTAAACCGCCATAGTCAGTCGCGGTAGTACATACAAGTGTTGCTACTGGGAAAAAATATCGGTTTTCGATACTCAGAATTTTATATCGATATATCGAAATATTAAATATCGCCTATAAATATCGATATATCAAATAAAAAATATCGATATATCGATATTTTTTCGACATCCCTAATTTAAAACATCTGCCCCCGCCGGGATTCGACCCGGTACCTCCCCGAATGCGAGTCTAGTGCTCTCACCACTACGCTACCTCGCTTGTAAATGTTTGAGGATATAAGCTTTATAGCGTTATCAAGTACTTGTTCTAATTATCTTTTATATATTATAATATTTTAACATAAATTAAATATTTAAGTTCGGCTCTGTTGATTAATTAGTTATGTAAGTTTCTTTCATTTGCGTAATAGTCGTCAATACATTTTGTCACTATAAATTTTTAATCAATTTAGTGTCTCTGAACTGAAAAGAATATACGTTCTTATAATAAATAGTTCTACAAAAAAAAAACCTGAAATTGAAATTGTTTTAAATAAATTTTTAGTGTCATTCAAACTGTTCGAATTATTGGACCCAGCACTTTTTATACTTCCTTAATCCATCCCGAGCAGTTTCGGCTCAGCTTTATAATTAATTATGTTTTCAGGTATCGTGGATCAGAAAGCGTGATCTGCACATATTAACGGTAGGAATTCTGACGTACACAAACGACCAAAGGTTCCAGTCGCTACATTCAGATGGAACCGACGAATGGACGCTGAAGATCAGCTCGCCACAGACCCGAGACACGGGGATCTACGAGTGTCAAGTCAGCACAGAGCCTAAAATATCACAAGCTTTTAAACTTAATGTCGTAGGTCAGTACCATTAATTTAAAGCAAACCCTCAGAACTATCCCTTAGAATTTAGATTAATAAACCATGCCTAATTCTCCACTTATGAGTGATAATTAAGGTTGTTGTCGTGGTTAAGGCACACCGTCAGAAAATTCTTAATTTTTGTATACTTATTAAGGACATGATAATACAATTACTCTGACAATTTTAAGTCGATCGACCGTATATAATCCGAGAAAAATTCAATTAAAAATTGGATAATTAACATTGATTGTATATACGATCTCTGTAGTTCAGAACCAGTTTCTTATTTATAAAAAAAGAACTAACTGTCAGAAACTTTCCAAAAACTGACAGTCTTTCAATGCATTTGTTATGAGTTTAAAAAAAAAAAGAAAAATTTTTTGACCGTCTAATTATTTATAAATAACGGTTTAAAGTTCATCAATTTATAGAAAAGTATACATGCATATGAATACTGTATGGGTTACGTTTCCACGGGTACAGTCTTGCGTACAAATTATGAATCACTTAGCTACAAGCTAGTATACTTTTGTGGCGCGTATAATCTATAACTTTTTGACAATATTGTACTACGACAACTACCTTAATTGCACACACCGCTGCGGGTGTGCTCTATTATTGCTTTACGCGCCAGAGCTGCGTTTTGTTCATACAAGAAGTTATTTTTAAATTTTGGTCAAAATGTCTAGAAAAATGTTAAATATACACGGTTTAAAAAACATATTGTTTTAATTGATCAGCTATTTTTTGAGCAGAATTGATTTAAAATTCTGATTTTCTTAAGAAAAAATACGTATCGTCCCAATTCTCAAACTTTTCTGGGTCACCGATCCCTTAAAGAAGAAGAAAAATATCCTACGCTCGCCGTAGTACATAATAGTTAATTTTATAAGAGTTAATTTATTTAGAATTTATAATAGTTAATTTTATATTGTTGCCTCAAATATATTTTTTAAGTCTTAAAACATGCAATTTGCAAACACCTGGCTAAATTTTAGACCCGATTAAAGGATCTGGCTTTTTATTTTCCAACTCCTTAAATACAAAATTTCAAAGTATTAAAAATTTCAAAATGCCTCAAGGATTTTTTTTTTGGCCAAAAATTTCGAAATTTAAAAACTTAGGCTCAATTAAGCCCCGCTACCCTTTCAGCCAGGTCTGTGTTAGAGTTGGGTAACTCAGATCTGAACCGGTTCAAAGAGCCGACTCCAACAGAAGATCCGTGAGAGCCGACTCCCTTTTTTTTGAGCCGACGGATCAACGGATCCGCATAACTCATTGAAACACTTAACACACAGAAACACATTTTACACTTACGTATCAGTTCTCGCTTTGATGCATCTGTCAGCTCAAATGACTCATGCATCACATATTTGGCTATGCATTCTTGATTCTATACAGGTCGTAATATGATTGACTGAATTAGGTAACTCAGTGGCAGACTGCAGTAACATATTCAGAACTCGGCTCTTTTTGAACCGGTTCAGTGAGCGGGCTCACATACAGGATCCAGATGCAAAGATGCAGATCACTAAAAAGACCCGTTTTTCCCATCTCTAGGATATTACTAAAGAGTTATTGTCAGGGGCGTAGCTACCGCCGTATCTGCCGTATCAATTATACGGGCCCCCCGGGCCACGGGGGTCCTCAACGTGCGTAAACAAAAATTCCTAATTTTTTTTCTTCAGAAATGACAAAAGTCAAAAAAAGCAATTTCTTTTCCCGCGTAAAGCGTGCGTTCAAAAGTTGGCAACACCCTACATCGGTTATCTTAGGCTGCGGGATTTCCTCGTTTAAGTCATTTACTTCAACGGAGGAAGGGCCCCCAAACAAATTTTTATACGGGGCCCCGCCAAGGCACGCTACGCTTCTGGTTATTGTACAAATTTTCACAGTGCCTCAAATTCCTACCCAATTATGCATAACAGCTCTTGGGCTAATACTGCTGCTAAAACTTTACTATTTTTCTGTATTTCCAGTTTCGAAAGCAAAAATAATCGGGAATCCTGAGCTTTACATAAAAAGCGGCAGCGACATCAATTTGACGTGCATAGTTCTTCAAACCCCGGATCCACCAAGCTTCATCTATTGGTACCGCGGTGGCAACGTGATCAATTATTCACAACGAGGTGGCATAAGTGTCGTCACCGAGAAACAAACAAGAACGAGCAGATTGCTTATATCGCGAGCGTTGCCAGACGACAGCGGCAACTACACTTGCTCACCGTCAAGCAGCGATTCGGCCAGTGTCCTTGTGCACGTGCTGAACGGGGAACACCCTGCTGCCATGCAACACGGCAACAGTAGCAGCAATAGTGATGCTATCTATCATAAACTAAACACACTACTGTTTGTAATTATACTATTGGTCTCTAGGTGACTTACAACGCCGCGCCACGAACTGACAACAAAGTCACCATAAAATTCGTATTTTCTGTGTGAATTTATTAGTGAATTAACCAATAACGGACCTTTTGTGTAATTAGTTTCATGAGCAAGGCCAATTTCATAGTCTGTACATAACGATACAATAATTTCCACACAGTGGGCAGAAATTTCAATGTTATGTATACCATATTTATTATCTCGACTTCAACGCAGTATATAATAATTTCGACAACTCTGCTATTTTTTTAACTTTGCATTTTTTTCTATTTCTTATTTTCAAATAAATAACATTTTTTTTATTTGACTCACAAAGTTATAATTTACGTAAATTATCTACTATGTATAACGGCTGCTACGTTAATCAACGTAGCTGGGAGTACTTCATGTATCAATTTTGAATACTACTTCAATCGCGACTGCTACTTAAATCAACGTAGCACAACTACTAAGTCAATTAACGTAAATTAACGTAAATATAATAAGCAACAAATAACATACCTGGACTAACGTATTTATCAACCTAGTTACGTAATTCGACGTAGCATGACTAAAACGATAATCAGTATAAATCAGCGTAGCGCGTCTACTACGTCAATTAACGTAGCTCATTTTTATTACGTTAATCAGCAAGCAACGTAACTGAACTACTACATTTATCAACCTAGCTACGTAAATCAACGTAGCGCAACTAAAACATTAATTAACGTTAATCAGTCTAGCGCGTATACTACTTCAATTAACGTAACTCAGTTTTATTACGTTAATCAGCATGCAACTAAACTACAACATGTGCTAACTTGGTTACGTAAATCGACGTAGCTCGATTAATATATTAATTAACAGAGTTCAGAAACTACGTTATTGTTATAGCGCAACTGCAACTTTAATTAGCGTATTGCGTCTGCTACGTCAATTAACGTAGTTCAGTACAACGTTAATC
Organism: Venustoraphidia nigricollis; assembly: GCA_034508555.1. Lineage (NCBI taxonomy): Eukaryota > Metazoa > Arthropoda > Insecta > Raphidioptera > Raphidiidae > Venustoraphidia > Venustoraphidia nigricollis. The sequence goes on from JAVRKA010000008.1 coordinate 10,363,977, forward strand.
AGCAATTAACATATCTGGACTACTATGATTATCAAGCTAGCTATGTAAATCTACGTAGCGCAACTAAAGTGTAAATCAACTTAAATCAGCGTAGTGCGTTTACTACGTCAATTAACGTCGTACAGTTTTATTGTGTTAATCAGCAATCAACATAATTGTACTATTATGTTTATCAAGCTAGTTACGTACTTCGACATAGCCCGACTAATACGTTAAATAACGTGGTTCGAAGACTATTTTATTGACATAGTGCAACTAATGCTTTAATCAGCATAGCGCATTTACTAAGTAAATTGGCGTAGCTCAACGTTGATCAACGTAGCGTGAGTACTACGATAAATAAACGTAATGCGTTGACTAATATAGCTCGTGTACTACACCTGCCTTGCATATTTTCTGTGCATAAGGATAGACCTCATATTAAACATTTGTCCATCTGGAGAGGTCTGCCAAGTATGTAAAAAAAATTGAAAGGCAGACGATAATAATTGTAAATTATTGATACTACTAATCGGTATTAATGTCATCGAGTAATGTTGAGCTGTATTTGAAATCGACAACCAAATATAAATTAGTCTGCCACCCATTTGATGTTTTACATCGTATCATCTGTTAAATTTTATAATTTTTTAGTAGTGTTGTGCAGTAGACTCAGGGGCGTAGCTACCGCCGTATATGCCGTATCAATTATACGGGGCCCCCGGACCACGGGGGCCCCCAACGTGCGTAAGCAAAAATTAATAAAAACTTCCCAATTTTTTTTTATTTCAGAAATGGCAAGTCAAAAAAAGCAATTTCTTTTTTTCCCGCGTAAAGCGTGCGTTCAAAAGTTGGCAACACCCTACATCGGTTATCGCGGGCTGCGGGATTTCCCCGTTTAAGCCATTTACTTCAACGGGGGAAGGGCCCCCAAACATATTTTTATACGAGGCCCCGCCAAGGCACGCTACGCTTCTGAGTAGACTTTTACACATTTAATCCCAATTTTTCTTGCAATAACCGTTTTGAAATTTTTAAATATATATCTAAAAAAAAGATTGAATATTATCTGGCATGGTGTTCAAACTGTTGTGAAATCTTTACGTACTATAAACATCGCATAACATTAAACATTTCTGTCCACAGTGTATTGTACAATTTCGTGAGCAAATAGCAAATGAGTGTATGTGTGTTTTTGAGAGACCAATCATAACTTCGGAACAAACCGATTTCTAAAAGTTTAAACTAAAATCTTGAGAAATTTTCACCATCACGGGCTTACACTGATATGTTAAAATTATGGGTGTTTGATGCCCAGGGCTGGATTTAAAGGAGGTCCCCAAGTGAATAACAAATTCTAGTCCCTCAAAAGAAAAGGTAAAGTTATTTTTAGTGTATTTGCTATAAGGCAACATACACTATTGGCGTTGGTCGGATGGCGGGACCTAGGGGTCGGACCAAAATTTCTCGACGTTTCATAACCTCCTAAACACTTTGGCACCATTTTTGAAAATGTTTATATATATATATGTATATATATATATATATATATATATATATATATATATATATATGTATATATTTATATACGTATATATATATATATATATATATATATATATATATATATATATATATATATATGTGTGCGGGCAATAACTTTCGAAAGAGTTAATTGATTTTAACGAAATTTGGTCCACGTGTTGAAATCCATCACCGCAAGAAGCCTATTTAAAATGGGCGTAATCGGGGCATTTTAAGGGTAGTTTTTAGGGATTGAAAAATGTTTTTGGGCCCCAAAATACCGAAAAAATTCTCAGAATCGTTTCAAAATTGACATTTAACCCTTTAGTAGTAATTAAAAGGTGTCCCTAAAATTTAAATAAAATCGGCCCGACAGGACCGGACTTACAAATTTTATGAAAACACTAGTTTACAAATAGTGAATTATTTACTGAAAGTTGTATATAATTTGGTATAGAGGTTCGATTTATAATAATATTGCAATTAAGAAAAAAAAATGTTATTTTAAGGGGTGTATTAAGGAGTAAAATTTTTTATTTTGCCCAAAAACCAACTTAAGCTCGCAAAATAAAGCCACACTGCCTGTATAAGCAAATACACTATATTGTCGGCAGGGTTTTGGCACTGCGACCCGGGTTTTTTTTCATTATATTATCTAAAAACTCTTTAATGTACTTATAGACAAGTCCCAAGACCCCATCAGGTCAGTAATTATACGAGTTCGTAATTTGAGCGTAAATTTGAGGGCGAAATTGTTTTTATTAAGTCTTAATATCGGAGAGAAAACGTTTTAGAGCGTGCAGTTTATAATAGTTTTATAAAATTGTGAAAAATTTGTTAAAACCCACCGGTTATTGCTTTCTTTGTGTGAAAGGCTAGATGATATTGTAATTTATAGACGCTCGGTAGATGATAGCACAGGAATTATGAGGATATTTGATTAAAAGTAATATGATACAAGATGCCAAACAGTCAATAATTCAAAAGATACAAGAAGTAAAGGATCTAAATAAAAAAAACTCTTTACTAATAGATCTAGAGCCTGTGAGTGCCAGACCTTAGTTACTTTACAAAAACTGAAAGTTTGTTATCGCATGCTTCCAACACAGGTAGGAACGATGGGCTACTATGAACTTTGAGTCATAGTGGCTTTGGCAGGTAACAGGTAGCAAAGGTGTATAAAAGACCGACTTAAAGTCGTCAAATTATAAAGCGTAATTTTCTTACATTTTTGTTCGTAATAATATTAGAAATCATGTCCTCCATTGCCAGACACTTAATATCGTGGCAACCCCTTGCCAGACACCCTTAAACTTCAATAAATCGTAACTGTACTTACGTAAAAGAAGAAAAGCTGAATGTTTTACATGTTACTTGGGTAACTATTAGAAGATGTTTCCTCAGCAGCCAGACAATTTCGACAACTCTAACCCCTAGCCAGACAAACATATAGGGTGTCTGTAGGTGCGAGCGCGAGGCAATATACATATATTGCTATCTGTTGCCTGCCAAAGCCACGATGACCCATAGTTCATAGTAAACTTTCAGCTTTTATAAAAAAACGAAGGTCTAGTTGGACTATAATATAACTAACAAATACTTTAAAGTAAAATATCTAAGTATCATATTTTAGTATCTTCATTTTTGAATACAGGTTTACAATTGAAAGTATCTATACTCTAAATTCAACCGCACACGGCTCGCCGGTTTTGCAATTTAAGTTTAAAACCGGTTTAGGATGCGACTATTGTACAATCGGTTGGCAATCGATTGATGTTCTTTGTCCGCACATAGGCGTGGCTGAATTCGAATTGGTAAAGAGAAACATCGCTTTGCCGCTTCATTAAACGAACCGTACTATGAGTAAATCTTGGTACCTTATAAGACACAAGATGGTGAAAATTACAAATTTTGTCTCAAGTATACGCGTAATTAACTCACATCGATCAGAAAAAGGCCTGACTATGAAAGATACATTACTGCTCCGAAATTTAGACTGATTTAAAAAGAAAATGATAATACAGATATATTTTATATTAAATAAATAAAGGAACGATAGTAACAATATAGAAGAAAAACAATTTTGTCTTAAATGAAAATTTATCAAATTTTATATTGAAATGTGCAATACTAAAATAATATGTGAGATAAATGATTTTACATAATGTAATATAATTATTAAAATAGTTTATACATAATTATAATATTTAAGACGTATGGCCTAGTTATCTTAAGATAGTTATTTATAAAATGAAACAAAAAATGCTGATGTATAAATTGTAAAAAGAACAATATTAAAATAGATTGAATTAAATAAAATGTATACTCACAAGATATAAATTAACAATTGCTTGTTCTTTTAATATTTTTCAGTTCTATTCATGAATACCTAACTACTTATGATTCATAGTTCACAAAAATGAAGCAGGTATTTTCAGTGGCGGATTTACAGAAGAACACATGAGGCCTAGACCCAGGCGCGTCTCCACAACCTATCGACTAATTGATGCAAATGATGTCCAATGCTTGTAACTGTAGAATTATTAAAACACGGTTGGTATGCCATCAACTGGCAAAATAATCACGTGCAAATTCTAATGTCCACCAACAGAAGATCACTGTATTCAACACAAAGGATTTACAAATAAAACTGTGTTCAACACATATTTATTGAACGTGGATTTTATGTAAAGATTTTACGTACTTAAATAAATTGCGTATGAGTGGTACCTTAGCTTACTTCTAATAACAATTTTAATTAGGAATAAGAGACAGGTTTTCTTAATAAAGACTTTAGTTCCAGAGATTTCATAATTTTTTAGAAGAATGCAAACCAGTTATTTTAAATTACCTAGCATTTGTCAAAACTTTAACACAATGTCATCTTATTTGGAAAACGCGTGAGAGGTGTGTTTGTTATATTTTTCAAAATCATAATGACGAGGAGAATATTTTCTTTGGACTTTCCAGAAAAACCCTTGGAAAGGTTCGGTAAAGTGATACTGGTGGCTGGAGTGAATGCGTGACATTTTCCATTAGCATATTGAATTTTAATTGAATGTGAAAAACGTTTGAAAAATATGTTCATCTGCGACAAATAAATTCTTAAAAGCGCAAACCAGTCGTACTATTGATTCACACCTATGATTAATTAGTACACGGCGCTTTGTTCAGACGTGTTATTTGAGTACTAATTAATAGTAGTTCAATTAATTGACGTCCAATGTCTCTACAATAGATTTTTTTTACATTGCAAATTTTATCTACGTTCGTAGATTGGACGGTACCCTATTTAATAGGATCTGCCAGTGACCGAGTGCAATTCGCCTCTTGTAGGCAAGTAGACGAAGCCTGGTTGCGTAGCGATCAGCTGTTTACTATTGCACGGAAGCCGGTGTTGAAAGTTCTTCGAATAGTTCGAATCATATGTTAAGTATGTGACTACAAGTCAGACTAGAAAGCGGCGTTGTTAACATATGCGCAGTAGAGGGAGGACACATGTCTTCTACAAAATTGCTGTAAGGACTCGGTGATGGGGACCTCTGGATTGCATCTAGCGCGCCGCTCATGTTTTTAAATTTTGCCCTTCGACGGCAAATCACATAAAAGAATTTAATTATGACCCTTCCATTTACAATATTTTAAAATACAAAAAATCGAAGCCATCCAGCCACCACCTACCTTGGAAATTAAAAAAAAAGAAATTTTATTGTTCTGCGCATGCGCAGTAAGCAAAATTGGCCGATTTGCACGAATGCGCATGCGCAGATGACTAAAAATACGAAAATTTACGTTTTTCGACCGGCTACCAGGGATTTATAGCTTTTTATGAAAAAAAAAACCAAAAATTTTTTTTCTTTTTTAATTTAAAAAATGCAAATCGGCTGGCGGCCGCCATTAATTAAAATAAATTTATTAATTGTAAGGCGTGGTTTTATTGTAGAAGGGTCTTTACTACCGACTAGACCCCACTTGTTGGCACGCTCGATGTTTCAAAACCGTGCCAACCGTTAGTCTCCGATGCAGACGCCGCTTTTTGCGGCGACCCTTGCGCATCCATGTGCATAAACACGTGCAAGATGCAACTTGCAGCGTCGCAACGCTGAGTTCAACACAGCAGAACACTGATGCCTGATGGCCACTTTTGGACCACGCTCTGTCTATTGCCAGTTGCCACGCAACTCAGAGCCTGTGAAATACAATGCTCTAGAACTTTCTTGTAGATATCATTAAATAAACGTGCCGCAAAAAGTGCGAACGTAAAATAAAATAAAAATAGAAAAGATTAATGAAAAAATGTTGTAGCGACATCGGACGTCAATCAGTTAAACTACCCATTAATTAGTACTTCAATAGCACATTAGAACTAAGCGTCGTGCACTAATTAATCATAGGTGTGAATCAATAATAAAATATTGTTATAATTTAAAAGCTTGTGAGATATTTGGTTAAATAAAAACAGATAATTAAATTTTTTAAGTTTTAATTATTTTTCCAATTTTTTTCTACTCTGAATGTATGTCGTGATAAGTACGTATACAGGAGACTCATTTTACAGCTCTAAAAAAAAAACTTTCAGAATCGACGGGTCGACCACCGTAATAAGGCAGCAAAATTCACGAAGAATCAACCTTGCTCATTAAGAATTGATCTTCCTCACTCAAAGTACAGTTCGATACAAGTTTAAGGATGGAGCGAGATTCAATTGTGACGCCTCCTTATTGGCCTCTAACAATTAAAACACCGAAAAAAATATTTTTTCCTTTACTTTTCTTTACCACCGAAGCGATCTCTGGGACTTGGCGCCTAGGTTATGGACTATGGTACCCCCCTTGCTTGTCCCTAATATATATATACGATTCAATTATTGGACAATTAACAAACCTCCAGCTCCGCATACAATCAAACAAATTAAAAATTAAAATTTTTAATATAATACCTCTTATATGGTTATGGGGGCTGGATAACAAAAAATTGAAACTTCACTCTTTCAGAAGATTTTAAATAAAATGCTCAGTTTGGTACTGAAAAAGATCGCCATACTTGGTGCAAAAAAATAAATTCTGTTTTATTCGGCTTCGTTTAGGGATGTATTAAGGGTTTAAATTTTTTATTTTTAGTTCGCATAAGAATATAATTTATTAGCATATATTGCCGACAAGGTTTGACATTATATTCTTATGTCCATGTTTGAATTTCATGTTACTAAACATGCGTAGTGCGCCGGGCAATCAAAAATTGACTCCAGTCTTACATTGTGCCCGCCTCTCAATATATTTACCCCCTAAGCAGTATACTCCATCCCTAAAATTACTAGATCCATGAGAAAAACCAAGAAATTAACACATCTATAAAAATATTTTTTTTATTACCAATGAGTTACAAGTAATACGATTGTCGATTATTATTTAAATTTTAATACAGTGGACCCCCGGTAATCCGACAAACATTTTGCAGGGCAGTCTCGAACTATCGAATTTGTCGGATTATAGAGTACTGCCTAAGACCCCCTATAGTCCGGAATTTTTTACAAAAGAGTACCTTCTAATCCGACAAATTACAGATCCAATGATAAGATTCTATATGCTATATATATGTACTCTGAACTTGTTCAACCATGCATTAGCGAAGATAGTCAAAAAAATATTCAATAATAAATAATAGACCATGTCGGATTACAGGGGGTGCCGGATTAGACAGGGGCCGGATTACCGGGGGTCCACTGTATTATAAGAAATTATAGTTAAATATAAATACAGACCTTATATCTAAGTTTTAGGTTTAATTTATAAAACAACACTTTGAAGGATAATATTTACAAAACAAAATTAATTCATCAAATATATATAATTGTTCCATCGTTCGACCGGTTTGAATAAAATTAAGATTATGTGCTGTGTGATTTTGATAGAAAGCAGCATTCCTCAAACATTTTCGGTGTTTTTTCATTGTTTAAAATCATACAAAAATGAAATCATTTCGTTTGCTTGTGTCGAATTTTAGAATGATATATTAATTTACATACACACAAATAAGTTTCCTAATGCATTTGTATTTATTAATTACCTTATGTTTCTACTTTTATTTTACAGAAGCATTTCTCTCTCGCTCTTTTGATTAGACCGAGTGAAAAGATATCAAAATAATGAGTTCTGAATCTACGATCTTTGGTTAAAACATCTGTTTTTTCTTACTACTTAGGTCAATCGACTCATAATTTTACAAATATATATATAATATCATATATAAGTATTCAGAAACAAGACCCCAGCCTGAAAAGCAATTCTAGGTGGGGATAGGGGGTTAGTTGATCAGAGTTATTTAAAATAAAAGTAGTTATGTGGCTGCTTTCGATCGCAACAGCGTTTAATAACATTTTTTTCAAATACATTTGTGTGGAACTTTCGGGAGATCAAATTCCAATCTTCTTCAACGTTAATTTATTGTCACGTACAAAACGGAAGACGATTGCTTAAAAGTTTGGAAGCGATTTCACATTTACGTTATCAAAAGGTTTAGAGAAAAAACGTTTCAATTATAATTTGCACTATTTTAAGTTTTCTATATCATTCAAACGGTTCTATATTTTACTATAACATAAAAATATATTATAGTTAACCGGTGCACTAAATATTCAATAAACAATAATTAATTAATTATAAACATTTTAAACAATTAATATATTGCAATTAGTGATTCGATTAATCTGAATTGGTTTGTTTGTACATTCCAAGTACACATAGGAAAATTGTTCGATTATCAACACTCTTAGCGCAATTGAAGTTAGTTGCTTTGGAAAAAGAATCATTAGGAAAATTTTAAAAAATAAGTTATGATGAATTATGGAGGATTAAGGCTGTCGGAACGCTCTGAATTTAAGCCAAAAATAGAGCTTCGGCTATCAACTGATTGTAGACTTATTCGTTAACATTCTGCAAAAATTATTTCTCTATACGGAAGATAAAGGACAAATCTAGGTCTCTAATGGACTACTTTTGTAATTTATGTACGATTTACTAGAAAAAAGTTGGTATTAATTGTGCCAAAAAAACACACGTTTTCAATGTGACACTATGACCTTATTCGTAATTATTTCACAAAACTGTTCCATCACAAACCTAAAGTGACTCTTCCTTTTTCGGAAAAGTTTTTTAAATCTTCAAAATATTTCCAAAAATTAGAGTAATCAATTGACAGCGGCACCCTTGCAAAAAAAATTTTTAGCCTCGTAGTTGACACTAGCCAAAAATTGAAACATGCGGATGATTTGAGCGAGATAGAGCTAAAGAAGGTCACACCCACAATATGTCTTTTGCCTACCTCGCCCCTTACCGCTGGGTCTCAGCACAAACAAAATTCAGAGCGTTCCGACAACCTTAAGCGAAAGGGGACTGATCTCAGTAGGTCACGATGCGATGATTGTGTCCTGAAAATCTATGACGGTGAGGGTTCGTAAAAGCTTTACGCACGGCGGAGTCCACGGCAACGTGATATTGTTTGCTTTCAGTTAGCCTAAACCAATAGTTTTTTATTTCGATTTTACAAAAACGAAAACTACAATATTCAAAGCGGTCTGGTACCCACTCTACCAGGGATCTTATATTGAACAAAGAACCGGCTGTATTTCCTTGACACACAATTTTTATAACATTATATCTACAATACTGATGAACCTTTGTATAAATGACTATTTACAAATCTGAAACAAAAAGAAAAATACATTAATTGTAATATCATAATATAAAAACAATAGATATTTAAGGTAGTTGTCGTAGTACAATATTGTCAAAAAGTTAAAGATTATACGCGCCGCAAAAGTATACTAGCTTGTAGCTAAGTGATCCATAATTTGTACGCAAGACTGTACCCGTGGAAACGTAACCCATACAGTATTCATATGCATGTATACTTTTCTATAAATTGTTGAACTTTAAACCGTTATTTCTAAATAATAGACGGTCAAAAAAAAATTCTTGTTTTTTTTTTAAACTCATAACAAATGTATTGAAAGACTGTCAGTTTTTGGAAAGTTTCTGACAGTTACTTCTTTTTTTATAAATAAGAAACTGGTTCAGAACTACAGAGATCGTATACAATCAATGTTAATTATCCAATTTTTTATGGAATTTATCTCGGATTATATAAAGTCGATCGACTTCAAATTTTCAGGGTAATTGTATTATTATGTCCTTAATAAGTATACAAAAAATTAAGAATTTTCTGACGGTGTACCTTAACCACGACAACTACCTTAATTTAGCTTATGAACTATACCGTAGTGAACAATTTACTGATATAAAAATCAATGCAAAAGTAGCCATTCATATTTTTTGCAGCTGTGTGGAAAGAACGAGCAAACTAATAAAAAAAAAACTCACTCATGGTTTCTTGTTGAATTTCAACTTTGTAAGTAGGATTGTCGTAGGACGCTTGAGAGACCCGAACTGGTGAGGAAATGGCAGCTTTGTTTTGACCGTGACGTCGCATAAGAATCAGAAGTAAAATAAGCGTAGACAAAACGGCCAAAGCAGCTAAAATGGCCACCACAACCAACGGTCCGTAATAATCTCCTCGATGGTCACGGACGTCCGTCACTTCGCGTTCGAGTTTCCCTATTTAATAATAATAGTAATCAATTTATTGATCCTATAAATCAAAAAGGTACACGAGTTCAGCAACAAAATGCTGTTTGACAACAAAACATGCAAAATTTCGAAATCAAAAATCGAAATCTTGAAAAATTTAGAATTTACTTTTTTTTTCGAGAAATTGATTTTATTTCGAAATTTTTATTGTTTTAGTTAAATTTTGTGGAGGCCAGTGCCTAAATGAGCAGCTTTCGTTGAAAACTAATTACCTTGCTTAGTTGCGGCAGCTTCTAATGGCGGCGGGATTCCATCTTTCGTCATAAAATCTTGAACATTGCTAGCTTTTATTTTACCGTTCGTCAAGTAGACTTCAAGCCACAAACGATATTTCGTGCTCGGTTTCAACTCATGTATTACAGTTTTAGCCGGCGAATCTCTCTTCGCAATTTTGAAAGTACTAAAGTCCTCTTTTCCAAACTGACTCTGATAAATAGCACGATATATGTTTACGAACTTGTCTTCGGGATAAGGCACTCCTGACCATGTAACTTCGACACTTGTTGATTTAATTTGTTTAATTTCAAGAGTTACGTTGAATCCATACATATCTGTAAGAAAATCGAATCAGGATTGCCAATTACTCAGACCACCGTTAAACATGTAGGGGGCGCCCTGTCATTTTCCTCGAATGTTCTAGATTAGATTAGCAAAGTCATTAAAAACACAGATCACTTCGTTTATGAATGATGTCAGCTGAAAGAGTGTTTAATATGTTCACTGGATGACGTCATTTCCCCACTACTATCCAATGGAACGAGGTCACCTCTGTATCTAATACACTTGCGGTGTTTGGACGTCGTAGTACTTAACGTTCACTGCGATCTAAAAAATCTGCGAATTGCTTAATATCTAAGTCACATTCCTATATTAGGGTAGGATGTTCTTAAAGAACCTTACTACATTCCTGAGAGCTTCCCTCCACTATGTTAGGTTCTAAAAATCTTTATATTATATAAATATAATATAAAGCCTTGTTTTCAATTTTTATAGAGGTATCAAATTTTTGATTGCTCAAGTAATCAGCAACCTTAAATACAAGCATGGAAAAACATTTGATGAACCAGATAAATGTCTATATATGCTCGTGGTCAAAATTTGCAAGATTTTCGTAAGGCTAATATTTTGAAATTAGCTAGAACTTAGTGTGTAAATAAATATATGTCCTACAGTCAACTAGGCGTGGTCGAGACCCCAGGTTTCAGGGCACTTCAAAAAGTGTAGAAAAAAGTTGTGATTTATTAAAGTTGAAATTTTAGAAAAACTATTAGACCTCATTTTGGTATGATATGACGATATGATATTTATTTAGGTAGTTGACAGGTCAACGAAATACAAAATATAGCTAACCTAGTCAACAGTCGGTAGAAAATTGGAACTTGAAAGTCGGTTCTATACCAGGTCAGTAGATTACATGCCTATTCGCAAAATAGGGCGTCTTTGTCCTAAATCTTAAGGCCCCAGTACACAGTGGTCTGTAGTGGGCCATGCTTTGCAATGTGCAACTATAGGCCACTATCACTTGGTGTTCACACAATGGCCCATTGCTCATTTCTGCCTGGCGAAGTATACTTGCGAAGGGCGTGGAAGTAATTACGGCTGCCGCTATTTATTTATATACTATTTACAAGTATTATAGTATTATAAACCTAAAAGTCTCTTCATTGCTCCAGGATACTGACATTTTGGGCGATTAAAAATTTAAATAGTATAGCACGCAACAAAAAAAGTAGGTGCCTGCCCAAACAATGGGCGACTGTGTGAACACCTCAGGCCACGCTACACCACGATTCCTTTGAAGTGTGAAACCGACAACAATTGGATTGCGCACTACGATTCACAATTGTCCGCCACTACAGACCATTACCCCCTGTACACAATGGCGATGGTCTACAATGGTCCACTACAGTCTACAGACCACTGTGCACTGGGGCTTTTACTAGAGAAACTCTAGATTGCAGATTGTTTAGCTATAGTTACCTATGTCTTGTGTAGTCGTGACGTATAACATTTTCTCCGATTTGAGTTCGGTTTGTTGTCCCGGGAATGGAATAAAATAAATGCCAACTTCGTATTCAGTGTTCGGTTTAAGATTCTCGAGCGTATAGCTGGTGACGGCTCGATGAATAAGAGGCGTCGCCGCATACACCATTCCGTTAATCTCCTTATATCTTAATTGAACGCCGTCTATGAACTGGAGTTCATGATCTGTGAACTTTCTCCACACAACCGTAATCCACGTCGAATTAACATCTCTTACGCTTAAGCTCGGCTCAATCGGTATCACTGGTGGTAAGGTAGTTTGCAATTGTACCGGCAACGTTCGTACGGTGTAAATACGACTGCTGGGCGTATTATGCAAATCGCGCAAAATCACTGTTATTTTTATCCGGTATTCTGTATCGGGTCGTAGATTTCCTAATTCGAATTCGAGTTGAGGTGTTGCGATTAAATCATTCGGTGGTGCAAACACTTGCAATTCCCATGTTGCTGGATCATCGCTTCTGTAAACAGATTATAGATATTATAAATTATAACCGCTCGATAACAGAAGTCATAAGCGAAGTAATTGAAGTTTGAGCGAGTAGTTTGCTAGTGGGGCCCTTTTTAGGGCCACAGTAGTTTGCTAGTGGGGCCCTTTTTAGAGCCACAAGAGTATGCTAGTGGGGCCCTTTTTAGGGCCACAGTAGTTTGCTAATGGGCCGTTTTTAGGGCCACAGTAGTTTGCTAGTGGGGCCCTTTTTAGGGCCACAGTGGTTTGCTGGTGGGGCCTTTTTAGGGCCACAGTAGTTTGCTAGTGGGCCCTTTTAGGACCACAGTAGTTTGCTAGGGGCCCTTTTTAGGGCCACAGTAGTTTGCTAGTGAGTCCTTTTTAGGGCCACAGTTGTTTGCTGGTAAGGCCCGTTTTAGGGCCACAGTAGTTTGCTAGTGGGACCTTTTTAGGGCCACAGTAGTTTGCTGGTGGGGCCCTTTTTAGGGCCACAGTAGTTTGCTAATGGGCCCTTTTTAGGGCCACAGTAGTTTGCTAAAGGGCCCTTTTTAGGGCCATATTAGTTTGCTAGTAGGGCCTTTTTTAGGGACGCAGTAGTTTACTAGTGGGGCCCTTTTTAGGGCCACAGTAGTTTGCTAGTGGGCCCTATTTAGGGCCACAGTAGTTTGATAGTGGGGCCCTCTTTAGGGCCACATTAGTTTGCTAGTGAGGCCCTTTTTAGGGCCACAGTTGTTTGCTAGTGTGGCCCTTTTTTAGGGCCACAGTAGTTTGCTAGTGGGGCCCTTTTTAGGGCTACAGTAGTTTGCTAGTGGGGCCCTGTAAAGCCTAATGGAAAATTACCAGTTATTTTTAACAGTAACAAATCTGACCGGATAATTTACCGATTAATTAACCGGATATTTATAAAACACAATGGAGGCTACAATTTTTTCTTTCTCACAAAAACAACAAAAAAAAAACAAAACAATAGAGAAGTTGACAACAGTAGAATCAGAAGAGTTGAATAAATAATGTATTTATAATTATGTAGATATTGATTATACAATTAAAATATCGACCGGAAAACTTCCTGCACAACCTTGTATAATAATAATAATAATAAATAGCCGCGACTATTTAAAATAAATTACTGCGTTAAATAACCGACATTTTATTCTTTTACATCACTAGGAAAGTCTAAAGCATACATGCTTGTGCAAATGAACGCCATGTTCTTAGCAGGCATGGTTACCAGTTACCACAGTAGTTTGCTAGTGGGCCCTTTTTAGGGCCACAGTAGTTTGCTAGTGGGCCCGTTCTAGGTCCACAGTAGTTTGCTAGTGGGCTCTTTTTAGGGCCACAGTAGTTTGCTAGTGGGCCCTTTTTAGGGCCACACTTGTTTGCTGGTGAGGCCCGTTTTAGGGCCACAGTAGTTTGCTAGTGGGCTCTTTTTTAGGGCACAGTAGTTTGCTAGTGGGCCCTTTTTAGGGCCTCAGTAGTTTGTTAATGGGCCCTTTTTGGAGCCACAGAAGTTTGCTAATGGGCCCTTTTTGGGGCCACAGTAGTTTGCTAATGGGCCCTATTTAGGGCCACAGTAGTTTGCTAGTAGGGCCCTATTTAGGGCCACAGTAGTTTGCTAGTGGGGCCCTTTTTTGGGCCACAGTAGTTTGCTAGTGAGGCCCTTTTTAGCGGCACAGTTGTTTGCTAGTGTGGCCCTTTTTTAGGGCCACAGTAGTTTGCTAGTGGGGCCCTTTTTAGGGCTACAGTAGTTTGCTAGTGGGGCCCTGTAAAGCCTAATGGAAAATTACCAGTTATTTTTAACAGTAACAAATCTGACCGGATAATTTACCGATTAATTAACCGGATATTTATAAAACACAATGGAGGCTACAATTTTTTCTTTCTCACAAAAACAACAAAAAAAAACGAAACAATAGAGAAGTTGACAACAGTAGAATCAGAAGAATTGAATAAATAATGTATTTATAATTATGTAGATATTGATTATACAATTTAAATATCGACCGGAAAACTTCCTGCACAACCTTGTATAATAAAAATAATAATAAATAGCCGCGACTATTTAAAATAAATTACTGCGTTAAATAACCGACATTTTATTCTTTTACATCACTAGGAAAGTCTAAAGCATACATGCTTGTGCAAATGAACGCCATGTTCTTAGCAGGCACGGTTACCAGTTACCACAGTAGTTTGCTAGTGGGCCTTTTTTAGGGCCACAGTAGTTTGCTAGTGGGCCCTCTTTAGGGCCACAGTAGTTTGCTAGTGGGTCCTTTTTAGGGCCACAGTTGTTTGCTGATGGGGCCCGTTTTAGGGCCACAGTAGTTTGCTAGTGGGCTCTTTTTAGGGCCACAGTAGTTTGCTAGTGGGGCCCTTTTTAGGGCCACAGTAGTTTGCTAATGGGCCCTTTTTGGGGCCACTTCTGCTTGCTAGTGTGGCCCTTTTTAGGGCCACATCAGTTTGCTAGTGTGGCCCTTTTTAGGGGGGACACATCAGTTTGCTAGTGTGGCCCTTTTTAGGGCCACAGTAGATTGTTGGTGGGCCCTTTTTAGGGCCACAGTAGTTTGCTAGTGGGCCCTTTTTAGGGCCACAGTAGTTTGCTGGTGAGGCCCTTTTTAGGGCCACAGTTGTTTGCTAATGTGGCCTTTTTTTAGGGCCACAGTGCTTTGCTAGTGTGGCCCTTTATAGGGCTACATTAGTTTGCTAGTGGGGCCCTGTAAAGCCTATTGGAAAATTACCAGTTATTTTTAACAGTAACAAATCTGACCGGATAATTTACCGATTAATTAACCGGATATTTATAAAACACAATGGAGGCTACAATTTTTTCTTTCTCACAAAACCAACAAAAAAAAACAAAACAATAGAGAAGTTGACAACAGTCAAAAGAATTGAATAAATAATGTATTTATAATTATGTAGATATTGATTATACAATTAAAATATCGACCGGAAAACTTCATGCACAACCTTGTATAATAAAAATAATAATAAATAGCCGCGACTATTTAAAATAAATTACTGCGTTAAATAACCGACATTTTATTCTTTTACATCACTAGGAAAGTCTAAAGCATACATGCTTGTGCAAATGAACGCCATGTTCTTAGCAGGCACGGTTACCAGTTACCACAGTAGTTTGCTAGTGGGCCTTTTTTAGGGCCACAGTAGTTTGCTAGTGGGCCCTTTTTAGGGTCACAGTAGTTTGCTAGTGGGTCCTTTTTAGGGCCACAGTGGTTTGCTGGTGGGGCCCGTTTTAGGGCCACAGTAGTTTGCTAGTGGGCCCTTTTTAGGGCCACAGTAGTTTGCTAGTGGGGCCCTTTTTAGGGCCACAGTGCTTTGCTAGTGGGGCCCTTTTTAGGGCTACAGTAGATTGCTAGTGGGGCCCTGTAAAGCCTAATGGAAAATTACCAGTTATTTTTAACAGTAACAAATCTGACCGGATAATTTACCGATTAATTAACCGGATATTTATAAAACACAATGGAGGCTACAATTTTTTCTTTCTCACAAAACCAACAAAAAAAAACGAAACAATAGAGAAGTTGACAACAGTCAAAAGAATTGAATAAATAATGTATTTATAATTATGTAGATATTGATTATACAATTAAAATATCGACCGGAAAACTTCATGCACAACCTTGTATAATAAAAATAATAATAAATAGCCGCGACTATTTAAAATAAATTACTGCGTTAAATAACCGACATTTTATTCTTTTACATCACTAGGAAAGTCTAAAGCATACATGCTTGTGCAAATGAACGCCATGTTCTTAGCAGGCACGGTTACCAGTTACCACAGTAGTTTGCTAGTGGGCCTTTTTTAGGGCCACAGTAGTTTGCTAGTGGGCCCTCTTTAGGGCCACAGTAGTTTGCTAGTGGGTCCTTTTTAGGGCCACAGTTGTTTGCTGATGGTGCCCGTTTTAGGGCCACAGTAGTTTGCTAGTGGGCTCTTTTTAGGGCCACAGTAGTTTGCTAGTGGGGCCCTTTTTAGGGTCACAGTAGTTTGCTAATGGGCCCTTTTTGGGGCCACTTCAGTTTGCTAGTGTGGCCCTTTTTAGGGCCACATTAGTTTGCTAGTGTGGCCCTTTTTAGGGCCACATCAGTTTGCTAGTGTGGCCCTTTTTAGGGCCACAGTAGATTGTTGGTGGGCCCTTTTTAGGGCCACAGTAGTTTGCTAGTGGGCCCTTTTTAGGGCCACAGTAGTTTGCTGGTGAGGCCCTTTTTAGGGCCACACTTGTTTGCTAATGTGGCCCTTTTTTAGGGCCACAGTGCTTTGCTAGTGGGGCCCTTTTTAGGGCTACATTAGTTTGCTAGTGGGGCCCTGTAAAGCCTATTGGAAAATTACCAGTTATTTTTAACAGTAACAAATCTGACCGGATAATTTACCGATTAATTAACCGGATATTTATAAAACACAATGGAGGCTACAATTTTTTCTTTCTCACAAAAACAACAAAAAAAAACGAAACAATAGAGAAGTTGACAACAGTAGAATCAGAAGAATTGAATAAATAATGTATTTATAATTATGTAGATATTGATTATACAATTAAAATATCGACCGGAAAACTTCCTGCACAACCTTGTATAATAAAAATAATAATAAATAGCCGCGACTATTTAAAATAAATTACTGCGTTAAATAACCGACATTTTATTCTTTTACATCACTAGGAAAGTCTAAAGCATACATGCTTGTGCAAATGAACGCCATGTTCTTAGCTGGCACGGTTACCAGTTACCACAGTAGTTTGCTAGTGGGCCTTTTTTAGGGCCACAGTAGTTTGCTAGTGGGCCCTTTTTAGGGTCACAGTAGTTTGCTAGTGGGTCCTTTTTAGGGCCACAGTGGTTTGCTGGTGGGGCCCGTTTTAGGGCCACAGTAGTTTGCTAGTGGGCCCTTTTTAGGGCCACAGTAGTTTGCTAGTGGGGCCCTTTTTAGGGCCACAGTAGTTTGCTAATGGGCCCTTTTTAGGGCCACAGTAGTTTGCTAATGGGCCCTTTTAGGGCCACAGTAGTTTGCTAATGGGCCCTTTTTAGGGCCACATCAGTTCGCTACTGTGGCCCTTTTTAGGGCCTCAGTAGTTTGCTAGTGTGGCCCTTTTTAGGGCCACAGTAGTTTGTTTGTGGGGCCCTTTTTAGGGCCACAGTAGTTTCTAGTGGGCCCTTTTTAGGGCCCCAGTAGTTTGCTGGTGAGGCCCTTTTTTCAAGGCCACAGTTGTTTGCTAATGTGGCCCTTTTTTAGGGCCACAGTGCTTTGCTAGTGGGGCCCTTTTTAGGGCTACAGTAGTTTGCTAGTGGGGCCCTGTAAAGCCTAATGGAAAATTACCAGTTATTTTTAACAGTAACAAATCTGACCGAATAATTTACCGATTAATTAACCGGATATTTATAAAACACAATGGAGGCTACAATTTTTTCTTTCTCACAAAAACAACAAAAAAAAACGAAACAATAGAGAAGTTGACAACAGTAGAATCAGAAGAATTGAATAAATAATGTATTTATAATTATGTAGATATTGATTATACAATTAAAATATCGACCGGAAAACTTCCTGCACAACCTTGTATAATAAAAATAATAATAAATAGCCGCGACTATTTAAAATAAATTACTGCGTTAAATAACCGACATTTTATTCTTTTACATCACTAGGAAAGTCCAAAGCATACATGCTTGTGCAAATGAACGCCATGTTCTTAGCAGGCACGGTTACCAGTTACCACAGTAGTTTGCTAGTGGGCCTTTTTTAGGGCCACAGTAGTTTGCTAGTGGGCCCTTTTTAGGGTCACAGTAGTTTGCTGGTGGGGCCCGTTTTAGGGCCACAGTAGTTTGCTGGTGGGGCCCTTTTTAGGGCCACAGTAGTTTGCTAATGAGGCCCTTTTTAGGGCCACAGTAGTTTGCTAATGGGCCCTTTTTAGGGCCACAGTAGTTTGCTAATGGGCCCTTTTTAGGGCCACAGTAGTTTGTTGGTGGGGCCCTTTTTAGGGACACAGTAGTTTGCTAGTGGGCCCTTTTTAGGGCCACAGTAGTTTGCTGGTGGGCCCCTTTTAAGACCACAGTAGTTTGCTAGTGAGCCCTTTTTAGGGCCACATTAGTTTGCTGGTGAGGCCCTTTTTAGGGCCACAGTTGTTGGCTAATGTGGCCATTTTTAGGGCCACAGTGCTTTGCTAGTGGGGCCCTTTTTAGGGCTACAGTAGTTTGCTAGTGGGGCCCTGTAAAGCCTAATGGAAAATTACCAGTTATTTTTAACAGTAACAAATCTGACCGGATAATTTACCGATTAATTAACCGGATATTTATAAAACACAATGGAGGCTACAATTTTTTCTTTCTCACAAAAACAACAAAAAAAACGAAACAATAGAGAAGTTGACAACAGTAGAATCAGAAGAATTGAATAAATAATGTATTTATAATTATGTAGATATTGATTATACAATTAAAATATCGACCGGAAAACTTCCTGCACAACCTTGTATAATAATAATAATAATAAATAGCCGCGACTATTTAAATAAATATACTGCGTTAAATAACCGACATTTTATTCTTTTACATCGCTAGGAAAGTCTAAAGCATACATGCTTGTGCAAATGAACGCCATGTTCTTAGCAGGCACGGTTACCAGTTCTGATTCAAATTATCGTATTAGTCGTTACATGACATTAGTATTAACACAGCTGTGTTCAAGGTCTTTGGAATTGGCTGACAAAAAAGTGCCAACAGTCGAGCGAATGTGTTGTCGTTAATTTTTTCCTTTTTACTTACTTTTTGTCAGTGTAACGTAGCTCAACACGGCCATGAAGACCAACCATTACTGGAGGAACAGTAAAAACAAGACGGACTGTGTTTTCATTTATGGCTTCCAAATCTACGACTGTAATTTCATCTGAAAAATAAAGAAATTCACATTGCAGCAAAAGCTTTTACTTTTTCTGTTAACGATTTTCAGATTAATAATTAATAAATAGTGTTTAAAGCCCAAACAAATCTCACAGTTGGTAGAATTAATTGCTGATTATAGGCGTTCGACATTATTTTTTAAGGCCACCAACAGCTAGAGCTATTTGAGCATAGTACCAATTCACATTTTCAATTTATTATTGATACTTTTACAAGTTCTCGGATTAGACCTTGGGAACTGAGTGCTTGTAATAGAAGAACCATATGAACAACGATATCGCTGCACGCTATTCTTTTGTCATTAGCATCTATGGGTTTAACGAAATGATTAAATAAATAAAACATACCATTTTGTTGTCCAAATGCCGGATGAACAGGAAAACCGGGTGTAAATCCTTAAACAGAAATATTCCTTATGTATAATAAATAAATAGCTTATTACGGTATTGCACATGCAGAAGCAAAGTGTTAGTAAAACACTACATTTGCCAAATTCCATGTAAATTTTCTATTCAAACAGTGAAATTTTATCAGAAACTTTTTCTCTTTTGAGTTATCAGCATGCTTTTAGAGTCAACACATCGCTTATTTAAATTAAGAGTAATTATCTTAGTAGACTAAGAGCCCGTGAGGGCCAGACCTTCCTTTCATTCGAATGCGTGAAAATTCTTTCATGTGTATGTCTAACACAGGTAAGAATGATCCCCACCCATGAAACCTGAATCGTGGTTCCTTTGGCAGGTAACAGGTAACAAAGGTGTAAAAAATTTTATATCAAATTTGTTAATTTATCAAACTCAATTTTTCTTGTATTTTATTCGTAAAAGCATTAAAACTCGCGATGCTCATTGCCAGACACATACTATGGTTACAACCCTCCGCCAGACACCCCTAAACTATAATATTTTTTAATTATACTTACCTTATATTATGAAAGCTGAATTTTATATATGTTGTTAAGAGAACTATTTAATTATGTTTCCCCAATAGCCAGACAATTTTGCGGGTTCTATTATCTTGCCAGACGCATTAAAAGTGTCTAATAATTGCGAGAGTGGGGATCATGTGTAGCAACTAGTGCGAGTGAGACAGAGCGTTCGGTCCATTGCGATCTTTTACTAAGCTTATACTATCGTTTATCCCGAATCATTTAGTGATTTTTTTAATAATTTATCAAGAAATTTAGTTAAATAAAATTATTCCAATCTGAAGCATAATCATTCCAATCTATAATCAGTAAAAATTTAATAAAAAAATATCAATCATAAAAAAAGTTTAATCACGTAGTTTATATTATTTCTTATTTTTGTAAAGTTTATTATAATTAATGCAATTGAAACTTCAAAGATATTAAAATTTTATTGTTTATTATACGAAAAATAAATTTGAAAAAACAAAAAAATTAAAAAAAAAATATTTTTTTTTAACTAAGTATTTAATCATTTTCATTTATTACTGTCGTCAATATCTCCATAAAATTATATCTTTGTATTTAAGCTTGTGGATTTGTCTTAATTTTAGAATAGTCTGACATTTTTTCCAAGTGTCCGGGGAAAATTGTATTAAATCTTCATCACTTTTGTTACAGACAAAACAAACTGATTTCAAGTTCTCGTCGCTCATAATAACTCTTAATTATCATTCAATCAAATTTATTTTATAATAAAGTACAAAAATAATCAACACAACGTTTGCTATCAGTAGGAACATTCAACACATAATATACATTTATACTGTCAGCTGATGCGCAGTAAAAGATCGCAATGGACCGAACGCTCTGTCTCACTCGCACTAGTTGCTACACATGATCCCCACTCTCGCAATTATTAGACACTTTTAATGCGTCTGGCAAGATAATAGAACCCGCAAAATTGTCTGGCTATTGGGGAAACATAATTAAATAGTTCTCTTAACAACATATATAAAATTCAGCTTTCATAATATAAGGTAAGTATAATTAAAAAATATTATAGTTTAGGGGTGTCTGGCGGAGGGTTGTAACCATAGTATGTGTCTGGCAATGAGCATCGCGAGTTTTAATGCTTTTACGAATAAAATACAAGAAAAATTGAGTTTGATAAATTAACAAATTTGATATAAAATTTTTTACACCTTTGTTACCTGTTACCTGCCAAAGGAACCACGATTCAGGTTTCATGGGTGGGGATCATTCTTACCTGTGTTAGACATACACATGAAAGAATTTTCACGCATTCGAATGAAAGGAAGGTCTGGCCCTCACGGGCTCTTAATCTATAGGGCCAACATGTGACTGTAACACGATTTTGCATCGTCCAATGTGGTTACCAACAACGAAAAATTGCTCACACTTCATTAAAATATACATGACGTGTGACGAGAAATTGTTGTTTGGGACGTTTTGACACAAATACCCATTTGAAAAATGCTTCCATTGTTTGAAACTTACTTCCTCCCGAATAATAAGCTATATTTTTGCATCTGGGTGATGTCAACTAGTTTATTATAAATGTGAAAAAAATGTTTGAATATCAATTTAATTGAAAAACTATGAGATTTTCTACATAAAATTTCACTTGGTTTTGTTAAATGATGTCGACTCTTTAGGTAGGTGACCGATTTGTCGATATTATAAAATGTCAATTAGTCAAATCAAATTCTACTTGGTTTCAGGGCTTGTATGCCGTTTCGTCATTGGAAGTACGAAAACCAAGAAGATTTAGATCAACACTGGCGAATTTAATGGTTGTCAAAAAATTATAAGCGATATGTTTTTATGTAATGATGTGATGTTAGTTACTAACTATGCGTTATGCGGTTAATAAACAAGGTGATCAAAGTGTTAAAAAGTAAGATGCAATTTGGGACCAACCTGCAGTGGCATGTGTTAAATTGATCTGCGACTGTGCAGGCAATAAGGAGTGCTGTAGATGAGGAGGAATGAACAAGTGCTCCTGTCCTTGAGGAACATATGATTCGGGATAATTATTATTAAATTGAGGAGAACCGGGATTGAGTTTATCTTTTTGTATATGCTGAAGGATTGTATCACCGTGTAATCCCGGTGGTAAAGGAAGATTATTCGCTTGCTGGATGAACTGTCCAAAACCATGTTCTGGATGAACAAACTGTTGGTTTTGATACTGATTCGGATTCTTTTGTGATAGTTTCGTTTGAGAACTATCCACAGGTACAGAAACTTTGAAAACAGTGCCGGGAGGTGCAGAATTAATGATGTCTGGATGTTGTTGATGCAATAAATGAAGAAGTTCTTCAGGAGATATTGAATCCGGTTGAACGGGTTTAGATGATTTAATTGAATCTGATGGAAAATGATTTTGATAAAGTGGTGGATAATCATCGTTTATAATCGGTTTTGTTTTGCTAGTCAAAGGATTAAAATAACCAGGTCCAGGAGCATTCTGATTATTTATAACTGGTCCTGTCGGAGGATTTTTCTGTTGTGTTTTAAAATTCTTTTTAGACGTATCGGGATTTTTCATTATTGGACCAGATCCCCAATTATTTTTAGATGTTTCAAATGACGGAGATTTAGAATTTTCTTGATAATTTGGTGCTAAAGGACCTTGATATTGGAAAGGTGTCGTATCTGAGTTAACGTTTGTAACATCATTAAGATCGGGGACGTTAAAATTACTAATTGGCTTTTCTGATTTTTCGTTTTGTTTATTTTTTGAGTTTGATTTAGTTTTAGTAATGGGTGGCACTGAAGATGGGGTAGCATATGGACCCAAAAATGAATGTTCTTTAGTGTCATACGAAGTACTGTCAGTTTTGGGAGGTTTCACTTTACTCGAAGAAGGTTTAGGATAAAATGGTAATGGAGTGGATTCTTGTATGGATTCTTTGGTATTATTGGTATCATCTGGCACTGGCAAAGGAGTAGGAAGTAAAAAGCCATTAGTTGACTGATTCAAAGTTGTCTCCGGTCTGTCCAGTTCAGTCTGCGAACCGTGCTTCGAGTCATTTCCTGAAAACGAGAGTCAGTCTGTCATGGGTCAATTACA
Source organism: Venustoraphidia nigricollis (assembly GCA_034508555.1). Classification (NCBI taxonomy): domain Eukaryota; kingdom Metazoa; phylum Arthropoda; class Insecta; order Raphidioptera; family Raphidiidae; genus Venustoraphidia; species Venustoraphidia nigricollis. The sequence goes on from JAVRKA010000008.1 coordinate 10,387,538, forward strand.
TGATACTGCATTTTATAATTTTATAATTTGAATTAATTATGATTTGAACACATATTAATCATTACTTTTCAGAATCGTTCATGAAATGTAATTTAATACTTTATTTTAAATCATTAACTACACCAACACAACGAAAATTTTAAAGAATTACTGCATTGCATATCCCGCTAAAAATGAATAATTGCAATGTTTATGTACATTTGTATTTAAAGCTATCAATTATCAGTGTTACCTGAAAAACTATACTAATTTGCTCAGTGATTTTCTAAAAACACCTCGTTTAAAGAAGAAACGAGATACAAGGACAAATAGTTCTTTGGCCTTGAAAGAACAATTTGTCTATACCAGGGGTCAACAACTATTTTTGGTGGAGATCCCTGTTAAAAATGTACGCGATTCGGCCAACTTAAAACAACGACTCGAGGTCATGCGCCCACAGGACTGAGTTAATTAAAATGCGCTATTCTTTCCTTCTGGTTATTTTTTTTACTAACAAAAACGACGAAATATATACGTATTCCTGGTAAATAAACCTCGAAATTATTAAAATAAACGTTTGTATGCTACTTTGGCAGAATTCTATAATACTGTATTCTATATTTTTTATAAAATTTAATTTATGGTTGAGTTCAATGTGAAAAAAATATCACTTCTCCTGTGTATCGGTATATTGTCAAAATTCATAAAATGTGTCTACGGTTCGTCAGTGACCCCGGGTCTGCACTACAATACAAATTTGAAAATAAAATGCATCAAATTTAATAGCGAGTTTTAACACGAAAACATACATAACAAAATTTAAAAAATCGTTGTTTTGGAGCACTCAGATAAAAAATAAAGTATTAAATTTACACTTCCATAAAAACGAAACGTCCTGCTTCGAAAACAAAATTATGATACGAATATAACTAATTAACGTGAAATCGATTCAAAAGTTCATTAGTAGTGCAAAATTTAACACAGTGCAACAGTGAACTAGTGTATTAGTCGAAACAAATAAGTACTAGGTTAGTAAGACCCATGCACAAAAAATAGTAATTGAGGCAAACCTTCATTGACTCCGCACATCCAGAATAAGCAGCAATCGTCTTCGGGAGTGTGGCGTAACACGGCATGATGGGGAGGACACGGTAACGATGCTGGTGGTTGGGCCGTCACAGGAGGACAAGCCTCCTGACATTCGATTTTTCCAAATTCGCAATAACAGTGCTTGTGACAGCCAGTTATATTGGTTGGGATTTCAGCAAAATTGTGATAACTAATAATTAATATTAATGTCAGTATCTAACCGAGCAGTGCAGAGTAGTGGTGAGAGCACTGAGCTCGCATTAGGGAGGTACTGGGTTCGAATCCCGGCGGGGAAAGATGCAGCTAGAACTTTTTCCTGCTGTCTCTCCCCGAGAACGGTAATTCCAGTACCGGCCATCTTGTTGAGATATTCCATGGATTTCCTCAGATAAATCTCTAGATGGTTCTTTATTCGAGGCCATGGCCGATTACCTATCAAACTCATATGCTTTCACAGGGCTGCCTACCTTACCCTAATTTTCTATAATTTCTTAATTTACGCACTGCTATTGAAGTTTAAAAATCTTCGCAAAATAACGGGAACTGTGGTAGATGGATAAATAGTAATGATTCGAATTGCGTCTGTTATGGCATAAAGTCGAGAAACGCACGTTAAACGTATTTACTAATATTATTATAATTATATCAGTATTTAAACGTTCATATTCATAACTAATTTTAAGTGCTCTATTAGTTCAAAACGACATTTAGCATTTTAGCACCGAAACGTGTATCGAAAAAAGTGATCGCGTTTTGGTATTCTGTGTTAATATGATCGGTTTGCGATATGACTTTTCAAATTTAGATTTAAGAATGTCATTTTTGTTTTCAACTAAATGAAGATTGGATATTTCCACTTAAAAATTCTCAAATTTAGATTTAAAGCTGAAAGTCATGTCAGAAACCGCCAGCGTAAATATTCCACCTGATTTAAGACATCCGTTGATTTTTCCTATTCTGTAATATTTATGCCTCGTTGCAGTTCATCAAAATACCTCAAAATGCGACAAACTTTAAGACCCAAGTGTTTTTCCTTTACATTTTTGACGAAACCTTTCCTTGGCTTGAATTCGGTGGCAGTGACTCCACTAGCTTTATTGCAAATAACTTTTTTTTATAATACCACGTTCAAGTTTCAATGAATAAGGAGGTTATTTTAGCAATAAACAGAAAACGAGCTTAAATTAATCCTAGAATAATTACCGAATTCCTTCATGATCACATGAGCCATTATTCTTGCATACGACTTTTTCAGGACAGCAAATTGGTGGTTTTGGTACAAAGTTTGGAGGAACCGTTTCCCATTCTAAGCAACTTGAATCTAATACATCTAAGCCGAAGTTGGTTGGACATTCAACCTTCGCACAGGTGACACCTTTTTTTGTACAAACGCAATATTTTTCACAATTGTCATCGAACTCCTGGCCTAAAATTAATAGTAAACAATTGAATTGCATTTTTTTAACAATTTATCGTAAAAATCAGGGGTGGAACTAATAAGGCTTAAGCCCTAAGCTCTCAAGTGTCAAGGGCCCACAATTATTATCATGATTTTTTTATACTTTTCATTAATAAAATGAACCTTTATCCTTATTGTAAAAAATAATTTTGAAACTGATTATTATTATTATTATCATGATTGAGTGTTGACATATTTTTTGTAAATTTTCACAAATTTTTGGGTAAATTTTGATTTTTGCGATAATTTTGACATAATGGGGCCCCATTGAGCTTCAAGAAGCCCTAGGCCTCGAAAAACTTTGATTCGTCGCTAGAAAAAATATTTATTTTGACGTACCTATACTATAATTAGCGCCTTTATAAACACAAACTCCATCTTTGGCAGGTAAGTTATCATTTTTGATTTCGTTTAAATCTTCTTTGGGTAATTTGACTTCAATCACTTTCCCCGATTCTCCTGTTTTTAGGAAATATCTCCGTCCGGGTGACAAACCAATCAGTAAATTGTTTGGACTTATTTTCTGCATTCTCCAGACTTGCTTATCTTCGCTAATCTCAACATGATCTAAAGTTGCATTTGGACTGGATGATTCAATAGATAACTTAATTGTGGAACTATTAAATGCTTCAGCCGAAACTAAAGATGATACTGAAATATCTTTGTTATCATGCTCGTCTAAAGATACATCGCAAAGAACAACACTGCAGCACGAATCTTGAGGATCTGGTACTGTAACGCATTGATCAACTGATGTCTTGTTTGCCAATGGAGGACATCTAAAATTATTCCATCAAAAATCAAATCAAATGAAGTCTTTTATTGGGAAATACCTAAAATCTATTTTGAAAGTTACCTTGGTTTGCACTGAACTTTTCCTGAATGCTCACAAGAACAGACATTCAAACAACCTTCGTTAAATTTTTCGCCGCGTTGGTAAGTTTTGTTTTGATAAGAACACATTTCAAGCGGTTCAGTTTCTGAAAGAACGAATTTTAGGTTAAATTAATGATGACTTCCGGATGCTTTTTGAATTAACTGAATGCGTATTTGACACACAAAGTTACTGGAAATTTTTAAGTAAAAAATGCGCAACTCGAAACAAGAAGACAGTAATCTAGAAATTGTCTCCTAAAACAGGTAACTTTTTAAAAGTAAGGGGTTTAGAGGCTAAGAAAAAAATCAGTCGTTTAATCTTGTAAAGAATATGGAATATGGAACATTAGATGGAAAGAAAACAAACTGTAAAGTGCAAGTCGAACTCGAGTGGAAAGAGTTCCGTACCATTCCGTTTTCCGTGAGAATTTTAGGACAGGATTTTCCTGTTTTCCTGTAAGCTATAAGTGAGGTCCTATATTCTCTATTTTTTCAAAATTTTAGGCTCTGTAGTTCCTGAGATAAGGGAGGGAAGGCGTGATTTTCGTACATTTTCTTTAATATCTTTTAAGCCATGCTTTTTAAAATTATAAAAAAACGTATTTTTATTTCTCATAACGAACGCTTTTATTTGATACGTCACATGCTGCACTTGTTTTTTTTTTAGTTTTCTAATTTGCCCCCCAAAATCGGAATTATACGGCAGTGATAGGGTCATTTAACTCTATATATGTACCAAATTTCAATCTTTTTGCGCCAGTAGAATCGGAAAAAATAAGTTCTAACAGACGGACTCGATTTTTGTACGGAACCCTAATTAGTTAACTGCTGAACATGAAACTAGACATACAAACTAACTTCAGGCAAACAATTTTCTTTCAAGGCACACATATTAAATATTCTTTGAAATTTTAGTTTTTAAGCTTTTAAAATATTAAATATTCCAACAGAGAGCTTAAAAGAATAAACAAAAATAAACAAAACACTGACCAGTATCGGCGCAAACCAATAACGCGCAACATTCATCATCAACATCCCGTTCCGTACATAACGGATCATTAAGTTGTCGTCCTTTTCTAAAATAAGGAGCACTACATCTTGGTTTACAATCGAACGTTCCATTCTCTCGACATATACAACTTTCGTCGCATCCTTTTTGGTACTTCTCACCAACCATAAACGTCTTACCATTATCCAGGCAAGTTTTATTTACCAACTTCTCTGTTGATCCTTTTGGATGCTCAGTTGTGATCAACTGAACAGTATCAACATCGTCATCATCCATACTGACATCACTGAGATCTTTCAGTTTTGGTGTTGGCGTTGGTAAAAACTTATTCGACGTTTCTGAGGAAGAGACGTTGCTTGTTAAGATGTTCCCGGATCCATGTTCTTCTAACGTGAAGTTAATAGCACGCCCTTCGGGTTTTAATGGAACTACTGTTAATGGATCTTGCGATGATGATGTCTCTGATATTGTTGATGTTGTTGGTCTCACGTCTTCATTTGTTGATGTATTGATTGTATTTAATGTTATGCCTTCAGTTGACTTCCGCGTCGTTATGTCTGCAATTATAGAAAAAAACCTTTATTAGAAACATTTCCACACGGCAATCAATTATTGCATCTATTTTTTTAAGAATATCTTATTTGCAATGAGATTATATGATAAACTTTCTCACGTCTTCTCACGACGATCTAAAACTTAAAGCACAATGGGTCCTTCAGTAACTTTTCATTTTATGATCAATGAATTTTAACTGGCTTTCAGGATTAAAAACGAAAAAAAGGAATCGAAAAATTAATTCTGTTTTGCGATAGTATTCACACCACGCAGAAGATAAGACTTGTTCAAAAAAAATTGAAAAGTCAAATAGTTTTATACTTAAAAAATACATAAGTTCATAGTTTGAAAGACTAAGGTAATTTATAACACACAAAAATTTGCATCTACTTAGATAAAATAAGGTTACAGATACTTGAAGACTATAAATCAATAAAATCAAATCAGGTGTCTTAAGCAGTTTAGAATGTAGAATATCCAGGAGTAAAAATAGAAAAGCAAACATGAGAATGTTGATTTGGAAACACTTTTATCCAAGTGATTTAAAATTGAGTTATTTAAAAAAAATGTTAAAGTCGATAACTCTACAAAATTATATTCTTATTTACAAAATAATTATCAAAATCGAAAACTACTGAAAGTTGTCGGACAAAAAACCGCATTCTGCTTTAAATAAATACATAAATTTTTTTTGAACTAATCGCTCAATGTTTTTAAGATTTTGCACTGGCTCGTAATCATATAACACAGTCGCGGGAGAGGAGGGGACACCGGTCGGCCTTGACTGCAGTGGTAGTTGGAGAAGTCTACTGTGAACATACTACACCACGTTACGATTTTATACATTCCAAAAAAGATATTAAGTTAATTAACTTTGCGATAAAATATTTAAAAAAAACCCGGGTCGCAGTGCCAAAACCCTGCCGACAATATAGTGTATTTGCTTATACAGGCAGGGTGGCTTTATTATGCGAACTTAAGTTGTTTTTTGGGCAAAATAAAAATTTTGACTCCTTAATACACCCCTTAAAATAACATTTTTTTTCTTAATTGCAATATTATTATCAATCGAACTTCTATACCAAATTATATACAACTTTCAGTAAATAATTCACTATCTGCAAAATTGTGTTTTCATAAAATTTGTAAGTCCGGTCCTGTTAGGCCGATTTTATTAAAATTTTAGGGACACTTTTTAATTACTACTGGAGGGTTAAATGTCAATTTTGAAACGATTCTGAGAATTTTTTCGGTATTTTGGGGCCCAAAAACATTTTTCAACCCCTAAAAACTACCCTTAAAATGGCCCGATTACGCCCATTTTAAATAGGCTTCTTGCGGTGATGGATTTCAACACGTGGGCCAAATTTCGTTAAAATCAATTAACTCTTTCGAAAGTTATTGCCCGCACACACATATATATATATATATATATATATATATATATATAAATATATATATACATATATATATAAACATTTTTAAAAATGGTGCCAAAGTGTTTAGGAGGTTATGAAACGTCGAGAAATTTTGGTCCGATCCCTAGGTCCCGCCATCCGACCGACGCCAATAGTGTATGTTGCCATATGGCAAATACACTAATAAATTATAGCCCTAGCATTTCTAGAATCAAGAAAAACGTTTAAAAAAAGTTTTGTTCAAATTCGTCAAATACTTTTTCCGTTCAAACATACATAAATGCATGGATACAAAGAATTTTATATAATAATATAGATTTGCCATCGTATAACGTACAAATTAACCTTAACATGAACTTCCAGCGTTCCGCTATGTTGCTTTGATTCTTGGTAATATTTTTTCAACGATGTAAAAACATGAGAAAACTAGATTTCATGACTGCAAACATCAATGCAACGAAAATCTGCAATATTACGGAGATAATTGACTTCCATTTTAGAGATGTAAGACGTCTTCCTGTTCTTTTCACTATTATTACGTACTGTCAGATATCATGGTAATTTTCTTATCCAATATACACTAGAGTATAAAAGAAACCGAGACTGTTTAATATTTCTTTGTTGATCAATTTATTTTTGGCAGAAAGTAAAGCATAGGGTTGTCAGGTGTAAAAATCAGAAAGCCGGATTTACCAATCAGTTAGAAACAAAAGATTTAAAATAAAAATCGTACAATTACTTGTACTTTCAATGTCTTTAATTTATATAAAAATTTACAAAAGTTAAACTTCTCTAATTGGTAAAAACGCAGTGGTTTCGATTTGAGACACAAAGATAAAAGTCGAACAAGAACTGGACAGCGTCTAATTTGGTCGGGCAAGCATTTAAAAAACCTAACCATGTCCGGCTTTATCCGGAAACAAAGTTTCCTTAATTAGACGTTAATAGGGATGTTGACTGTATTCAAATAAAAACATAATTTTAACGTTAAGTGGTAGTTTCTATGATAGAAATACTAAAAAACACTATATTTTTCCTTATTTTTAAGGAATTTAATTAATATTTAATAAATAAAACCTAATAAAATCACGTAACAACAGACACCAATCAGAGCGCATGACGTCATAGGTTGCCCCGCTGACAAAAAACTTCATTGTTTGGTTAATATTTAGTGTGTAATTTATTATTATTTGTTTACAGGAAACGTCAAATTACATGTAACTATAGCAACGACTACGAAACAACTTTTCATCACCTCAGTTTACTAGCGTTTATGAGCACAGAATACGCATCTGTAAAATGGTAGCTCCTGTGTAAACTTTTGAACCTCCTTTGGTACCAACAAGTGACGTCACGCGACTAGTATTGGCGTTTTGGACCGAAATTTGAAACGGGATTTAAAATACATGATTTTTAAGGCTTGAGTTGTATTTAAATAAAAATAATAAATATTTGTGGCTATATTGGGTACTTATGCACGATTTAAAACACTTTCCCAAAAATAGTCAACATCCCTATTGCATATAATATTTTAATTTATACCTCTAAAAAACCTTAACGATGATAGTGTTTAGGAATTTTTTTTAAAGACGTAAGTCACAGGCCAAGTTAAAGCAAGCCCGATACCAAGACTATTTTAGTCTTGGTCTCGATCTTGCTTTGCTAATCACTATTCCTGTGATCGACGAGGTCAATGATATCGAAAGTGTTTTTTTATTAGCACGGTAGTGTACATAACCTATACACAGGTAAAAGTCAGGTAAAAACACGGTTCATTACAATGTTACAGTGATATTATGTATGTAGAAATGCGTGAGAGTTCAAAGATCTTTTAAGCGTAACACGCCTGCGGCCAAGTAGCGTTCAATGTGCGTAACCGACCTCCGCTGACCGCCGCACCAATGCCGCATCTGTAATCATTAGTCAATGCCACCGACACCAAAAGTGCTAACGAATTCAGTACACGGCTAAAATATCTGCCGCATGTATAGGAAATTATTCTTTCTATCGTGACGTCGGTGTCGATATCGCATTCGCCCAATACAGAGAATTTTGTATAAGAGATACAAAAGAAAAAAACCCGGGTCGCAGTGCCAAAACCCTGCCAACAATATAGTGTATTTGCTAATACAGGCAGTGTGGCTTTATTATGTGAATTTAAGTTGGTTTCTGGGCAAAATAAAAAAAAATGACTCCTTAATACACTCATTAAAATAACATTTTTTTTCTTAATTGCAATATTATTATCAATTGAACCTCTACACGAAATTAAATACACCTTTCAGTAAATAATTCACTATCTGCAAACTAGTGTTTTTATAAAATTTGTAAATCCGGTCCTGTTGGGCCGATTTTCTTAAAATTTTTGGCACACCTTTTAATTACTACCAGACTGTTAAATTTAATTTTTGAAACGCTTCGGAGAGTTTTTTCGGTATTTTGGGGCCCAAAAACATTTTTCAACCCCTAAAAACTACCCTTAAAATAGCCCGATTAGGCCCATTTTAAATAAGCCTCTTGCGGTGATTGATTTCAAAACGTGGGCCAAATGTAGTTGAAATCAATTAACGTTATCCTGATAAATGTCGCTAGCCGTCAAAGTCAACATGGCTTTCGCCTTTCAGTGATTTTAATTTTTAACTTTATGTTATTTTTAGTGTATTTGCCATATGGCAACATACACTATTGGCGTCGGTCGGATGGCGGGACCTAGGGGTCGGACCAAAATTTCTCGACGTTTCATAACCTCCTAAACACTTTGGCACCATTTTTAAAAATGTTTATATATATATGTATATATATATATATATATATATATATATATATATATATATATATATATATATATATATATATATATTTATATACGTATATATATGTATATATATGTGTACGCGCGATAACTTTCGAAAGAGTTAATTGATTTCAACGAAATTTGGGCCACGTGTTGAAACCCATCACCGCAAGAAGCCTATTTAAAATGGGCCTAATCGGGCTATTTTAAGGGTAGTTTTTAGGGGTTGAAAACTGTTTTTGGGCCCCAAAATACCGAAAAAATTCTCCGAATCGTTTCAAAATTGAAATTTAACCCTCTGGTAGTGATTAAAAAGTGTCCCCACATTTTTAATAAAATCGGCCCGACAGGAGCGGATTTACAAATTTTATGAAAACACTAGTTTGCAGATATAGTGACTTATTTATTGAAGGGTGTATTTAATTCGGTGTAGACGTTAGATTGATAATAATATTACAATTAAGAAAAAAATGTTATTTTAAGGGGTGTATTAAGGGGTTAAATTTTTTATTTTGTCCAAAAACAAACTTAATTTCACATAACAAAAGTATAAAACCACAAGGCCCTATACAAGCAAATACACTATATTGTCGGCAGGGTTTTGGCACTGCGACCCGGGTTTTTTATTATATGCTGTTATAGCGGCCATAGTAACACATACTCTGTAAAAATTTCAAATGTCCACCTATTTCAGTTCAAAAGGTACAGTCGTGTAACAGGCGGACGGACGAGGTCTTAATAATAGGATCTCCGTTGGCACCCTTTGGGTATGGAACTCTAAAAAGTATCCAAATGATTAAATGCATATAAAGAAGTCAGTTCCTACAATACCGATTATCTTGAACTTGCACTATAAAGTTGTAACTGTTTAGTCATACATAGATGACGTTATTTTTTTCAATATTCTGTCATCCATTCAGAAGCGTAGCGTGCCTGGCGGGGCCCCGTATAAAAATTAGTTTGGGGGCACTTCCCCCGTTGAAGTAAATGACTTAAACGGGGAAATCCCGCAGCCCGCGATAACCGATGTAGGGTGTTGCCAACTTTCGAACGCACGCTTTACGCGGGAAAAAAAGAAATAGCTTTTTTTGACTTTTGTCATTTCTGAAATAATAAAAAAATTATGAAGTTTTTATTAATTTTTGCTTATGCACGTTGGGGGCCCCCGTGGCCCGGGGGCCCCGTATAATTGATACGGCAGATACGGCGGTAGCTACGCCCCTGCATCCATTACTAATTTAACAGTTAAAAATCATGTTCTAATTTATTACAATACCACAAAATGCCTAAATGCTACCGTTGTGAAAGAATTTTCCACATTATTAAGCATCTTTGACTTTATGTCATCACAGTGTGTCTATTAGTCATGGATTGATGAAACGTTTTTCAATATTCTGTGAATTCAATTGTTAATTCTACAGTTAAAAGTTTACAAAACATGCTACAGAAACAGATATTTTTAACACGGACTAAATTTATGACAGTTTAATCAGTGCTGACAAATGCAAAAACTCGGGTCGCAATGCCAAACCCTGCCGACAATATAGTCTATTTGCTCCTATATGAACAAATACAAATAGTGTGGCTTTATTATGTGAACTAAAATTTGGTTTTGGACAAAATAAAGTTGACTCTTTAACACACCCCTTAAAATATTTTTTTTCTTAATATCAATATTAATATCAATCCAACATCTGTACCAAATTAAATACACTATTGAGTACGTAAATCCGTAACCACAAACCAGTGTTTTCATAAAATTTGTTAGTCCGGTCCTGTCAGCTCGAATTTATTAAGATTTTAGCAGAACATTTTACTTTTCACTAAAGGATTAAATTTCAATTTTGGAACGATTCTGAGAATTTGTTTTCAGTTCAAAAATATTTTAACTCCTAAAAACCACCCTTAGAAATGCCCGATTGGGGCCATTTTAAATAGGCTTCGTTCAGAAATGGATTTCAACATGTGGGCAAAATTTCCTTAAAATCAACTAACTCTTTCCGCATACACATACATTAAAAACATTTTCAAAAACGGTACCAAAATGCTCAGGAGGCTATGAAACATCCAGAAATTTTGGTCCGATCCGTAGGTCCCGCTATCCGAAATAGTGTTTGTGTGCCATTTGGCAAATATACTATTACAAGAAACTACACCGGCAATACACCATTCCACTCTTCTTAAAGAACTGGATTTGCCATGCATTTTTAGAAATGTTTTTCCTCGAAATCTGAGTCAATCAAATGGTTTCTAGAGTGTGAAAACGTGAATATCTATTAACTACCCGAAAAAATCGTACTAATCTCCACGGGTAGGCGTAAAAATTCGGTATCAACATTTTTAAGGCCCCAGTACACAGTGGTCTGTAGTGGGCCATGCTTTGCAATGTGCAACTGTAGGCCACTATCACTTGGTGTTCACACAATGGCCCATGGCTCATTTCTGTCTGTATTATAGTATTATAAACCTAAAAGTCTCTTCATTGCTCCAGGATACTGACATTTTGGGCGATTAAAAATTTAAATAGTATAGCACGCAACAAAAAAGTAGGTACCTGTCCAAACAATGGGCGACTGTGTGAATACCACAGGCCACGCCACGCCACGATTCCTTTGAAGTGTGTCAAAAAAACCGACAACAAATGGATTGCGCACCACGATTCACAATTGTCCGCCACTACAGACCATTACCCCCTGTACACAATGGCGATGGTCTACAATGGCCCACTACAGACCACTGTGTACTGGGGCCTTTAAACATCTTGAACTTGCATAATATTATATCATAAACATTTGTCATGCTATGACAATTCCGCAAGAAAACGGAATTCCAAAAAGTAGGTCAAGAACAACTTCCTCAATAATTAACTTGTTTTGACAATTGGTCGAAAATTCAATGTAAATTGTTGCACGAAACTGTGTCATCACCTACAAAATATGTAAGTAAATTGTGTAGGCAATGCATAATAATTTGTCTTGACGCGAATCTCTGATTCAGACGTAGCTGTAAATCCACATTTGGAGACTTCGTATATAAAACTCACGACATATCCGTTACCGCTTAACCCATCGTCTGTTTAATTTGTGACGGAGAAAGTTGTTCGACAACCTGTCGTCATACGAGGTGTGAACAACTTATGACTAACCCTTTGAAACTAATCAGGAAAATGTTATGCTACAAAAATATCACTTAACTTTTAAAATTTCATTTAGTCATTACCGAATCGATTAACTATTAAAGTTAAATAAAATCAAAATCTTCTTGGTTTCGAGCTTATAGGTCGTGGTCCATTGGTATTTCTACCTGACGTTTCGTCTACAACTGCGGTAAACATTATGAAAGGCGATGTGGTAGCAGGCGAAATGTCCTTCCAGGCGACTCACAGGTAAGTGTGTCGAAGATTGGTGTTCTTCCTTTTTTATGCTCAACGTGTTAGTGTTCTCTGCTCGGTCGTGTATTCACAGAAGAGCGAACTACGACCGAGAAGAAAACACACTCACACTTCTTTTTTAACCGACTTCAACAAAAAGAGAATACAATTCGACACGTATTTTTTTTTGCGTATGATCCACGATAGCTCCGCTAGTTGTAAAGCGATTTGAAAATTTTCGACGCCATTTTGTTCAGAATATTATCGGATTGGCACCATATAGTTTTCCGTAAAATCGGTTTATCTATTTTTAAATGACTTAAAAAAAGTATCTTTTTTATTTTAAACTAGCGGCCCAGTCCGGCTTCGCCCGGGTGTAAATGTAATATATAGGATATAAAAGATGAGAATCATTATCATTAAATTCTCAACGTGTATTGAATTTGCGCGAATTCAATCGCTTTTATTTGTGAATGTTCAAAAATCGAAGAAAAATCTTATTTCCCAAAAAGAAATTTAAAAAATTCTGTTGATCCGATCGCTACCAAACTTCAGAAGATCACTCGCTGGGCTAATCTAAAGATTGTCTGAAAATTTCATCAAAAATGGTCTACCCGTTTGGAGTTCATAGAGTACATAATATACATCGTCTTTTATCTATATAGATTATTAAAATGTAAAAAATGGTTATTGTGACATAACGATAATAGTTGGACATATAGTATCGCAAAATTTTATATAGTTATTGATATATTCTTTAATATTGTAGAACATACTTTTGTTCTATCATCAATAGTTTCCGCAGCGCATGCGACGAAAGATGTTTTATGGCATTTTTTTTACACCTTGGGTTACGTTACTAAAGTTTTAGTACGGATCCCTAATATTTTCTAGCAATAAATATAGCCTATGTTACTCAGGGTGAATGTAGCTTTCTAATGGTGAAAGAATTTTTTAAATCGGCACAGTAGTTTTTGAGTTTATTCATTACAAACATACACACACACAAAAATACAAATCTTTCCTCTTTATAATATTAGTGTAGATTATTTTTATGTTATACCTATGTATTCTATATAGTTCATTCCATTGGCGCGCAGTTGAGTATGAAACAATTAATTTCACGTATAATTTATGATTGAGTGCACATACGTTGACACCTGTTGCTATCGGAATGTCAAATCTGTGATCATCAGTCCATTAAATTCCGTCACCGTCATTGTAATCATCATTATTAAATACCAGTATCGTTCGAAGCCTTCAAGTCGTGACTTACTCATCAGTTTTGACCAAAAAACGTTAATTAGGTTGACTTTATGAAAGCCTTGAGAGGAAGGACGAACCCGGAAATATTTATTAAGGTTAGATTGTAAATGTCTCAGTCCATAGTTCCCTCCAAAAATTGCGATAAGTTTGATTTTATTTGTTCCGTAAAGAAATGAAAGTTGATTATTGATATTAAAAAATCGTGTCCCTGGTAAAATCATTGACTGAACTACCCTTAAAATCAGTGCTGGATTTATAATAAAACACACTAAGTACTGGTTAAGAGATTACTTTTTTCCTAGTTAGAACTATTTCGGTTAATAGGCTTCTGATTATATATAATATTTTCTATTAATTGAGATGTTATTACCAATAATAATAAATAGTAGGTATATTATGTAGACGAGAAATTTCGTCTTAAGGTAGTTGTCGTGGTTAAGGCACACCGTCAGAAAATTCTTAATTTTCGTATACTTATTAAGGACATGATAATACAATTATTCTGAAAATTTTAAGTCGGTCGACCGTATATAATCTAAGATAAATTCAATTAAAAATTGGATAATTAGCATTGCTTGTATACGAAAAAAGAACTAACTGTCAGAAACTTTCCAAAAACTGACTGTCTTTCAATACATTTGTTATGAGTTTAAAAAAAAATAAGAAAATTTTTTTGACCGTCTAATTATTTATAAATAACGGTTTAAAGTTCAACAATTTATAGAAAAGTATACATGCATATGAATACTGTATGGGTTACGTTTCCACGGGTACAGTCTTGCGTACAAATTATGTATCACTTAGCTACAAGCTAGTATACTTTTGTGGCGCGTATAATCTATAACTTTTTGACAATATTGTACCACGACAACTACCTTAAGTTGAAGGCAAAGAAACAAATTTACGTTCAATGTAAATAAAATAAAAAACCTGGAGCACCAAAAAGTTATGTCCGGTGTTGCTAAAAAATGTATAGTAAAGTAGCTTTCCGCATGACGGCTAGGTGCGAGCGCGCCTGGAAATGAATTATTGTCCTTAAAAAAGCAGTTATCGTGTCGAAGCGTGGGTATAATTTTGTAATTTTACTTTCTTATGTTTCTTCAGCCTTAACTTCTCAAAGCGTTAACCGATTTGAAAAATGTCAACGCCGTTGTTCTTCAGGAAGATGACGAAAGGATCCCAAATATTTTTTACGTAAATCGGGTCAGTAGTTATAAAAAATTGATTGCTTTAAAAAACACCAAAAAGTAAATTCACTCCCCCTGGGCAACATTTGAACCAAATCCCCGCGTATTATAATTTTCTAAATTGCCGTTTTTCTTGAATTCTGCACGCCCAAAAAACAGCTTCATTAAAATATTGTTTGTCCAACATTCAAATAATTCACAACATAATTAACATTGCTGATTGCCCTAGCATATCTGACAATTATATTGTTACAATCGTCAACTGATTTGCATATGAATTAGCGATAGCCTTATTATGGTTAATGACGAAGTCCCGTTTGGATTTTTATTATATTATTTTGTTGACATCTTCGCTGCTAACTTATATGCATTTTAGCACGCGATAATTGTGTCAAATTAAACTAATTCCAAGGTTATTAAATGACTATACTTAATATGTAATTATTTTTAGTGACAGAACAATACAATAAAGCTACGCGTAATTAGTGGTAGTTCCTATATTAATAATTTCATCGAGAGATATGGTAGACGACTGAAATCTATATTAAAAATTATTAGGAATAAAAAAAATATTAGTTTAGAATCGACAATACAATTTGAATACTTGATGGTGCTACAATATTTATAGCAAATACACATGCCATGACAGCTTGCCTGTTTCTGTGAATAAAACAATCTACTGTCGAATGCTTACGTCGCTGATAAAGTGGTTCATAAATGACGCTTCAGTACGGTAGATTTGAACGAAATCAATCACAATTTATTATTCTCTTTGTCATAAAATACTTTTTCTATATTAATTTTTATACAAGCCAAAGACCTACTCATATTCTAATTGCAATTTAAACATTCTATTCGTACAGAACTTGACACGAGCAAAGCCAGGTTCGTGATTTGTATACAATAAAATGCATCCATCACCGCAAGAAGCCTATTTAAAATGGGCGTAATCGGGGCATTTTAAGGGTAGTTTTTAGGGGTTGAAAAATGTTTTTGGGCCCCAAAATACCGAAAAAATTCTCAGAGTCGTTTCAAAATTGACATTTAACCCTTTAGTAGTAATTAAAAGGTGTCCCTAAAATTTAAATAAAATCGGCCCGACAGGACCGGACTTACAAATTTTATGAAAACACTAGTTTGCAGATAGTGAATTATTTACTGAAAGTTGTATATAATTTGGTATTGAAGTTCGATTGATAATAATATTGCAATTAAGAAAAAAAATGTTATTTTAAGGGGTATATTAAGGAGTCAATTTTTTTATTTTCCCAAAAACCAACTTAAGTTCGCATAATAAAGCCACCCTGCCTGTATAAGCAAATACGCTATATTGTCGGCAGGGTTTTGGCACTGCGACCCGGGTTTTTTTTAATTTGAATTCCAAAGAAATCCTTTTCAATTTCCAATTTTCGGTGTATATAGGGTGTTTAAAAAAAACGCCAAATTGTGATACTACGGAGCATCAGTCCTTCATACAGCGACGTAATTTTTGACATAAAAAGGTGATTATAATATAACATACTGTGTAATTCTGGTCGAAATTAATACAGAAAGACAAAAATAACCGTCTATTTTTATTATCCGTATTTGTCCTGATTCTTTTAAATCTAAAATTCAATATTCATTTCGCTAAAGAATTATAAAATAAATATGATTTTATAAAAATGTTTTTTTTTGTGTTAGTTAATGAAGTTTTAAGTGATTGACCAAATGTTATCAACGCTCTGCTTATGTAGAACAAAGTTATTTTTGCAATCGCTTAACAAAACCGATATGCTAATGTGACTGTTATTTTTAAACCTAGTATTAATGAGTAGACTTACAAAGTGGCTCAAAATACTACTCTAGAACCGTATCGTTCAAAACGACTATACGGATTTTGATAAAAGTTTCAAAGTTTCCGTAAATAGTTTGAACAAAATGACCGTGAAATTTGTCAAATCGGTCAATTCCTAGAGAAATCATAGCTGAACTAACAAAAACACAAATTTAAAAAAATAGATAGCCTTGTCGAATAAATAATATTTTTTTTAAGTCGATTAATAAATGTAGAAAATAACAGGAAGTTGTAAATGGTTCGAATTCTTTTGGCGCGTTGAAAGTAAAATTTTAAAAGGCAACGGAAGTTGCGCGCCTAAAGCTAACGAAAATTCGACAGCATGAAAGTTGACTAGACTCAGACTGAAACGACAGATGAATTTTCTGTGATCTGGAAACTATATAATAATATAGATACTAGTCGACTACCTACAACCTTTGAATACAACCATTAATAGTTGTTTAAAGCGAAAAAAAAAATTAAAAACCAAAATAAAATTTTGAAAGTGTTTTAAAATATTAGAAGTCAATTGACTTTTTTTCTTTTTTGTCCTTGGTAATTAATATAAAAATGATTTGTCGGGAAAAAGGACTGTTTAAGTAAACACTTATTTGTTATTTATAGCGACGTTTCGTCCCTTGTTTGGGACTTTTTTAAGCTTTATAACTGTAATTTAATTATTAAAATACAATTTACAAACAAGGGGCGAAACGTCTCTATAAATAACAAATACTTACTTAAAAAGTCCTTTTTCCCGACAAATCATTATTAGAAGTTAATCTTTTCAAGTATTATTCTTAATGATGCATGTATATTAAAAATTAGTTTTTATTACGCCAAAAAAGTATAACTTCAAACGCGCGTTAACAAGTACACGTACCCACTTTTTATTACATATATTTTTTTTAATAGCTAGGGTATGCTAAAGACGTGAATTTTAATTGAGCCCCATTCTGAAATTTTCGTCTAATATTAATTAATTTAATAGTTTCTGATGTAATTAATAAACGAAGAAAAGCGAGAATTAAATTCCAAATCGATAATTGTACGTTTGAAAATTTCGCTATTTGCGTAATATTATTTTGAACCAATCTGTATAACCACACATGCAGTTATATCTGGCACCAGATGACATAGTTCTGGCCACGATACGCAACAGGTGGCGATGTTCACAATAAAAAACCACTACGTCCAAGGCGTTGTTTATTATAATATGCAGCTAGAAATCATTAACAATACATTCTTTTTTAATACAATCGATTAATACTTAATATAGTTAATAGTTTATGACTGTTGGTAACAAACTTTGCTATTAACTAACACCAGAAGTAATAATAATAATAATGTTTAATAATAATGAGTTTACAGACAACGTTTACATTAAAATATTATTCAAAAACCTTCAGGCTGTCGGAACGTTCTGAATTTAAGTCAAAAATAGGATTTCGGATGATAGCTGATTGTGGACTTATTCGTCAACCTTTTGCAAAAATTCTTTCTCAATAAGGAAGATAAAGGACAAATATAGATCTCTACTGAACTACTTTTGTAATTTACGTACGATTTACTAGAAAGTTGGCATTAATTGTGCCAAAAAACACACATTTTTAATGTCACACTACAACCTTATTCGTACTTATTTCACAAAATTGTTCCATCACACACCTAAAGTGACTTTTCCTTTTTCGGAAAAGTTTTTTAAATCGTTTCCAAAATTTAGAGTAATCAACTGACAGCGACACCCTTGCAACAGCACTTTTTAGCCTCCTAGTGTGGCTTAAATTCAGAGCGTTCCGACAATCTTAAAAGTATATTCAAAATATCAATAGCATTCTCATCACCTAAATTGCACATGACATATAGTGGCGAATTTGCCACTCTCGCAGTTTTAGCATTCTTTAAATAAAAGTTGGAGTAGATCGTGTTCTACTAGCATGGGAATCAAGTAAACGAATTATTTAACGGTACTATGCAATTTTTGAAGATATCCAAGAACTTGATTCTTTAGACCCAATTTAATTAGAAGATCAAATGACGGTTGGAAACTTGACAGAATGCCTCAGTTGAATTGATAAAGCGTCACAAATTTTGAAAAATACAGACTCCAACGAAAAATTATTAGTATGCTACGAATATATTTTGCGAGAGAAGAACAAATCGTTGATCTGTAAGACGACTTGAAATTGCTTAAGTAATACATTATTAAGCTATGTCACATGATTCGCAGAAAGCCTGTATAATATCATTTGATAGCTTCACTGTACTGGCAAAGTACAATTAATCAAATCGCGTGGTGTTCTATGAATGAAATATGCAATTATGCATCTTGCTATACGTTTAATAAAATTAAAAGTTAAAATAAAAAAAACGCAACAAGAAACATGTGTGGATGTTTACCAAAGAAATATGCAAGATATAAAATCAAAACATGTAATACTTAAGGTGACATCCTTCAGATAGTAAAACTGCTCTTGGGAAATTTCGAACTGCAGTCGCAAAATTCAGTTTATAAAAATAAAGATAAAATTTATTGTCATAGTTACAAAATTTTACAAAAAAAATGTTTCAATAATTTGATTCTGGTTTCCACTATTTACCCAGTGCAGTAAGTTTACTGTTAAAATTACTTTTGTATACGGTTATATGTGTTTTATTTGAAAAGTAGGAAAACGTTTTAAAAAATCCTACTCCACTATTATTTTTTTTTCCGTTTTAATAGCGTCGGGAATCAAGATATTTTTTACCATTTTGTATTTATAAAATTGTCTGGCACCATAGTTTCCTATTTTATAGTAGTTTTGGTTTATCTTGTTTGAGAAAAAACAGCTTGAGCATTTCCAAATGCAATCGTATATTTGTTCGATGATTATATTTGAATTTATGTTTGATATTGGAGTATACCGGGGGTAATTTCCTATTATTCTTAGGCATTTATTTTTCGTATGTGTAGTTTTTTATATAATTTGTTTTGCAGGTGAGGCTCCATACCGAAGAAGCGTAAGTGATGATTGATCGTATTATATTGCTTTGTAAATTACTATTTTGTTTTTAGCTGATATTTTGGATTTATAGTTTATTATAGGGAATACGTTTTTCTAGCTAGCGGATGTGCAATTTAGAAAAAGGATAATTTGTGGATTTTTGAATTGGATCTAGCTAAGAATTAATGTGATATAGGGTACGTGTTTTTTTTAAATTTTTAAAATGGTGTTTATCTGATAGTTTCATTTTGCAACATTTTTTGGAAATTATGATCAAATCCTAATTTAAATTGAATCAAAATAATCAAATAAGTTCCCAGCGATCCCAAAATCTGAAATAGATAAAAAAAAACGCCAATGAAATATAATGGAAGAAAACAAACTTGTTTTTATACCTTCAATTACTTTACCGAATATATTAGATTAAAATTTATAGGTACTCCACAAGCGGTAAATTCAAATTGCTGATCGATCAAGCGCAGCAAACACAACTGAATCTAAAACAAACATTACCTAAAACTTAATTTAAATAAATGGAATGAACACAAAAATAGTCATTAAGGTGACTATTTACCAACTGTTCAATATGCCCTCTTTTTCACCCGCATTACTCTAACTTACGAGCACTTTCGGAAATCTCAAATTTTTATGAAAAAACTTATTCAATCTTTGATGCTAATGTTTCAAAATAAACTAGAAATGTGCCATTCTTTTCGTATGACTTTTAACCAGCGTTGCCAGATTTTTTTTTTGCCAAGTCGGGATTTTGAAACTTTATGAGTGAAAAAAGCGGGATTCTTTCGTCGAAAGCACGACATAGTAAAAAAACGTATATAATCAGAAGTTTTTAAATATTTATATTTTTATTTGAGTTCAAATTACGTTTACGTGACAATAGATAGCAAAAATAGCCATAGAAAATGTATTTTAATAAAAATATGATATTTTAAATCATATTTACCCTATCGTTAAAAAGTTGAGTCTTATTCGTCTTCTGAATAAAAAAAATGAAAAAAACAGAAATCAAAATCAAAAAAATTATTTACGCACGATCGAGTTATCACCGAAAAGCGGGACTGAGCCTGTCCCGCGCGGGACATTTAATTTTGATTTAAAAATCGGAACGTCCCGCCACAATCGGGACGTCTGGCAACGCTGCTTTTAACCAAGTTTTTACAGTTTATTTGATCTAAATAAACGATTTAAATTCAGATAAAAACGAGAAAATTAGTTTAAGTTTTACACAAAATTTTGTACAGAAAAAAACTCATTAATTAACAAGCCTTTGTCAATATTTTTAACATAAGTTTGTAAAGAAAATACTTCAAAATGTTAATTTGCTGTCGCGTAATTCGAAATCTCGTGACGTGTTGTAAATAAATATTAAAGAATATCACGTTTTTTATAAAAAAAAAATTATTTGTTTTATCGAATGTTTAAGCAGCAAGCAAATTTTGTGCAGCTCAATCACAACTAATAAAAACAGTAATGAAATGAATTATGCGACCTCAGTCCGAAATTTCCCGAGAGCATATTTTACAATCTTAAAAAATAGATAACATTACTTTTAGTTAGTTTTTGAATTCGGGATGGCCCTGTCGTCCAATGGGGTGGATTTTTTTACAAATCTTTCTATTAGTCGAACGTCGCAATTTGTGAACAAAATTGAAAATACTGGGGGCTTACCTTAGCTTCAGGCACAATATTTTCAGAAGTATACAATATCATCTTTGTGTGAGCAGCTTCTTTCATTGTTGCGAAGGCCGAAAATAAAGCAATCGTAATATGAATTAAATGTTTCACCACCCAAAACATTTCAAATAGCATATCACCAGGTGAATAAGTGGCCCATCCATAAACAATTGCCAACAAAGATAGAAATATCTGAATCAAAATTGCCATCAACTGAACTCCGAACGTATCATTAATAATCTGATGTAAGTGAAATAGTTCCGTACGCAGAGATAATAGTTCTTGATATGTCAAAAGTGAATTGTCTCTCCTTCGATCATCAGTAATATGAAATATCTTCGATTTGTCTTCCGTAGTTGTCAATAATCCATTTATGGTTTTTAGATAATAACGCATGATATATAGTATTGATGAAAATTGAATTATTATCAAAGAATAAATAAAGGCTTTAACATAATATCGAAATCCAAGCTCAAGAATGTTAAATGCATTAAACTCTAATTCAAAGAAGAGTTTCCAATTTTCAAAAAAGTAGATTACAATGAGAGTCAAAGCAAACAAAAACATCGATAGCGTCGTAAGATATTTCAAAGGATGGTACGATTTCGAAATTTTGTATTTTCTAAATGTTAAATCGATTTCTAACAAAGTTTCGTAGATTTTTATGAATGATTTTGATCGAAATATTGTAACACATAATGTTGATAATACTACAAGGTAACCGACTGTCAATCTTATACAATTTATATAATACTGGACTACATCATCTTCATCGGCAAATTCAGATTCATCCCAAATCATTAATCGAGCAAAAATCAACGCAAAACAAATTATAAAAAATACAGTTGGTAATAAAGCACACCAAGAAAATTTAAAGTTAATAATTCCGTAACCATTTTTTACGGAAAATGGAGCCATTCCAAATAATTTTGAAACCCGGTATAAAGGCATTAATGGATCGTAAAATTTTGATGGAATAATTTTAATTTTAGAATTGCATTGATTCAAAGACATGGCTCAGTAATCAAACCAAAAAATATTCTTAACACTGAGAATTTCAATTACGAAGTAATAATACAATATTTTTAATAAACTTCGAACCTTACAATTAAATTAAAAGGATCGACTAATAACTTTAATGGATTTCTGACAATATTGGTAATTTATTATACGCGTTTGTTTAGGGACTTTTGATAGATAAGACTGCGTTTTATTTATTTTTTTTGCTTAATTTACTTTAATAGGTCAACGTGTCGTGCATAGTTGTGATACGCAAACTTAAGACGGCATTCAACGTCTTGTGTTCAGAAAATAATCGATTGAATAGTCAGTTAAGTTTTTTAAAGCTTGTTTCAAGTAGAGTAGTTCGACTTTTGACTTGCCCTGAAGGAGAAAATATCAAGTGTGAACTGCTTTTCAAGTTACTTGAAAACCGTTACTTTTGACGCTTGGGTTGAAACTGGTAAAAAGTGAGGTTATATGCTATTTTGCATACTGATAAAATGAGCAAGTAAAGGAATGAAAATATTTGTAAATTTCTTATTATAAAACTCCCAGCACGGCGTCATTTTAAAACGCTTCGTGCTTCAATGGAATTGTTATAAACATTAAATCAACTTACTTGAATTCAAGCGACATGAAGTCAAGTAACTTGACTAATGAGAACGGACCTTTACCATCTAGTAAACAATCACCCGTAACTTTAATAGAGTAGTTCCTCAAGATTACCTGATTTTTCGTCAATTTCATAAAAAAAATTACTTAATAAAATTCTCACTACAGTATAGTTTGCTACACTTATTAAGAAACGCCTACTGTTACAATAGGTACTATATTCAAAAAAATTATTACTATCTCCTTCGGGACTTAAACCCAAATCTTTCCATCTTCGCGGTGGGAACAGTTAATTTTTCTAATAATAAAGCAAATTGTAACACTAAATTCACACCATGGAAGAGTTAATTTCAATCTTAGGTAACGCTAGACATGAACCTTCACAGTAGTGAGAGGTTTTAGGTAAAAAATTCATTCATTAATCAAATCTGTCACAAAATATATTATCTATATCATTAGGTCAGCTAAAAGCGGAAAACATGTTAATTTCAAATTGGTAAATTAACCACCATAATATCATATTAGTAAATTGTTCACTGCGGTATAGTTCGTAATAATCTGTATAGAATAGCTATAGTTTGTTATAATCGTTAAGAAACATCCATTATTATAATGATATATTAGAAAGAAAATTAAATTGTAAATTGTAAAACGCTAATCGACATTCTATTAAAATTACTATTATACCATATTTTTTATTAATAGGTTATTTTTTATTAAAAAAATCCATATGATAAATTTGTAGCATGTGGATTTGAACCCACTGATTCTAGCTCTAACGTTGGAAGTAAACCCTATTAATTTCAAATACTGTATGGTATCAAGAAATATATAAGGCCTTTCAAAATGCATTAAGGTAGGTATCGTGGTACAAAATTGTCAAAAAGTTATAGATTATACGCGCCACAAAAGTATACTAGCTTGTAGCTAAGTGATCCATAATTTGTATGCAAGACTGTACCCGTGGAAACGTAACCCATACAGTATTCATATATGCATGTATACTTTTCTATAAATTGTTGAACTTTAAACCGTTATTTATGAATAATTAGACGGTCAAAAAATGTTTCTTATTTTTTTTTAAACTCGTAACAAATGCATTGAAAGAAAGTTTCTGATAGTTAGTTCTTTTTTATAAATAAGAAACTGGTTCAGAACTACAGAGATCGTAATCAATCAATGTTAATTATTCAATTTTTAATTGAATTTATCTCGGATTATATACGGTCGATCGACTTCAAATTTTCAGGGTAATTGTATTATCACGTCTTTAATAAGTATACAAAAATTAAGAATTTTCTGACGGTGTGCCTTAACCACGACAACTACCTTAAAGTAGTTTTTTGCAAAATTATGCCCATGAGTCATGACTATTCTAAATTGAATTTTTTCATCAATAAATAACAGTACAAAATCAACAAAAAAAAACCCGATGCGCTTAAAAAATATTTTTTTTTAATTTTCTAATTTGGTCCCCAAAATCAACCCCTTAAATCGAAATTCGTTTATTTACGCTACACGTTCGTGATTGGGTCATCCAACTCTAGATTCGGAGAAAATAAGCTGTGACACACAGACAGACAGACAATTGTTTGCATTGAATATCATCGTAATATATTTTTCTAAACAAAATAATCAAACAAATTTTCAATCTCGGGGAATCCCGGACTTGGAAAGTATTGGCAAGTGCCGTGTAGTGAACTGCCGGCTTTAGAAGCAAAAGCAATGAAATGCATGGAAAGTTTTCGCGTGGACATTAATAAATTAGTTATAATTAATAAAAGTAAATTAATTATTCACTAATCTTAATGTGCATTGATCCACAGAGTGAATTCACAAAAATTATGTTGGGCTGAATATTTTTTTCGTACTCTTTATCACAAAAATGATTAATAATAATCAAATAATGAACTTTTAAACACGGGAATAAACGTTAAAACATAATATCTGATAGTACAAATTATGTCCCCGACAATTGAATATGAAAAGTATGATTGAGTGGTATAATCATGGTAGCAATTGATCATTCAACCGTCGAAAATATATTTTCTTGCCTATAACGCCTTTATTAAAGGATGGCATATTTAAATAACATAGTTTATAGTAAATAACATAATTTATAGTCTATACTTATTAGGAAATATAGATTAAGGTGACCGTTTTCCGGCTGTTCAATATGCCCCCTTTTTCACTTGCATATTCTGTCTTGGATATGTGTTACACACGTTTCGAAAAACTTTAATTTCTCTGTAAAATCTTATTCAATCTTTGATGTTAATCCTTCAAAATAAACTATAAATATGTACCATTCTTTTCATATAACTATTAGCCATGTTTTTTACAGTTTATTTGAACTAAACAAATGACTTAAAATCAGATAAAAACGAGAAAATTAGTATAAGTTATACACAAATTTTTGTGCAGAAAATAATTAAATTAAAAAAAATTATAGACCAAATCAAATTTGTCAGTACTTTTAACATAAGTTTGTAAAGAAAAACATCAAAATGTTAATTTGCCTTCCCGTAATTCGAAATCTTGTGATGTGCTGTAAAGAATTGTTGACGAATATTACGTTTCTTTGACTTTTTTTCTTTTTTGTCCTTGGTAATTAATATAAAAATGATTTGTCGGGAAAAAGGGCATTTTAACACTTATTTGCTATTTATAGCGACGTTTGGGACTTTTTCAAGCTATATAACTGTAATTGAATTATTAATTATATTGTATTTTAATAATTCAATTACAGTTATAAAGCTTGGAAAAGTTCCAAGCAAGGGACGAAACGTCGCTATAAATAACAAATAAGTGTTTACTTAAAAAGTCCTTTTTCCCGACAAATCTTTTTTATTACGTTTTTTTATTCAATTTTTAGGGCAAAAATATATGTTTTTTGAAATGTTTAAGTAAGTAGTAAGCCAAATTTTGTGAAGCTTAGTGCTTAATCGCAGGTAATAAAAACAACAATAAAGTAAATTTTGCGACCACAGTTCGAAATTTCTCGAGAGCATATTTTACGATCTGACGGAGCAGTTCCCTTAATACTTATACAATTCCTAAAACAAACGTGTCTCGTCATCCTTATTGTAAATGTTCCTTAAATTAGTGAAGGTGTTTCACTTATTAAATTAAATGCATCGTTTTATATGAAACCATTAGGATAATGACTTGATGAAAGGTATTAAAACAAACGCAATTTTGATATTAAATGTAAACTTTATTTGATGACCAGCAAGCTGTGCAATAACTAAAAAAACAATATGTCAACAAAAGTGCAAAACTTTTCTGTAAACATTCTATCGTCTAAAAATATTATCAGAATGTTAACTCCACTTTATTGGAGTTCAAAGATTATTGGTTTGGCGTCTGTCGGCTATAATTCTAAAAGTTATAGTTTGTTTTGTTCAAATACTGGACTATTTTACAGTTCACTGTGGACGATATTACATTTTCTTTGCTTATTATTGGACATTATGTTTAAAAAAACGGTCATGTTATATTATGATACAAGTGAGATTTCACAAGATTTTGTCTTAAGTCTTATAGTTGTCAAACTCAGATATATTAAATTTAGTTACATGATTTTAATCACTGCTTACTTAATGTTTCAATCAAGAAAAATCATTCAAATGATCAATCTAATCCAACAAGTTCATGATTTTTTACTCACCAAAATTAACGTTACCGTTTCGTACAAAGTAGTACGAAAATATATTTCCGTATTTCTTGGGCTAAATTGGTTTATAGGAATTGCATCTTTTGCATTTGTAATAATTCTAGCAATGAAAACAATCAATCAAAATTTCGACTTTTTAAGTGTTACCCTACTTAGTTCTTACTATTCATTATATGCACTCGTCGGTTCAACTTTTGTGTTACAATATTCAGTTGCGTTGTTAATTATTCGATGTCAACTGAAAACGCTTAATGGTATTCTAATTCGTCTTACTAACTGTCCAGACATATCGCAACATAAAAATCACGATACAGAAATATCAAACGATAAAATATCTGTGGTTAAAAAAGTGTTTTCTGTACGAGATAAGTTATTTGAAATTTCAAAATATGTAAATCGCGTATTTGGTGTACCGGTGTTTTTAACGCTGTTAAAAAATATGATTATGTTTTTAATTTATATGTATTCATGTATTCATTTTGGGCATTATAATATAACACGCAACATTTTTAGTATTTCTATGTTTGCCTTTGAAATATTTAATTTTTTTAATCTGATAGTGTCTTCTGTACTTACATTGAACGAAGCTAATTCTATGAATGAAATAAACTTGACTGGGATTATACCAAACGATCAGGTAAATACAACTCTGTGGACATGCACATATAACAAGCGCAACATAGATGGCAGCAGGTATATAACGACCTAAGTTATTATTGGTTTTCACTATGGAGTATAGTAAAAACTAAATCTACGTACGATTCTTCCAAAGTTGCGCGATTTAAATAAGGAATAATTCAAAGTCTGTGATGTCTTAAGGTAGTTGTCGTGGTTAAGGCACATCGTCAGAAAACTCTTAATTTTTGTATACTTATTAAGGACATGATAATACAATAACTCTGAAAATTTGAAGTCGATCGACCGTATATAATCCGAGATAAATTTAATTAATAATTGGATAATTAACATTGATTGTATACGATCTCTGTAGTTCTGAACCACTTTCTTATTTATAAAAAAAGAACTGTCAGAAACTTTCCAAAAACTGACAGTCTTTCAATGCATTTGTTATGAGTTTAAAAAAAAATAAGAAACATTTTTTGACCGTGTAATTATTCATAAATAACGGTTTAAAGTTCAACAATTTATAGAAAAGTATACATGCATATGAATACTGTATGGGTTACGTTTCCACGGGTACAGTCTTGCGTACAAATTATGGATCACTTAGCTACAAGGTAGTATACTTTTGTGGCGCGTATAATCTATAACTTTTTGACAATATTGTACCACGACAACTACCTTAATATTACAGCAATCATTTAAATAAATATAATTGGTTTTTCTATCTGTAATTCTTCCTTCTGTGGCAAAATCTTTATTAGTAGAGTGTACTTCACAAACTATTGTCACAGCATTTACAGTAAAAGTTTGAAAAATCGGACCTTGATTCTCCAACAAAGTAAAATTGGAAAACTATACAGTTTCGTTAAGTCATTGCATACGCAGTTATTGGGGAAGATAATAAAATTGATGTTGTAATATACTAAAATTGAAGAAGTCTTTAATCAATACGTTTGCACTGAAAACTAAACAATGATAATGAATAAATTATTGACAGGTTCAATTGTACTCTTTACGCTTGCTGCTTACACCATTCAAGTTTTCTGCTTGCACTTTCTTGGTCGATAGCAACCTGGCACATTCCGTAAGTATTAAACTGTTTTAAAATTACTGGTTATTGATGATAGTAGGATGATAGTAGTAAAGTTAATATAGTTGTTTTTTTTTTCTTTCAGATCATTGGAACACTGGCAACATACTTCATTATCCTAATACAGTTCAGATTTACTTTAAATGAGCAAAATGACGATAACTAATTAATTTTTTTATTAAGGTTATTAGCCTATTACCGCAATAGTAGTAATTGCGTCCGTATTTTGCTATAAAAAAATTTATGACTTTAAAATTATTTTCCAAATATTGTATCTTATAAATCATAGTTGATTTTTTTAGTATTTAGGAAAACTTTAATTAAACATTTTTGAAATTATACCTCTTTTGGCAGGCAACGGAAGTTGCGCGCGCACACCTACATTCGACAGTATGAAGTTGGCCGGGCTAACGAAAATTCAACAGTATGAAAGTTGGTCATTAGAGGTTCAAATCTAAATGACAGATCGACGAAATCAATGAACTTTAATCTATCATCTGGAAACTATATAATATACTAGACGACTATAACCTTTGATTACAACCAATAGTCGTTTGAAGTGGCATCCAGTGGAATTTATAATATCGTATTTTTGATTACTCAACGATTTGAATATAAAAGTAAAAATCAATATACAATTTTGAAAGCGTTTTAACATGTTTGAGGTTAATTTTTTATAAGTATTATTTTTAAACTTATATTTCAAAAAATGGTTAACATGTACCTATGTTAAAAATTAGTTTTTAATCACGTCAAAGAAGTATAACTTCAAACGGTATAAACCAATAAAAATTAAGAAAAATGTATCTTTTAGTGAAATACTTAATTATTTTGGAATATGATTATGCTAATGATGTACTCTTTTATGTGAATATATTAATAAAAAAAAACTTGTTTAAAATGTATAACACGAAGTCAAATAATAGTGTTCCTATATGGGTGGCGAAGAAAAGTCAAGATGCGTGTAAATAGCCTTGATATTCAGCGCGCATCGTTGGTTTGTCCTCTGAACCAAAGCGCCAGAACTGGACAAAGGTATATCATTGTAGTATTAACGTGGGTAGATATATTCAGATTTTAGAAGTTAAAAAAATAAAACAATAACTATTATTTTAACCACACATTTAACATAATATAGTCAACAACAAGTAGTCATTTGACTTAGATTAAAACATGCAATTTTTTCAAGCTTCTTATTCCCTTCATTTGTTTTTAATTATGGTCACATCTTGTAAACCCGCTTCCATATCTGGTTAAAAAATAAGGATGCTATTTTTCAAGCTTTTTTACTAAGTTCATATGTCAGTTAGGGTCAAACTTATAATTCAATTTTGTCCCACTCCTATGTTTAATTTGATTAAAGATCAGCGTTGCCAGACGTCCCGATTTTGGCGGGACGTCCCGATTTTTAAATCAAAATTAAATGTCCCGCGCGGGACAGGCTCAGTCCCGCTATTCGGCGATAACTCGACCGCGCGTAAATAATTATTCTCTTATTGAAATTTGCAATTTGTAACACTCACTCCTCAGACTATTGTTTGAAACGCCATATTTTTCTAAGGAATAAAACTTTTTTGATTCCTGTTTTTTTTTTTTTTTTTTTTATTCAGAAGACGAATAAGACTCAACTATTTAACGATAGGGTAAATCTGATTTAAAATATCATATTTTTATTAAAATACATTTTCTATGGCTATTTTTGCTATCTATTGTCACGTGTTAGTAATTTGGACTCAAATAAAACGATAAATATTTAAAAACTTCTGATTATATACGTTTTTTTACTATGTCCCGCTTTCGACGAAAGAATCCCGCTTTTTTCAGTCAAAAAGTTCCAAAATCCCGACTTGGCAAAAAAAAATCTTGCAACGCTGATAGGAGCATAAAAAGATATTACAGTAATTTAGTTGGCGCTAACCTCAAAGCTTTATTATTTCACGCTTTCCAGTGGCTTTTTTGTGGGTCTAATTTTTTTTTATTCACTGTTAGTTAGCTAGTGCCAAATCTTGTAAGTCAATTTAGTTGCACTTCAATATTTGGTTTCGATTTTACAAAATTTATTTATGTTTGAAAAAAGCTACTCATTTTCGCATCGTTCGCAAAATCGAAACATTAGAACTGAGCCAAACCAAAATGGTCGGCAGTTAAGAATAGTCATCGATCACAGGTCAATAAGACGTATTAAGGTTAGAAAAAGAGAAAGCAAAGTAGAAAGAGAGAGAGAGAGTTGCGTCGAAAAGAACTCGATGACCTTGTAAGCTCGCAACAACACAAACTACCTGAGGCCTATACAACAACCTGCGAATGAATCATTACAGATGATATGTTGCCGTTAATATTACACCTCTTCTTCATTTGTTTTCTTAAGGGAAAGTTGGGCAAAACCCATACGAAACTAGCGGCCTTAACGCTAGGCTTGCCAACTTTAAAATACAAATTTGTGGGAAATAATGATTTCAAATGCGGGACAAGGGTTTAAAACGTGGGAGCCAACTAATTTTATTTAGAATACAAAAAAACGTGAAATTTTCTTTACAAATCAGGATGAGAAGTAAAATAAAACATCTAATAGTCAATATTTACTAAAAAAAACAGTTATAGTGTAATTTAGACTTTATTATGAAAACTATAAATTACTTTTTAAATGAGTATTTTCCTTGACATTTGGCACTTTTAAGGATTTTTTAATTTTTAAGAACAAAATTGTAAAAATCTTTGCATGGATAAGAAAAATTTACTTTAACTTGTAGCCATATGAAGACGATTTCGCGCGTCGGTCCAGGCATTATTACAAAGTGAGAAGACAATCTCTGCTGCTGCATTAGAACACGGAATAGATGCAATGTATTTAGCGTCCTCCGAAAAGCGGGATATTTAGCGTCCCACACACACCCTGAGCGGGACGTCTCGTTAAGGGTATCAGAAACGGGACGTCCCGCGTATAGCGGGACGGTTGGCAACCCTACTTAACGCTCACTAGATCAACTTCGTCGTTATAACAGATAACTTATTCCGCTGCGATAGTGTAAAGATTCGGGTTTCAGTCCCGACGGTGATTTGAAAATATTTTTTTTTAATATAGCATTGTAACAATGGGTCTTTCTTAACAAACGCAGCAATCTATAACTATCCATTGTTAATAATAACATAAAAGTGGGCATTTTAATCATTAAAATATAATACTTTTGCCACCAGCACAAATTAGATTCGATAAATATTTCTCAAGAAATCTTAAAGTTCACTTTTTGCATTCATTTGGATTGATTTTTAAAATTTTACAATTATGTTGAAAAGACGGGAGAACTAATTTTGAAAAAATCTTTTAGACCATATTTACATTAATAGGCGGCGATTAATGTCCTAACATAGTCAATATCAATTTTTTATTCTCGTGATAACGTTCTAGAAATAAATGATCACGCACTGTTATGACGTGACCACGGTCAGACATGAAGCAATGTAATGTTTTTACAATTTATTTCTCAAAATTGAATAAATTTGAAAATTGACGTCTTTTGGCTTCGTGATAGTGATGTCTTAATTTTGTGAGGAATTTAGTATTTTTGATGCAAAAAAAAACACTGTCGCGAGCGAGATTGTAGTTTATAGACGTTCAACATTTGAGGTCATCAGCTTCTATAACTATTGTGAACCGTTGTATTAAATTAAGCCACTTTCCTCTACAACAAAACAAATTCTTTTTATACTTCACAGAATTAGGGCCACATCACTTCAAACCACTTTTTTTCTTTCCTGAGAACTTCCACATTCTCTCGAATAAAAAAATTAGTCTGTCACGTAAAGACTTGTTTATTTCTTATTGTATCCTCGTTCTGTCATCAGAACGGCTGAATTCGTTAATCCTTTTAAATGACGTAATCAAACTCTTCTTTTCAACAAAGCAGTTCTCTAGTATAATAAAAACTTCAAACAAAGGATTTTGTGTAGCAAGAAATGTGTTTCAAAAACAAACCGATGAATATTATATATACAATTTACAAAAGTTTAAGTATTTTGCACAAATATTCAATATTTCAGTTATTTTCTGAAAGAAAGTATTGCTGAATAGAAAAGATTTGAGAGTGAAAAACTTTTTATCAAAAAAATTAAACTTCTTATAAAACAGTCAAGAAAGATAGAAATATTGTTAAATTATCGCTGATTTTAACATTATCACTACGTAATTTCTTTATTTCATAATTTGAAATTATTAATAGCCGAGAATTAAAAAAAAATTAAAAAATAGAAATTTTGTGTTTGCAATACCGTTTAAGACCATAACAAGTGAAAATTATAATGTCACTTTCCAATTACGCATATAAAATTTGAAAGACTCAAATGTCAAGAAAAAGTTTGTTTTTACAATGAGCTATAACTAATTAGTTTACCATATTTCCTGCAGAAAAATAATTATCGAATTAACCACAATAATTTTGTATTATAAATGTAAAATTATTTATAACAACCGCTATAAAAATAATTCCTTACACTCGCCACATCAAGCCATCACCACAAGGCAAAGTGACTTATGTCCACATTTTTTTAAACATTAAGATATCTACGTAATGTATAATCATTTACCCTTGAAAATTAACCTCCATTTAATTGACTTAGAACTTTTCCTGTAAATTATATTATTCTGTATTTTTTCCTAAAACTTTAGATTTAGTAGTTTCGGTAATAAGGGGTGGAGGATACTAATTTTTTGTATCTTTAATGCTATATGCTTTTTAAAATTATAAAAAATATAAATTTGTATTCCTCATAACGAGACCTTTCATTTGATACGTCACATGATGCGTTTGAAAAACATATTTTTTTATTTCAAAACTTGTTCCGATTTTGAAACGTTGCGATAAATAAAAATTTAGTATTGACTTATTGATCCTAAGTTCTCAGACAACTTTGCGTCTATATTTTTTAATTTTCTATTTCGGATTCTAAAATACGCTTTTGGAAAATTTTAAGCTGTGGTCGCAAAATTAATTTTGTGACTGTTTTTATTAGCTGTGATTAAGCGTTAAGTTTCACAAAATTTGGCTTGCTACTTAAACATTCCAAAAAACATATATTTTTGCCCTAAAAATTGAATAAGAAAACGTAATATTCGTCAATATTTCTTCTTTATAGCATTACCTCGTCACGCGATTTGCTATTACGAGAAGATAAATTAACATTTTGAAGGTTTTGCTTTACAAACTTATATTAAAAATACTGACAAATTTGATTTGCTCAATATTTTTTTTCAAATTTAATTTTTTCTATACAAACGCGTATAAAATATATGGTAATTTTCTCGTTTTTATCCGATTTTCAATCGTTTATTTAGAACAAATAAACAGTAAAAACTTGGTTAAAAGTCATATGTGAAAAATTGTACATATTTTTAGTATGTTTTGAAACAATGACATCAAAGACTGAATAAGATTTTTCATATAGAAATTGGAGATTTCCGAAACATGGACAAGCCCATCCAATTGCTCGCAAGAAAGAGCTATGCGGGTGAAACAGGGACATGTCAAACAGCTGTAGAATTGGGTAACTCAGATCTGAACCGGTTCAAAGTGCCGACTCCGACAGAAGATCCGTGAGAGCCGACTCACTTTTTTTGAGCCGACGGATCAACGGATCCGCATAACTCAGTGAAACACTTAACACACAGAAGCACATTTTACACTTACGTGTCAGTTCTCGCTTTGATGCATATGTCAGCTCAAATGACTCATGCATCACATGTTTGGCTATGCATTCTTGATTCTATACAGGTCGTGATATGATTGACTGAACTAGGTAACTCAGTGGCAGACAGTAGTAACATATTCAGAACTCGGCTCTTTTTGAACCGGTTCAGTGAGCCGGCTCACATACGGGATCCAGATGCAAAGATGCAGATCATTAAAGAGACCCGTTTTTCCCATCTCTAAACAGCTAGTGAAAAGTAACCTTAATCCGATTAAACAGATTGTTGTTATTCTTGGTTATGTATACACAAGCTACTTTTCCATGAG
Source organism: Venustoraphidia nigricollis (assembly GCA_034508555.1). NCBI lineage: Eukaryota > Metazoa > Arthropoda > Insecta > Raphidioptera > Raphidiidae > Venustoraphidia > Venustoraphidia nigricollis. Next base: position 10,422,044 of record JAVRKA010000008.1, read on the forward strand.
ACCACTTAAAGACGGTACCGTAATAAAGTTAAACGTTGAACGGTACATCTCTTTACAGCTCTCGGACTTTATGTATCACATGCAATGTCAACAATCGCTACATGAATAGTTAGAGCGCGAGAGATTACCTAAATATTAAAAAAAAACGCTTAAGTACTGTTGGAATTAACATGGTATATAATTTATTATAGAACTGACAGACTCATGTGAACATTTTTCGTTAAATTTTTTTAGTGTATTTGCCATATGGCAACATACACTATTGGCGTCGGTCGGATGGCGGGACCTAGGGGTCGGACCAAAATTTCTCGACGTTTCATAACCTCCTAAACACTTTGGCACCATTTTTAAAAATGTTTATATATATATGTATATATATATATATATATATATATATATATATATATATGTACGTATATATATACGTATATATATATGTGTGCGGGCAATAACTTTCGAAAGAGTTAATTGATTTCAACTAAATTTGGCCCACGTGTTGAAATCCATCGCCGCAAGAAGCCTATTTAAAATGGGCCTAATCGGGCCATTTTAAGGGTAGTTTTTAGGGGTTAAAAAATGTTTTTGGGTCCTAAAATAACGAAAAAATTCTCCGAATCGTTTCAAAATTGAAATTTAACTCTCTGGCAGTAATTAAAATGTGTCCCTAAAATTTTAATAAAATCGACCTTACAGGACCGGATTTAAAAATTTTATGAAAACACTAGTTTGCAGATAGTGAATTATTTACTGAAAGGTGTATATAACTTAGTATAGAAGCTCGATTGATAATAATATTGCAATTAAGAAAAAAAATGTTATTTTAAGGGGTGTATTAAGGAGTCAATTTTTTTATTTTGCTCAAAAACCAAGTTAAGTTCGCATAATAAAGCCACACTGCCTGTATTAGCAAATACACTATATTGTCGGCAAGGTTTTGGCACTGCGACCCAGGTTTTCGTTAAATTTTGTAGACATGTGTATTTATAATATAAATTATGGTTCTTATTAAGGTAACTATTTACCAGCTGTTCAATATGTCCTAGACTTGGGTAACTCAGATCTGAACCGGTCAGTATTTTTAACATAAGTCGGTACAGAAAAAACTTCAAAATATTAATTTGCCTTCCCGTAATTCGAAATCTAGTGACGTGCTGTAATGAAATATTGACGAGTATCACGTTTTATGTTCCAATTTTTAGAATACAAATGTGTTTTTTTAAATTTTTAAATAGCAAGCCAAATTTTGTGAGACTTAATCCTTAATAACAACTAATAAAAACTACAATAAAATGAATTTTGCGACCTACCCAGTTCGAAATTTTCCGAGAGAATATTTTACAATCTGACATGTAAATTTTAATTGGAGTATTCCTATTTATATGTCAAACATCTTACAAAAAATTTGATTTCAATCCGCTCAGACATTTAAAGTTCTGCTAGAAATCGAACACTACACTACCGTGTTATAATTCGAATTATAAGTGTTTTTAAGATTTACCCAAAAATCAACAGAGATTGTTTACGGCAATCAGGTTTGCATTCTACCCTATCGTTGAAGTTTCTCGGTTCGTTCTGTAATTGATTACCCATTATTAGTGTTAATCATTTTGAAATAACTTCCTATCTTTTCCTCAAATCTGTTTGAGATGAATCTTTCAACATTTTATCAATCAAAATAAGTTCAGCCGCTATTAGCACATTAAAAAACATGGTTACTTAAACCGTGTATACAATGCGATTTTACGATTTCTCGCCCCAAACCAGCGAGAAACTCTAAATGAGTCTTTAGGTGTTCTACATCCACCATTTTGTTTTTCACTCCAGGAAAAGTGAGCCAGTTGCCAGTGAAAACTCTGTTGCAATCGATTCTTAAGACGTCCAACCGACGTTAGGTGTAGTTAGGTAATAAAAAAGATTGTATATCTAGATATTGTAAAATATAGATTCTTGACAACTGATGTATACTGATGACTCAAATCCAAACGAAGATTATAAACATTAAAAGTGAAATTAAGAAGAAAAAACAATAAAAGCTTGAATGTCAACAACTTAATTTACGTCAATAAAAATTATGGGCGATAAAAACAATATAAAATAGTTTTGCTTCTGACATTTACTTTTTTTCCCATGCAGAGCGTTTTATTGTCCGAATAATTTATAACTAATACAAGAAGTATTTTCAGAAAAACGTTAAGAACAAGTTTACTATAAACACTGATGGAAAATGATTTGATTTCATTTTTAGACCACCAACAGGTTAGGATTTTAGGTCTAGTATCAATTCATATTTTAAATATATAATTTTTAGGGTTCCGTACATTCGATGAAAAAACGAAACTCTTATAGGATCACTCGCGTGTCTCTCTGTCTGTCAGTGTGTCATAGTTTCATTTCTCCAAATCAACTGGACGAAAATTTGATACATGTTGAGTTAGATGACCTAATCCCGGATGTACAGCGTAAATAAATGAATTCGGAAAATAACAAAAAAAATTCAAGTACTTCATGTGTCGTATCAAATGAAAGGGTTCATTATGAGGAATAAAATATACCTTTTTTATAATTTTAAAATGCATAATTTAAAAGATACTAAAGAAAATGTCCTGGCCCTTATCATTGAAATTACTGAGCCTAAAATTTTGAAAAAATAAGGAATTTAAAGCCTCACTCATAGTTTACAGGAAAACTTAAACAAAAATCTTAAAATGAGACGGAAACGTCTCCGGTTTTTTCTGTACGTTTGCTGGCGGTGAAATGTGATTTCAATGAAATTTAGTACACGTATATATAGAGCTCCATCTCAAAGGGTAAGCTACTTTATATCTGGCTTCGCTTGCGTTGATACAGTATAATAAAGTGCCCGTTAACTCCTGTGATCTCGCAGATAACGGCTAGTCGTGCGTGTCTCTTAATTCTCAGCAAGCTGACCTCTGACCCTTAGCTATAAATATTGCAGCCTCGGCAAGTACTCACGAAAGCCCACTTCTTATAATATTTCTGATTCATTCAAGTGTTGCAAAATTATCATTGCATAATCAGACGTCTACTTGTTCATCAAATCATAATTCATCATAACGTAATAATAAGCAAAAATAAGAAGATCGCAAAATAGTACTTGAGTAATTTCCTTTCGAACACGATAAATGAAAAACAATCGCGAATCAAAGAGAAAGTGTTATAACTAAAGTGATGTACGTGATTACTCTTAACCCTTTATTAGTTACGTGGATTATAAATTTTTCAAATGTTTCGATGCAGTTAGCTAGCGCATAAAATCTGACAACGCTTTGTGCAGCCCAGCCAGCGTTGCCAGACGTCCCGATTTTGGCGGGACGTCCCGATTTTTAAATTAAAATTAAATGTCCCGCGCGGGACAGACTCAGTCCCGCTTTTCGGGGATACTCGACCGTGCGTAAATAATTATTCTCTTATTGTAAGTTGAAATTTGTAACACAGACTATTGTTTGAAACGCCATATTTTTCTAATGAATAAAACTTTTTTGATTTTGATTTCTGTTTTTTTTTATTTTTTTTATTCAGAAGACGGGTAAGACTCAACTATTTAACGATAGGGTAAATCTGATTTAAAATATCATATTTTTATTAAAATACATTTTCTATGGCTATTTTTGCTATCTATTGTCACGTAAACGTAATTTGAACTCAAATAAAAAGATAAATATTTAAAAACTTCTGATTATATACGTTTTTTTACTATGTCCCGCTTTCGACGAAAGAATCCCGCTTTTTTCACTCAACAAGTTCCAATATCCCGACTTGACAAAAAAAAATGTGGCAACACTGAGCCCAGGATTATAATTTTGTAGTATTCCAATTTTGACCCACTTCCACAGATCCAATAGACTTGAAACTTTATGCAACCATACGCAGGTTCTGATGACAATACAATACATTTTTTATAACGATCTAATTTGCATAACCCGTTCTTTTGTCATTGAAATTTCCATATGTATCCCGCCATTTCCACCATAAATGTCGCATTTCTATCGCCATGCGAAATACTATATTTTCATGTGTCCGAAAATAAGTTTGTTGAAAAATAATTTTAAATTAGGGTACACTCCTAGTCATTGGACATTACTAGTCATTGGACAGAACACATTTTCATTAGATATAATAAGAATAAGAACGATACTAAAGCAGATTTGAATGACTCATTTTATGAGTCATTAAAAAAAAAACACGTGATATTCGTCAATATTTCTTATCAACGTTGCGAGCTTTCGAATTACGGGGAGACAAATTAACATTTCGAAGTTTTTTTCTTTGCAAACTTATGTTAAAAATACTGACATATTAGGCTTGCTGAATATTTTTTTTCTTCAAATTATTCTGTACAAAAAATGTGTGTAATACTATGTAATGCTAATTTTTTTATTTTAATCTATTTTAAATCGTTTGTATAGTAAATCAAATAAACTGAAAAAAATAGGATAAAAGTCATATGGGAAGAATGGTGCATGTTTCTAGATTATTTTGTAAGCATAAATCTCAAAGAATGAATAAAATTTTTATTGTTAAACTCTTATTATTTATTATATTCTTAATATACTGTAATTTGTATTGACTTGTTACAAACTTTTGTCACTGTAACTAATAAATTTCATTTCATTTCCTTTCATAAAAATTAGGTATTTTCGAAACGTAAGTGCATTTTACATGCAGGGTGAAAAAGGGGACATATTGAACAGTTGGTAAACGATCACCGTAATTACAAGCATAGTTAAATATCGCATCGTAAATAATTTTTTACAATTTTGACCTCCATATTTTGGTCCGAATCTGGAAAAAAGTGTGACTAATCTCTTAAATTTTAATATATGTTTAAATGATTGTTATATTGCATTGAAATCTTGGAGAAAGTAGTGAATATAAAAATACCTGATGACACGTTCGCAAAACAAATTAATATCCGTGTACCTACTGTTGTTGCAACAAGTTATGAGGATAAAAACAGGTCTAAATAATCTAACACCACCGACTAGATTTCACTCGCAAACTTGCATTCAAAAAATCATGAAAAAAACAAAAAAAAACTGTCTCCTTTCACATAATTACATGGATTGCAGTCAAAGCCCTCTAAGTGCACGCTCTCTAAATGCACACGCTCTCTTACTGCACACGAACTCGCCCTCTAAGTGCACGTTCCCCAGCCCCCACTTCGAATAATCTGCGACCAATCACGTGCGACCGTAAGCGCGCTATTTTCAAACTTTCCATTTCCATCATATTCATAGAGTTTTAGAGATATTGTTTATAGCATCTGATTGAATAAAGATAGCTATAGGAGTTAGAAGAGTGGGGATGAAAAAGATCGTAGGGGAAGTGTGCACTTAAAGGATGGGCTCGGTTCCGAGCTGTGCACTTAGAGGGCTTTGACTGTGGTCTATTTTATATTGCAATGGAACAGTTCTTTTGGATACATGCCGTTCGATACCTTCCTGCTGCATGAGAATTGTTACTGATAATAATGATAAGATCGGTATGACCGCTAAAAAATTGCAATGCTCACATTTTTTAAAGTTTGTAAAGATTGTGATCCATTATTAGATGAATAGGTGACTTATCTCAGATCGCAAAATGTACTCTGGGGGAATTTATTTTATTGCTGTTGTTATTAGTCGTGATTCAGCATTGGGCTTCACAAAATGTGACGCTGCTTTAAAAATTAAAAAAAAAACATTGCTAGAAAACATTCACTGTTTACAACGCTAAATGATAAAAATTTAATTTTTTTATTCACTGCCACCGTCGGGACTCAAACCCGAATCTGCTTACTTTCACGGCGGAATGGGTTATCAATTACTAACTCAACAGTTAATTCAACCTAATAAAGCAATTGTAACAGTAAATCCCCAACATACGAGAGTCGATTTTAGCTAGGTAACGCTAGACACGAAACCTCTCAGTAGTGCAGAGCGTTATGAATAATATATTCTTATTTGATTACCTCGTCATTGTCAGATCTCCAAAAGAAGATTACTTCTACCCACGAGAAGCTATTGTAATCACCAAGGTTCAAACACAACCTTATTTGCATGCGTTGGTACGCCCAACAGCTTAAAGTACAGTACCGAACAAAGTAAAATTTGTATGACCTAATTTTTAATAGTAACTTTTTTTAGAGTAAACGTCGCGTCGATTTTGGTCCCAGTTTCGCTGGTGTTTAATTTTGACAGAAATTTTTGACACCCCATAGTTTTGGTATCAATAGATAGCACACCAAGGTTAATACAAAAATCTTTAGATGTTTTATATCTGCCTGTTTGCCTATACTCTATTTATTGATTGTAGAAATTTAACAAATGAATAACGCTTAACTTTTCTATGATAAAAGCTATGTAAGATGGCGTATCGTGTAAGCTTTACTTTAAATCACTAAAACAACTGTCAACTGAAATTAAAAATTTAAAATATAAAATTGTGAAAGAATTATTAAAAGTGTCATAACTTTGTGTTTTTTAATTATTGTATCTGTTAGATATCTTTAACTGAAAGACAACTATCTCAAGCTACGAAGTTTTAGCCACAGCGATATTTTCGCGCTTATTAAGTAATTTCAAATGACATATTTGAAATTTGAAATAATTTTTTACAAACAATTTTTAACTTTTTATTAAATAATAATTGTAAACTTGAAAGCATAAAAATATCGGTTTCTAATTTTTTTCTTGATTTTCTATCAAGTCTACGCCTCGAAGAAATTATTAACATAGATATACGAGTAGAATAGATTCGTTTGAGATGTTAAATAAGCCGCCTGAAATAAATCGGAGACAACAAAATGCAAAATGTTGCGTACAAAATACGTAGGTGTGATTGACTAAATATGTAGATCAAGACTGAATACTTAATTGCGAATACATATTTTATAACAGTCTAGTTTTAACATATTAAAATGTTTATGCTGAGCATTACACTATGGTGTAAAAAACTTTCCTATATCTCCAATTGTGTAGGCTTTCACGGCTGGCGTTGTTGCAAAACTTCTTGGTTTCCGGGCTTGTACGCCTTTGATAATGTCTACCGCAGTTGTAGACGAAACGTCAGGTAGAAATACCAATGGACCACGGCGTACAAGCCCGGAAACCAAGAAGTTTTCCTATATTTCTGATAATTGAACATTTCCAATTCTTAGTGTATTTGCCATGGCCTAAGGGTCGGACCAAAATTTCTAGACGTTTTACACTAATCTATGTAAATTGGCACCCACGTGTTGAAATCCATCACCACGTGAAGCCTGTTTAAAATGGCCTGAAACGGTGATTTTGAGGGCTGAAAAGGTTTTTGGGTCCCAAAATACCGAAAAAATTCTCAGAATCGTTTCAAAATTTAAATTTAACCCGTGAGTAGCAATTATAAAGAGCCCCTAAAATTTTAATAAAATCGGTCCAACAGGACCGAACTTGAAAATTTTTTTAAAAACACTAGTGACTTATTTACTGAAGTGTGAATTTAATTTAGTGTAGACGATAAACTGATAATATTGCAATTAAGAAAAAAAAAAACATTATTTTATGGAGCGCATTAACCGGTTATATTTTTTAGTTTGCTCAAAAACATACTTAAGTTCACTGTTCACATAATAAAATAATAATAATAATAATGCGTTTAACGTCCGTTTCTCGACTTTATGTCATAACAGACGCCATTCGCACCATTACTATTTTTTCATCTACCACTTCCCGTTATTTTCTACATTTTTTACAACTTCAACTTATGTAATAGCAATGGGCGAATGAAGGAATTATAGGAATTATAGGTAGGTAATTTTTGAACTAGGAGTTTAATAGGTAATCGGCCATGGCCTCAAATAAGGAGCCATCTCGATATTTATCTGGAATTAATTGAGGGAAACCAAGGAAAACCTCAATCAAGATGGCCGGTACTGGAATTACCGTTTCTCGGCGAGAGGCAGTAGGAAAAAGTCCCAGCCACATCTGTCCCCGTCCGGATTCGAACCCGGTACCTCACGAATGCGAGTCTAGTGCTGTCACCACTACTCTATCCAGCTCGGTCACACTGCCTGTTTTAGAAATACACAGAGTTTTGGCACTGCGACACGATTTTTTTTTGTAATATATAAATTGAAATCAAAATGATAAAGAACAAATACACGGTTATTTAAAATCGTTTTTAAGTAATAAAGTCGTGAGTGCGCTCTCGAAAGATGAAATCTTCGATAAATATCGTGAGAACACTAAAATTCTTTACAGACCTCTAAATATATCATCGATTATATTATTTTCTATGTAGTTTATATAGGAGCACCTGCCGTATCTGAATGACTACCAAACCACTTGAATTTTATGTTTTTTTTGTTGGTTCCGTACATTGGTGGGTTAAACTGTTATTTTTTTAAGTAAGTCTTTTTTGGTTATGAGTTTAAACGGATGCAGATAAAACGTAACGGAAGTAGTCATATCTATATAGTGATTTATGATTTAAATTTAGTAAGTGACATACAAATAATTTATTGAAAAAGTTTAAAAATAATACTGACAAAAAATATTTTAAAACATTTTGGAAATTTTATTTTGTTTTTTCATTTTTCCGCTGTATGACACTTAAAACGACAATTGGTTGTAATCAAAAGTTATAGTCGTTTAATGTAATAAAAATAAAAGAATAGTTACTTCTTACCACAACAGATTTATTCAGTGGATGTACATTTCGAGAGCTAAGCTCCCATATTCAGCAAAATACTAACCTCAATGGGAGCTTAGCTCTCGAAATGTACATCCAGTGAATAAATCTGTTGTGGTAAGAAGTAACTATTCTTTTATTTTTATTGTTCCAACCACAGTGCTCTTAATATTTATAGACATGCATGTATTTGAGCGTTTTCTTTTTATTTAAAAATTATTAGTGTTTAAATTTTCTCACAATATTTGAATAGTTTTTAGTGATTAAATTATTCAATTAAACATAACATTATAAACTATTAAGCACTTGAGATCTATAGTAAGGTACGTTGTGTTCATTACTCTGTGATACTTGTGTAGCACAATCAACTACTCTGTACTAAACTTATATTTATTACATTTAAGTGTAATTACTTACAACAGTCTGTAAAGTTATGTATTACAAAACACGTCATTCATATAGCATTTTAACTCGCTATTCACGTTGTAATTGTTTCAATAAGTGGTTGAAGTTTTTACGCGTATAATGCAATTTAAAAAGATGTGCATTAATTTAGTTCAGATGTGTCATAAGAGACCTGTTTTATACACAAATCAGTATTATCCATATTATTTAATATTACAAATGCGCTGAACAGAATTCGATAACATTTATCAAGAAGATCGATTGCATCCTGAGGAAGGACATAGGCTACCTCTTGTCTCAAAAAAAAAAAAAACGGGGAGGGTGAAATAGGAGACAAAATCCCAATCAATACTAATACAAACTGTGCCCGTTTGTCGTTAAACCACTGATAAAATTTGGCAAAAAAAAAGACCGAAGGGGGTGAAATAAGTAATAAAAGTTTGTATGGAGAACATTGCTCAACTGTTAGGGAAATGAAATAACAATTACGTTCAAAATTCACATGTATTATTTAAATTTTTGTATTCATACTATAACCGCTGGCACATTTCGATAAAATTTGGCAAGAGATAGCATGCATTCTAAAGAATGTTTTGTTATAAAATGAAATAGAAAATATTTATTAATATGTACTGTTGATTTGACCTGAAAGCTTTTCACGAAAAATTTAAATTATGATTTTTTTATGAACATATCTTGCGATAAGCTTTCAGGTCAGGCCAACAAGGATACAATGATTTCGGTGCAACTTCCATGCCCTTACATGCCTAATAAACCCTTAATCCAACAACCGATCTGCGCTCACCGTTTCTTATTTCTGCATAGGTCCTTGAAGAGAAACTCGAAATGTTTATATTTGAATGTTTGTTAATTTGTTCCTTTTTAGTAGATACATTTTAATGAAAATTTGTTTTTAAAATATTTTTTATATAAATTTAATTAATTAATTATAAACACATCGCATGAGTGTATTATCATCAGAATAGTCTGTCGACCTAAACGAGTCATCCGGTTATGGTTATCAGATTATTGTATTGTCATCGATACTACATAAGTATGCAAAATTTCAAAGTAATATTTTAAGTGCAAATCGCTGCAAATTGACTTGCAAGATTTGATCTAAACTGGCTGGCTGACAAACATGTGAAGTTGAATAAAAGCTTGTAATAAAACTAGATCTTCAATCCAACTTCATCCTGGTAGATGAATAAATATAATTGACTAAATTAATTAAGTGCAATGCATAAAAATAAATGTGTTCTTCTATCTATTAAAATAATAACTATGTTTTAATATGAATAAGTCTGAAGTAAGACAAATTAGAAATCCGATAATTAATTATTTTCTGTGCAAACATTTATTACAAAACAAGTTTCTTCGGCACCTAATGCACATGTGCAGATGAGCAAATAAGTACCTTACAGAAAATTACATGCTTTTATCTAATTAGGTGTAGACAAGAGACAGAACACAAATGCAAAAGTAATGATTTGTTGAGGACGGTTTGATGCAGTTGTTAGCGTGCTAGTCTTTGAACCACCTCTATTCATTAAGGGGGTATTCTCATGTGACCACTTCGAAAAATCGATTTTTTTTTCATACTTCAATAGTAAAGCCTATCGAAAATATGCTGCGAAAAATAGAGACCGAAATTCCTAGTTTTAAATAAGTTACAACTCATAGTCGCCGACGCGCCGTAAGCGACTTGTCGGCTCTGGAAACTTTAAACGCATTTTTCTGGAAACATTATTTTGTAAAACTGTCATGGTCCTAAAAAAAAAGTATTCAACCGATTGCTTTGAAATTTATATATGTTCTTCTAGTCATTAATGGTTATCGATCGTACCAAAATTGCTTATTTTCGAAAATATTTTCTTATTTTTTTAACGATTTTTAACAAAAAAATTTACAAAAAACACAAACTTTTTTTCTACAGTTCGCCATTTTTTTTTCCAATGAAATTGATTAATTTTGATAGGGCTGATAGCGACATACCATGATCCATTCGATTTTTTTATTTCAGGCAACATGAACAGCCGCTATTACCATGGCCAGTGACCTGCTTTTTTTAGTGTCTAATTTAATTTAAAAAATATATATATAAAAAATGTAAAATAAGAGAAAAAAATTTTTAATACAGTTTAAGATACAAATAAAAACATATAAAAAATGAAAATGATTGAATGTTATTGTCATCTAAAAAAAAATTCCTAAAAAGAGGTAAAATTTATGCGTTCACATGAGAATACCCCCTTAATATCTTGTCTTGTCGTTTTGATCCATCTAAAAATTCCTCATAGCTAAGTTTAAGGTGATCTCTATGGATATTAATCGCCATAAAAGTGAAAATCATGGTTGTCAATTTTTTGGCTATTATAACATTCTCAAAAAACCCGGGTCGCAGTGCCAAAACCCTGCCGACAATATAGTGTATTTGCTAATACAGGTATTGTGGCTTTATTAAATGAAATTAAGTTTGTTTTTGGACAAAATAAAAAAAAATTGAACCCCTTAATACACCCCTTACAATAATAATTTTATTAGTTGAAATATTGTTATCAATCCAACATCTGCACCAAATTAAATACGACCTTCAGTAAGTAAATTCGTATACGCAAACTAGTGTTTTCATAAAATTTGTAAGTCCGGTCCTGTCGGGCCGATTTGCTTATAATTTTAGGAGCACTTTTTAATTGCTACTAAAGGGTTAAATTTCAATTTTGAAACGATTCTGAGAATTTTTTCGGTATTTTTGGACCCAAAAACTTTTTTCAACCCCTAAAAACTACCCTTAAAATGACCCGATTGGGCCCATTTTAAATAGGCTTCGTGCGGTGATGGATTCCAACATGTATGCCAAATTTCGTTAAAATGAATTAACTCCTTCGAAAGTTATTGCCCGCACATATAAATATATATATATATATATATATATATACGTATATAAATATATATATATATATACATATATATATATACATATATATATAAACATTTTTAAAAATGGTGCCAAAGTGTTTAGGAGGTTATGAAACGTCGAGAAATTTTGGTCCGACTCCTAGGTCCCGCCATCCGACCGACGCCAATAGTGTATGTTGCCATATGGCAAATACACTAATAAGGACCGATTTATACGTTGGCTCAAAAGTTTTATTGGAAACAATAACAACAGGTGTGTTTAATATATCAGAATAAATAACTCAGTAAAATTTACTCTGAAAAGTGTACGTCATTGCGTCATTGCAGCCTTTTGAAATTCATTGCGAAAATTTCATGATATAAAAATATCACTCGCAATTTAAAAAATCATTTAGTCTTTACCTAATCTAGTAACTATTAAAATGAAATAGAATCAAAGAAACTTATCATTATTTCGATTGATTAGACTGTTGATATTTCACAATAATCAACACATGTTAGTAGCATGACATTATTATTATCGTCTAAAAAGAATTAAAACAAGATTTAAACGACTTATAAAAAGTTGTTTGCAAGATCGATGCATAAAAGCGGGCGTGTTGTTATCTGGGCCAACAACTGTAACACCGAACTGGTTCCGGCTTTACTTCGAACCAGATCAGGCAACGATGACTGCACGATGAAATTGTGATAATTGGCAGCATCTTTGATACATATTATTCTGTTCGAATATGGTAAATCAATCACAGAATGTGAATTTCTAATCAGCGTACGTTTCATTTAGATTTTTCACGTCTATAAATCAGGTTGATAGACTAATTGTAATGTAAAAAGATCTTATATAGTAAAAGAATTTATATGTAATAGGATGTACATACTTAAATACATGGACGAATCTAGGCTGTTTGGGGCCTAAAGCATATTGAAGTCCAATGGGGCCCCATTTTTTATTAGATTAACCCTTTCCACTCCGAACCATACTGAACGTTGGAGCTACAAGCTACCCTCGTATTTTTTAGTATAATTTTGGAACCAAAAAGTTTCACTAAAATAACATAATTCCTCATAATCATTAATAAACTTTAATGTCCCATGGGCGGGGACAAGCGTGTGATATGCTAGAATTGCGTTGTTCCATGAGAGGGGACAGCGGAGTACAAAGCGTTAAAAATCTTTAAAGTGGAGTTTAAAATCCATTTTTAATAACAGAGTTTAAACACAGTTGAAATTTTGACCAGACAAATGATATTATAAATTCACCTAAACCCTTCAACGTCACAGAAAATTTCAAAAACAGATACATCGTTAAAGAAGTTTCACTTCAAAAATACTTTTAAAAACAAGGTTGTATTAAAATGTACTAATATGGAAAAGGTTTAAATATATTATAAAAAAAAAAAAACCCGGGTCGCAGTGCCAAAACCCTGCCGACAATATAGTGTATTTGCTGATACAGGCAGTGTGGCTTTATTATGCGAACTTAAGTTGGTTTTTGGGTAAAAAAAAATTTTTAGTCCTTAATACAGCCCTTAAAATAACATTTTTTTTCTTAATTGCAATATTATTATCAATCGAACCTCTATACCAAATTATATGCAACTTTCAGTAAATAATTCACTATCTGCAAACTAGTGTTTTCATAAAATTTGTAAGACCGGTCCTGTCGGGCCGATTTTATTAAAATTTTAGGGACACTTTTTAATTACTACCGGAGGGTTAAATTTCAATTTTGAAACGATTCGGAGAATTTTTTCGGTATTTTGGGCCCCAAAAACTTTTTTCAACCCCTAAAAACTACCCTTAAAATGGCCCGATTAGGCCCATTTTAAATAGGCTTCGTGCGGTAATGGATTCCAACATGTGTGCCAAATTTCGTTAAAATAAATTAACTTCTTCGAAAGTTATAGCCCGCACACATATATACCTATATATATATATATATATATATATATATATACATATATATATAAACATTTTTAAAAATGGTGGCAAAGTGTTTAGGAGGTTATGAAACGTCGAGAAATTTTGGTCCGACCCCTAGGTCCCGCCATCCGACCGACGCCAATAGTGTATGTTGCCATATGGCAAATACACTAAAAACTCCAATAACATGTAAACACAATAAATTATCAAGCAAGGTTAAATCCAAGAAGAGTCATTGGTGATTATTGATTAATTTTATTTAAAGAAATAGTATCCGCATTGCAAAATAATATTAGTATTCACGAAGAGTATCTTAAATACTTAATTAAAAATACTAGGATATTGTTTTTTAAACGTTAGTTGAATATATTGAGCAACATATATAATTTAGAAACAGTAGGTATTAATCGATAAATGGCTAATTGAGACATTTATCATTATTAAAAATAAACTACATATTGAGCAAATATTTAATTATAAAAAAAAAAAAAAATTATGATAGCTAAACACGTCTTATTTAGTTACGTTTTATTAGAGTTCCATGAAAACATTTTTCTAATAAACGTAGCTTATTATACTTGACAGTGTTTTTATTTCAGCTATCATAAAAATATATTTATTGCTAAATGTGTTGTCTCATTAATAAAATTCTCACATGGAAAAAATATATATTTACACAGAATGGTTCACAATATTAGTAGCTGAGAACCGAGCGGTATAAAGTAGTGGTGAGAGCACTCGACTCGCATTCGGGAGGTGCTGGGTTTGAATCTCTGTGGGGACAGATATGGCTAGGAATTTTTCCTTCCCTCAATTAATTCCAGATAAATATCAATCTACCTTATCTTAATTTTCTAAAATTCCTTTATTCGTGCGTTGCTATTAATTAAATTGCAGTTTAAGGTAGTTGCCGTGGTTAAGGCACACCGTCAGAAAATTCTTAATTTTTGTACACTTATTAAGGACATAATAATACAATTATCCTGAAAATTTGAAGTCGATCGACCGTATATCATCCGAGATAAATTCAATTAAAAAGTGGATAATTAACATTGATTGTATACGATCTCTGTAGTTCTGAACCAGTTTCTTATTTATAAAAAAAGAACTAACTGTCAGAAACTTTCCAAAAACTGACAGTCTTTTAATGCATTTGTTATGAGTTTAAAAAAAAATAAGAAAAAATTTTTGACCGTCTAATTATTTATAAATAACGGTTCAACAATTTGTTGAAAAGTATATACATGCATATGAATACTGTATGGGTTACGTTTCCACGGGTACAGTCTTTCGTACAAATTATGGATCACTTAGCTACAAGCTAGTATACTTTTGTGGCGCGTATAATCTATAACTTTTTGACAATACTGTACCACGACAACTACCTTAAAACTAAAAATAACGGGAAGTGTGGTAGATGGCGTCTGTTATGACAAAACGTTAACAAACAGACGTTAAACGCATTATTATTAGTGTCTGAGTGATAGAATAGTAAATATAATGCAAAAAATCTTTCTGCAAACCATTTTTTTCTAATTTAAATTATCGACGCTATTTCTCTCTTTGCGTGTGTGTTTTTCTTTTTTTTTAGCGTTGTAACTCGGTTTTTAGCTACTCTGATAAAACATTTTATTCTCTTTTCATTCGAGTAATTAAATAACAGTGTTACATAATAAAAAAATTCGCACCTACTTCATAATCACAGCAAATAAATATATAAAGTTTAAATGCTCTTTATCTCGAAATTTTTCTAATGTAACATTGATATTTAATTATATGAATAGAAATAGAATAGAAAGCTATACAGACCTGGAACATCCTGTATATAAAATATTATTGATTCATAGGACAGCAGTTATAAAGGAATGTACTTTCATTGTTATGTAGCTTGCATAAAAATGTATTTTCTGTGACACTACGTTTCATATTTTCACTTCATCCAACACGAAACGAGACATATCTCTTGAAATAGTTAATTCATATTGCATCATTTTTGATATAAATCATTAAAATTTTGGTATTATTTTGCGTGATTTAAGGTTGTAATTATTGTATGTATCAAAAATTCTTATTACTAAACAGTTATTTTACAAACCTCTGGTTGGTACTTGCGTGTTACTGTTCAACAAACAACGCAACCTTTGGGTTAGTACATTATTTAAATTCAATCGTTAAGCTTTTTTATAGCTATAAATCACAATATACTTTCAAGTGACATTTTTTTTAAGTGTTCAAGTGGTTCATTTTTATCAGGTAGTACTAGAGAATAGCTAGATAGATTTTTTTATTGTAACACTAATAAAAGTATACAATAATCGTTAACAAACAAACAAAATATATAATTCATATAAGATATAATTTACTCCAGAAAGTTTTTATAGTTGTAAAGACATTTGTCAAGCAGTAGATCTTTAATTGTTTTATTGAAGTTATAATAATTCATTTCTTTTATATTGTTTGGTAAAACATTATATCTTAAGATGACTGTTTACAAACTGTTCAATATGTCCTCGTTTTCTCGATTTTATAGCCCTATCTTACGTTTCGGAATCTCTAATTTCTATGAAAAATCTTATTCAATCTTTGATGTTAATGCTTCAAAATAAATTAGAAATATGTACCATTATTAGTGTATTTGCCATAAGGCAACATACACTATTGGCGTCGGTCGGATGGCGGGACCTAGGGGTCGGACCAAAATTTCTCGACGTTTCATAACCTCCTAAACACTTTGCCACCATTTTTAAAAATGTTTATATATATATGTATATATATATATATATATATATATATATATATATATATATATATATATTTATATACGTATATATATATATATATATATATATATGTGTACGCGCGATAACTTTCGAAAGAGTTAATTGATTTCAACGAAATTTGGGTCACGTGTTGAAATCCATCACCGCAAGAAGCCTATTTAAAATGGGCCTAATCGGGCTATTTTAAGGGTAGTTTTTAGGGGTTGAAAACTGTTTTTGGGCCCAAAAATACCGAAAAAATTCTCCGAATCGTTTCAAAATTGAAATTTAACCCTTTGGTAGTGATTAAAAAGTGTCCCCACAATTTTAATAAAATCGGCCCGACAGGACGGGATTTACAAATTTTATGAAAACACTAGTTTGCAGATAGTGAATTATTTACTGAAAGTTGTATATAATTTGGTATAGAGGTTCGATTGATAATAATATTGCAATTAAGAAAAAAAAAATGTTATTTTAAGGGGTGTATTAAGGAGTCAAATTTTTTATTTTGCCGAAAAACCAACTTAAGTTCGCATAATAAAGCCACACTGCCTGTATTGTCAAATACACTATATTGTCGGCAGGGTTTTGGCACTGCGACCCGGGTTTTTCCTTTTGCAGTTTATTTAATCTGAATAAATGATTTAAAATTAGATAAAAACGACAAAAAGTAGCATAAGTTTTACACAAATGCTTGTACGGAAAAAAAATTTTTGAGCAAGTCAGACTTATCAGTATTTTTAACATAAGTCTGTAAAGAACAAACTTCAAAATGTTAATTTGCCATTCCGTAATTCAAAATCTCGTGATATGCTGTAAAGAAATATTGACGAATTACACGTTTTTTTATTCAATTTTTAGGGCAACAATTTGTTTTAAAACTTTTAAGCAGCAAGTCAAATTTTGTGATGTTTAACGCTTAATCACAGCTAGTAAAAACAGTAATAAAATATAGAATTTTGCGACCACAGTTCAAAATTTCCCGAGAGCATATTTTACGATATGACTTTAAGAACTTTATTTTATGACAATTATTCTTCAGAACACAGTTTAGATCAAGATATGCTAAAATCGGTATCTGACGAAGCCACTGTACTGTACGCAAGAATTGTTACAAAATAAAGTTCCGTATAAATAATGTAAAATGTGTATTTTTGCGCCACCCTTAATAAGAAATTGCGGTCTATTTGCGGTTTACAAATCAAAATTTTCTAAAAAAAAACTGCATCTTATACGTAATTGGCAAAGTAGCGATATAAGAACTTAAAAATTTACTTAATTAATACACAAAGGAAAGTGGTAATTAAAATTTAATTGTAGCTTATTTCCTGTTTATTAATTATTCAGTACAAAAACTTTACTGAAACTATTCAGTCATTGTTAAGATTTTCAGCAAACATGAAGTTGTTTTTAATAATATGGGCGCTCATCATTCCAAATGCTATAAGTGCAAGTATTAAAACAGTAGGGGAAGTACTTATCTTAAATGATGATAATTATGAATCGGCAATTAATAGTAACCAATATTTAATGCTTTATTTTTGTAAGTATTTATTAACACGCTTTTATTAGCTTTGCAATGGAATCTTTAAACGTGAAATTCATCCACTTCAAAACGTCAGATTAAACTGAAACTTTACACAGTTATCAAGGACCGATCACATAATTTAATAAGTTTGTCCCATTATTCTGACCAGGATCGTCATGATAAAAAAATAAGACTAAAAAATAAATGATAGATCAAAAAAACTAAAAAACGCTTTAATAGCAATTCGAACTAAAAAGTAAAAAATATTTTTTTATTGTAAAAAAGCGTGGGGTGCAGCTTATTGCTATTTTTATAATAACTCTACTTTTATAAATAGCTATCAATGAAATATTTATAACAGTTGATATCAAGCACCTCAGGCATTTTTTTAAAATCTTGTCCATACCGCAAATTATAGCACTGTTCGCTTAATGAAGCGGCATAGCAATGGGACAATATAAAACATACTCCTTCGAAAAAAAATAAAATACGTGTCAAATTGACAACTTCCTTTTAGAGTTTCGTACATTCGATGAAAAAGCGAAACCCTGTTTGTCTGTCCGTCCGTTTCTCACGAAAAAAGTTGAAATTTGGTACATATATAGAGTTAGATGAGCCAATCACGGATGTATAGCGTAAATAAACGAATTCCGATTTTGAAAGCCAAATTGGAAAATTTTTAAGTGCATTATGTGACATACAAAATGAAAGAGCCCTTTATGCGAAATACAAATATATTTTTTTATATTTTCAACATTAAACAAAATATACAAAATTCGATCATTCCCCTTATCTCCGAAACTACTTAGACAGGAAAACCTAAACCAAGTTTCTAAGTTTGAAAAGGGGGATTAATTTTTGGGGTCAAAAAATCAAGTGCATATCTGACGTATCAAATGAAAGAACTCGTTATGCTGAATACAAATATATATTTTTTATAATTTTAAAATGCGTAGTTTAAAAGATATTAAAGCAAATATACGAAAATCGAGCACCCCCCCCCTTATCTCCAAAACTACTGAGCCCGTATTTTTGAAAAATATGGGGAAAATAGGGCATCACTCATAGTTTACAGGAAAATCAAAACGAAAATCGTAAGTCTTAAAATTCTAACGAGAATCGGAATGGTACGAGTTTGGCTCGCACTTGACCAGTTTTTTAAGTCGTTGGCCAATATTCAAAATAAACTAGCATGTTATTTGAATCCATTGAACTAAATTTATTAATTTGATTTAGAAATGGAAAATATTCATAAGACCTCTGAGAATGTTTTCGAATTATTTTTAAAAGTTCAAATTACCAAATATATATTTCAGACGCCCCATGGTGTGGACCTTGCCGAAAACTGTCACCGGAATATTCCAAAGCTGCCGAAATTTTACATGAAAAACAACCTGACATAAAACTCGCTAAGATCAATGTAGACGAGGGACACCAAGCGGTTGAGGAATACGGCGTTAGAAGCCTTCCAACACTTAAACTCTTTAGGAAAGGATCAGTTATTGAATACACAGGTAAACGGGACGAATTATCCTTGAGTTACAGTGCGGTCACAATAATCGGGTTCCCCGTCTTATTATGCATCTCTTATAATCGGGTTATGCCGAGTACCGGTGCAGTTACCGACTTGAAACGAGCGCAAGAGAGAGAGCAATTCGTTCCTGTTTTTGTTTTGAAGGTGTAGATAAAAAATGTTAAAACCTAAGACCTAGACTATGGTGTAAGAACGGTCGTCCCCGAGAGAAAAAGATAAACCGATCGCGATGGTGGGGCCAATCTCTATTTCTCTTAAAATAGTACTTTAATCTCAATCGTGCGTGTAGAGAAAAAGATAGATATGGTCTCACGCATACTTTGTCCTTCTCACTCAGTGAACCAAAAAATAACTACAACGATTATTGGCGAAGGCGGATTCAAGAGTTACAGTGCGGTGGTAATAATCCGGTTCCCTGTCTTATTATGCGTCTCATAAAATCGGGTCACAAGCACAAGAAGCTATAGTCAACAAATGTTAGAACCATAGAGTCTCCGCAAGAAAAAGGTAAACCGATGGTGGGGCCAATCTCTATCTCGCTTTAAATTGTTGCTCTGACGATGGTGTAAAGTACACCGAAACGTTAGCCATAAATGCAATTTTAACAACAGTATTGCTTTTTATTGATCCCGAGTACGGATTGCAATCCAGCGGCATTTTCAATCCAGCTGAATTTATGCTGGATTAAAACAAATCCTGCTGGATACAGCGCGGATCCAGCATTAATCGATTTTTCAAATAAATGTAACAATTTTTTAACTCTAGAAACTTTAATAACTATTTATCTACATTTACATCAAATACTCGTTTTTTTGGTGTTAGTAAAGTACTTTAATAGTAAGTAATAGTTATGAGTATCCGGAATATAATTATTAATTATCACAATACAGTCTTAAATCACCTAATTTATTCTATATATCGCTGAAGTAGTATTTTAAAAACTATGTAGTCTTAGTTTCTCAGTGTCAATAATTTTAGAAATAAAATTGCATTTCCCGCTTATAAAATGTCTAGTTAACTCTTATTAGAAACAAAATTTTAATATAAATTATATAATTTGACTTGTCTTTTAAAGAATAAAGCCAATCAATTATGTAACAGTTTTTTAAAACTTTTTTTACAGTAAGATCTCAAAAAAGAAATGTTTTTGATGGTGTTATCTTCCAGCCTACTTCTTAAAGAACTGCAAATATACTCGCCTGCGGAAAGGGCTCTCTCTACCTCTACGCTGGTTGGGTTGAGAGTCATTAAATAAATTAAAGTTAGGTTTTCACCTCTTACTCCCTCACTTTCATAAAGTGCCATTTCTTTCTTCAAAAGTCTTATCATAATCCTTCTCAGACCCAGTTAATTACTTGTTTTTAACTGTTTGCGGATCCGCACCGCTGGATCCAGCGCCAGATGCTGGATCCAGCAAGGCCAAAAATATGCTGGATCCAGCTGGATTGCTGGATCCAACATTGCAATCCCTAATCTCGAGCCATTGAGTTTTCTTCAAATTTTTAATAATCAACGGATCACCATATCTCTATTTGTTAGAGTTTTTTACAACTTTAAATCGTATCTTAATCTCAATCGTTTGTGTAGAGAAAAGGATAGAAGATATTGTCCCGTGCATACTCTATCCTTCTCATCCAGAGTCTGTGGTTAAAACTAATATCTCTTTAGGACTTGATTTATTATTTTCATTAAACATAATCCATCTTGCAATAATAATAATAAAAACCCGGGTCGCAGTGCCAAAACCCTGCCGACAATATAGTGTATTTGCTTGTATAGGGCCGTGTGGTTTTATACTTTTATTATGTGAAATTAAGTTTGTTTTTGGGCAAAATAAAAAATGTAACCCCTTAATACACCCCTTAACACCCCTTAACATTTTTTTCTTAATTGTAATATTATTATCAATCTAACGTCTACACCGAATTAAATACACCCTTCAATAAATAAGTCACTATCTGCAAACTAGTGTTTTCATAAAATTTGTAAATCCGGTCCTGTCGGGCCGATTTTATTAAAATTGTGGGGACATTTTTAATCACTACCAAAGGGTTAAATTTCAATTTTGAAACGATTCGGAGAATTTTTTCGGTATTTTGGGGCCCAAAAACAGTTTTCAACCCCTAAAAACTACCCTTAAAATAGCCCGATTAGGCCCATTTTAAATAGGCTTCTTGCGGTGATGGATTTCAACACGTGGCCCAAATTTCGTTGAAATCAATTAACTCTTTCGAAAGTTATCGCGCGTACACATATATATATATATATATATATATATATATATATATATATATATAAATATATATACATATATATATATATATATATATATATATAAATATATATATATATATATATATATATATATATATACATATATATATAAACATTTTTAAAAATGGTGCCAAAGTGTTTAGGAGGTTATGAAACGTCGAGAAATTTTGGTCCGACCCCTAGGTCCCGCCATCCGACCGACGCCAATAGTGTATGTTGCCATATGGCAAATACACTAATAATAATCCGGCATGTCAGCGTATTGCTGAGTCACTAATTTGCCGTATGCAAAAGGCCGTGCTTATTGGGTCGCTCCGTGTACTCCGTGCGCACGACCCAAACTCACTGTAATCGCCCATTTCATGGTTTGAGACGCGGCTACAGTTACAACTTGCTCCACAAGTATCCCTAGTATGACGGTGACGAACCTGAAGTTTGGGTGCTTGTGGATGCAAATTTTTTTAAGGAATATTTCCTTCTCAATAATAATAATAATAATAATAAAAAGATATTTGAATATGCTCCCAAGATGTTTAGACAATATTAAAACTGAAATAAACTTCCTACAAACTTCTGTTTATACACTTTGATTCTAACTCCCGTCAATTTATTTCTAGCTGGTAGAAAAGCAAACACGATAGCTAACTGGTTGATAAAAAAAATGGGTACTCCTATGAAACAGCTATCATCAAAAGAAGAAGTTCAATCATTTATTGATGCCAATAAGATAGCAATAATCGGATTCTTCAAAAATCAAGAATCAGATGGAGCGAAAACTTATCTAAATGTTGTCAATGATTTATTTGATATGAAATTTGCAAATATTTCTGATGATGCTCTCTTCTCAGCATACGATGCCAAAGACGGCACTATAATAGTTTTCAAACAGGTAAAACTTAATTTATTTAGATACCCCATACGTTTAAATTTTAGACCAGTACATTTGTTGTATTAGAATTCCCTTTTCAGAAAAAAGTACATAAATCTCCTGTAAAAGTCTACTTTTTTTAAGCGGACAAAAAAGATTCGATGACGTATTTCATGTATCTATTTTATATATTTCTTGTTCGTAATTAAGAAGGACATAAAATGACAAAGTTTACACTGTTCAAAACCATTAAATTTCTATCCGTGGGACTTTACTTTTTAGTGAACATGTAAATCGCCTAATCAAGGTTATAATAATAATAATAATAATAATAATAATAATGCGTTTAACGTCCGTTTCTCGACTTTATGTCATAACAGACGCCATTCGCACCATTACTATTTTTTCATCTACCACTTCCCGTTATTTTCTACATTTTTTACAACTTCAACTTATGTAATAGCAATGGGCGAATGAAGGAATTATAGGAAATTAGGATAAGGTAGGTAATTTTTGAACTAGGAGTTTGATAGGTAATCGGCCATGGCCTCAAATAAGGAACCATCTCGATATTTATCTGGAATTAATTGAGGGAAACCATGGAAAACATCAATCAAGATGGCCGGTACAGGAATTACCGTTTCTCGGCGAGAGGCAGTAGGAAAAAGACCCAGGCATATCTGCCCCCGCCGGGATTCGAACCCGGACTTCCCGAATGCGAGTCTAGTGCTGTCACCACTACTCTACCCAGCTCGGTCTAATCAAGGTTATGCTGTAGGGTACCATTGATCGCTCCCGTGTATCTTAAATTGTTGCAGTTTCTTTTTGAAAAACAGAGCTCATAAGAATTTATGTGATTATTTATCGATCAAAATGACCTTTTTTCAGTTTGAAGAACCCAAAGTACTTTATAATGAGGAACTTACAGAAGAATTGATCAAGGATTTTATAAAGAAGAATTCAGAGCCTTTACTTCAAGAATTCCATGTGGATGAAGAGAGCGGTATGAAAATTTTTCAAAGTACCATTAAAAATTTCTTGTTTTTACTTTCGTCAAAAGAGAATGATTTTAAGCAGCATGAAAAAGAAATTGCCGGTCTGGCCAAAGAATTCAAAGATCAGGTTTGTATTTGTTATTCTTTGAATTTAAATATCTTCAAATACATTATGTAGTTGTCTCCACAATTTATTAAAGAATTATAAATTACAGACGCTCGATATTTGAAATATTTCCAACACAGACTTTCGGACAAAATTTGCGAAACCTAAAACAAGTTAAGTTATTGTCGAGCGTCTGTAATTGACATTATCTA
Organism: Venustoraphidia nigricollis; assembly: GCA_034508555.1. Taxonomy (NCBI): domain Eukaryota; kingdom Metazoa; phylum Arthropoda; class Insecta; order Raphidioptera; family Raphidiidae; genus Venustoraphidia; species Venustoraphidia nigricollis. The sequence goes on from JAVRKA010000008.1 coordinate 10,446,237, forward strand.
TCTAAATTTAGTAAATTAAATCATGTCAAATTAAAATCAAAAAATATTCTTTTGTTCAGGTTGTATTCTTGACTGTGGACACTGATGATGATGAAATGGAGTCATTCTTCGATAAAATGAGAGTATCTGGGGTTCTTCCAAAGGTGATACTACTTCATGTGGTTAATGCTAGAGCTATTAAACTTGACTATTACAAATATGACGGGGAAGATTTTGATCCAGATAATATCAGAAAATTCTTACAAGATTATTTAGACGGAAAACTTAAACCGCAGAAACCCCACGGTGATGATAGTATTGAACAGGTAGTTATTCCTTTAATATTTTTTTTAAGCTCCCAGTGGCTTCAGGGATTCAATCCCAAGTGCCAGACAGAAGGTGATGAGAACTAAACAAACAAAGATTACAGGAGCCAACACCTTTTCTCGTCAGAGGTCCTCGCATTGTTAGGTTCCCAAAACAAACACAGGATAAAACACAAAATATTACTACTGTTGGTAAGTGGAGGGCTCGTATAGTTATACTAGCACAAAAATTGTTAATTATTTCATATACTTCGAAGTTAACAGAACTTAGGATTTGACTTAAGCTAAGGGGGAAGAAGACTTCTTTCTCTTGTCGAATGTAGACGTTCTGAAGCATAATTTTGGCAAGATAAAAAAAATGTCGTTTATGTCTGCCACAGATGAGTTATCGTAGCTGCAGATTGGGCAATTTACGAAACCTCTTCTAAGTAAATGTGACTAAAAACAACCATCGTTATGTCTCATAGGAATTATCTGAGTAAATCAGCCACCAATCATATGGATCTAGTTGCAACTTAAACTATCAGATCTTGATGCAGATAATATTAGAAAATTCGTGCAAGATGTTAGTTTAAAAATGGGTTATACCCATCTGACATGCGTAGTTGCAAATTAAGACTTTTGGAGATCGCAAACACTTAAATCTCGTAGACCCCCGGTTCCGTGATTTGGAGGGTATCTATTAATAACAAATTTGGGTAGGAAAGGTATTCCAGTGCGTTTCTTACCCAAACTTTGTCATGTTGGTTGCAATTGAGAGACAACAATCACGACAAGCTTGACGTAAGAAAATTAATCTAGTTATAGTTCATAGAAGTTTTCCAGAAAATAATTGTTCAATGTCAAATTTTCATGCCTACTGTATTTACAGAGCTGGAAAAAGACCAAATTGAAGGTTGAAGGAGAAACGTTGCGATCAACAAATTTCTGTATTTTGAATCATTTTTTTAACATTCTTTTACTTTTATTTTAGACTGATGAACCTAAATCTATAACAACTGAAAGTATCCATGAAGAACCTGAGTCTGTAACGGCTGAAAGTATCAATGAGGAACCTGAATCTGTAACGGCTGAAAATATTATTGAAGAAACGAAAGAAGACACAAGTGAAGAAGTCAAAGAAGAGCCTGAAGAATCTTCACAATCTTCAGAAGCGGTAAGCAGTGGTTCAAAAGAAGAAGAGTCTGAAGTATCACAAGAAGACAATCCAACACACGAATCAAAACAAGAAAAGAAGGCAAAAAGATCACATAAACGCGCTATTCATGATTCTGACGTGATTAAAAATATGTACAAGACTATCCACTTTGCATTGTAACAAAATGTTTATCAATTTTTAAGAGGCATTAACATTTTTTTCTGTAATAACCGTTAATAAATGAAATACTGAATACGGATTTTAATTAGATTCTTGATTTCCGATCCTGCCTATCATAGACAGTTTTAACAGTTCAATCTTAACTTCAAAATATAAAAATTAGAGTTTAAAACAACTAAAACAACACGCTGTTATGAACTCAAAAATATATTATACTTTGACAACTTTAGCTGTTCTATAAAAAATGTTTTTTTATTTTATTTTTTTAAGTTTAATCACAGCTAGTAAGAGCAGTAATAAAATGAATTTTGGGACCACAGTTAAAAATTATCCGAGAGCATATTTTACGATATGATTGATCAATTACCTTAAGAACTTTATTTCATGACACAGTGTAGGCATACGCTAAAATCGTTGTCTGACGAAGCCACTACATTGTGTGGGCAGTCGTTACAAAATAAAGTGGAATGTAAATAATTCAAAATGTGTATTTTTGTGCCCACCTGTTATGACTACCTTCATTAAGAGATTGCGGTCTGTTTGCGGTTTACAATCAAAATTTTCTGAAAAAAAACTACATCTTGTAAACAAATGCACGTAATTAGCAAAGTAGCGATAAAGATTTAAAAAAATACTTAATTAATACACAAAGGAAATTGATAATTAAAATTAAATTGTAGCCTGTTTCCTGTCTATTAATTATTCAGTACAAAAACGTTACTGAAACTATTCAGTCGTTGTTAAATTTTTCAGCAGACGTTGTTAAAATGAAGTTGTTTATGATAATATGTGTGCTCCTCGTTCCAAATGCTTTAAGTGCAAGTATTAAAACACTCGGAGAAGTACTTATCTTAACCGATGACAATTATGAATCGGCAATTAATAGTAACGAATATCTACTGCTTGATTTTTGTAAGTATTTATTAACATTTTTTTATTAGCTTTGCAATGGAATCTTTGAACGTGAAATTCACCCACTTCAAAACGTCAGATTAAACTAAAACTTTGCATAATTATCAAGGACCGATGACCATACAATAATTTAATAAATTTTTGCCAGAATAAAAAAATGAGACTAGAAAATAAATAATAGTTAAAAAAACTAAAAAACGCTTTAATAACAAATCGAAAAGAAAAAAATATTTTTTTATTTTAAAAAGCGTGGGGTGTTTATTACTGTTTTTATACTAACTCTACTTTTACAAATAGCTACCAATGAAATATTTATACCAGTTGATATAAAGCCGTTTTTGAATGAAAAAAACTTAAAAAAAAAATTAACCGCCTTCAAAAAAATAACTAAAAAGTTGAAAATAATGAAATTTTGAGGTCGGCACCAATTTAATAAAAGTAGATATGTAATTAAAAGTTTTTATGGCAATGAAAATGGCTCCGACCTCAAAATTTCATTATTTTTATCTTTTTAGTGATTTTTTAAAAGGAGGTTAATATATATTTTTTAAGTTTTTTTATTTTTTACTTTTTAGTGGATTTGATTTCGCACATTTTACTAATAATACCTATTTCGTAGTTGTTTTGTTTATAAATTATAATAAAATAACTTCTGAACCGATCTGAGTAACATTTATGTGGGATCACCCTGAAGGTATTCTGTTACTTGATTCCACTGAACTAAATTTGCTAATTTAATTTTAAAATGAAAAATATTTATAAGGCCTCTTAAAATGTTTTCGAATTCTTTTTAAAAGTTCAAATTACCAAATATAAATTTCAGACGCCCCATGGTGTGGACCTTGTCGAAAACTGTCACCGGAATATTCCAAAGCTGCCGAAATTTTACATGAAAAACAACCTGACATAAAACTAGCTAAGGTCAACGTAGATGAAGAAGAACATGTAGCTGAGGAATACGACGTTAGAAGCCTTCCAACACTTAAATTCTTTAGGAAAGGATCAGTTATTGAATACACAGGTAAACGGGACGAATTATCCTTGAGTTACAGTGCGGTCACAATAATCGGGTTCCCCGTCTTATTATGCATCTCTTATAATCGGGTTATGCCGAGTACCGGTGCAGTTACCGAATTGAAACGAGCGCAAGAGAAACCAATTCGTTCCTGTTTTTGTTTTGAAGATGTAGATAAAAAATGTTAAAACCTAAGACCTAGACTATGGTGTAAGAACGGTCGTCCCCGAGAGAAAAAAATAAACCGATGGTGGGGCCAATCTCTATTTCTCTTAAAATAGTACCTTAATCTCAATCGTGCGTGTAGAGAAAAAGATAGATATCGTCTCATGCATACTTTGTCCTTCTCATTCAGTGAACCAAAAAATAGCTACAACGATTATTGGCGAAGGCGGATTCTGGGGTAAAAGTCTGTGGTTAAAACACATCTTTAGGACTTGATTTATTATTCTCACCGTAACTTCAAAAGGGTACACGTATCATGTACATTTTTCAAGCAAAACTTTTCAATTTAATCAATAAACGCTGTGATGATATACTGACTTAAACATAATTCGTCTAGCAATCTTTAAAAAATATTTGAGTACTCTCCAAAATTTTTAGAGAATTTGAAGATTGAAGTAAATTTCCTCTAAACTGTTTTGATTCTAACTTCCATTAATTTACTGTAGGTGGTAGAAAAGCAGACCAGATAGTTAACTGGTTAATAAAAAAAATGGGTACTCCTATGCAACAGTTATCATCAAAAGAAGAAGTTCAATCATTTATAGATGCCAATAAGGTAGCAATAATCGGATTTTTCAAAAATCAAGAATCAGATGGAGCAAAAACTTTTCTAAGTGTAGGCAATGATTTATTTGATATGCACTTTGCAAATATATCTGATGATGCTCTCTTCTCAGCATACGATGCCAAAGAAGGCGCCATAATCCTTTTCAAACAGGTAAAACTTAATTTATTTAGATACCTCATACGTTTAAATTTTAGACCAGTACTGATATTTTGTCTTAGAATTCCATTTTCAGAAAAAAGTACATAACTCCCCTGTAAAAATCTACTTTTTTAAGTGAACAAGCAAAGGTTCGATGACGTATCTTACGTATCTATTTTATATATTTCTTTATTTCTTGTCTGTAATTAAGAAGAAGGATATACAAATAACAAAGTTTACAAGGCTTGTTTATGTATGAATAATATGCACTGTTCAAAATCATCAAATTTTGATACGTAGGACTTAACCTTTTAGTGGATATGTAAATTGTTTAGTTAAGGTTATACTGTAGGGTACCATTTACTACTCTCATCTATCTTAAATAGTGCTTTTTTTTCGAAAAATAGAGTTCCCACGAACTCATTTGATTATTTGTCAATCACAATGACCTTTTTTCAGTTTGATGAACCCAAAGTAGTTTATAATGGGGAACTTACAGAAGAATCGATCAAGGATTTTATAAAGAAGAATTCAGAGCCACTACTGAAAGAATTCCATGTGGATGAAGAGGGCATTAATACAATTTTCAAAAATACCATTAAAGATTTCTTGTTTTTAATGTCGTCAGAAGAGAGTAATTTTAAGCAGCATGAAAAAGAAATTGCCGATGTGGCCAAAGAATTCAAAGATCGGGTTTGTATTTGTTATTCTTTGAATACAGTAAGACCTTGCTTAACGCGGTTTCTAAAAAAAGTTTAGCGACTATACCGTAAATTATGGATCAGTTTATAAAAAATGATTCAAATGTTGATAGAAGTTCAAAGGGAAGACGAAATGCAATAGTTTGCTATCGACAACAGCTTGCTGAACGAAACAGAAAAAGGCAAACGACATTACATGACTTCTTCACAAAAAACAAAATATGTCAAATGAGGAACCTTTCTCATCACAAACATAACTTCTTACCCGAACGTTTATTAAATTTTCATAAATGTTTTATGAACAAAAATCGATAATTAATAATCTATATTTAATTAATGTGACAAAAAAGTATTTAGCAATAAATGTTACAAAATTGAACAAAAAAAAACTAACAAATTTTCTTATTCTCGGTTCTGTTTTACTTATGCATATTATCTACGTATTAAAATGACCTCGTTTAGCGCTGTTTCGTAGAACGTATGAACTTATTGCAACGTATCTCCCGCATTAAGCGGGGTCTTACTGTATCTTAAAGTACGTCAAGTAGACTCTACAATTTATATAAGAACTATAAATTACAAACGCTCTATATCTGAAACACTTCCAAGACAGACTTTCGGACAAAATTTGTAAAGTTGCTATCAAGCGTCTATAATTGACAATATCTATCTAAATTTAGTAAATTAAATCATGTTAAATTAAAAACAATATTTTTTTTGTTCAGGTTTTATTCCTAACTGTGGACATTGATGATGAAGAAATGGAACCATTCCTTAACGAAGTGAGAGGACCTGTAGGTCTTCCAAAAGTGATACTGGCTCATTTGGTTAATGCTAGAGCTTATAAACTTGATTATTACAAATATGAGGGCGAAGGTTTTGATGCAAATAATATCAAAAAATTCGTGCAAGATTATTTAGACGGAAAACTTCAACCATATAAACCCAAGAAAGAAGATAGTGTAGAACTGGTAATTACTATTTAGTTATTAGTGTATTTGCCATATGGCAACATACACTATTGGCGTCGGTCGGATGGCGGGACCTAGGGGTCGGACCAAAATTTCTCGACGTTTCATAGCCTCCTAAACACTTTGGCACCATTTTTAAAAATGTTTATATATATGTATATATATATTTATATATATATATATATATATATATATACGTATATATATGTATATACGTATATATATATATATATATACGTATATATATATATGTGTGTGCGGGCAATAACTTTCGAAAGAGTTAATTGATTTTAACGAAATTTGGCCCACGTGTTGAAATCCATCACCGCAAGAAGCCTATTTAAAATGGGCGTAATCGGGTCATTTTAAGGGTAGTTTTTAGGGGTTGAAAAATGTTTTTGGGCCCCAAAATATCGAAAAAATTCTCAGAATCGTTTCAAAATTGACATTTAACCCTTTAGTAGTAATTAAAAAGTGTCCCTAAAATTTTAATAAAATCGGCCCGACAGGACTGGACTTACAAATTTTATGAAAACACTAGTTTGCAGATAGTGAATTATTTACTGAAAGTTGCATATAATTTGGTATAGAGGTTCGATTGATAATAATATTGCAATTAAGAAAAAAAATATTATTTTAAGGGGTGTATTAAGGAGTCAAATTTTTTATTTTGCCCAAAAACCAACTTAAGTTCGCATAATAAAGCCACACTGCCTGTATAAGCAAATACACTATATTGTCGGCAGGGTTTTGGCACTGCGACCCGAGTTTTTTTATTTTTTAACCCCATTGGCTTTAGGGATTTAATCCCAAGTGTCAGACATAATGTGCTGAGGATTACACAACCAAGGATTACAGGAGCCAACACCTTTTCTCGTCTTAGGCCCGCACGCAGCATTAGAAACCCAAAACAAACACAGGACTCAGACCTTGGAAAAAACACAAAAAAATGACTTCTGTTAATAAGTGGCGGGCTCATACTGTGTCTGGCATAATATTAGTTCAATATTTCATATACTTCGAAGTTAACCGAACTTAGGAACTAATGGGGAAGAAGACTTCTTTCTCTTGTAGACGTTGCCATAAATGTTCTGAAGTATAATTTTGGCAAGCTTTGCTTTTTCGTAAATCCGCCACTAATCATATGGGTCTAGTTGCATCCTAGATCACCAGATTTACATGCAGATAATACTAGAAAATTTGTGCAGGATGTTAGTTTAAAAAATGAATTATACCCATCTGACATGCGTAGTAACAAATTAAGACTTTCGGAGATTGCAAACACTGAAACTTCGTAGGCCCCCCGTTTCTCGATTTAGAAAGTAGAAAATAATACAACGATTATCAATAACAAATTTGGGTACGAAAGGTGTTTCAATGCGTTTCTTAGCTCAACTTTTGTCATGTTGGTTGCAATTGAGAGACAACAATCACGACAAACTTGAGGGCAGAAAATTAATCTAGTTATAGTTCATAGAAGTTTTCGTGAAAAACATTGTTCAACGCCAAAATTTCATGCAAAATGTATTTACAGACCTTGAAAGAGACCAAATTAAAGGTTGAAGAAGAAACGTTGCAATCAACAAATTTCTGTATTTTGAATCTTTTTTTAATATTCTTTTACTTTTATTTTAGACTGATGAACCTGAATCTATAACAACTGAAAGTATTCATGAAGAACCTGAATCTGTAACAACTGAAAGAATCCATGAGGAACCTGAATCTGTAACGGCTGAAAATATTCATGATGAACCTGAATCTGTAACGGCTGAAAGTATCAATGAGGAACCTGAATCTGTAATGGCTGAAAGTATTATTGAAGAAACGAAAGAAGACACAAGTGACGAAGTCAAAGAAGAATCTGTAGAATCTTCACAATCTTCAGAAGCGGTGAGCAGTGGTTCAAAAGAAAAAGAGTCAGAAGAATCGCAAGAAGACAAGTCAACACACGAATCAAAACAAGAAAAGAAGGCAAAAAGATCACATAAACGAGCCATTCATGATTCTGACATGTTTAAAAAAATGTATAAGACTATCCAGTTTTCACTGTAAAATAATATTTACCAATTTTTAAGAGACATTAAAATAACTTTCTGTAATAACCATAAATAAATAAAATACTGAACACGAATTTGAAAATCTTATCATATATTTGACCTTGAGATTGTAGAGATGCCGTTGTCTAAACCCTCAGTCCTCAGGTTACAATCGGAGAACTGGTAAAAGTATCAACTAAATTTATCATCAGCAATATCTTAGATTCTTAAATACCGATCTTGCCTATAATAAACAGTTTTAACAGCTCAATCATATCTTCAAATAGAAAATACGTAGGTTACAAAAAAATACTCCAACAGAGAGCCCGAGCGACATGAAATTTATACATTTTATTGTTCTGACAAACTCGGATTTCAACTACGTCATTCCCTTCTCGACTTATGCTAGAATAAATTAGAGTTGAGCAAAACAAAACTTAAATGCTTGAAGCACTTTAAAGTGCTTAAAGAAACAAGCACTTTCATTTTGAAAACTGCTTATACTGCGAACACTTACTAAAGTGCTTTAAAGCACCGAGCATTTTAAAGTAACTCCTTAAATCGTAACTTCCAACATTATGTTATGTTATAAATTTAGAATAATTGGTGGAGAAGTTTGGACTTGTACAAGAAATTGATAGGCTTGTAGGTTCCTTATAAAACAAAAAATGTGTTACTGTAAAATATCGTAAATATTATTTTTTAATTTCGGCAGCTCTGTTTGATTATAATTAAACAATTATGTAAGCGTAATTAAAATATTTACTTGCGTTACGTGTTAATATTGTATATGATTAAGTCACGGTTTAACATAATATTTGCACTGATGTCATACCTACTTCTAAATTCTAAGGTAGGTACCAGTTGTGCTATTATTAACAATTAATATAATATTATCTATATTTTTTGACAGCGTGAGATCTTATTATTCTGAAACAATTATTTCAAGCAAAAAAAGTATAAACTTAGAGTCCGTCATGAATTATTGAGAAATTAAATTTGAAAGCCAATACGTTATTTTGTCTATACATCTGTAATTAAGGCAACTGATTCCTCAGATTGTAAAATATGCTCTCAGGAAATTTCGAACTGTGGTCCCAAAATTCATTTTACTACTGTTTTGATTAGCTGTGATTAAGCATTAAGCTTCACAAAACACTCATATATCGATATAGAATCACGTCATAAATTTGAAAACAACACATCCAACAACAAAACATGTAATCACGATTCATATAAGAAACAATTATTAATAAACAGGCAAAAAAGTTAATAACTATTTTCGAATAAAAATTGTCTATCGTAAGTGAATCTACGAAGAAGTTATAATTAGAATGAAAATATGTTTATTTATTTTACAAGAAAAAAACTGAACTATTATAATTTATATCTCAATTCTCAAGACAATCGCATAATTTGAAGTGTTGTTTCTAGGTTACAATTATTAAAAAAAAGTTTCTTAAAATAATATTTTCTATAACGATTTGTGATTAACGCTATAAAGGGTTAAACGCCGTTACATTCATTGTTTGCGTGAGAATTGTGTTAGAAGAATAAAATTACGCAAATTTAAAAATATTATGCATCTTATATTAACATAAATAATTGTTAAGTTCCTCATAATGTTTAAGATGACCTGGCGATTAAATAACTAGGTTTTTCACGCCTTTTTAAAATAACTACGTACGAATTTGCACATAACATTTCGTGGCCGCGAAAATTTGGAAGTATATAGATTTGTTAATTGTTATCAAAGTATCGAAAATACTAACCGTTTTAATTTACTGTATTGCCATGGCTCATTATATCAATAGATATAGAGGCCAATAAAACATATATTAAAAAAAAAAAAATTTACTGCAAAAACACGCACAGCCGCCTTTCTAGGACTTTTATACCTGTGCCCAGGTTATTAAATGCAGAGGTGACCTTGCTCTGTTGAACAGTATGACTTAAAATGAATCAGTTTCAATATAAAAAAACAATTTAAAAAATATAAACAAATTTTTAAAAAATATTAATCTTCAAAAAGACACTAAAAAGATGCCAATTTCATAAAAGTAGATATGTAATTAAAATTGGCTACGACCCTCAATATTTCATTATTTTCATCTTTTTTGTGACATTTTTGAAGGGATTTTTTGTTTTTTTTTTTTTTTGTTTTCTAGTGGATTTGATTTCGCACATTTTTATTAACAAAATGTTTTTTAAAAAACGAATTACGGATCGATATTGCACCTTTTCCATTTTGTCGAAAAATACAAAACACGAATGATACAACTGGCTGTGAAAAATAACCTACCCTAAGAATTTATCTACAACTCAGCACGAGGCCGTTTAAAAGTCTGCAGTACACGACGGTAAAGTCAGTTTCACTCGACACCGCCATCTGTCGTCAAACACGGGTACTTATTGATCAACCCTCGTATGAGCGCGTGAATCACTGTCTAGAATAAGCGAATCGTAGAATAAGCGTACCTACATAGATGCCTGTTCTCATGTTGGCCACTGACCATCACCAGGTGCACAATGGCGGTAAATATGGCAACGTCGGAGCGTGGAATGTGTATACGGGTCCAGCGCGTGCCATCACATCCACAGAGCACAACAATAACCTCCCGCCACAGCAGGTAACAGCCGCCGTGATCGCACCAGCCAGGGCCGTAGACAATCCCATGCGAAAGCGGTAACAGGCGCAACAGGCAATAATCTTTTTCTTTAAGGCTGTCGGAACGCTCTGAATTTAAGCCACACTACGAGGCTAAAAAGTGCTGTTGCCGCTGTCAGTTGGTTACTCTAAATTTTGGAAATATTTTGAAGATTTAAAGAACTTTTCCGAAAAAGGAAGAGTCACTTTAGGTTTGTGATGGAACAATAATAATAAGTACGAATAAGGTCGAAGTGTGACATTGATAACGTGTGTTTTTTTGGCACAATTAATGCCAACTTTTTTCTAGTAAATCGTACATCAATTACAAAAGTAGTCCATTAGAGACCTAGATTTGAAATACATCAACTTAAATTTAACGGAGTCCCAAAACATCTGTGAGCTAATTTTAGATTCGATCCCACGAATGTTCATGTAGGATTGCCATCCGTCCGGGTTTCCCCGGATTTGTCCTAGTTTAGAGGACATCTGAGGAGCGTCCGGGCGAGGGTTTAAAAACTTAGTCTTGTAAGGTTCAATATTTTAATAAGGTTTTGTTTTCATAACAGAGTATATTAATAATTTGTGTTTTATTTTAAGAATAAAAAAATTCTAACTGATTATTAAAACAATTTGTAACAAACTGTAGTAAGGTTCTGTTTTGGTAGGTACATTTAAAATGATGATAAAAGATGACTAAATTTAATTTTAAGGTCTGAAAAAAAATAAAAAGGTGATATATGACATTTTCAACTGTTTTTATTACACTATGTTTAAAAAAACCTGTTGACATGTCCGGGTTCTGGGCTCTAAAATCCGGGGTTCTGACGCGTCTTGTCCTGGTTGCCAAATTTTAGAGATGGCAACCCTATGTTCATGGAACAATTTAAAGAAAAAACTAGGCAGTTCAAAGGATAAAATGGATTTGAAAGAAATGTCAAGGATTTGTGAAATAATAGCTCTAAAGAGTGTAACCAAAACTATGTTGAACCGAGACGATCAATCTAACAAATTTTAAGAAGCGTATGGATTTTTCAAATACTGTCGATTAGAAAAATCTAATGCTGCTCGACACACGCTTGGCAGTATTAAATAATTATTAAAAAAATAATTATTAGATTGTCAAACTATTAGGTTCAATTCCTAAATTAACATAAATATTTTATTTGTTTTTTTTTATAGACAACTTTTTTAATATTTATTAGTAATAAATAAACAAAATAATTTTCATAATTTTGTTTTTTTTATATTTCGTATTAATAAATAAAATATTTAATTTAATAATTTTGTTTTTTTGCGTATACGTAAAATTTAACCATAATATAAAATGTGTAATTAGCATAGCTTCCGTCGTGTATCCGCAAATCGACGCACCCCCTTTTTTTAATAATTAGAAGTGAATAAAAGTACGCACACTACAACCCTGAAAGATATCAATCTTTTACAAAGGTCTCCAATCTACAAACTAAACTCATTCCTTGCTTAGAAAGAAGCAAAATTTTATTTAAAAGAAAACTATCATATTATGGCGTAAAAATCGTGACACGAAAGAATAAAAAAACCGACGCCAGTTTTCTTATCAAATTTGTATTGTTATTTAAAAAAACAATTTTTATTGGTTTGTATTTAATGTTAATGTTTGAGAGCTATAGAATTGCATATTTTTAACTTCTTTTTTTTAATAGTCAACGATGCACTAGTTTGTATAACATCTCATGATCTCTGCCTATGTAAGTTTGTTTCTATGCTTTGGATTTGAGGCGAAATTTCACGGTTACTTAATACGTATACTATTTATTATTATTATTGGCAATAACATCTCAATTAATAGAAAATATAATTTTCACCTCGATTTGCATAAATTGCACTAAGTTTTTATTATAATTCTTATCATTAAAAAGTGCTGAAACCACAATTATGTCATAAATTTTGATCAGAAGGCTAATAACCAAAATAGTTCCAATTTCAAAAAATGTAATCTTTTTTTGTGATGCTTCTCTGTGGTGATGACCTTGGCCGGTTCTAATGTGCCTTATTATAAATCCAGCATCGCTAGTACCTAATCTAATCTCTGAAACGCAATTTTTTTGAAAAAATAATCTATATATAGCAAAAAATGTGCATATACAAAATGGCGTGTGTTTTTTATGCTCGTTGCAGTTTACGAGTTCAAATAACTGCATTAACTTTTATATATAATTAAATACTGAAATGACTAAATTATTGTATTAATTTAACGCTACTGCTTGTTACCTAGACACCAATTACACCAATTAAAATTAATAACGGAGATTTACGTATAAATTCTTATGGAGAAAATACTGATATCAAATATTTTTTCATCTTTATATTTATTTGCAAAATTAATTAACAATATCACGCTATCATTGTACCAAAAACATTTACTCAAAAAATATTAAAAAAGATTTTAAATGTCAAAAAACAATATATTTTTTCACACATGAAGTTCGTCGTCTATTCTATCGTTGAAGTTTCTTCAAACTGGTTCAATAAAATACGACACGATTACCAATAATTAATAACACTAAAAATTGCTATAGAATCAACTTTTTCTGATATATTATTTAATGTTCATTAACTTAAAACACGGGATTTGCTTTTTGTACCACCGTTGATGTTTCTTGTCCATCAAATATTTTCTCATCTTTATCTTTATTTGATAATTATCTTTATGCAAAAATAATTAACAATATCACGATATCATTATATCAAAAATAATTACGCAAAAGCATTACTAGCTAAAAAAGATTTAAAATGTCAAAAAACAAATTATTTTTTTCACATACGAGGTTTGTCGTCTATCCTGTCGTTGAAGTTTCTCAATACTGAGTCAAAAATATATAGTTATAGTCAACAAAAAAAATTTTTTACATAAAAAAAATAGGAAATATAGAGTCTCACCCATAATTTACAGGAAAACCTAAACGAAAATTCCCAATCTTATCTTAAAAGGGTGTTAATTTTGGGGAATCCATTAGAAGATAAAAAAAATAGTTGTTGTTTTTTTGAAACTATACATTTTATTTACGCACGATTTTAACAGTTCGACAACCCCACAAATACAACCATAAATAGATGTGCAATAAAAACAATACCGTCCGATTAAACTAACATGCAAAATCAGTTTAGAACCAACTCAGTCAACCGTTTAATCTAGTTTAATGCTATAAAAGAATTATGCTATTCATAGTAAACTAGGATAATTCGATTTAAACGAATTCAGTCGCTGCTTTAATATATTACTGACGATTAAATGTTCTTAAAAATAGGATAATCTCTGAACCGGTTTAGCTCTGCTTTCGTACAATAAATTCCTCAAAATAATCTCCACTATTAATAAAGTTGTAGTGTGTGTTGGGGTACATGGTAAACTCGAAACGGATTTTGGTGTGACTTCCACTGAAGAAAAAATTCAATCAGTTTAATTTAACCGATTTCCATGCGATTTCCACGAGTGGGTAGAGAAGATATCTAGCAATGTTTTAGGCCATTTTATAACAAGGGGGTGTCATTCCTAAACGGTTGAAGCTCCTATGAAACTATTTTTTAAAGCTAAAATGTTCAGGTAAACGCCAAATGAAAAACCAAGAATCAGATCCTACAGGAGAATAATTGTAAACGTACACCTTTAAAAAAATGTAAAAATTACGTAATTTTTTACATATAGAGAAAACTTTTTTCGAAAAATTCGACTGTTTGATATTAAAAATGGCGCCGGGAGAACTGTAACAGTTTTTAGGCGAGTGGGAAGAGTTTATTAGATATATGTAGGTAGCTTATATAACTATTTCTTTTTATCTTAGTGATTTATCTAGAGATAGTTATACACTAATCTTGATATAAAATTAACTAGGTTTAGTGACTACTAACCTTTAATATTTTAATGTAGGTATTTAAGCCTTTAGCTATGACCGTCTCAAAGAAGCGACAGTGTCTTTTCTAATCGCATTATAATTAATGTAGATGACCAAGAAATATGTGAGCCGCAATTTAGAAGATAATATTCTTATCAACAATATTTAAAAAATACAATGCCGACATCAAACTGTCTTGTTTTGAAGATTGTACGAATCCATATTTTTAATTTAAGATTTAAAACAAAAAACTGAATACCAAATGATCTTTTTACCAATACCTACTCCAATTAGAATCACGAAACGTTTATGGCGTAATAGAAACAACGAGGTTTGAAGGATATTGGTCAAGCTTAAATTTATGTTTTAACTGTCCTGAAATATGTAAATAAAAATGTCCTCGGAAAGTTATGAAATTAGTTAATATTACAAAAATAAACGTGTTTAAATAATTGTTTAACTTTTAAAATAAACAAAGTTAAGAACAATGATTTAAAAATATTAGCTTATCGCTATGTTTACGTTTGAAAGGAAAATAATTGTTTATAGTTACTGAGAAGTTTGCAATTTGCAATAACATTTAACACGTCTTTAGCCATCGGTTAAAAGACAAATGAGATTTTTTAGATAAAAATTATATTTCAACCAAGTATCGTAGCTAAGGTCATGAGCGCCCAGGACAATATTTGAATTTTGCACCCCCAAAATAAATTTTATAGGAAGAGAAACAATACTACGGGTCTGCAAGTGCACCCCTTGAGGTTTGCGCCCCTGGCTGCCGCCGCGGCGACGTGCTCCTAGCTACGCTGCCGTTTCGTTTCTACCCACCTGTTTAGGGTTGGTTTTTGATTTAAGTTAAGTGTGCTTTGTTTGATTTGCAACTTGGATTTATCCAGTTTTCTATTTTCAAAACACAGTTAAAAACAAAACGCCATATTGAACAATGCAATTTTTACCACTTACATTTAAATTTTTTAAATTTTTATTCCAATTTTAGATATTTTCGAATTACCCGTTCTCAAATAGAATCGATCTTTCAGGGTAGCATCAAGGCAACTCAGAAAATTGCCAGGAACGCCCTATCAAGTTTAATAATCTTAATATAACAGTATGAAGTAAAAAATGCGGTAAATCTAATTTAATAATTTCTAAATAAATATGTCTTGGATACAGGGAATCTTACGGTCGTCTTTAAGATTTTTATACGTAACGGTGTGATAATACCACAATGATCGCAAATCAAATGGTCTAGTAATTTCGACTTATTAAAATAATATCTATCTGATTTTTATCTAGATTTAAGATTTTTCCTAAAAATTATCCATTATCAAAATAAAATCCAAATCAACGCGCTGCAAAATTCATAGTCTGCTAAACGACGTTTCTTTATTTTTTTTGTTAGAAACAAGGCTACATTAAATTATTTCCAAATTAAAAGTTTTCCTAATTAAACATGTTTGTGTTGTATCGATCAAACTATACATTGCTTTATGAGAACTTAACAAAACGTATTTTTTTGAAAAGGCACAAGGTACATTCTCTCGGATATTCGCAGTATAAGTTTCAAAGATAATCAAATTTTGTATTTAATAATAATAATAATAATTTATTACAGCTAATAATAATAATACATTGTACCTATAGCTGATTGTCATACATAATACACAAACATTTTAAAAAGTTATTTTTACGAAGTCTTTAGTATCATAAAGGCATACATTTATTAAAATATTTTTAATTTTTGTTCGGAATTTTTTATAATTTAAATTTGTTAGACTTGGTGGCAGCGAGTTGAACCATTGCAAACTTTTGAACTGTCTGTTTGACACTATTAATCTGTGAGACGGAATGCTGATAATATTGGTGCTTCTAGTGTTGTAAGTATGAAAACTGTTTAAAAAATTGTGATTGTTTATGTTCTTTTTGACATATAGTAAGTTGTAGAAAACTACCAATGATGGAAAAGACATAATTTTTAATTTTTTGAATAATGGTCTACAATGGTCCGTGAAGCCAGAGTTCGTTAAAATTCGTATGACCTTTTTTTGTTGTATGAACACATCAGATGCTGATGGTGCTGTTCCCCAGGCTACAATGCCATAAATAATCAAGCTATGGAAAATAGCAAAATACGCAGTTTTTGCGGCTTCAGGTCCCACTGTCATAAAGATCTTTCTAACTGCAAATGAAGCCTTTGACAATTTCGTGCATAAGCTGTTAATGTGATGTTGCCAATTTAATCTAGAATCCAAATTCAATCCCAAATATTTGACATGCTCCTTGTCGAATGTTGACTTATTAGAAAATATAATTTTTACAGTTTTAGTTTCATTTAACTGTAGTTCGTTACCGAGAAACCATATTTTAGCTTTGTTTAAAATGTCTTGGTAATGAGTGTCAATTGTTGAAGATATTTCTTGTATGAATGTAGTATCGTCAGCATATAAAACAGAGTTGCAGTTTATATTAATAGGTAGATCATTTATGTAAATAATGAATAAAAGAGGGCCTAAGATACTGCCTTGTGGCACTCCTCTAGATATTTGTTTTAATTGACTGTTCACATTGTTAATAGACACAAGTTGTTGCCTGGAGTTCAAATAGCTTTTTAGAAGATCTATGGATGTTCCATAAAAACCATAATATTCTAGTTTTTCAAATAATATTTCGTGTGACATACAATCGAATGCTTTTTTTAAATCTATAAAAATTCCTAGTGCAGACTCTCTATCTTCTAATATCGAAATTATTTTATTTACAACACTCATTATGGCATCAGTAGTGGACAGTCCACTTAAAATATATGTTTAAGTTAATAAATATTATCAAAAGTTTACAATCTCTTTATATAACAATAGTTTTCAAGATAAATCAAAAAAGATTTTATAAAATAGTAATTATATCAAAAACTCACCGTTTTCCATGGTAACATTGCTATCCGTCGTACAATTTCCATTAGTGCAAAATAATCCTTTATTGTCATCACAAAATACACTACACAAACAAAAAATCACAACCACGTAAAAATGTAATGTTAATCTTTTAAAACGCAACATTGTGAACACAAAAAAGTAAGTTTTTCACAGAAAAATCACAATAATTTTAAATTAAATTCTCACATCAGAACACACAACCGTATCTCTTAAATCACACTCAAAAAAAATAACTCCAAATCGATTATCGTATGCCGGGTTGACTTACAAATGACATTTTACAAAACACGCCAACTCGCAATTGTATTAAGTACTGACATTTCACTCCTGTACACGTATTCTACGTGTTATTGAACCTGAATGTCCCACATTTGCACTTTTATGTACCGAGCTCGTTGTTTTGTTGTTGGTCAGTACCAGCTTGGACAACAACTTCGTGAGGAATGAAAATCTAAAACCGCCATCGACAACAACAACCGGTCTGGCAGAACAACACCGGCACAACGCGAAGCGGTTAAGACTCTGTTGTACACTCATGTTCAGTATTAAGTCCTCACTTTGTTGTTGAGAATTATGTACCATGTACTGTTGCAGAACAGTGTCGTTACAGCTTGTTGTTGAATGCTGTTTCACCTACAACATTAATAATGTCAATATAATATTACCCTACTGCCAGACTATGCTCCTCGCACTGCTCCTCGCTCTGCTCATCGCGCTGTCGCGATGTTGCCCTAAGCGGCCAAACACTGCTGTACTCGCGACGCTCCGCACTCGGCTTTCTCCTTTCGGCAATGGAGGTCGATACTGTGGCAGCGTGCGCACTATGCCTTTACACTTAGACCGCTTGATGCGTACTGAGTGGCGCGGGAGTATGTGGCCGGCTTACTCGCGCTCTTATTGCCGGTCCTTTGACTCGCGCACAAAAAACCGACAATCGAGGGAGCACTGGGCATGACGAGGAGCATGACGTGCGGCATGACGAGTAACGCGGCCACACAACATCTCTGCCTCTTTTCCTCGCTACTTCCCATGCCACTCGTCGAGTGTGTGGCTGAGGCATTAGATGCAAGGAATGAGTCGTCGGGAATATAATTACGTTGAGTTGTATTATGTAATGCGTACTTATTTCAAGGTTACCGTCGGTATTTTCTTGTAATAGAAACGTTATATGACTTCATAAATTACGATTTCTTATTTAAATATAATTCACTAAATGTAAATGTTAAATTTTAATTTTCGTATTTTATTATTTAATGAATTGTATTTAGTTTTAACACAAAATTATTTTAGCCAACTTAATATAATTGTCTAATATTATACTATTAATATTGTACTGTGATCAACGAAGAAAGTTCAATAATTTTTTATCTAAACTAACTAGTTAGTGCACAGGTCTATTAAATGCTTGAATAATCGTTGGCTAATTTCAGTTGGAAATCTGAGTTCATACTGATTGCAAAAGTCCTATGAAATAATACTTATTAGGCGATTACATAAGTTGTTAGAAGAATTATGAGATGGGATATTATAAAGCAGGTTTCACAGCGACAAGTTTCACTTGACCACAAAATTTAATAAAATTTAATAAAAGTTTATAAATATCATATAACACTTAATACGTCCATAATAATTTGTTACAACTCAAATTATAAATCGTCATACAAATGGTTGCAGTGTGGTAGGCAATTAAAGAAAACATCCTTCATCCACAAATATGTTTGTTAGTGTATTTGCCATATGGCAAAATACACTATTGGCGTCGGTCGGATGGCGGGACCTAGGAGTCGGACCAAAATTTCTCGACGTTTCATAACCTCCTAAACAATTTGGGACCATTTTTAAAAATGTTTATATATATATATGTATATATATATATATATATATATATATATATATATATATATATATATATATATATATATATATATTTAGGTATATATATATATATATGTGTGCGGGCTATAACTTTCGAAGGACTTAATTAATTTTGACGAAATTTGGCACACATGTTGGAATCTATTGTCGCACGAAGCCTATTTAAAATGGGCCCAATCGGATCACATTAAGGGTGAATTTTAGGGGTTGAAAAAAGTTTTTGGGCCCCAAAATACCGAAAAAAATCTCAGAATCGTTTCAAAATTGACATTTAACCCTTTAATAGCAATTAAAAAGTGCCCCTAAAATTTTAATAAACTCGTCCCAACAGGACCGGACTTACAAATTTTTTGAAAACACTAATTTGCAGATAGTGACATTTATTTTATTGAAGGGTGTATTTAATTCGGTGTAGACGTTAGATTGATAATAATATTACAATTTAGAAAAAAATGTTATTTTAAGGGGTGTATAAAGGAGTTAAATTTTTTATTATGCCCAAAAATAAACTTAATTTCACATAATAACAGTATAAAACCACACGGCCCTATACAAGCAAATACACTATATTGTCGGCAGGGTTTTGGCACTGCGACCCGGGTTTTTATTTTTAGAGAGCAAACAATTATTGAGAGTAAAAACATTTCTTAATAGTATCAGTGTGTTATCATACGAATAAGTACTTGTTAGAGATTCTATAACAGTATAAAACAGACGACACTTTAAAATTATTCAATCGATTTTCATGCTGTTTTCGCCAATATATAAATGAAATAACAGTAACAGCTATGTAGCAGCTGTCACATCAATTTCTTGCGTCTCTTTCCGCAAGAAAATAAAAAATGTAGCTACTTAATAGATGATCCCGGGACACGAGGGTCATCAAGGCAATGAAATTGCCGACAGTCTAGCCAAAAAGGGTTCAGAAACGCCCTTTATAGGACCAGAGCCCTATTGTGGTACATCAAAATGTCACCTTAGAACGGCTCTTGCCACATGGGAAAATAAACAACATTCTCTGTTCTGGGAAAGCTCCCAAGGTCTTCATCAAGCGAAGATCTTCCTTAAACCTAATAATGACAAAGCGGATAAAATTCTACGCTTAAAGAAATCTGAGCTCAGAATAATTGCAGGGCTCTTTTCAGGTCACTGGCTTTGAGGTATCACCTTAAAAAAATTGGCGCAATTGACGTCGAGTCATGTCGCTTCTGTCTGGAGGCTCCCTAAACATCGGAGCATCTGCTTTGTAAATGTGAAGCAGTCATGAAGCGAAGACTCTGTCACCTCAATAATCCATTTCCAACACCTGATCAGGTATGGGATCTCATAGAGATATAAACGAGTCAGGGCTACACAATAGATCTTTCAAGGTCGCGGTGTTGACGAGGAATAAAATCCTCTCGCCCTCTTTTCTAATCTAATCTAATCTACTTAATAGATACTAGTTAGTAGTATTGAATGTGAACTATTATTTTTAACAGTTATTGACATCTAGTTCATTTCGAAAAACAGGAACAGTTACCGTTACCGACAAGTAACAGTCATGTCATCGCACCAATTGTGATCCATAATTACGGTATTAGAGTGTAAAGGTGAAGACTCCTTCCTCTTCGTACAGGTTCTCCCTCTCTTGGAAATGCTATGTTTTGATTATTACCTCCGTAAGATTGTATAGTATAATCTAAGGGTGTTAAACTTACGACCCGAGGGTCGCTTAAAAAACAATGAATACAATGAAAACTTGTCGCAATTTAGTTTTTTATTTCATCACGATAACTCTAGTCGACAATTGACAATGCCCAAAACGGCCGATCGTGCTTAGGCGATCCGATTTAATTCGGTGGATGTGGACCTTTAGTGAGACTCAAAGCAATCAAATGCTTCAAGGTCCGTTCACAAAATTAAACCAGCACGTCTGGTAAAAAATCAAAATATACGATTTTTTAATCTTACATTGGTTAAGAGTGTATATTTACTCCACTCGTCGGCACGCCCTCTGACCAATTTAGCCAACCAAACGCCGATGCGAGAAAATTGTTCCCACTAATTAAAAAAATAAATTGGTAAACACTATTGATAAAGGGCAAGTTTACAGTTATTGTTTCGAAAAATTTGATATGGTTTTATTTTAATTTTTGCAATCCTGATATTTTTTTGAAAAAATATAATCTCTTAAAAAATTCTTTTAAAGATGGCTGCAAAAGGCTTCAGCCCCGAGCTGATAAAAGGGGAACGATTGAGTGATCAGTTCAGTTGGTCAGTTACAGAGAGTTAAAGAAGAGAAATAGAGTTGAGAGAGGTAGTTCGAAGGGAGTTCGAGGAAGTTGAATTCAGAGAGTTTAGTGAGTGGAGTTAACTAAATGAAGTAGTATTTTTGTAGTTATTGTTTTCTTAATTTAGTTGAGACATTGAGTTTTCATTTTTATATTAATAAAAAAATGGATTATAATAATACTTAGTGTTTGTGAAATAAAAATATAATCTGGCAAAGAAATCGTGTTGTTTTGATTTGATTATAAAAATCTTCTTTAACCCTTTACACCCGAGATTCGTGAGTTTTGACGTTGAAAAATTCTACACCATACCCGAAACTTACAATTATTTCCTAATACTCACGATCGTGAGGGTCTGATTGCTGGAGACCAGCTCCAGCAGGATTTTTTTCAATATTTTTCTTATATGTGTTGGACACTGAGGAAACTACGTAACCACATTTTCAGTATTTAAAAGAATTTCATCTCTATGTCCATCAAAAGTAGAGATGAGAAAAACTGGTCTTTTTAGTGATCTGCATCTTTGCATCTGGATCCCGTATGTGAGCCGGGTCACTGAACCGGTTCAAAAAGAGCCGACTTCCGAATATGTTACTGCAATCTGTCACTGAGTTACCTAGTTCAGTCAATCATATCACGTCCTGTATAGAATCAAGAATGCATAGCCAAACATGTGATGCATGTGAGCTGACAGATGCATCAAAGCAAGAACTGATACGTAAGTGTAAAATGTGCTTCTGTGTGTTAAGTGTTTTACTGAGTTATGCGGATCCGTTGATCCGTCGCCTCAAAAAAAAGTGAGTCGGCTCTCACGGATCTTCTGTCGGAGTCGGCTCTTTGAACCGGTTCAGATCTGAGTTACCCAACTCTAATCAAAAGACTCGCTACCATTACGCGGAAAATAATAACCTGCAGTTCATATAGGTCTAACACTCCTGCTCTACAAGAACGGATACTCCATACCTACAGCGTTATTGTAATAATCTGTTACCTGCACAATAAAACCGAACAAAACTAAATGCTAAACCACAACTATATTGAGTTACAATCTATGAACCGTAGATACACTATCGTTTCTGTGGTTAGAAATTATACTGATATTATTATCATTATAATCAATCTTTCATTGTATATTGAAGTAATTTTCAAAGATCCGATAGTTAATTCCTTTATTAATGGTTAGCGGTTTAAAGAATGTCACGCTTTTAGTGTAAGCTGCTATAACAGTAACGATTACCGCACACTTGAAATGAAGGACTAGGAGATTCGACTATCAAGAAATTATGTTTCTGATCCTAGAAATTAAAATCGCTTGATTTAAATTTGTAATCAACTTCGCAGCTTTTCAATCTAACGATTTGAAATAGGAGATGAGAATACGATTTTAAGTTGCAATTATCCATATTTTATTTTTAAATAAAACTAGCGGCCCAGTCCGGCTTTGCCCGGATGTAAATGTAATATATAGGATATAAAAGATGAGAATCATTATCATTAAACTCTCAGCGTGTATTGAATTTACGCGAATTCAATCGCTTTTATATGTGAACGTTCAAAAATCGAAGAAAAATCTTATTTCCCAAAAAGAAATTAAAAAAAAAAACTTGGAACGTGTCGCGCGACACGCGTTTGGAACGAAGTCCCTTTCGTATAAAACGTTTTTCGTAACGCGTTTTATATAATCTAAAAACACCCAGTATTACCGTATACCAGTTTTTCGTGACATTTTTGTCTTACGGTATAGCCTATGTTACTCAGGGTGAATGTAGCTTTCTAATGGTAAAAGAATTTTTTAAATCGGCACAGTAGTTTTTGAGTTTATTCATTACATACACACAAAAATACAAATCTTTCCTCTTTATAATATTAGTGTAGATAATATATTTAAAAACCAAAATTAACATTTAAAAACCCAAAAAAAAACACAAATATTTCCATAATAACTAAACCAAGTAATTTAAATATTGATTTGTCCATCATCACCAGGCTTGTTTTTTATATTATTTTTGACAGAATTGATAAGATCTTTTATCCTATCTTTAAGCGTCGGTTTTGGACGTTTTACAATTTGTATATCTGAGCATGTTCGGAAAGTTTCTTGCTGACCGCATCCTTTGCCCTGTGAACCATCCGAACAGAAGCCCCAACTGTTACCTAAAACCATATAAACAATTTCAAGTTACAAATTCAATACATCTAAAAAAGCCAATCTTCCATGTGTGTATTAATCAGCGTTGCCAGATTTTTTTTTGCCAAGTTGGGACTTTGGAATTTTTTGAGTGAAAAAAGCGGGATTCTTTCGTCGAAAGCGGGACATAGTAAAAAAACGTATATAATCAGAAGTTTTTAAATATTTATCTTTTTATTTGAGTGCAAAATACGTTTACGTGACAATAGATAGCAAAAATAGCCATAGAAAATGTATTTTAATAAAAATATGTTATTTTAAATCAGATTTACCCTATTGTTAAATAGTTGAGTCTTATTCGTCTTCTGAATAAAAAAAATAAAAACAGAAGTCAAAATCAAAAAAGTTTTAGTCATTAGAAAAATATGGCGTTTCAAACACTAGTCTGAGGAGTTAGTGTTACAAATTCCAACTTACAATAACAGAATAATTATTTACGCACGGTCGAGTTATCCCCGAAAAGCGAGACTGAGCCTGTCCCGCGCGGGACATTTAATTTTAATTTAAAAATCGGGACGTCCCGCCAAAATCCGGACGTCTGGCAACGCTAGTATTAATATACATTGGGGATAGTACGAAAATCGCAATCGCACAATTAAGGGTGCATACATCTTTTTTAGGGTTCCGTACGTTCGATTAAAAAAACAACCCTAATAGGATCACATTCGTGTCTGTCTGTCCGTTTGTCACAGCTTATTTTTTCCGAATCTACTGTGAACGAAAAAAGTTGAAATTTGGTAAATAAAAAAAACATATATGTCGAATTGATAACCTTATAAACTACTGAGTCTAAAATTTAGAAAACAAGATTCCACTCCTGAATGGTGAGTAAATTTCGACCAGGAATTTTTAAAGTAAAAGCCAACCGTAAATCTAACTAAAGTTTCAAAAATGGAAAGTCTTTTTTGATACCAGGAGCACCAGAAACGACCTTGAAACTTTTAAACGCACCTGTGTGATAATGCCAGCGAAAAACGCAATGCTCGCAAAGCACGTCTTCTGGAAGTTTCAATTTGATCAAATAATATCCATCTCTTTTAGATTTGATTTCATAAACGGGACTTCCATCAGCTAAACTAACTGGAATAAAGCAGTCCTCAGTTTCCACCTGTTTGGGGTGCTTTAGTGGACATACACTAAACTCAAAATGTCCCCAATGATTGGCTGTTAGTTGAACGACAACGGGAATCAAAGATCCTTGTTCGTAACTCTGCACGATTACGCCATTTCCGTAAACGCCACCATTTTCGTTCGGACGTGGTTGAGGAAGACGATAATCGTCACCACAAATTCCACATTTTCCTTCGTTTAGTTTCCACTGAACCTGTGAAGTAAACATTCTTTGTATTTTAGTAAATTAACAATTTCTAGTTGATACATTCAACGTCAACTTATACGAGTTATAATCTGAAAACAATTATGTGATTGCCCAAAGCATTTTCAAAGATGGAATGTTTCCTTTGTTGATTGGAACTAGGTCGTGGTACAACCATCTTGTTCCACTGATTTCACTAGAATCTTTGCGTTCAAGAATAGAAAGGATTGAAACCGTTCCTTAGTTTTCTTTAGTGCTAAGTAACGAGTAATAACCGAAGTATAGCCGAACACAACTACTCGATGCATTACATATATGCACTCTGGCACGGGAATAACCGAAAACAACAATGATTTCGGCAACTGATCTCATAATCAAATCGGTATTATATAGGGACATATTACGGTGCATTCTAGGGAAAGATAGAAAACATCTCCGATCCAGAATTATCCAAATCTGATATAATTCCAGTCGAAATGTAGCGACATGGGACATTATTCAAAACAATTAGTTAATATGGTTGATAATTTAAAAAATATTGTCATCTCACTAATACGTTAAGTAACCTTGATTATGTTTCCTGTCAAATTGTCAAGATAAAGCTATTATTATTTATCTTGACAATTTGACAGAAAACAATCAAATTTTCTTATTAATAATTAAAAACGATTTAAATCTGGCGTGATTATTTTTTGTTTTGTGGAGTGAATTAAATAGGATTTGCTAGATCTTGTGACAAATCTTTGCGTAATAATTTTAAACTAATGAAAAGCATCACTTAAATTTGTTTTGCAAGGATTTGAGATAACACGTTCCATTTTCAATGACCTAAAAATATAGCCAACTTTTTTACCTACAAAACCTTACTTTCAAAAAACGTTTTGCCAATATAATATCATGCTGGGTTGCAGAACGTATTGCCATCAGAAAAAATGTTTTGACAGTAACCTCAGATCAGAGATTCCCAACGAGGACGGTACGGCCCCCTAATATGCGCTAAAGCCTTTCGTGGGGGCAAAAGGAGGTCGTTGAGGCAGTTAAGAAGGGCGACCGTGGCGGAAATCTAATTGCGAAATTAATATAATAAAATATTCTGAAAATAAGGAAAGCATGCCAGAACGGAGTACCCAATTATTTTTTTTTTTTGAAAATGTTACACAACGGTTATTAATTAATTTAATTTTGCACCATTTGAAACTTACTGTTTCCAAAATTTAAAAAAAAATAGTGTAGTTTATCACGTCTTGTATTATTAATAGTATTACTTATATGAAATTTGAAGTAACGAAAACTTTTTGTTAAAAAATGTTTATTCAACATATTTTGAAACAATTTTTTCAAGTGTTTTGCAAATTTTGATTAAAAACTAATTTTTATTGAAATAAAACCTTCAAAAAGTTTAAGAATAATATAAAAATTAACCTCAAATATTTTAAAACACTTTCAAAAAAAATTTTTTTTGGTGTTTAATTTTATATTCAATCCACTGAGTAATCAAAAATACGAAATACTAAATTGATGACGCTTAAAACTTTTAATTATTGGTTATAATCAAAGGTTATAGTAGTCTAGAATAGTATTTTATAGTTCCCAGATGACAAAAAGGGCACTGATTTAATACATCTGTCATTTCAGTCTGGACCTCTTATGCACAACTTTATTTTGTCGAATTTTCATTAGCGCGGCCAACTTAACATGTCGAATTTTTGTTAGCTATGCGCGCTCAACTTTCGTTACCTGCCAAGACTTTAAATTCAACGTGCCAAAAAAGTATAACTTCAAAAATATATATTTAAAAGCTATATTTAAATTTAATAAATTACATAAAAACATAATATTAATACAAACCTCAAATCCTCCGCAGAACAAGCCAACGTGATCATAATTATGGGGAGCTGAATAGTTATAAACCCATAATGAACTTCTTTGTACAGGATCCCATACAGTTCCATGAGAAAGAATCAATTGAAACAAGCACAAAAATGTGCCAGCGGCTAACAAACTTTTAATTGAAAACATATCACAAACCCTTTACATGCATGAATGTGATTATTTTTACTATAGACTTAATTAAAATGTTTCTTGGAACGCCGAATGTCGACAAAAAAATCAAAATTAATGAAACTAAAAATCATAACACGTCGTATTATATAGTTTAGCTTAAAGCTATAGTTTGATTTTTTTAAGTAAATGTCCTCGATAGATAGTATTTAACTAATTGTAAAGAGATAATAGGTAACCGAAATACAAATTTTAGGAAAAATTGCGTTAATAGATTAGTTTTGATAAGTGAACGACATAGAATTATGATAAAGTAAAGGCCATAAATTAAACGTTGGATTAGGGAAAATAAATCTGACAAAGTTAATAATGATTGACAGATATCACTTGCTTTTACAACAATTATCTTCTTACATCTTCCATTTTTTAAAACCTCTTAGATATACTCGAAATATAACGAAGTTTATGGTAACTGTTTAGCAGCTCTTCAATATGCCCCCTTTGTCATGTGTGCCTGTGTGTAAAATGCACTTACTCACATTTCAGAAGTCTCTAATTTTTATAAATATATAAATACTTATTCAGTCTTTGATGTTAATGATGTTAACTAGAATAGGGATGTTGACTATTTTTGGGAAAGTGTTTTAAATCGTGCATAAGTACCTAATATAGCCACAAATATTTATTATTTTTATTTAAATACAACTCAAGCCTTAAAAATCATGTATTTTAAATCCCGTTTCAAATTTCGGTCTAAAACGCCAATACTAGTCGCGTGACGTCACCTGTTCATACCAAAGGAGGCTCAAAAGTTTACACGGGAGCTACCATCCTATAGATGCGTATTCTGTGCTCATAAACGTTAGGAAACTGAGGTGATGAAAAGTTGTTTCGTAGTCGTTACTATAGTTACATGTAATTTGACGTTTCCTATAAACGAATAATAATAAATTACACACTAAATATTAACCAAACAATGAAGTTTTTTGACAGCGGCACAACCTATGACGTCATGCGCTCTGATTGGTGTTTGTTGTCACGTGACTTGAGAGTGATTTTATTAGATTTTATTTATTAAATATTAATTAAATTCTTTAAAAATAAGGAAAAATATAGTGCTTTTTAGTATTTCTATCATAGAAACTACCACTTAACGTTAAAATTATGTTTTTATTTGAATACAGTCAACATCCCTATTATGTACCATTCTTTTCATATCACTTTTTGTCAAGCTTTTACAGATTATTAATAAACAATTTGAAATTAGATAAAAACGAAAAAAATAGTTTTACACAAATTTTTGTACAGAAAAATTTAATTTGAAAAAAACGATTGAGTCAGTCGAATTTGCTAGTATTTTTAACACACATTTGTAAAGAGAAAACTACGAAATGTTAATTTGCCTTTCCGTAATTCGAAATCAGGTGACGTGCTGTCAAGAAGTGTTGACGAATACTTATCACTTTTTTCATTTTTAGGACAAAATATGTTTATTAAATTCTTGAACCACAAGCCAAATTTTTGTGAAGTAATAAAATGAATTTTGCGACCACAGTTCGAACTTTTACAATCTAAGGGATGAGTTACATTATTTTTATAGAAAATGTCACGCTGAATCGATTCTGGCCATTTAGAACATTGATTTTAATGGTGTTTGAGAATCCATAAGAAAGTAAAATATAAATCTTTAAATAAATTCGACTTAAATGCATTGAAATTTTTTATAGTTTATACTTACAGAGATTTTTTATATTTGATATTCATAATCTTTTATTATCGATAAGAAATCTGAATGTGACTTAAAAAAATTAAATGTAAATCCTTTAATTCTACCACTAAATCCTATAAATCGTAAATATAATTAGATTTCAAGACATATATATAGTGAAATTTGAGATTTTTTAAGAAAAATATTTTATGACTTCAAAAACTCTGTTTAATTTATTTTTGATCATTCATTCTTAATTAAATAATCTGTTCTGTTCATTAAGCATGGTAAATTACCGTTAAATTACTGTAAAATTTCAATTTAAAAGTCTAATATACTGTACTTTACTATTTTGAGTTTCCAGTTTCACAAATATTGACAATTAATGTATAATAAAGAAAAAAAAATCTTATTAACGCGGGTAACGCCTAGTATTAAATATTATTATAATTACTGGTTTACCTATAAGTAATTACATAAAATGGTTTCATATGTAAAAATTTACCAAAACATGCTTGTCAGCTACGTAACTATAATAAATCATCTTCAAAGTTCAATTCCAGATATATGTTATACTAGAAAACAGGATCACGGGTAATTGGAATAATGAAAATAAATCAATTTAAACACTCATTGATTGCAACGTTTCGTCTTTTTTATTAAGACTTTTTCAAGCACTCAATATGCTTAAACGATAGTTAAACTATGATATAATATACAAATGAGTGTTTAAATTGATTTATTTTCATTATTCCAACTACCCGTGATCCTGTTTTCTATTATAATAATATCTTTCTGACAGATCTTTAGAACAAAAAAAAACATACTGTTGATATTTTCCTTATTTTTAAAATACATATTTCCAAAACTATAAAGTACCTATAGAAAACAAATTGTCTTGGAAAAATAATAAACCGATATGAAAAATATACCACTCTAGCAGAAAAAACGTTCTATCACATATCTCTTCTGCGCATGCGCTCATTAACCGCCCCCAAATAGAATTAGAATCTTCATACTTATTAATTTATTTATCTTTGTTTAGCCATAGCTTTTGGATGGGCTAATCGATTTAAAAATTTCGACGCCATTTTATTCTGAATATTTACGGAATAGTCCCATATAATTTTTATTAAAATCGTCAGTCATTTTCTTTTTTAGTTTTAGGTACTTGTGCCACATATTTTAATAAACTTATCGTACACTTTTTTGCATTACGCCGTCAACAATTGTATCTGCTTACCTAAAAAAAGTATTTAAAAAAAGTAAGGATTTCTCGATTCTCGCAATTCAGAATCGAATACTACAGCAGCCAGATTAACCTCAACCATTTTTTTCAACTGATAAAAGAAGATTTAAATATATTAAATTATGTTGAGCTGTTCGCTTTCGCGACATTTTACTGAGTCACTAATAATAAAAAGTAGGATGGGTCAGTAAAAATTCTTAACACCAAAATTTCATTGTCGCTAAAATAATTCACTCGAAAAATGTTCTTGATTAAAATATATAATTTATAATATCCCTACATATAAGTACATGAATATTTTATCTTCTAAATATTTTCACGAAATTGTCATTTTTATCTGATAGTTTGTCAGGTCTAACAATTGGAGTTTTATCAAATAGTTTGTCTAAAATTTATGTGCAATTGGATTTTCCTATTACCATTTTTCTATGAATTAATTTTTTGTTGTATACAAATGTTAAATAAATGAGATTTGGAGAAAACGATGATAATAAATAAATAATATTTAAAACAAAGAAATTGTAATGGCATTGCTCAGAATAAAGAAAATAGATTTTGTCAAAAAAAATTAAGTCATTTTTACAAAGTTAACGTCACAGCAATTTTAAATCATTTAATGTTTCTCAGATTTCAGAGTTAAGTTTAAATTTCATTCGTTTTGCATATTAATAAAATTTTATGAAAGCATAAAAAAATTATTATAAAATAACTACATATAGTTTCGATAACATCACAGAAGAGTTGTTATTTTTTTATTTATTAAATAAAAACAGACAAATCTTAAAAGATCATACATGACTATGCTATTTTTTTTTTAAATACATAGTTTTAGGAAATTTTTTCCCCAATTAACTAAACAAGCATTATTAACCAAAATACAGTAACTCGGAATTACTCTCATTCACTTTCAATCACAAGTTATTATTATGAGCAACTCGAAATAACTCACAAATTACTCGAAATTACTTATTCAGTTGACTAAAAAAAACTTATATACTAAGTATGTAAAATATATTAAATACATAGGTTTTTTCATTCATAATTTAATTAATAAAAATAAAAGAATAGTTACTTACTTACAACAGATTTATTCAGTGGATGTACATTTCGAGAGCTAAGCTTCAGTTTAGTGTTTTGCTGAAGATGGGAGTTTAGCTCTCGAAATGTACATCCACTGAATAAATCTGTTGTGGTAAGAAGTAACTATTCTTTTATTTATATTGTTCCAACCACAGTGCTCTTAATATTTAAATTTAATTAATGGTTATATCGGCGCAAGACATAAATTGTTCTTGTGGTCCACAACCTTGTCCTGAAGTACCGTTGCCACAATTACCCCATGTATTTCCTAAAACAGTGCAAAAGCTATTTAGAATATAATGTAAAATAAAGTTAAAGTTCGTTTCTTTACGAGAAAAGCTGTTTTTCTTTTAATGTCACCAGGCGGTTCAATTGTCTAAACGCCATTCATACCATTAATATCTTCAAAACGCATTTTCTGTTATTTTAATTGGTATTTGACATATGGGTGGAGTTTAGATCAAATTTGATGTGGATTTAGCCATTTTTCACATAATACGAACAGCATGTAAAATGTGATGTAATATATGGTTTAAATTTCTGTAACCAGATGTTGCATCGTTTTATGTCAAATCTCAATAGCACAATTCAAATGATTTGAGTAAGAAATTAAAATTTGAAAATATGTTAACAGGGTTGTAATGATAAGTGATCATGGCCTTTACAATAATTTGTTGTATGGTTTATTCGAAATTATTGAGGAAAAGATAAACGGTAAAGGTCATTCGCGATTCGGAAATCCATTTATAAATTCGTACAATATGACACAATTACATTTAACACAACGCACTAAATCAACAATTTAAGACAAAATGTGTTCTACTTCTATCTGCGACAGGGACGAATTTAGGTTTTTTGGGGCCTAGGGCCCCATTTTTGTTTGATTAAGAATCGTTAAATTAAGTGATCTGACCAACAAATAATAGTATAAATTCTCTCAAAAATTGTTAAAAAGTAGAGTAGCACGGAACTTTCATTTTAAAAGAAAGATTGATTGTAAATTATAGATGGTCATCAACAAAGAAATACCTGCAATGTAGTGCCACCTAAGTACGCACTGTTTACATGTCAAATCGTCAGGTAGTTTGACAGTAGTATTGTAATATCCTTTTTCGTAACTTGGAACTTTGAAAACCGACTCCCCGTTGCCCAGTTTCAGATTTCTGAAACAGCCATCAGACTCCCGATCGTTCGGACCAGAAAGAGGACAAATACTAAATTGAAAATGTCCTTTATGACTCGTGGTCAATAACGCTGCCACTGGAATAACTTCTCCTCTTCTAAATGTTTTAACGATTTTTCCTTCACCATATTTTCCTCCAAGTTCGTGTGGACGCGGCCTTGGTAAACTGTATTCATCACCGCAGAAACCACATTTGTCCCTGCTTCCTCCACAATAACATTGATTGTCGTTATAATCAGCGGGAGCACTAGGATCCTCCCTCCATCTTGACGCTCTTCCAATAGGATTCATCAACATCCCGTGACCCAAAACTTCGGTGCAGCAATAAAGGGCTATGCCCACAATCAGCAACCAACTAACTGCACGAGCCATTTTTACAGTTATTCACAACTTACTTTAACTATAAATGTCACAAAATTAGTTAAATCTTTCTTTTATAATAAAAGAAATCAATTGTTTGTGTTATCACGGTAAAAAATGATTTTATCTATAATTTTTTTCGAATTCTTTGAAAAATACCTTATTCTAAGATCTAGTAGATGGAAAAGACTATTTTTAAACCCAAATTGATAAAATTATTAAGCGTCAATAAATTCATCATTCATAAGGTAGCTGACAAATAAAATAATACGATAATCTAAAGTACCGTAAATTTTATTGACATATTTTAAAAACGCATTACGAAGGAATCGTTCAATGTTTTTTTGATAGAGTTACAGGAATCTTTATTAGATAGAATTTAAAGTATTTTCAGCAGAAAATAATTCAAAGAAGACTCCTAATTCAACTATGTACTATGTACCTACATTATAGGCTCATAACGTCAATGAAACAGAAGATTATAAATGATTATTTTGATGCAATCTATTTGTGAGAAATTAATAGCCTAACAAGCTATAGGCTAGTAAATAATGGCACTAAATACGTAAAATTCCTATTTGTTCAGTTTTTATTGGTTATTAAATAATTAACAAATAGAAATTTTAGACAAATTCCCAGAAATCATAATTAAAAAATAGGGTGATCTTTATCATTTTTTTTATTACAATTGATGATGCGTTGGTTCAAGAAATTCCGATAAAATAAACAAAAAATTTGTAATGATAAGAAAAAAATGTATCATATTATTTTGTTAATCGTATAAACAATAAAAATTTTTTGTTTAATTTCTTTGACGCTGGGCGGTTGAATTATAGTATTAATTTTTGATTTTAATCTTTTGAAAGGGAATTATGCCAAGTAAATCAACCGTTGTTATTTATATGTCATTGTTAAATACTGCACCAAATTAAAAAAAAACGACATGAGAAATAATGCAATTATGCATTACTGCATATTTTTTTGTAAAATTCTTAACCATTTGTAAAGCAAAAAACATCATAATGTTGATCTTCCAGTAATTTGAAATCTCGTGTCGTGAAATATTAAGAAATATCACGTTTTTGATACAATTTTTACGGTAAAAAATATGTTTTTCCCAAATTGAAATTTGCCGAGAATAATTTTACAGTTGCCCTAACTGCATTTGAAAGGCAATTCATATAGTTTTTTAAACCCTTTTAAGGCACACTTAGAAACTGACGGAGTAAAATGTTACTTTTAGGTTTATGCGTACAAAAATCTTTATTAATTTTGACGACTAAATTTAACGATAGTTAATAATAAAATGTTTGTAGGTAGAGAAAATGTTTGGAAAAGGTTTTAGGTCTCGTTGCGCTATTGCAGTAGGGAGTTGTTCTTCCCCAGCAACCCGCGCCGGATTAAAATGGTTAGTAAATAATAAAATAACATAAATAATGGTTTTTAATTTAAAATAATGTATTATTATTATCATTTATACATCTTAGAAAGTGAACAATAAATAAATAAATAATTCGCACAAATTGACACAATAATATTACAAAAAAGGCAGAAAAAAGAGTTCTGATCAATCAATCAATAGCGATATCAGAGCAGGAACGGAACGTTTCTTGTGGTCCGCACCCCAGAGCACCTCTTCCATCAGGACAGTAACCCCAATCGTTTCCTAAATTTTAAAAAAAGACAATTAATTTTTTTTTAATCCTAGATATATTTATTTCGCTCGATTTGAGAATTGTAAGCTTTTTAAAGATTTTGCACGCACCTAACTTCTTAGTTACAAAGATACAGAAGGCTTAGAATGATGTTTTCTATATTACACACAGAATTTGCTCTGTGAAGTTTTTCCTAAAATATGCTAAACTATAACCTCGAGTTATTGGTAATCCAAAACTTGTCCCAAAACTTGTCCCAAATCTTTTACAGTAAAGGAAGGTTTGGTTGAGGATTAAGCTTTACTAATGTTGCGCTAGAGGCCAACATTTCGAAAAAAATATTTTCATCTTCAGGGCCTTAAGCTGGTCAAATGGTGGTAAATTGTTCTAAAAGTATAGAAGTATAGAAAAGTATAGAAACGTTGGCCACAAGCATAACATTGGTAAAGCTTATTTCTTGATCCTCAACCAAACCTTCCTTTACTGTGACTTTCTATTGGATCAACACTACTATATCCCAAATCTTTTACTAAATAAGTATGCTTATAAAAAAATATTAGTAAGAAAACAAGCTTTGATAGAACTAATTAGTCATTACCTGCAGTGTAAGTCCACCTCAAAACGCAATGATTACAAGTGACATCTTTCGGCAGCTTAACTTTGACATTAAAAACTCCATTGTTAGGGTTTGGCACTTTGTAAGTGGGATTTCCGTCAGCAATCTTCAGATTCTTGAAGCACCGTTCAGTCTCACGCTCCTTTGAATGGGCCAACTTGCAAAGACTGAATGTAAAGAATCCTCTGTGGTTTGCAGTCAACAATATACTAACTGGAATAGTGGAACCACGATGATAGCGTTTGACTATTCTTCCAGTTCCGTATTTTCCACCATTTTCATGCGCGCGTGGTGTTGGGTCGGCATAACTGTCACCGCATAT
Source organism: Venustoraphidia nigricollis (assembly GCA_034508555.1). NCBI lineage: Eukaryota > Metazoa > Arthropoda > Insecta > Raphidioptera > Raphidiidae > Venustoraphidia > Venustoraphidia nigricollis. The sequence continues at coordinate 10,481,706 of JAVRKA010000008.1, forward strand.
ACCGCATTTTCCGCCAAATGTTTTATGTTGAACCTAACAAAATTGTATGGTGTTAAAAAATGTGTCTGAATATTGTATGTAAAAATCTTGATGACATAGAGTCAATTATAGCACCTATAATATAATTGATGCATGAATAGTGTATTTGCCATATGGCAACATACACTATTGGTGTCGGTCGGATGGCGGGACCTAGGGGTCGGACCAAAATTTCTCGACGTTTCATAACCTCCTAAGCACTTTGGCACCATTTTTAAAAATGTTTATATATATATATATATATATGTGTGTGTACGCGCGATAACTTTCGAAAGAGTTAATTGATTTCAACGAAATTTGGGCCACGTGTTGAAACCCATCACCGCAAGAAGCCTATTTAAAATGGGCCTAATCGGGCTATTTTAAGGGTAGTTTTTAGGGGTTGAAAACTGTTTTTGGGCCCCAAAATACCGAAAAAATTCTCCGAATCGTTTCAAAATTGAAATTTAATCCTCTGGTAGTGATTAAAAAGTACCCCCACAATTTTAATAAAATCGGCCCGACAGGACCGGATTTACAAATTTTATGAAAACACTAGTTTGCAGATAGTGACTTATTTATTGAAGGGTGTATTTAATTCGGTGTAGACGTTAGATTGATAATAATATTACAATTAAGAAAAAAATGTTATTTTAAGGGGTGTATGAAGGGGTTAAATTTTTCATTTTGCCTAAAGAACAAACTTAATTTCACATAATAAAAGTATAAAACCACACGGCCCTATACAAGCAAATACACTATATTGTCGGCAGGGTTTTGGCACTGCGACCCGGGTTTTTTAGTTATTACGAGGAACGGATTTTATAGGTACTGAAAAGCTACCTAGATGTATTTTTTTTATCAAATTCGATGAAGTGAAAGGCGTTGAAAGTTTTCGTATAAAAAATATACCTTGTGTTTGAAATATTTTGAAAAAAAATCAACTTACCTCCTTTCCTCCACAAAACATTGACACGTCATCATAATCAATTGGCGCACTTTTGTCAACCCTCCAAAGAGACGCTCTATTAACAGGGTCTTCCATTTTACCGTGACCTTGGACGCACGTATTCAATTGAAACCCAACACACACGATCACAACCCAGCAGAGAGAATTCATTTTGAATTGATGTATTGTAAAACAATGGAACAATATTCAAAGTAAACGTATGAAGTCAAGTCGATGAACTGATTTACAAAATCATCCCGGTCTAAATTTATACTAAAAAAATCAAATCAAGGAAGTAGTTGTCTCTGATAACAACTAATTATATTTACGCAACAAAAAGTAAATTATTTAACTTCCTTTTAGTTTATGAATTTCCCCAGTTGTGTATTATTTGGATAGTTATGTTTATTTTTACTTTTAGATAAAGGTAATAATACGAGGAACTAAGGGTGCGTAAAAAATAATAGTTTAAGAAAACTAAAAAACACGCAAACCGAACTAAAACGTAAAAAATAAATTTTACTTATTAAGATTTTGTTTAACAGCGATAGAAGATTAAAAGATTAAAATAGAATGGGGTGGTCTCTTGGCCCAAATGCACCACATCCTGAAAGGATTTTTGTGCTTCCCCTTTTACTAGATCTAGTCAGCAAATAATCTGGATCTTCTTAAGAGCTCCAGTAGATTGACTACTAGATTGTCCTGTGGAACTATTCCATCCTCGTCAATGTAGTCAAAGATGGTTGTCCCCTTGTAGGTTAACAGCGATAGAAAGTCCATAATTGTATTGAGTGAGTAGACCTTCTATTGTTGTTAAACAAAATCTTAATAGTCAAAAATTATTTTTTACTTTTTAGTTCGATTTGCTATTAAAGCGTGTTTATTCTAGTTTTTTTAAACTATTATTTATTTTTTTAGACTTGTTTTTCTATCTTGATGATCCTGGTCAGGACATTTGGACAACGTTATCAAATTATTGTATTGTCTTCAGTCTTTAATACGTTTTTAATCAATTGAACGTCTTGAAGTCGATGAAAATTACATTGAAAGATTCCGGCACGTTGATTCATAGAGGTTATGATATTAAAAATGTTTGCTTTATGATGGCCAAAACAGGACGTGTATTATTCTGTAACTAAGATACCGTTTTGCATCTTATATACGTTTTATTTTAATGGGTATCTGAAAATAAAGATACTTCTTATAAGTATCCAGTATCTTAGATACTTTTAAAATTAAATTGAATACTTTAAGAACCAACTTTTTCCTGAGTAACACAACCAGAGACAGATCTGCATATTCCGTTGACAAATCCAAACCTAGCCGAGCAAAGCCGGGTCCGGACAGCTAGTTTGATATTAGTAACCAATTTTTGTTTATAGTTTCAGGATGAGAAATATTTTATGAACCTGTACGAATAAAAACACATTCTTTTTACGACAATTTAAGATGATCCAGCTCAGATTATAAAATATTGTTGGAAAATTTCGGACTGTGGTCGCAAAATTCATTTTATTACTGTCTTTATTAGCTGTGATTAAGCATTAAGCTTCACAAAATTTACTTGCCCCTTAAAAATTTCAAAAAAAGATATTTTTGCCCTAAAAGTTAAATTAAAAAATGTGATATTCGTCAATATTTCTTTGCGACGTGCGTCACGAGATTTTGAATTACGGGAAGGGTAATTAATATTTTGAAATTTTTTCTTTAAAATCTTATGTCAAAAATACTGAAAAAATTGATTTGCTCAATAGTTTTTTACAAATTAAATATTTTCTCTACAAAAATTTTCCCGTTCTTATCTGATTTTAGATCGTTTATTTAAATCAAATAAACTGTAAAAACTTGGCTAAAAGTCATATACCTACATCTTTCTAGTTTATTTTGAAGTATTAACATCAAAGATTAAAAAAGATTTCGCGTAGAAATTAGATATTTCCGAAACGTGAGTAAGTGCATTTTACATACACACATACTGCTCGTAATGTAGAACTATGCGGAAAAAAGGGAGCATATTGAACAGCTGGTAAAAGCAACAAATTTCGCAGTTTACACATCCCTGTTTAGAATTACGAGTTTACCAAGAATTTCCGTGACAATTCCAAATAGATTACACTACATGTGCACATTTTGAAACGCGAATATTTTTTATGCAACTTAGGTTTATTTTAAACGCGTCAATGAATTCTAACCCTAGAGGAAAAAGATATTTCACACAAAATTTTGTTATCATGAAATGTTTGCGGCGACAATTAAATTGATTAAATATATTGGTACGGATTTGTCTACGAGACAAGGGAAATTTCTATGGCAATATTTTGAGGATAAAAAAAATATTTTTGACATAGGATTGCGTCGGGTATAAACCATTCACTTCGACTTATTTATGTAACACCTTTTATGAGACAAACAGAAAAAAAACGATGTTTGAACTTCCGTCTTCAAGAGAATCATTATTATTTATTAATTATAATAAAATTCAAAAATAAGAAAAATAAATTTCCTACCATGTAGTGAACCCGGAGAAAAAGATGGGAAGAAATTGTTGTCGACACTGAAAAATAGATAATATTTGTTAACCTTTTCACATGTCTGATTTTTCTCAAAATATTAAATCTAATAGCTTCGTAGATAGAAAAAGAAGAGATATGCTTTCTTTGACTCGTGATGTCTACCAAAAAAGAATGTCTTCTGCCTTTTTATCTCCGAAACTAATGTCAAAAATTTTGAAAAATTCAGACATATTAATAAGATTTGCTATAGTCTTCCTGTAATCTTTATCAGTTTCTTTATATACCTTGTTTTTTACTAAATTAGTTATACATTTCGTTAGTTCTCAGAAACTGGGATATTTCAGACAAATGGTAAACGTTTATTTTAATGACCTAATTTTTTGATAACAATTCATGTTCTGATTTAAATTATAACGATGTAATTTTTCGTCATTAAAAAATTATGTGATAAAAATTTCATAATATTTAATTATAGATATATATTTTCTATATTGTGGGAATATCCAGTAAACACTACTGCAAAGTTTGAAAAAGATTTCATAACAGTAGTAGAGCCTCAGTTTCACAATATTACAGTTTTGCCTTGTGGCCTGTGGGGCTGCGCCTAGCTCGGCAGCACCAACAATAATGAAGCCTTCGGATCCACCGTCCCGCTCGACAACAGTAAAAGTAGTAGAGTCTTTGGCTTCAACATATAACAACTCTTTTCTCGCGGGGCTCAGACATTGATTTTAAGAATAGATCCCATAGAAAAAAGTACCGAATTTTTACTTTTTCGGGCAATTTTCCTTCCCTCAAAAACCTTATTCGAACTATTACGAAAAAAAAAATATCCAAATCGGTCCAGTCGTTCTCAAATGAGGCGCTTACCAACGAACAGCATTTAATTTTTATTTATAAAGATAGTAAGAAATATTTTTATAGAGCTATTTTTTGAAATGTGTGCTTTGATTGTATTTTTTTGTGATTATTTCTTTAGTAGGTATTCATGAAAACATAAAATTTATATTTCTTTATATTTTGTTGCAAAATATTTACACTTTATTTACAGTATAATAGTGGAAACCATAATGAATGTGATGTCTCGAATTTCTCCCAAAAACAACTGAAGCAAACAAAAGTTTTCTATTGGTCTTCATCATACATGGAACCAGTAATGGCGATATCTGAGCAAGAACGGAACCATTCTTGAGGTCCACAGCCCATGGCACCACCACCACCAGGACAATTTCCCCAGGAATTTGCTAAAACAAACAATTTATTATTAATAACATAACTCACAATTCACTTAAAAATCGTGTCTATGCATATCTTATTATTCTACTCTTGGGAAAAAACAGCGCGGAATTATCATTTAAATCGCTAAAGACTCGAAAACTACTGAACGGATTGGAACGCGGTTTTCACCATTCGATAGGTTACTTCTTGGGAAACATTCAGATCTATAATACTGGTTCACTACTGAACGGATTTAAACGCTAATTCACCATTCGATTGTTTACTTCTTGGGAAACATTTAGGTCTATAATAACTGGTTCACCGGGCTTCACCCGAGTGGAAATCGGATAGAATTCACTACGGCTAAATAAATTATTCATTAATTAAAAGAATGTCTTACCTGTTACGTAGGTCCATCTAAGAACACAGTGGTTGCAGGTAACTTCAGGAGCTCTAAGAGTTACAGCAATTTTGCCATTGTTTCGGTCCGGCAATTTATAAACTGGTTCACCATTAGCCAAGGTCACATTTTGGAAACAGTCTTCAGTTTCGAGTGCATTCGATGAGGGCAGACTGCAAAGACTGAACAAGAAATATCCTGCATGATTTGTGTCCAACTGAACTGTCACTTTCATATCTGCACCCCTTTTGTATGTCTGGACTATTTTGCCAGTACCATATTTTCCACCATTTTCATGCGCTCGAGGGACCGGATCTCTATAGTCATCTCCACAGAAACCACACTTTCCTTTGTTAGTGTTCCAGTGGGTCTGTTTAAAATATTACAAGATTTTTTTTATATATCCAAAATCGATATTTTTCTTTGTCATTTGTGCAGTCAATCATTAGGTTACACTTAGAAAAGATCTGGTATATCGTTAAGTTTAGAGAGTCTATTATAGAATAGCTCGAGTGAGCATAAAGCTGCACCTATAGTGGATAACGATTTCATCCGTTTTAATGTCGACCGACGTCGGAAGAAAAGCATCTACTTTACATTACAATCTTGGTGTTCGCTTTTCTTCCGATGTTGACCGACGTTTGTGAAGGCCCATGTCTAGCGTTACCTAAGATAAAAATTAGCTCTTGCATGATGGGAATTTACTGTTGCTTTATTATGAGAAAGATATATCACCGTTGAGTAACTGATAATTTATTCCGCCGCGAAAGTGGGAAGTTTCGTGTTTAAATCCCAACGGTAACAATATTTAGTAATAAGATTTTTCAAATAACAAATAAAAACACTTGAAAATTCTACAAAAAATATTATTAAAATAAATATTGCCTGAAACAATCGACAAGAAATAATTTAGTAATAATTTTTGTAGAATTTTCAAGCGTTTTTATTTATTTGTGATTATTAATCATGTTCTACCAAGTGCCGCGTGAAAAATCAGTGCAAATTAACAATGTTCTAATATAGCATTGTAATAATTGGTGTTTTTTAACAATTGGAGCACTCTATAGCTATCCACTGTTATTGTAAACTGCCTTTCATAAAACAATCATAATAAAAAATGGAAAATTACCCCAAAACTTCCACAGTACAGTTGGTTATCGTCCCAATCAACTGGGGCTGATGGATCAACCTTCCACAGAGACGCTCTATTAATTGGGTCCAGCAGATAGCCGTGGCCTTCGACTTTCAGGGAACATTGGAGGGTGACACACACCACAACCGCAAAAGTTACGAACGTTTTCATCTTGGCGAAACTACTAGTGCTTAGTACTAATACGTACTTATATATAAAATAAGTACTCCAAATTTTATCTCTCACAGTTGAATACTAGCGGAGTATTTTTTAATTATTATTGATAGTGATCTAATGTGTAGTGCTTTATTTTCGGTTTGATATTTTTAATTAATTTTATTATTTTAACAAAAGAAAGGTACGTCATATCTTGATTTGAATAATCTTTGAAAATTGTTTTCATGTATTATTTAAAATTAAGAAAAGATGTTACCCCGTCATTCTTGTATTATTTTGTCAAATATGTTTATAAATCGTGGTTTTAAGTCCAATGATAAAGCATACATGCCATTTAAGATTGATGTAATGTTGAATTTGATAAGATAAATCTATATACAATCTATAAAAATGCATGTTGGTATATATTTGAGATTAATAAACTTCGACATCGTTTGACTGATCATCATAAACGTTGTCACATATATAGTATGTATTTTTTCATGGAGAAGGTTTTTATGCTATTTACCGAAGGCTCCACTACTGTAGTCGCTGCCGTGTTCCATCTTAATCGCGTGACAAGATTGAAATGGAATTACATTAAAATTCCCGGAAGTCATTGAAGTATGTAGTATTATTTTTTGCGGCCATTTAATTAAAAAACAATTTTGTAAAAAATAATACAAATAAAACAGAATACATTTTTTTTTAATTGGAGCATATCTCAATGTTTTTCAAATTGACCATAAAAAAACTCTTCTGCATTTTTTTCGACTTCAATTTAAAGGCATTCAAGTTTTTGTAGCGTGTATGTTTAAAAAATTCAAAATGCAATATTAGTATCAATTTTGAAAATATAAGAATTTTTTAGCATTGTGGAAATAATATCGCAAGTTTCAAATAAATTTTCCAATCAGTTTTTTCTATATTTGGAAAAGTGTTCGGCATGTTTTAAAGTAATTATTTATTTAAATATTAATACCAGATTTCGTATTTTCGAATTATTGCGAGAGACGTTTCTAGAAGTCTATTACACTCGTCGTGGACGTTCTTAAGAACTGATTTTTTTGTGTTGCGTGTCAAAAAAATTATATGAGAACAGTTTCAAAATGTAAATTAAAAAAATGTCGAGCATATACATTCTTATTCCATTTATTTTTATTCCTAACTAGGAGTTCAATTTTATATGAACAATTAACCAGCATGAATGCAAACCTTAATCAGAAGCTTATAAAGTAAAATACTCAATCACATTTTGATCAAAAAATTTATGACGGGTCAGTACACATTTCGAAAGTCAACTCTTTAATTAATTAATAAAAGAAAAGAAGAAAAAGAAAAGAAAGAAAGAGAAAAAAATGAAAAAAAAATACATAATTTCAGTTTAAATATTTACTATTTAATATTTATTGAAGTAAATATACGTATTATTAAATATCTAAATTATGGTTAACTAGTTAAAGTTCTGTCCGAAGAAGTTAAAAAGATTTAACAAAACGTCGCAATTTTTTAATTTAGTTTAACTATATTAAAATTGAATTGTCCAATTTCCCGTTAAAAATAACTCTTTAATTAATGTTTAAACTTTTATCTACGAAATAGTGAAGGTAGAAATATCTGAATTTATATATTAAATAGTTGATAGGTATTAGGTCCAGATAACCCTAATAGTTGGTGACCTTCAAACTAGTCTTACGATAATGATACAACACATTATCACAAGCAGTCGAAAATTACAATAAAAAAATTGAAATATAATATCTTTATTTTTACAAATAGATTACATTAAAATATACAATTGGATTATTTACAATTAATACTTGAAAAAATATGTGATAAAACTGATTTTGCTAAAATGCTGTTTGAATTAGTTTTTTATAGCAATGTCAGAACATGTCCTGTAGGTTTCTTGTGGACCACATCCCATAGCTCCATGGCCATCTGGACAATAGCCCCACATACTAGCTGAAATGAGAAAAAAAATCTTCAAATTTGAAAACAATTTCAATTTTTATGAGGATTGTTTTTCCGTTAATTATGAGGTTATTCTGTATCATAAATAATAAATTTAACATTTTTATTGAGCTAAATATTAATATTGAGCTAGTAAAAGAAAAAACTGGAGCGCTTTTAATTTTTCCGTCTGTGATCTAGAATAAAATCTATTAATTCTAGTTAATGAATATTTTACAACTCTAGCTTCTGCGAATTCTACAGTCAAAAAATAACAAAACTATAAAGAAACAAGCTGTCGGGCTGCCCGGGTAGATTTGGCAGCGAAATAATCAAGAGCAACAAATGTCTCACACATTACTTTATTGTATCTCTTGTCATCAATGTCCTCTATTAGTCAAATTCTCGTTACATTTCAATCCACTAGTCCTGGACTTGTTTAAAAGTAAAGGTTATTTAATTAAAAAAATATATCTCCTATTTTAATTTACTCAGTGTGCGCCAATTTAGTTCTGAAATCACAGGGGGATTCCCGACTAGCTTTACGTTTTCACTCACTGTCCAATACACGCCTATCTCTCTATCAGTCGAACGGGCGTCCCCACTCTTTGGATTTTTTAAGGTTTTGCTCGGTACGTTCTCCTCACTCTCTCACTCAAAACATTCTTCCTTCTTTTTTGTAACCGTCCATTTCCCCTTACGCGTCAATTTCAAACAGATACGTCACTAAAGAAGTTTCACTTGAAAAATTAATCAAATAATGTTAATAATTACCAGTAGTGTAAGTCCACCTAAATACGCAATGATCGCAGGTTACACCATTAGGCAACTTTACGTTCATATTCCAATCACCTGCATCTCTATTGGGTAGATTAAATTTCGGATCGCCATTGGATAAAGTTAAGTTTTGGAAACATGTTTCAGTTTCAAGGGCGTTTTGTGTCGGCAATTTACATAAATCGAACGTAAAGAAACCTTTATGGTTTGTAGTCAATTTAACAGTAACAGGAATGACAGCTCCTTGTTTGTAAGTGTCTACAATTTTTCCGGTACCATAAGTGCCTCCATTTTCGTGAGCTCGCGGCACTTTGTCTTTGTAGTCGTCTCCGCAGATTCCACATTTACCGCCATTGACGTTCCATTGTTCCTAAGTATATAGAAGACATAATGCTGTGTTACAGAGAGCATTGTCAAAAAAATTAGTCAATTTTGAGGGTTCTGTATCATTCTGTTTTTCTTTAAGACTTAGGATTTTCGTTTAAGTTTTCCTGTAAACTTTGAGCGGAGACAGTGCCGGATTAGCCACGTAGCAAGAGTAGCAAATGCTACGGGCCCCGCGAATTTGGGGGCCCCGCGCTCCAACGCCTGTCTGACCGTAATAAAAAAAATTATTAATTTATATAGGAGCGTAAAATATCTTGCATGCCTTAAACGCGAAGCGCTTAGGCTATGCCTCACTTCCACTTGAAAATCTAAAACTCGATTTCGTCACGTTAAATCGTAAAAATAAGTAGGTATTTTACGAACTTTTTAACGATAATGTTCTAAAGTTTAATTATAATCGATATATTTAGACTAGCATCTATACCACATTTCTACCCTTCAAGCGGCCAGATTTTTATTTTTTATATAGGTACACATTTATTTTCCGAGTTTACGTAGCTGAGATTGTGTTTTTTTAATCGATTTTAATATAATATCGATTATAAGTATTTCGAGAAAACAGGCGAACTATTTAAATGTTATTAACTCAGTCACAATCCAATCTACTGTGGTTGGTTGATTTATTATAAAATATAGATTCATTTTATGGGTGAATATAGCTGACCTTTTTTTGAATCGATTATCATATCGTCTTAATCATCTCACTTTGTTGAATATAGAGCATGATTTGCTTAAAGAAGTCGATATTGAAAGTGTTATCTCTAAATTTGCCCGTATTAAATCCAGAAAAGTTTATTTGTAACAGTTTTGTTTTATTTAATACCCTAAACTTGAGAACCTAAAGCAAACCAAGGGCCCCTTGACAGAATTTGCTACAGGCCCCGCGCTGGCTTAATCCGGCACTGAGCGGAGACTATATTCCTTATTTTTTTCAAAATATGAGGTTCAGTAGTTATAAATAATTCGACTTACCCCATAACCACCACAGTACAGCTCATTATCATTGTAGTCTTTAGGAGCATCTGGATCAATTCTCCACAAGGAAGCTCTGTTGATAGGATTCATCACCATGCCATGACCATCAACATCGAGCACACCCACTGCCACGAAAGTTAAAATCGTCCAAGTAATTAAACCCATTGTAGCGAAGAGTAAATAAAATAAACATGCAAATGCCTGTCTTTATATAAAGTCCTTGTAGGTAACTTTGAGTGTTTTTAGAACCAGAAATAATTGTCTTTTTATCAAAAACATTATTAGATACCGATAAAGAATTCGTTTAATTTGTTACAACAAACGCGATAAAAAAAAACATTCTAAAGGCAATTAATTGTTTTTTTTTTAATAAAATAGTTTGTATCAAGCACGAATAATTTTCAATATTTTTTGGCATTTAACTAGCAGAAATAAATGTTGATGTCAATAATAAAAAAACCCGGGTCGCAGTGCCAAAACCCTGCCGACAATATAGTGTATTTGCTAATACAGGCCTTGTGGCTTTATTATGTGAACTTAAGGTGATTGCTGGGCAAAATAAAAAAAAATAAGTCCTTAATACACCCCTTAAAATTACATTTTTTTCTTAATTACATTATTATTGTCGATCGAACGTCTACACCAAAATTAAAAACACCTTTCAGTAAATAACTCACTATCTGCAAACTAGTGTTTTCAGAAAATTTGAAAATCCGGTCCTGTCGGGCCGATTTTATTAAAATTTTAAGAGCACTTTTTAATTGCTACTAAAGGGTTAAATTTCAATTTTGAAACGAATCTGAGAATTTTTTAGGTATTTTTGGGCCCAAAAACTTTTTTCAACCCCTAAAAATCACCCTTAAAATGACCCGATTGGGCCTATTTTAAATAGGCTTCGTGCGGTGATGGATTCCAACATGTGTGCCAAATTTCGTTAAAATGAATTAATTCTTTCGAAAGTTATTGCCCGTACACATATATACCTATATATATATATATATATATATATATATATATATATATATATATATATATATATATATATATATATATATATATATATAAATATATATATATATATATATACATATATATATAAACATTTTCAAAAATGGTGCCAAAGTGTTTAGGAGGTTATGAAACGTCGAGAAATTTTGGTCCGACCCCTAGGTCCCGCCATCCGACCGACGCCAATAGTGTATGTTGCCATATGGCAAATACACTAAAAAGTAAAGTTTTAGCAACGGTATGGTTATAGGATAGCTACAGTTTTGCTACCATTGTTACATTGTTAAAAATTGCCCATTGTTACACTGTTAGACCCTTGCACATAAATAATGATAAAGTAACGGCCCGAAGGATCACACTTTTGGCGCTGGAAGCTTGTATGGTAAAATTTTTTCTGAGTCGCCCTGATATTTTGCTTTATTAAGAGAAAGATTAATTGATGAGATAAGTGGAATAGTTCGGGTTTAAGTTTCGACGGTGGTGATTGTTTGAAAATATTTTTTTTCTAATATTGCATTGTAACAATGGATGTTTCTTAACAATGGTAGCAAAGCTATTACTATCCTACTGTGGTTAGGGTTGCCAGGACGCCAAACCTAAAAGCCGAACAGACCAGCCATTTTGGCCGGACATTTGGGTAAAAAATCCGGACACCCTACATTATTGAGGATTTTTTTCTCAGTATTAATAGGTACGACAAAAAAAAATTATAATAACAAGTAATTAAAAAACACTTGAAAATTCTACAAATAATTCTTTATTTCTCAACGATCGTTTCGGACAATAAGTCCATCCTCAGGAGTACAAAAACTAATAAGTATAAGTTTTTGTACTCCTGACGATGGACTTATTGTCCGAAACGATCGTCGAGAAATAAAGAATTATTTGTAGAATTTTCAAGTGATTTTTAATTGCTTGTTATTATTAATCATGTTCTGCCACGTGCCGAGTGAAAAATCAGTGCAAATTAAAATTTTTTTGTGTAGAATCAAGCTTTTTTGATTATTACCTCGTCTGCGATCGGCCTCGCTCGTTTGCGAAATGAAAAAAACCTAAAAAGTCGGACACCGTTTAATTTTGGCCGGACACGCAATCAAAAAGCCTAACTATGTCCTGCTTTATCCGAACGCCTGGCAACCCTAACTGTAGTTAATGCCAGGACTCGTCAGAAACGAAATAAAAGTTGCGTTTCGAAAGCAACAGTATTCGTTTTTCCCTATTGCGTGTTTTTTTACTCTATACTAACTGAAATTGATCCGTCGGTCTGATTTGGGTGAAAGTTTTGAATCGCGAGTAGAAAAAAGACGTTGATAACAATTAATTTAGAGCAAAAGGCCACCAACTAGTAAACCCCGATATGTATCTGGACCGCAGATATTTTTTTCTATTTCAAATCAACTCAGAAAACAATTTTACAATTTCTGCCAAAACAGAATAAAAAGATTTGTTAGGAGCTTAATTTACCCGAAATACATTGTTTCATTTTTGTTATTAATTTCAATTAGTGTACGGCGTAGGTGTGTAAGTTTTGAGCTCGAGTAGAAAACTGAGAAGTTTTTAAAAGGGATCTGCATCAAAACTAGTGGATCCCTAATTTAGCATATAGCTCGTAAAAAAATAAAAACGGTTCAAATATTTGGAACATAAATTTATTTTTATACATCATTCTATATACCTAATATAAATAGCATAAATATAATATAAAACATTATTAATTTACATCAAATTACATAATAATATACTGTCGTAGTCAAATACCCGTATAAATATAAAAAAGCTCGTTACTTAAATCTTGAAACGTCAGCGTTATCAGGTGGGAATTTGGGACTAAACATATTAAAACCACAAATGACTGCAATAAAAATAGTAATGTAGAATAGTATTGTTTTATAAAAAGAGTGGCGAGAGAAAGAGAGAGAGATTATAGACGCTCAACCTACAATCTTTCTCGCCACTGTCCTACAGTAATTAATATTTTTATTGCAGACTTTTGTAGTTTTTTATATACCAGGGGTGCTCAGACTTATAATGGCGATAATAATGGCGACTATGATATTTTTACGAAAGACAAATATGCATTAGAATTAAAAATATACTTTTATTGATGATACATTTGTTTACCAAAGCAAGCGCAATAAAGTGCACCCATTATTAGATAGATGGCATAGTAACTTGTAAATAATTGTAAGTGTAAGCGCCGAGTAATCGCGATTATTTTGTAGTCTTTCAAGGAAATGCAGATTGTAGATGTTTTTCCGCGATCGACTCCCACAGCTCTCGCGATCGACTGTTTGAGCACCCCTGGCATATACAATAAATTCACATCTGAGTTCGTCTCTGGTTTAAAAAACTTCGAAAAAAATATCCGATGTTTAATTATAAACAACAAAGAAAAGAAAATTTAGATTTCATCAAAATGTAGATACTTATTCGTCAAGTATGTTTTGAATAGATACATATTGTAGATTATAGACGTTTGACAACAGAGGTCATAAGCATTTAGATATACTGAAGTGATTTAATAATATACACGATTTTTATAATCCCACATGATAATCATGATCAAGATTTTATTCTATTGATGGAACAATTGCAATATCTGAACAGGATCGGAAAGTTTCCTGATGTCCACATCCAATGGAACCTTTACCATCGCTACACATTCCCCACGAATTTCCTACAAAAATAAAATAAAATATAGTTCTTTAAATGCTCGGAGGAAACTTAAAAAGTGTTTAAATAATAATAATAATAATAATAATAATGCGTTTAACGTCCGTTTCTCGACTTTATGTCATAACAGACGCCATTCGCAACATTACTATTTTCCATCTACCACACTTCCCGTTATTTTTCTACATTTTTAAAACTTCAACTTATGTAATAGCAATGGGCGAATGAAGGAATTATAAGAAATTAGGATAAGGTACGTAATTTTTGAACTAGGAGTTTGATAGGTAATCGGCCATGGCCTCAAATATGGAACTTAAGTACCGAAACCATTGAAGAGTAATTTTAAATAATTTATAAAAAGTACCTGCAGACCAATGCCAACGGAGCACGCAATGATTGCACGTCAAGCCTTTCGGTAATCGTATTTTAGTTTGATAAAGCCCAGTTTGTTTTGACGGAATCGTATAAAGATATGGTCCATCTTTCAAACGTAATAGCTTAAAACATTCTTCCGACTCAGTCGCGCCAGGTTGACTCAAATCGCAAATACTGAAACTGAACCAACCTAAATGGTTCGCCGTAATGTTTACGACAACAGGAATGACGCTTCCCTGTTCGTAAACCTCAACTCTGATTCCCAAACCGTATTTGCCACCATTCTCGTGATCGCGAGGTACTTTGTCTTTGTAATCGTCCCCACAAACGCCACAATTTCCATTATTTGTATCCCATTGCATCTGTTTGCGTATTAAAAACGGATTATTAATTATCTGTAATATAGCAAGGCTCTTTGATTTCAAATGTTGACTACTTGTCAACGTAAAGGCCATTCTATTAAATAAGATAGTCAAGTCAGTAAAAAATTACTCGTCCTACCAAAAACATTGCTTTAAATACCTATAACTGTCTTACAAAACTTTCAAATAAGATTGATTATTATCAAAATAATAGAGTTAATTATTTATTTATTTCTTAAGGTCACTGTTTACCAGCTGTTCAATATATACCCTTTTTTACCCGTATAGCGCTATCTTTCAAGCAGTTACGTTTCGGAAATCTCTAATTTCTATGAAAAAACTTTCAAATAAAGTGTACCCCTCGGCACGCTGTTAATTGTCGTTATTTCTTGATAATAATTTTAAAAATAGAATTATTATTTTCAAATATTTACACTAAATCCTCCGCAGTTAACTCCGTCATCATCGAAGTCTTTTGAAACATATTTACTATAAATAGGGCTTCTCCACAACGAAGCCCTATTCAAAGGCACAATCATGTGACCGTGTCCATTCACACTTAAAATAAATTGGGACATTCCAAACACCAATAATATAAAAGCACGATCCATTTCGATAGATTATCGTATTAATACTTAAACATATAAATCAAAACTGAAAACGGTACATCTCAATCCATCGAATAAATAATATTTTCTATTCTTAATGATTTAACTATCGTTGATGTATATTTCTAATTATTGATTAAGGAAGGTAAGAATTTTCTATTAAACTCATTTTCTTATCAGGTGTCGATTAAAAAAAGTGCAGTCCTCAACATTGTTTTGTTTGCGAGAATTGAGTTGAGACACAAAAATCTGATAATGTATTGTGTAAGAACAAAAATATTTTGTTTATTAAAAGAACCATTGTTGGTTATTAATCTATTTCCTTGAAGTAAGTATACTGGAAAAATACGCTACTTGAGACGCCTAAAAAATTATTGTTTTTAGTTTTATTTATAACTACCCGCTACCCGCGGCTTTGCATGCGATTGAAATGAAACACGGCAGCGACAACCATAGTGGAGCTTTCGGTTTACCGTATTTGGCGAGTTACAACAAAGTGGATAGTGTATAAATCTCCTCCATGAAAAAATACATATACATATATGTGCCAACTTTCATGTTGATCGGCCGGTGTCTCAAACAGACAAATATAATAATAATAATAATAATGATGCATTTAACGTCCGTTTCTCGACTTTATGTCATAACAGACGCCATTCGCACCATTACTATTTTTTCATCTACCACTTCCCGTTATTTTCTACATTTTTTACAACTTCAACTTATGTAATAGCAATGGGCGAATGAAGTAATTATAGGAAATTAGGATAAGGTAGGTAATTTTTGAACTAGGAGTTTGATAAATAATCGGCCATGGCCTCAAATAAGGAACCATCTCGATATTTATCTGGAATTAATTGAGGGAAACCATGGAAAACCTCAATCAAGATGGCCGGTACATCAGGAATTACCGTTTCTCGGCGAGAGGCAGTAGGAAAAAGTCCCAGCCACATCTGCCCCCGCCGGGATTCGAACCCGGTACCTCCCGAATGCGAGTCTAGTGCTGTCACCACTACTCTACCCAGCTCGGTAAACAGACAAATATCAATTTAGAGAAAGAGAGAGACCTGCTGGGATAGACATTTTTAAATGTTTTTTTTAATAATTTATAAATGTATTTTAGCAAAACTTATAGAGGTTTGAGAAAGCCTCCTTCTGTAAAAGTACCTACTAGCACGCCTTGAGATACTCTGAATTATTCTCGCAAAAACCAAATCGTAGCTCAGCAAAAGAACTTCTGAAATATAATAATAATAATAATAATAATAATAATGCGTTTAACGTCCGTTTCTCGACTTTATGTCATAACAGACGCCATTCGCACCATTACTATTTTTTCATCTACCACTTCCCGTTATTTTCTACATTTTGTACAACTTCAACTTATGTAATAGCAATGGGCGAATGAAGTAATTATAGGAAATTAGGATAAGGTAGGTAATTTTTGAACTAGGAGTTTGATAAATAATCGGCCATGGCCTCAAATAAGGAACCATCTCGATATTTATCTGGAATTAATTGAGGGAAACCATGGAAAACCTCAATCAAGATGGCCGGTACATCAGGAATTACCGTTTCTCGGCGAGAGGCAGTAGGAAAAAGTCCCAGCCACATCTGCCCTCGCCGGGATTCGAACCCGGTACCTCCCGAATGCGAGTCTAGTGCTGTCACCACTACTCTACCCAGCTCGGTAAACAGACAAATATCAATTTAGAGAAAGAGAGAGACCTGCTGGGATAGACATTTTTAAATGTGATTTTTAATAATTTATAAATGTATTTTAGCAAAACTTATAGAGGTTTGAGAAAGCCTCCTTCTGTAAAAGTACCTACTAGCACGCCTTGAGATACTCTGAATTATTCTCGCAAAAACCAAATCGTAGCTCAGCAAAAGAACTTCTGAAATATAATAATAATAATAATAATAATAATGCGTTTAACGTCCGTTTCTCGACTTTATGTCATAACAGACGCCATTCGCACCATTACTAGACTCGCGTTCGCGAGGTACGGGTTCGATTCCCGACAGGGGCAGATGTGGCTGGGACTTTTTCCTACTGTCTCTCGCCGAAAAACGGTAATTTCTGTACCGGCCATCTTGATTGAAGTTTTCCATGGTTTCCCTCAATAAATTCCAGATAAATATCGAGATGGTTTCTTATTTGAGGCCATGACCGATTACCTATCAAACTCCTAGTTCAAAAATTTCCTATCTTATCCTAATTTCCTATAATTCCTTCATTCGCCCATTGCTATTATATAAGTTGAAGTTTTAAAAAATGTAGTAAAAAAACTTCTGAAATATGAGTATGACAAAGAAACGTTGAAAGATTTTAGCAGGATTTTTAACTGCTTAATTTTCTTTATACCAGAACTTCATAAAAGTGTTGCAGTATTGTAGAAGGATTTGTAATGGAGGACTATCACCTAAGCAAACAACTAGATTTTTTTTTGCAGGATTGTAGATAAATCCATAACGATTTACAGTCGAACCTGGATAAGCAAGAGTTCAAGGGATCGCGATCTCTTTCTAACTTATAGATGTACACTCACTTATAGAGGTCTATAAAAATACAGCAAATATAAACAATACTTATTAACTGTCGTAAGTTCGACAAATAAGCCATTGGAATTAGAGATGGGAAAAACGGGTCTTTTTAGTGGTCTGCATCTTTGCATCTGGATCCCGTATGTGAGCCGGCTCACTGAACCGGTTCAAAAAGAGCCGAGTTCTGAATATGTTACTGCAGTCTGCCACTGAGTTACCTAGTTCAGTCAATCATATCACGACCTGTATAGAATCAAGAATGCATAGCCAAACATGTGATGCATGAGTCATTTGAGCTGACAGATGCATCAAAGCGAGAACTGATACGTAAGTGTAAAATGTGCTTCTGTGTGTTAAGTGTTTCACTGAGTTATGCGGATCCATTGATCCGTCGGCTCAAAAAAAGTGAGTCGGCTCTCACGGATTTTCTGTCGGAGTCGGCTCTTTGAACCGGTTCAGATCTGAGTTACCCAACTCTACTCTATGATATAATATATTTTTTTAGATATTACGCACCTAAAATTTTTGTAAGTTTGAAATTTTTGAAAAATAAAAGAAACTGGGCCAAATGATCATACTGTATTTTATAATATTTGAGCTATAGATAACAAAAAATAACAGGTCAACAGTAGTTAAATGATAACTCATTTTACTTGACAACGATAAGATACCATTTAATTGTTCTCTATTATTTTCTAGCTGCTAAAAATATAAAACATTTATCATTCATACGTCAGATTATCAGCTGACGCCTGACAAATTTTTTTTTGACAGAATATGTTTAAGATATGAAAATTTCGGCACACAAAATTGACACATCAATTAGTAGAAATTATTTTAAAAT
This sequence comes from Venustoraphidia nigricollis, assembly GCA_034508555.1. NCBI lineage: Eukaryota > Metazoa > Arthropoda > Insecta > Raphidioptera > Raphidiidae > Venustoraphidia > Venustoraphidia nigricollis. The sequence continues at coordinate 10,500,601 of JAVRKA010000008.1, forward strand.
CAATAAAAAAAAATTGTGATATACCGTGTGTTGAAGGTGTTAAGTAAACATGTTTTCTTACGTTAAAATAATATAGCTGAATTTCTTTTGGTTTATTTCAAAAAAACTGTCCAGAATTCTGATTTCTACCATTTCTGCATAAGGTTTAGCTGCAAAAAGAAAGGAAATTAGTTTTTCCTTCATCGTGGCTTACAAAGTTCTTTTCCTGTGCAAAAATGAACAAAAAATGTATTTATTAATTGTCTTCCTTATTACAGGTGAAATATATCGGAAACTTATTAGAAATTGTAAAAATCAGATTTTTAATTTTTTTTAAATGCACTTTTTCTCTAAAATCAATAGGAAAAAGACTAGAGCATTGGGATGTGGCATATGGCCGGAGTTTAAGCCAAACGTAATGTCGAATTCGCCTTTTTTCATATAAAAAATAATACTAACAGCACGTAAAATGTAATGTGTTTATGGTTTAAATTTCTGTCACCAGATATCGTAACGTTTCATGTCAAATCCCAATACTAATTTAATACGTATAACTTGTGTGTTTCCCTGATATGTTCAACACACGGTATAGATATTTCTTATTATAACCGAGGGTATTAATAAAAAATTGTGTGATACTATAGCAGTAAATCTAAAACTGTTTACGAAAAGTAATCTGACACAAATTAATTTTCTTTTTCTCTTCGATGATCATATTTTTACAGTACCTTGTAACCGGTGGGGCAGTCAGCGAATTTAAGGGTTGTTATTTTTACTGTACTGGCGCATTACTTGCCATCATGTGAATTTACAATTCTTTATTATGAGAAAGATTAATTGTTAAGATATGGCAACGTAGAGTAACTGATAACTCACTCCGCCGCAAAAGTGGAAAGTTTCGGGTTTAAATCCCAACGGTGACAGTATTTGATAATACATTTTTCTAATATAGCATTGTAAGAATGGATGTTTTCATAATAATTGAAGCAATCTACAGGTATCCACTGTTATTTATTTAGTTCATGATCTATACCTGTTAAGCGTCTATAATCTACCGTCTTTCTCCCACGATCTATACCGTAACTAACAATTTACTGATTAATATTATTAGTAAATGTTTATAAAAAATAATTCCTAACTTTATGGAAAATATTATTTAATATGAAGATTAGTAGCAAGAAAACAAAATAAACAAACATGTGATAAGATATCGCTTTTGTACAAGTAATGTAATAACTATGAACATTTATTCGTAGTCCGTTTTCATTATAATACGTATTTTTTGTCGTATATCTTTTTGTGAAATTAAACCTAAAAGACGTGTACTTTGCCTCAAAAATGGTAAGATTTTTATTTGTTTCTGCCTTTAAAACAGTCAAAAAAAAGTGTTAAAAAATTTACGTTTAATTGGATTAATTGAAATATTACTCTATCTGTTCCAATATAATTATATCAATATAGTTTTTTTATGATTTTTTATTGTTCTATTATTATCAGGCGATTAGCGTTGATATATCTTTAAGCAGAAATTCAATAAAGTTTTGATGAAGATAATCTCAGATTGTTTGCATAATTCGTTAACGTCATTTCAATATCTCAATAATACAGGTTCGGATTACATTTTTTTTTTCAATTTTCTGACTAAATAGGCAAAGTGGGCATCGATATATGGGGTCCGTGACAGCAAAAATAAAGCCAAATAACATATTTTTTCACGCACCGATATTTAAAGCTAGTTTTGTCATTACATTTAAAAAAACATGTTTTGTGTAAAATTATTGTGTAATACTGTATAATAATAAAATATGGCAACATACACTATTGGCGTCGGTCGGATGGCGGGACCTAGGTGTCGGACCAAAATTTCTCGCCGTTTCATAACCTCCTAAACACTTTGGCACCATTTTTAAAAATGTTTATATATATATGTATATATATATATATTTATATACGTATATATATATATATATATATATATATATATATATATATATATATATATATATATATATATATATATATATATGTGTGTGTGTACGCGCGATAACTTTCGAAAGAGTTAATTGATTTCAACGAAATTTGGGGCACGTGTTGAAACCCATCACCGCAAGAAGCCTATTTAAAATGGGCCTAATCGGGCTATTTTAAGGGTAGTTTTTAGGGGTTGAAAACTGTTTTTGAGCCCCAAAATACCGAAAAAATTCTCCGAATCGTTTCAAAATTGAAATTTAACCCTCTGGTAGTGAGTAAAAAGTGTCCCTACAATTTTAATAAAATCGGCCCGATAGGACCGGATTTACAAATTTTATGAAAACACTAGTTTGCAGATAGTGACTTATTTATTGAAGGGTGTATTTAATTCGGTGTAGACGTTAAATTGATAATAATATTACAATTAAGAAAAAAATGTTATTTTAAGGGGTGTATTAAGGGGTTAAAATTTTTATTTTGCCCAAAAACAAACTTAATTTCACATAATAAAAGTATAAAACCACACGGTCCTATATAAGCAAATACACTATATTGTCGGCAGGGTTTTGGCACTGCGACCCGGGTTTTTTTTATTTAATGACAAATTAATGAAAAAGTAAAAATGCCATAACTTCAAAGCCAAAAGAAATACACAAGTAAATATAGTTGGAATCGATTCAGCGTGATTTTTCAGATCTTCAGATCGTAAAATATGCTCTCGAGAAAGCTCGAACCGTGGTCGCAAAATTCGTTTTATTATTGTTTTTATTAGCTGTGATTGCTTGCTGTTTAAAAATTTGAAAAAACACATTTTTTGAATAAAAAAAACGTGATATTCGTCATTATTTCTTTACAGCACTTCGCGAGGAAGCATTAACATTTTGAAATTTTTTCTTTACATACTTATGTTAAAAAGGCTGACAAATTTGAATTTCTCAATAAGTTTTTTCAAATTAACTTTTTTCTGTACAAAAATTTGTGTAAAACTTACGCTATTTTTTCTCACTTTTTTTGATTTGAAATCGTTTATTTGGATCAAATAAACTGCTAAAACTTGGCTAAGAATCATACATATTAATAATTTATTTTGAATCATTAACATAAAAAATTGAATAAGATTTTTCATAGAAACTAGAGATTTCGAAATGTGATTAGGTGCATTCAACCACCTACTCGTCAGATAGAACTATGCATGTGTTGAAGGGGATATATTGAACACCGTTAATAATAATGAATGTACTAAAATTCGAAGATTTGCAAAACGCGTGAAAACAAGGAACGAATTGCGATATATGAAAAAATATAAAAATATCTCTGGTGCGCTTAAAATTATTAACGTGTCATCAAGAGGTAAATCGTAACATTTTCAATGCAATTGATTAAAAAAAAAATATTTACAGGTAAACTTTAATTTTCGTGGCTTGATGGCCCCTGTACTGACGGCGTTTAATAACGACAGGTAAAATATATATAAAATGGCGCTATTCTGTATTATTAATGTTAAAATTAACAGCTGTGTCTTACTTTAACTTAAATGTGATGTTAAATTTGTTAGAAAGTGACAAAAAACTAACGGCACTGTAAATTCTTACATCGACCATACAGAACAGCATAAGCTAATCATCTTTCTAGAATGTTATTTTGTAAAAAAATATTATTCCTGTAATTAATGATATTCTTGAAATGATATTTCGAAATTTTATTTCCCTGACGATTAATAAAGAAATTTCGAAAACACTTTATAAAAGCAAATATTTTTTCTTTTCAGTACAAAAAGCATAAATCTCAATGTAATTCCAGAGTACGCGCGTTATTTAGCAAAGGCCGGTGTTACTGGAATACTTGGTAAGCTCATTTTGTATTTCACAAAAGCATTTTTTTTTCAATTATTCTTGCAGAATAAATTTCATTTAAATTTTTAAAAGGCGAAATAAACTACGGATCTACCAAGTGCCAACCACATGACTTTTTAGGGTTCAGATGAAGAAACGGAACCCTTATAGAATTAGTGTCGTGTGTCTGTCTGGCTCAGCTTATTTTTTCCGAAAAAAGTTGATGACCCAATCATAATAAATAATAATAAATGAATTCCGATTTTGAGAACCAAATTAGCAAATGAATAAAAAAATATTTTTTTTAGAATTTTAAAATGCATAGTTTAAATGACATTAAATAAAATATACAGAAGTCGAACATCTCCTCCCTTAATCCGAAAATACTGAGCCTAAAATTTTGAATAAAATAGGGAAAATTCCACTCATAGTTTACAAGAAAACCTAAACAAAAAACCTAAGTCTTAAAGGTCTCACGGAAAACAGAATTGTACGGTACCCACTCGACTCGCACTTGACGGGTCTTTTAAAAGCCACCAACGCCTAAGGTTATTTGGGGCTTAGTACTAACCAACGTTGCCAGACGTCCCGATTTTGGCGGGACGCCCCGATTTTTAAATCAAAATTAAATGTCCCGCTCGGGACAGGCTCAGTCCCGCTTTTCGGGGATAACTCGACTGTCCGTAAATAATTATTCTCTTATTGTAAGTTGCAATTTATAACACTCACTCCTCAGACTATTGTTTGAAACGCCATATTTTTCTAATGAATAAAACTTTTTTGATTTTGATTTCTGTTTTTTTAAATTTTTTTATTCAGAAGACGAATAAGACTCAACTTTTTAACGATAGGGTAAATATGATTTAAAATATCATATTTTTATTAAAATACATTTTCTATGGCTATTTTTGCTATCTATTGTCACGTAAACGTAATTTGAACTCAAATAAAAAGATAAATATTTAAAAACTTCTGATTATATACGTTTTTTTACTGTGTCCCGCTTTCGACGAAAGAATCCCGCTTTTTTCACTCAAAAAGTTCCAAAATCCCGACTTGGCAAAAAAAAATCTGGCAACGCTGGTACTAACGTCTGTGTCAGTATTTATTGTTTTATTAGAACAGTATAAACCTGATAAAACATTTATTAATGTTTTTACAGTAAATGGAACAAGTGGAGAAGGTATGTCCCTCAGCATTGTCGAAAGAGAAGCCGTTACTGAAACTTGGGTAAAAGCATGTGCAGCAAATCAGCAATACCTTATGGTGCAAATCGGGGGAGCACCAATGCCTGAAGTCTTACGGCTGGTAAAAAATTATAAAATAAACTCATGAAAAATTAATTCATCAAAAGAAGGCGCGTGCACTGCCTAAAAAGGGCAAATGACAAATTTCGTTTTACCGTATAGTTTTGGAGCTATTCTTTGACATAAATTAGAAGAATTATAAATTTAACCTCAGAAATAAGACTTTATAAATAGCAAGATAATCAGTTCTGAAAATTTCCCATATTTTTTATAAGGGGGATCATGATTGCCCCCTCTGTATACGCCACTGATTACAATTTTGCTAATTATGTGTCCTTATATGCGTTGTTTAGCTCAATAGTACAGAAATGTACCACTTTAAAAATGCATTATATTTTTTATAAGCAGTAAAGAAGCGCTTTTTTGTATGCAAAGCTATACATTTTAAAGCAGAAATAGTACGCTTTATAGATGTTAAGTCTAAGAAACACATAAATTAGTTTTGCGAAATCTATGTTAGATGGCGTCACATCATACCATGGAAATACATCAAACAAATAAAGGAACATAGCTTTTGCGAGTTAACGTTGCAGACAGTTTTGTTTTCACCACCACTGCTGCTAGATCTCTGCCTAGAGACATCTGGCAGCAATTTTGATAAGCACACTTGTTACGTTCCTAAACTTATCAAGTCCTTCAAGCGCTAGAACACTGCGCCATAAAGTATAGCTATGCATATCAAAAATTGCTTGATCACCGCTTAATAACATTACGAACGCTAAAAAAATATTTATCTTGTGAATGCAGGCACGACATGCCGAAGCTTTAAAAGTCGGTGCACTTTTGTGCTTGCCGGAATTATTTAATAAACCAAAAACGGCTGAAGAACTCATCACTTACTTGCAAAATGTAAGTCGCGCAGCACCTAATACACCTTTATTATATTATCATTTGCCAGCTTGGACAAACGTAAACAGTAAGTAATCATCAATTACAATAATTATTACCAAATATTATTACCAAATTATTGCTTAGGGTGACAAAATTCAAGCACAACTTTCAACAACCTGACTTTTTAACGAAAAACAATAATAAATAGGTAGACAGCGACAAAATACTTCGCGTTATACAAGAACGTTTTTCGTTTGAATCTTCCTGTTTGGAATGTATGCCCTCTTGGAATCATAAAACAATACGACATCCGGTGATAAACACATTGCATTTTGCATGCTGTTATTATTATATATTATATGAAAAATGGCGAATTCGACATTACATTTGGTCTAAACTTCGTTCATATGTAAAATCCTAGTTAGGAACATATGCTAAACTTTATTGAAATAGCTGAGCATCAACCATGGTCACCATTAAATTCTGACGGGGTCACTGTTTCTCGTATCCTTTGTAACTTGAAGAGAAGCGTTTTAAAATAGATTCAGTAGTTTCTGATATTATCCTGGACAAACAAATTTGACCTGTAATGTCGGAGTTATAAATCTTGGCATGAATATATTTCAGTCAAGGACAGTATGGTTCAGTGGTTAGCGTACTGGCTTCTTGACCGGACTGTCGTGGGTTCGAATCCTATCTTTGCTCATGGCTTTTTTGTGATGTCTAGTTTTAAGTGATTATGTTATTTTGATGAAATTAAGACGCTACTGACCTAATTAAGGTAGTTGTCGTGGTTAAGGCACGCCGTCAGAAAATTCTTAATTTTTGTATACTTATTAAGGACATGATAATACAATTACCCTGAAAATTTGAAGTCGATCGACTGTATATAATTTTAGATAAATTCAATTAAAAATTGGATAATTAACATTGATAGTATACGATCTCTGTAGTTCTGAAACCAGTTTCTTATTTATAAAAAAAGAACTAACTTTCCAAAAACTGACAGTCTTTCAATACATTTGTTATGAGTTTAAAAAAAAATAAGAAAACATTTTTGGCCGTCTAATTATTTATAAATAACGGTTTAAAGTTCAACAATTTATAGAAAAGTATACATCCATATGAATACTGTATGGGTTACGTTTCCACGGTTACAGTCTTGCGTACAAATTATGGATCACTTAGCTACAAGCTAGTATACTTTTGTGGCGCGTATAATCTATAACTTTTTGACAATATTGTACCACGACAACTACCTTAAGCTGTCGGGTGTCTATTATCTAATAATAAATAAATATTTCAGTCAATATGCCGGAGTTCTTAGACAAAGCATACGGAAAAATTGACACCTTTGTTGGAATAAAGTTTACATCGAACGATCTCAATGAAGGAACCGCTTGTTTGACAGCTGGGCGTGGATCGTTTGCAATATTTTTGGGAGCAGATCAAGTAAATATAACATGTAATCAGAGTTGGGCAAAGCACCAAACACTTACTAAAATGCTTAAAGCATCAAGCAGCTGTTTTACAAAATGCTTTAAGTATTATTGCAAGCACTAAGTAATCAGCATTGTCCAGCTCTGCATATAGTATAGAATAATTTTCAATCGAAACTGTCGTTTAAAATTTTAGGAATACTTTTACTGAGAAATCTCTCATATAATACTTTCCACCGAAAACACTTTCATTTTTTCCTATTTATTTTCCTGCATTTTTTCGTTACAACTAACAAATTCATCGAAAAAACCCATTGCTTAATAATATTTTTATTTTATACATCAAAGATAGTAACATTATCTTTGTTTACTACTTTCAGATAATGGCGGGAGCATTTACTCAAGGATTTGATTCAGCAATTGCAACGTCACTAAATATGTTCGCGGGAAGTGGACAAAAAATTTTATCACACATTAAAGCCAATAATGCAAAAGAAGCCAAGGAAGCTCAACAACAACTTACAGCTGCAATAAATATAATTACCCGTAATGGTAAGATCCCAAATAAATGTTTTTTAAGTCGGTTGACCACTCAACTTCGAATAAATTTCCAAAGAACTTGAATAATTCAATCACCAAGTCTAGATACAGAGAAGTTGAAACGATGTATTTTTTCGTTCACAAAAACGAGTGCACACGATAGTTCATTTTTTGGCCAGTAATAGCGCTGATGTTTGGGAATTACTAAAGTCTCTAGTACCGCAATCGTTCACTATTTTGAGGCAAACGATTCAATTAAAAGATATAAAAGTTTTCGTAACTAATGAAAAATAACAACAACTTCAAAAATAAATATTGATGGAAGATACTAATTTTCATATTCAAAATACGTAAATTACCCAAATTATTCAATATCACATGGGTTCAATGGATTCCGCTACGAGCCATTTAACCACGTTTGAAGTCTTCCACGCAAAGCAGCGCACTCTACGAATACATCCACAAACTAGTTTATTCACCAAATTCAAGACATTTTTTTAACATCGCGTTTGAATTCTTTATATCTTATTTCGTGAATTCAATATTTAAATATCATCAAACCGTTCCGCTTTTCACAACCATATAGGCACTATAAGTCGTATTCTATATAGTTACTCAAGGTCATTTCGAATACATTATGTACTTGAAATAATATATCCAGTTTTAAAATTGAAAGCGTGTTAGAAACTGAACATCAAACACCAAAGATATTGAGACACATTCGTTATCAGTGTTTACTTTAAAACAAAAAAAAAACGGATTCTTTTTAGGAACTTGGGTTCCAACAATGAAAGCAGCAATGGATCTACTAACTCCAATTAAAGTAGGACCGCCACGGCCTCCTCTGATAGCTCTTACTGAAAAACAAATAGAACAAATGCAATCGGAATTGTCCGCTACTACTTTACACAAAAAATAAAATGGCGTATTTTAAGACACGCATTTACAAATATTGCGAGAAGTTCGAGCTTCTGTGCTACTGCGCATCTGCAAGAGGATTAAGAAAAACAATTGGTGAAAACGGAATTTATAAATAAATGCTTGGAATTTAAACGTGAAATGAAGCAAATTATGTACATCTTACTTGGAAATAATAAATTTATTTTAATAGTCATATTTACACATATTCGATAAATCTGTAAAATAAATGAATTACCTACAAAATTTGGCGATATAAGTCAAATACAATGATTACAGTGGTGTCAATATGTTAACATTTGCAAAGGCGTTTGAATTACTTGTTTTCTTTTGAGAAATATATTGAACAAAAGCACATCACATCACAGATATTTCACACAACCTGCAAAAACAATTGAAGCGAAACAATTATAAAACGATACACCACTGCAAATGTATTTCCAAAATTTTATAAAACCTTTTTTGTCATTATAATAACCCTTCGTTGCATGATTTTTTTAAAATTAATGAAAAAAATATTTTCTATATTATATTATGATACAGAATTCTAGAAAAATATTAAAAAAATTCTATTGCAAAAATTAAACTTTATTTAAACAAAAAATAATTTGTTGCATTTTAGCAGCAATATCACGAATTATCGGGGTAAAATTAATTTTCGTATAAAATTATTTACCATATCGCACTTAACTATACACTAGTACTCATTTTTCCGGTAAACTTATACAAAACACAAATCAAAAATAGCAAATTTTTCACTTTCAAACACAAAAAATAACATCAGACAACAAAGAGGGTTATGTGCAACCTGTTATACCACGTTATAAATAATGAATATGACTACTATGCTGAGATTTAGTGGACAAATGCGAAACTTACCACGTAGAAAAAACGTTGCAAATTTACAACATTATGATACAGAGAGTTAAAACCAATATTACATTAATAAAATACACTTTTTAAAAACTGTTGCATATTTGCTACAAAATGCAACGAAGGGATAAAGGAACGAAACAATACTTTTCACTTCATAAGTCAATTGTAGTGTCAAATAAAGAAAAACAAAAGATGCTCAATAGGTGCAAATGATATTTGATTGAAAACAAATACAACATACATTGAAATTTCATTTTACCGTTGATACAAGAAATAACAGGTGTATGTACGAACTTCTTAAAGCACTTGTTCGAAAATTTGATCAACAGACTCGCAATTGTGTCCGGATGGTTCCGTACTGCCGAGAAATGCTTTAGCAGTTCAGAGTTTGCCACCAAACGCACCTTTGTCCATGAGAAAAGATAAAAACGACCCAAAATGCCACAAAAATACAGCCCCTCCATTCGTTTCAATTGAATTGTGAATATCAAAAACACGTAAAAGATTTTATAAAATGGCAGCGTATTAGTACACTGATGTGAGAATCATAATCATGGAGATTATATAAAGAAGCACGAACTCATGGGAGAAATGGACAAAATCTTGTCCACTAAATCGCACATATTAGTGTTCTTTTTTACCACTAGCGTCGCTAGTATCCCTTTTGTCCTGACGTGAATTTAATTTATAACTAATTTTCATTTGTCATTTGAATTTTGCTATGGAAAGTATTTCTTAAATTATAGTAGGCCAAATTATTTAATTTTCGAAGAATTCTCCAAGCTTTTGGTACATACAGAACACTAATGATCTCTTCATAGTTTAGTAAGCTATTTCTATACCTGTAGGTAAAAAGGGGGCTTGTAATAATCAAATAGAGAAGCCATGGAAACGCCAGGCACTGGTAGTATAAGCAGCAGCGCCATACGAATCAGTGACCTAAGAAAGAACTAAAAACTAAAAATCGACCTTGGATTTCAAGTGGCCTATCCATAAAACTATCTGTAATCTATGGTTCGTACTCCTTGTGTAGTCTCCATGGTCCTAATAGTGACAAAATATTAAAATACAAAGTATGAATGTTATTTACTTGGCAACATTAACTAAAGGCTTAGGTGTAGCTAATTAGATATTACGAAATATTTGAGTGAAACTAAAATGAGTTTTTAATACCAAAACGGTAATTTTAAAATTTTTATAATTTAGAACAACTACAACGTTGTTATACGCCCTAAATTTATACGATACATCACCCTCTTCAAAAAGGGAATATTGTGGGAAAATTTTGGTTACGAAGATTCAACTTCTATAGTGATGTCTTTGATGAACTGGTTGGATTCCTTGAAACCACCCCATAAAAAATGTTCCATAATTTTACCGCAAAAAGTACCTGTGATAAAAAACTAATAAAATATTTCAGTATTCAGAAAATTCACTTTGGACACAAACTTAATGTATTTATTAACATCTTAAATCATTCGTTAGACACATGTTTGAAACAATTTACGAGGAACGTAAACTCAAAAAATGATTTGACTTTTGAATAACAAATGTTTGATTAAAACATTTAATTAATGCTGACGTTCCGTAACTTTCCGTTCCTTCTTCGGGGTAATCAAACGATTGGTTTTTTGAAAAAGAAATAAGAAAAATAATTTGATAATTGTAGGTTTTTCGGCGATTATAAATTAGCAATTACAGTTTGATATAAAGTACCAAGAATCGTGAAGAAGTTTCTACGAGGTCCGAGACGTCGGTACTAATTAAAATAGTCATTCAATTGTAAATTTTGTATAATAATCCTACAACTTCAATTAGGTATATTGAATATTCTGTCACTGCAAAGATAAATTCATGTCGCTGTGGGGTAAAAAATCTTAAATTTCCTGAATACTGAAACTAAAATCTATATATTAAACTTATGAAAAAAATATATAAATATCTGATGCTGAATTTTAATCAAAACTAACGAAAAAATATTTTTTTAAATATAACTATATATTTTCAGTTAAAAAATAATCACATTATGTATTGCCAGTCAAGTTGGTAATAGCAGACAGGAAATTCACTGGTAAATATATTCTTTTTTTAATTTAATTTTTTTTTTTTTTTTTTGTTACTGACACTACTAGAACTTAGCATCGATTTTTTAAACGCGATTTTGTCGAAAACAGTTGTGTAGACATTTTTGAAGCAAATAAGTTAGTTTTGTTCTACTTTTTAAGATACTTCCTATTTAGTTTTTGTGCGTTTTTCTTTCTAAAATCTAAGTTTCTTCTCAGAAATGCTTAAAATCTACAATCTGTGTTGATTTGTTACAAATCTAAATGTACTTATTAATTGTAACTTTTTGCTCGTCCACAAACTTAAAACGAATTATGTTCCCACTTAAAATGGCCGCCAATATGGCGGCATTAACTAACGTTCCAGCAGTATAATACCAATATGAATGAACCGTTAAAATCAGAACAAACGACTGTTAAGTTTTTTTTTAAACTTCTTTAGCGACGAATCTTTGAAATTTTCTGTAACATTAAAGGGGAAATAAGCAACGGCGGGGAAATATAAGCAAAATGGCTAACGCATCAATGAAACGAGTTCATAACCCTAAAGAAGTTTCATTTCCACTGTGAGCTTATGTGGATAAGGTTAACACGTTTTTCCCGCCATCTTAGAAAATGAAGTCCATGCTGAACTGTGACGCAATTTCTAATAAATGTTGAAGTCTTTCAAAATTTGCGACCGCGACGGAACATAACGACTCGCGACATCGCAATGCATCGCGTGAACAAGGTGCGCATTTCAAATTGACTCCTTATTCATCTGTCGCATGTTTGGCGCGTGTCCTGCGCAAAGTTTGTTCTTTTTAAGATTAATCAAATCGGGGGTTTCCACTCCATCTTTTGAAACGTTATTACCAACTTGACAGGTCGAGGCACAATCATGAGATACTTGTTACTGAGCTTTTTAAAAACAAACGAATAATATTGTTATTCTAAACGAAAAGATTGACACAACCTTGGAAAATCAATATAAAAACACAACAGAATAAATATTAAAATCTTGGTAATGACACGTAATTTTTCTCTTTTGCTCAGTAATCAGTATTTCCAAATGACAATGCCCGTTTATGAATAGTATATTGACAGAACCGTTTTGTGAAATTGTGACGTCTTGCGTTTGTTTCAGTACGATTTATTAACCCTTTCAATGCCGGCCCTGAATTGAATTTATCAATAAGTTATATAAAAACTATGGAGTCGCCACTGAAAGAGTTAGTCTGTAATAGGAACACAAACACGAGTTACCAACTTATAAAAAAGTTCACTCAACGCAGCTTGAAAAAAAAATGGCAAACGTCGGTCGGGTTTTAGAATCTTATTAAACCGCGTACAAACCGAAATTCTAAATGCAAACCAATATGTAAAAAATTGACCCCTCTGAGAGGAAACACTGGCATGTAGTTTGCATTCCAATATTTTTTGGGGAATTAGCGCTCTCTTGAACTCGAGCTCAGCCAGTTTGTGTATGTTAGCTGGTAGATTATCTATCATACACATAGACGCTGACGAACTCAGTTGTTGAGCATCTATAATCTACAATCTATAAAAAAATTGAACATTTTGAACAGTGAACATCTCGCAACAAATAATGTAAGTCAACTGTAAAATTTTTTTATCCTTCCTCTTAATTGTAAAAAAGAATTTAAAAAATCCTTGTTTATAAATCAAACATTTCTGCCAGCTTGTCAATGGTCCAGTTCGGATATAGTAGATATTATGGTCCACTGTGATTGGCTGTTCAAAGTTCTCTTCCGCAGCGGCATTATCTTATGTTTATAATTATATTGAAAAAATGCACACATTTAGGAGATTTTTAATAACAGAATAAGTTTCCGAGAAATTCTCAAAACAATTCTTTGGTGTCAAGTATAAAGGACGTAAGTCAAAAATTGTTAAATTTCAATTTTTAGTGGATTTAATATCAAGATTGTATTCTCTTTCAGTTAGTATTTTACACCAAACCCAAAATTTCCAAATATCTGAGAACGTGTGCCTTTTGTTGCGTTGGCTCCTCGATCTGTACGTGGCATAAAACGGTGTTATGACGTTAACAGTTAAGAAACATCTACAGGCTAATGACGTCACGTGAAATAACACAGCGCGGTTCTGTATATCATAACCGCAATCCAATGATTAAATATCAATACGGCTCATTACATAGAATTGTTAAGCTGTCTGCAATTGAAATGTGTTTGGAGTCTTGTTAACCAACCAATGATGATCAAGCGACAAATTTCTTTGAATTATTTGTACTCATAATAATGTTTTTCTCTGAGTACAATCTAATATTCTCTAATATAACAGGGAGTTTGACAATATAAGAATGCTCTTTGAATAACTGTAATTATATGACCACTAACTAAAATCATAGTCATTGTTTTTTTGACACTGCTTTTTGCAAACCAGCATTTTTATTAGATAGTTAATATTATCGACAATAATCATAGATTTTTAACTGTACTATCGCTTGATCACTTTTTGGTAGGTTCTATTTATAAAAACAAAAAATAATTTTAGAATAATATGCACCCAGGTAAATTTAAATAGTGTCTAGTAGATTAATACTAGATTTAAAAGGAATAAAGTCTTGTGAAAGGGTTTTTCAGACAGAATACCAAATATTTTGCCGATATTGCAGACAGCTTTATATGAAATAAAAATCTCATCATTATATCTTTGAATAATTATATTATCGTAATATCAGTACAGACTATGTCCCATAGAGAATAACCTAATTAACAGTAACAATAAAATGAACAAAAGAATAAAAAACAAACACCAAAAACAATTGATAAAGGAGTAAACACCCGAACGACGAAATTTTTAAGTGACTTCATTTACTGCCAGTTTTAAAATAAAACATTGTTTTTAAACAGGATAATAATTTATTATCAAAATATGAATGATGAGATTATCATATAAAAAAAGCATAAATAATAGACCTCTCCTTAATTCGGCGTCAGAAATACAATGGAATATAAATATATCGATATAAAAAAATCTATTACAATTGAAAGATATTTGAGATGTCTTTTTTCACATTATACTTGTAAAATTATATATTACATAGCCGAGTATCAAAAAAGTTTAATTTGTTTATATTTTAACTTAGAGAACCAAATGTCCATTGACAATTGTTACATTCACCGATTGGCTGCGATGACCATCACTGCAATTATTAAAAAAATAATTTAACAATTTCATGATTGTTTTTTTATTGTAGTCTATATGTTTTGTTTCTCAAAAGTGAGGTTATATTTTCTTGTATCATTCAAAATTCATCAAATAAATACCAATATCCAATTTTTCGCTCATTGCACTTTTATGCGCTGATAATAACACAAGGTTATTAGGAGAAGACAGATTACCTAGTTCCATGAATGACGCCAGCTAGCAGACCCAAGATTACTAGAAACTAAGGTTGGATGTTAGCATTGTTGAAGATGTGTCTAGGTGAGACGGGAAAGAGAGCGGGGGAAGTAGGAAGTAGGCTTGTGATGTTCCAAACAGTTAGGAAAAGTCTCACGTGAAAAAGCCATGATCATCCGACATCCAGTGACGTAGCAATCGACTCAACCAATCACAGACCATTAATAGTCTGTTACGCCCAACCTTCTAGTATTTTAGTAATCTTGAGCAGACCGTTTATAATTTTATCAACCACGCAAAAAATTGACAGTCTGCTGAATGACGTCATCCCTTCACTACTATCCAACGGAATAACTTTGGGTTAGATGAAGCCTCAGTGTACAAAAGTAGTAGTTATTTGAGGTTATATACTCACCTAATATTTCAATAATTGGCAAATAAGTGGTCAGAGTATAGAGCAGCGTGACAACCAACTGGTAGGTTTTCTCGGTGGCTCTGATGCTTTTAATTGCTGACCACCTTTAGACGGATTGCTTGCCTCCTATTTAAATTCATAAAAAAAAATATTTAGCACTGTTCAACATCCATAACACCAAAGAAATTGCAACACCGAACTAGTCAATTTAGAATATTTATCTATCGATCTAGTAAAAACAAATTTTATACTTTCTAAATCATAACAAAAAAAAAAAAATTACTTATCATAAATGGCGTAATTCTGTACGAATTTTTGGCACTTGTTAATCGAATTATAAGGTCATTTTTCCAACAACGTAAAATTTGGGTTAAATGATGAATTAGTTTCTTAACTTTGATCGTTTTTATCATTTTTAGGGTTCCGTACGTCCGAAAAAAACGGAACCCATACAGGATCACAGCCAATTTGCTCTGAATCTACTGGACCGATTAAGTTGAAATTTGGTTCACATATGAATTTTTGTGACCCAAACACGGACGCATAACGCAAATAAATGAATTTTTAACATAAGGTTTATTTTTGGGGGGCAAATTAGGAAATTAAAAAAAAGTTTTACAAATTGTACCCTGTGACATATCAAATGAAAGAGCTTGTAGTAAGGGTCTGAAATATAGATTTTTATAATTTTAAAATAAGTAGTTTTAAAGTTATTTAAGAAAATAGATGAAAATTGACCATTCCCCCCTTACCACCGAAACTACTAAGCCTAAAAGTTTGAAGAAAAAAAAGGGAATATAGGGCCTCACCCATAGTTTACAGGAAAACCTAACCGAAAATCCTAAGTCTTCGACTCGCACTTGACCGTTTTTTTTATTCTAATAGCTCACCAAATATAACTTTGGGTTAATGAAACCCGGTTCAGCAATTTCAACCTCAAATTTTCGTTGCTAACACATATTTCACGTCAAAGGAAACATGACTTATAGCTCGACTAATTATAGAATAGAGCTATTAATTTACATTGAAAAACGTATTTTGATTTGTGAACTAATAGGTCATTAGATAAATTACAGTTGCAAAGCGCAATCTATAAACTAGTTCGATACTGCAAATCAACCACAAAAAAGTGTTAGTTCAAAAAATAAAAACATTTACACCTAAGTCATTCTGTGATATTTTTCATCCGATTATTAACGATCATTAAATATTATCAATGATAACAGGTAATTTTAGCTACTGAACGTCTATAATTTTATAAAGTTTATTCATCTTTATTCGCGTTGTTAATTCTAATTCCAAACTTTAAACCCGATTCGAAGCACACTGATAATAGTTTTGTTAAAACATCTAACTACGCAATAGGGATGTTGACTGTATTCAAATAAAAACATAATTTTAACGAAAAGTAGTAGTTTCTATGATAGAAATACTAAAAAACACTATATTTTTCCTTATTTTTAAGGAATTTAATTAATATTTAATAAATAAAACCTAATAAAATCACTCTCAAGTCACGTGACAACAGACATCAATCAGAGCGCATGACGTCATATGTTCAGCCGCTGTCAAAAAACTTCATTGTTTGGTTAATATTTAGTGTGTAATTTATTATTATTTGTTTATAGGAAACGTCAAATTACATATAACTATAGCAACGACTACGAAACAACTTTTCATCACCTCAGTTTACTAACGTTTATGAACACAGAATACGCATCTATAGGATGGTAGCTCCCGTGTAAACTTTTGAGCCTCCTTTGGTATGAACAGGTGACGTCACGCGACTAGTACTGGCGTTTTGGACCGAAATTTGAAACGGGATTTGTAAGGCTTGAGTTGTATTTAAATAAAAATAATAAATATTTGTGAAATATTAGGTACTTATGCACGATTTAAAACACTTTCTCAAAAATAGTCAACATCCCTATTGACGAAAAAAAAAACGATTGTTTTTATTCTAATAATTTTAATCTGGAAAATCTACCTGTCGCTTTTTAATGACTTTCCAAAATATCTGAATAATACAAAACAAAAATGTTTTAAGTTTTCTTTTTTTTATATTGAATTTTTCAAATTTGAACTGGCATACAACATGAAGCATTAAATAATAGACAAATGAAATCCATGTTTGAAAATACTGAATAAAACCCCCACAAAAAATCCACAGAACAGAAAGCAATTTTTTATATAATATATTGTTAAAAAAGTCGCATTCCTATAAAACAGTTTGAGTCAATCAATAATAAAATTAATAATTATTAATAAAAATGCATGCAATAAATAAATTGTTACATTATCTCCAAAAAGACAAAAAACATTAAAATTAGTAAATTCAGTTAAGAAAAGTTACGTCGTTAGTCGCATGCAAAAAAAAGATAGGTGTTTAAATTAAATATATTTTCAATTACCTTCTGCCATGTCGAACAGGGAAAATAGAAAGAAAGAAATATATTAGTAAGAACTGACTAATTTAATCACATCAGAAGACAGACTAAAGTACCAGAAATATAGCTAAATAATTTCAATATGATGCAAATATTTTAATATTATTTATATTCATGCTGGGTTGCAGAAAGGATTGTCAAATAATTTGATTTGACAATGATCTTAGATTGTGAACGCATATTTCTCCATAAGAAAAGCATTGTAGAATTTTAATTCGATTCTGTTCGAAAAATAATTGATTGATTTAAGGTAATTGTCGTGGTTAAGGCATACCGTCAGAAAATTCTTAATTTTTGTATACTTATTAAGGACATGATAATACAATTACCCTGAAAATTTGAAGTCGATCGACCGTATATAATTTTAGATAAATTCAATTAAAAATTGGATAATTAACATTGATAGTATACGATCTCTGTAGTTCTGAAACCAGTTTCTTATTTATTAGGTTATAGATCCCTTCTGATTGAGTAATTGTATCTCAATGAAACTTTTAATTAAATGAAGCCGCATTCAATAAATGTATCCACAAATATTGAATATTTAAAAAATTATTTAATAAAGTGATAATATTGTAGTTAGATAAACAACCATATTATGCTAAATACGTTTTTTAAATTTACTCCCATTTTGATTTTTTATTTTTGTAGACGAGTATAGAACGAAAAGGAACATTTAAAGTAGAATACCTACAAGAGATAGAACGGGAAGTTCAGGCTCAATGGGAAAAAGAAAGAGTGCATGAAGATGATGCACCTTCGAATCCTAAGAATGCTTCGGAAGAAAAATTTTTCTGCACTTTTCCCTTCCCGTATATGAATGGAAGATTGCACTTAGGACACACTTTTTCGCTTTCAAAATGTGAAGTATGTGCATATTAATATTAAAAAACTGCAGCATCAGGGTATCAGAATTTTAATGGGATATAATCCGAAATAAATTCAGTTAAAAATTGGATAATTAACATTGATTGTATACGATCTCTGTAGTTCTGAACCAGTTTCTTATTTATAAAAAAAGAACTAACTGTCAGAAACATTCCAAAAACTGACAGTCTTTCAATGCATTTGTTATGAGTTTAAAAAAAAAAAGAATTTTTTTTTGACCGTCTAATTATTTATAGATAACGGTTTAAAGTTCAACAATTTATAGAAAACTATACAGACATATATGAATACTGTATGGGTTACGTTTCCACGGGTACAGTCTTGCGTACAAATTATGGATCACTTAGCTACAAGCTAGTATACTTTTGTGGCACGTATAATCTTTAACTTGACAATATTGTACTACGACAACTACCTTAAATGATTTTTTTTTTAAACTGTGTATACGTGTATTTAACATAGTTTTTTGCATAATTTTTACTTCGAAACAATTTTCTACGCATTTTAATCAAAATTTGACTTGAAAAACGGTCTTTTACTGTGTAGATCAAGCGTTTGTTTTTGTGTGAATACAATCAAATTTTGTACATGACAGGGAGTTTGAATACGACATTAGACTGCTCTTGTTTGTATGAAAACTGTAATTATATTATGACAATCTAAGGTCATTGTCAAATCAAATTTTCTGTCAATGTTTCGTGCAACCCAGCATTAGTGTCCCAAAAATGGCGCGGTATGGGCATAAGATTGAAAACTTTTTCAGCTTTGCAGAAAAAGTAGTTTATGTATCTTGTACGTAAATTAAGTTATTATACGAGCAAGTGACATTATGTTAAAACGAGCGATTAGGGAATTTTAATGGTCACTCGAGTCATAAATAGATTACAATCGAGACATACGAGGATTGAAGTACCCCTGTTTGACGACAGATGGTGCTGACGAATGAAATTGACTTTACCATCGTGTACTGCAGACTTTTAAACGACCTCGTGCTGAGTTGTAGATAAATTCATAGGCTAGATTATTTTTGACAGCCAGTTGTATCATTCGTGTTTTGTATTTTTCAACGAAATGAAAAAAAAACAATATCGATCTGTAATTCGTTTTTTAAATGAATATCTCACTGTGGTCATAGATGGTGAAGAGTCCCCATAGACAACATCCAAGTTCAGTTTTATTTCTTGGCATGTTTTTTAAAAAAACGATTTACGGATCGATATTGCTTTTTTTCCATTTCGTCAAAAAATACGAAACACGAACGATACAACTGGCTGTCAAAAATAACCTAACCTATAAATTTATCTACAACTCAGCATGAGGTCGTTTAAAAGTTTGCAATGCACGATGGTAAAGTCAATTTCATTCGTCAACGCCATCTGTTGTTAAACATGGGTACTTATTGATCAACTCTTGCACATTCTACATTTTTTTCCCATGTTACTCCTATAAAATAGCTGATTTTCCATCATAATAAGAATATCTTTAATATTTTTGACAGCTGTATATGCGATTACCTGCAATTTATTTGAGATGCCCACTTTGCTATCTCTGTTCCCCTAATGGTGAGACAGATCGCTTTTAAAAAGTTGGTTTGCTATGATTGCTTGTATTTGTTTTAGTTTGGTGCCTGAAAAAACCCATACGGCGCAATCTCAGGGACAGAATATATAAAAAGAAGCCTCTCTCTGAATTTTTAGTTACATTTGGTATTCTTGTTATAACTATTAAATGGAAATTTCTAAAATATATACATTTTCTAGGTTATGTTTCTCTGCTACTTGACCATAGTAAAATAAAACTATAAGAACTAGGCAAGCAGTTTTATCTGTCAATAGTTTTGAAGTAAACTGAGCAAGTAATGAGCTTTCCTTATTAAAAAAAGATTATTATAATTTTAACAGTGTCTCAGTTTATCAGTAAAAACATTACATTTTAAGGTTACTGAGTGCCAGCTGTTCAAAATGCTCTTTTTCATGTAAAATACACTTACGTTTCGGAAATCTCTAGTTTTTATGAAACTTATTCAATCTTTGATGTTAATGCTCCAAAATAAACTTGAAATATGTAACATTCTTTCTATATGACTCTTAACCAAGTTTTTTTGAAGTTTTTATTTAAAATCAGATAAAAATGAGAAAATTAGTGTCTCTCACAGTTTTTTGTACAGAAAAAAATTGAATTTAAAAAAGATTATTGACCAAGCAGTATTTTTAACATAAAGTAAAGAAAAAAACTTCGAGATATTAATTTGTCTCCCCGTAATTTGCAATCTTGTGACGTGCTGTAAAGCAATATTAAGAAACATCACGTTTTTTTATTCAATTTTTAGGGTAAAAATATCTTTTTAAAATTTTTAAACAGCAAGCCAAATTTTGTGGAGCTTAATGTTTAATCACAGCTAATAAAAACAGTAATAAAATTAATTTTGCGACCACAGTTTAAAATTTCCCGAGAGCATATTTTACAATTTGAGGGATTAGCCCGGCACCAATTTTTTGAAATTCAAATACAGAGGTACCTCGACATATGAGTTTTTTGAGATATGAGCTCGTCGAGGAGCACTCTCAGGAACTGACGACCGAGGAGTTATAAGAGTCGCAGCAGCATACGGAGGTTCTGCAAGAAATTGGTTTCGAAGAGGAGCCAAAGGTGGGAGAAGTTATCTCTACAAGTGAGATAAAAAAGATCTTGGCAATGTGGGAGAGAGTTTCACAGTTCGTGGGAAAGAAACACTCCAAAAAAGTTGGAACTGTCCGTGCATCGGAGCTATTCAATAACACTTTCCTAACTCATTTCCGCAACATTCTGAAAGGGGGAAGATACAAAACCTTCTGGGAGAAGTTTTTCTTTGAACGACCTGCAGGTGAAAGTGAGGAAAGCTTGGCGAAGAAGACAATGACCAGTGAAGAGAAAAACAGTGACGAAAATTAAGCGACAGTAACAACTCTGCCAGCATCTTCCATAAGCTCAAGTCATTTATAAATACATTTTTTTAATTCAAAAACACGTAACAAAAACAACTGGGCTGGCATTTTGGAAGCTGCAACGGATTAATAGCATTTCAATAGGGATGTTGACTGTACTCAAATAAAAACATAATTTTAACGATAAGTGGTAGTTTCTATGATAGAAATACTAAAAAACCCAATATTTTTCCTTATTTTTAAGGAATGTAATTAATATTTAATAAATAAAACCTAATTGAATCACACTCAAGTCACGTGACAACGAACACCAATCAGAGCACATGACGTCACGTAGTGGTGTACAGCATCAGGCGCTGTAAAAAGGCTTCATTGTTTGGTTAATATTTAGTGTGTAATTTATCATTATTTGTTTATGGGAAACGTCAAATTACATGTAACTATAGCGACAACTACGAAACAACCTTTCATCACCTCATCAGTTTACCAGCGTTTACGAGCAGAGCCTCCTACTTTGTGACAATCTGACGTCACGGCAGTCACGTGACAAGTATTGGCGTTTTGGACCGAAATTTGAAACGGAATTTAAAATACATGATTTTTAAGGCTTGAATCGTATTTAAATAAAAATATTTGTGGCTATATTAGGTACTTACGCACGATTTAAAACACTTTCCGAAAAATAGTCAACATCCCTAATTTTAAATGAGGAAATTTGCTTTGAGATACGAGCAATAAAATTCATATGTCGAAGTACCATTCGAAATATCTGTCTGACACCAAATTAAAGTAATAGAAATTTGAACATACAATTTTCTTTTCCATTTTGGCTTTGATATCTCTGGCAAGCGTGAAGAAAGCTTCTTCGACGTTTATGCTATTCTTTGCACTGGTTTCGATAAACTTAATTCCATATTCGATAGCCAGCTGTTCGCCCCGTTCCCTTGTCACTTGTCTTTTGTCGTTCAGTTCGCACTTGTTTCCCAGAAGCATTTTTTCAACATCGGCTGACGCATTTTCTTCAATGTTCCTAATCCAGTTTTTGATATTTTCAAAACTCTTTTCATTTGTAATATCATAAACAAGCATAATACCCATCGCGCCACGATAATAGGCCGTTGTGATCGTTCGAAATCTTTCTTGACCGGCCGTATCCCTAAAAATTACACAAAAATTCAAAATAATCAAGTTACTAAAAAATCTTTATACTTTAGGACTTACCATATCTGTAACTTAATTTTCTTTCCGTCGAGTTCTATTGTTCGTATTTTGAAGTCTATACCTGTAGAGTAACCAGTCAAAGAATTATAGAAAGCAGGGTCATGCAATTTAATACAAAGGTCAATGTAACAAAATATGTAATTTTATATGACAATTATTTTGCCTTAATATGTCTGCAATTTCAATTATAGAAATTAACAGTAAATTTAATTTAGTTGAATGTATGACAGCACATTTACATTTGTAGCCAAACAAAAGAGAGGGGACGGACTACAAACAAAAGACTTGTATCACAATGGTATACATATCCAAAATTAACCTAAGTGTCAATCACATTTCTTGACACTAATCGAGGCTAAATATTTGAATTGAATGTAAGTATATTTAAGTTAGGTGCAGGAGCCCCGAAAAAAGTATATAAATAAGCGTTATGCCTCAAGGCTTGTGTACAAAATACGTAGTAGATTGCAGTGGTACGTAATATAATGAGCTAGACATTTGGATGACAATAATCGATGCGTGACTCACCTATTGTAGATATAAATGTTGTATTAAACGCATCTTCCGAAAATCTAAACAGCACACATGTTTTGCCCACACCAGAATCACCAATTAAAAGTAATTTAAACAAATAATCATACGTCTTTGCCATTTTTTAACTGTGCCCGGATGTTTCGTGACCGGTTTGGCACTTGGCATTCAAACGACTGAAGTATGCAACGTGTTGCCGTGGAATTGCTGATTTGTCCGTCTTGCCACTACACTCACATCCGTATGACTAAAATCCCCATGACTCATTTTGACATCTGTCATTGGTCATGTTCGATTATTTTTTATGTTTTGTTTATTATTATATTTGTTTGTTTTTCATTTATTGTGTTTTAATTTTGGGTTGTTAATATGATTTTTTAGTAATTAAAGTGCTATAAGTTCAATTTACAAATTGGGCGTATACACTTAACCTTATTTTTTATTTTATAATCATAGAAAAAAATATCATTTCCTTGATATTTTTATCATTTTATCACATATTATTTTTAGCAGTCACACTTTACGGTAAAATGTATCATATTAGATATGTATTATTAATCATTTTTAATTTTAAAATAATTATAATGTAACAGCACATAAAATTAGCATATTTCATGATGTTTTAAATATTACAGGACTGAAAACAGAGAATGTTTCCCGTGCCGACTGAAGGAACAAAATACGTTTTACAATTTTTCAGAAATCCGGAGCCCGACGAAGGTTTACTGGCGCAATGGGAAAGATCGAAATGTTCCACATTATTTTGTATTTGAAAAATCCCAGATCGTTTTTAAACTAACACAACTATAAAAATCTGAGATTATTAATTTGTCTCATAAAACGCATTCTATAATTGATGTCTTTAAAAATTTGGCATTTTTTCACCTCTATGTTTGTTTGTTTGTAAAGGAATCTTTCAACGTGAAAATCACCCACTTCAAAACGTCAGATTAAACTGAAACTTTGCACACTTATTAAGGACCGATAACAATACAGTAATTTAATAAGTGTGTCCCATTGCTCTGACCACGACCTTTAGGATAAAAAAAAATTGAAAAAATACAGCAAGCAAACTAACACTCTGTACAGTAACATACATTGCGTTGCCTATCCCGTAGTCAAATGCAATATCGTTTTTAGTCTTATAACTAAAACGATACGCTTCTATAAACTTAAAAACGCAAAGTAATTTGCCAACAAAATTAGGTTTACTGTAAAAAGCGTGGTGTGCTTAATATCGGTAATAAACTTTTCATTTACTAGCTAATTGTAAACGTAGAGCTATTATGAAAATTTAAGAAGATAATACCTTATGCCTCTGATTGTAAAGCTAATTTTGTTTTAAATCATTTGGCATTTTTTAGTTCATAGAAACGTGTCATTTTAATATTTTTAAACTCTAAGTTTAAACTACTTTATTCTTCAGATCCGCGGTAAATAGTTATTGTTCAAACAAATTGGAGAAGTCTTCAACAACAATGATTAATTTCGATAATTAACAAAGTATTGTATTTTATAACAGTAAATTAATTGTAATTAATAATAAACTAAACATACTGGAACTAGCATTTAAATGTATTTACTAATTAGTAATTACTTATAAAAAGCATTCACTTGTAAAATAAAATTTATGTATTTTTTAACAAATTAAAATAAATGCTTAATTCATAGCCTCCTCGTTATTATTTGACTCATTTTTTAGGTGTAACAAATTTAACTTAATACAACTCGTAATTCCATAGTTTATACTATTACTAGGTTCGTTTCCAGTAGAGTCTAACGTTCATTTTTTTCCATTTAGGTATTTTAATAAATTATCCAAAAGTTAATTGACTAATTAATAAAATCGAAACTTTGTAGGTAGAATTTACAGGATACCTATACTGC
The DNA here is from genome assembly GCA_034508555.1 of Venustoraphidia nigricollis. NCBI lineage: Eukaryota > Metazoa > Arthropoda > Insecta > Raphidioptera > Raphidiidae > Venustoraphidia > Venustoraphidia nigricollis. The sequence continues at coordinate 10,526,039 of JAVRKA010000008.1, forward strand.
GATTCTAGGATAATAAAGAGAGTAATCATTATAGTACGAGTGGAAGTGGATTTTATATAAAACAACTGCGGATACAATCTGTACCACAAGAACGAAGTCGCGGGTAAACCCCTAGTTGAAAATATAAATTAGTATTAGATTCAGATAATCCTGGTGGTGGGTAGTTTGCGGTCATAAATAATTAAAAACAAAACGTTGCAGTTTTTTTTTTAATATACTACAATGACATTGCATCAATCATCATTTTAAAGTAGTCAGCATTTTTGTACAGATAGAGATAAGAGCATCATTATCTTTAGCAATTGTACTAGAATTATTAGTGTATTTGTCATATGGCAACATAGACTATTGGCGTCGGTCGGATGGCGGGATCTAGGGGTCGGACCAACATTTCTCGACGTTTCATAACCTCCTACACATTGGCACCATTTTTAAAAATGTTTATATATATACGTGCGGGCAAAAAGTTTCGAAAGAGTTAATTGATTTCAACTAAATTTGGCCCACGTGTTTAAATCCATCACCGCAAGAAGCCTATTTAAAATAGGCCTAATCCGGCCATTTTAAGGGTAGTTTTTAGTGGTTGAAAAAAGTTTTTAGGCCCCAAAATACCGAAAAAATTCTCAGAATCGTTTCAAAATTGAAATTTAACCCTCTGGTAGTAATTAAAAAGTGCCTCTAAAGTTTTAATAAAATCGGCCCGACAGGACCGGATTTACAAATATTACGAAAACACTAGTTTGCAGATAGTGAATTATTTACTGAAAGGTGTATATAATTTGGTATAGAGGTTCGATTGATAATAATATTGCAATTGAGAAAAAAAATCTTTTAAGGGGTGTAGTAAGGAGTCAAATTCTTTATTTTGCCCAAAAACCAACTTAAGTTCGCATAATAAAGCCACACTGCCAATATTAGCAAATACACTATATTGTCGGCAGAGTTTTGGCACTGCGACCCGGGTTTTCCTAATAGTCACTGTCGACAAAATATTAAATTAAATTAAAAGTCACGCTAAGCTGTCTAACGTCTATATAATCTATATAATCTTCTATCTTAAAAATCAGGTGACAGAGTGAGGCATTTAAAGTGTTACAGAGCAATAGCACTTAAACTATTGATGATATCCAAAAATGTTTCGAATGAACAAATTTCACCACTCATCCCCAACCCCTGCGCAGAGATGAGGGTGACTTTGACATTTTTAATAGGAGCACCTATTTTTTTACACAAATTATAATCTTTCGATAAAAAATGTGTAACATTTGTTTGAAACATTTTTTTATCCGATGCCTCCTTAAACCCCTAAAATGCATGTCCAAAATCGGTTTCCCGAAATTCTTATAAAAATGTTGGTATGTAATATTTGTAAAATTATTGGTAAAAAGACAATTTTACATACTAGAACTAGAGTGTTAGTCAAATAGTTGGAAGACTTGTAGGGCTCGTTTCTTTATGCCTCGTTAGAGTCTCCACTTTCGTACCTTAATCGACGATTAAAAACAACAATTGTTAATTAGACTATTTTTACTATCAAAAGAGCATTAAATTAGTTAAATGAGACCGATTTTTATTTCCTATTTTTTTTTAATTAAGTAATTAAAAATTTTGTTATACCTATGTATTAGATTTAATTTCTTGTTTTCAAGCCACGATCAGAATTATCAAAAATATATTTAGGTTAATTTTGGAATAGATACCTTTAGAGTATACCTACAAATACCCTTTGCACTCATTTCAAATTCTTTATCCTCTCCTAAAAACAGTTACAGCTCTTCCGACGCTATTTTTAAAACTAAACGCCAAATAAAAAACCTAAAATTTAAGTATTTTCGAGAAAAAATATAAACGCGCCTTTATCTACTGAACTAAAAGAGATACAGAGCTGCGGGTGGTCGCAATGGAGTTGGTATGATTTTTTCTGTAAGTATGATTAATATTAAACGTATCTGAAGAGCTTTTAGTGTCAAAAAACTCCTCGCAAATGCAAGTGAAACTTGAAAAATTTACAATGCAAAAATGTGAACATGTAATTTATTAAAGTGCTCTTGAAATATTGCTTACTAGACTCACAAATCGTGTTTTTATGTCCTCTTTATCAATTTGCAACTAAAATGTGATCCCGAAATCAAAGAACAATCTGGACACTGATATTGTTAGTATAATGGATATGACTGAATAGAGGAAAAAAGTATCTGCAAAAATATTTACAAAAAGACAGAAAAATACATGTAGTTTAAATTTACTAAATCTCTTAAAATTGTTTTTAAATATATTCAATTTATTATATTGGAAATTTAGGGTCAAAGATTGTGCACTTAAAAGGTTATTATACCGATAATAAAAATACAACGTTAATAAAGTTTGTTACAAGATTTATATTGATTGACGTCACTGTTTTACTCAAAATGTAATTTTATATTCAAACTTAGGTAATTATAAAAATAATATAAATTTACTAGTCGCTAAGAGCCTTTGCACGCGATTGATACGAAACAATGTTTTATGCCCGCTCGGCAGCGACAACAGTAGTGGAGCAAACATTAATTTAAAAAGAATAAGAACTTTTTTTTTGGGTCAGAAACCTTTGTAAGCGCACACACAACCAAATGTTTATCGTAATTATGAACATTTTTGAAGTTGGAATGGTTCCGTCGACCAATTGGCTGATTTTTTTTAAAGATAGGGTATTGACCCTTAGCTAGTCTCTCTTAGATACGGCCTTACGATATTTTAAACTAATATAAAATGTTTGTCAATAGTCTAATAATAGATTAACGATACAAAGATATTGAAATGGTTTTTAAACTCTGTGACATCACTCAAAACCACTGAATTTTTAACTATAAAAGAATGCATAAGATAATAAGAATTACTATTATAAGAATAGTTTAAATCAGACTGTTTATACAGATGTAAATAATCAGTATTGTTGTTGAAGTCAAAACCTAACATTATTTTGAAAAAGTTTAATGAAATCATTTAATTAATGTCCGATTGGAATATAAAAAATTGTTGTTGCAAAAGTATCCCGTAGTAAGTATTTTTTTTAATTAAAATATTATTAAAATTATTTACCAATTCGTGTAAGGTGATCCGGTTTTTCTATTTTTTTCTGGAATAATATGGCAAAATACTTATTGGTAAACTGATTGTTTACGGTATAGTTCGTAAGACCAAATTTAATAAACGTGGATAGCTATAGATTGCTCCAATTATTAAGAAACACCCATTGTCACAATTATATTATCAAACACTGTCACCATCGGGACTTAAACCCGAAACTTTCGACTATCACTGATAACTCAAAGTGGAAGGATTCAGGTTTAAGTCCCATCACCGATTTAAGAAAGAAATAATTATTTTTTTATAAAAATGAATTGAGAAACGTTAATTATTTTCAGTGAAACTCCTGTAAAATGAAAGGATTCATTATCATATTTGGATTGATATATATTCTTCAAATAACAAATTCGCAAAACGTATTAAGAAAGTGTACACTACAACAGCAAAGGTATCTTTTTCATGATCCTGAAGACATCGTCATCTGTGTAAATGCAACAATAGAAGAAGCAGAAAAGTTCTACAGTAATCAACAAATAGCTGCATATCACGACAATGAATTAAGGATAATCAAATCGGATTTAAAAACGATTCCTTCGAACTCATTCGGGCACTTCCAATTTTTGAATACTCTTAATTTATCCAACAACAAAATTGAAGAAATTTCTGACAAGGCGTTCGAGAATTGTCAATTATTAAGAGTATTAGATTTACAGAATAATTTTATAAAAAAATTAAAAAATGATTCGTTTAAAGGAACTGATCGAACAGAGCTGTTGATTTTGTCAAATAACAAAATTGACACAATTGAACTTGGCACTTTCGCAAATAATAATAACATGATTGGCTTAAATTTATCCGCAAACAACTTAAAAGAAATTCAAATGGAGCTTTTCCAAAATACAACCAACCTACGAATGTTGAGCTTAAGTCAAAATAAAATTGAACAAATACCTTTAGGCATGTTCAGCTACATAACGAATTTTTGGATTTCAATGAAACCAAATTTCGAGATAAATTTTTCGCAAAACTTAATTCGCTCGATTGAACCAAACACATTCCAGCAGTTGCGTACATATTCCCTGGATTTATCTTCTAATTATTTGACAATCATAAAAGCAAATACATTTTCTGGTGTCAAAACATTGCATAAATTAAGTTTGAAAAACAACTCTATTCGAGAATTGGAGCTTGGAGCGTTTATTGGTTTAGAAAGCACGTGGGCAATCGATTTAAGCCATAATAATTTAAGTGTGGTTACTTCTTATATTTTTCAAAACACTAAAGGTCTGCATGTTTTGGATTTAAGCGCCAATCTAATTACCACAATTCAGTCAAACGCGTTTAATGGTTTAGAAAACCTATCAATATTAAAATTGAATTCGAACAAAATTAGCGTTCTGAACCCTGAAACATTTACTGGAATCGAAGGGCACGATTTTTATCTAATATTGCAGGTATGTAAATTAAATTAAAAAACTACATGTTAATTCCAACTAACCAATATCAACGTGCAACTGCAAGTTGATATCCAAAATCAAAGATTACAAGAATTCTAGAATATTTATTTTGGTGTGTTTCACGCTAGTCCGTTTTTAACACGCTTTATATATCAACTTTATCTGTTTGTTTGTTTGTAAAGGAATCTTTGAACGTGAATTCAAAACCCCAGATTAAACTGAAACTTTGCACACTTCTCACGCACCGATGACAATATAATTATTTAATAAGATTATCTTCAGGATAAAAAACTTGAAAGAATACAGCAAGCAAGCACCTACTTTAGTGGCCTACCCCATAGTCAATTGCAATATTATTTTTTAGTCTTCTAATTAAGATGAGAGTTTAAAAAAAACTATAAAACAACTCGCTGGTATGAACTAAAAAATGCAAAACAATTTGACAACAAAATTAGCTTTACTGTAAAAAGCGTGTGGTGCTATATCTACTTAAATTTTTATAATAGCTCTACATTTACAATTAGCTAGTAAATGAAAGAATTATTAGTAATATTAAGCAGTCCACACTTTTTACAGTAAAGGTTATTTTATTTTGCATTTTTTAGTTCATAAAAACGTGTTGTTTAATTTTTTTAAACTCAATTTTTTTTGTCTTGCGGAACTGGTATAGAAAATTTGCTTTTGCAGAAAAATCGAATTGAAAAAATTTCCTCAAATGCATTCCAAGGTGTAAAAAATCTGATATCAATTGATATTTCGATGAATAAAATTAACGAAATACAATTTGGAGCATTTTCCGGTTTAAAATCAGTTATGCTGTTGAATATATCACACAATTATTTAACCAATTTACCGAAAGAAGTTCTGTATCCGTTAAGAAGTTTAGAACAACTGGATATCGATAATAATCGATTATTTCAATTCGAAGTAAAACCAATCACTGATCATTTACCGAAATTAAAGGAAATCAGTATTAACAACAATATGTGGCCTTGCAATAAATTAACATATTTAACAGATGTTTTAATTGAAAAAAAGGTGAGTGAAAATTTGGAAACTTGATATAAAATGGATCTTTCAACAAGCTTACTATAAAAAGTAGGTGCTATGTATTAAAGACTGCGCACACTCATGAAGGATGGACCAGCATAAGCAGCACAACAGCACGGACCAGAAAAGCCTATTCGTAAAGATACCTATGTTAAAATAAAGAGTTCAAAGGATATTTTATATTTTATCCTTTGAACTATTTATTTTAATTAAAAATAAGGAGCTGAACTTTCTGTAATACTTATGTTATTTAATGGAGTAGCGTATACATTAAACCAGCAGCCAGCAACGACCGTCAGTTAGTCGGCTGCTATGTAGTGTGCTAGTGGTATGTCGTTCGTGAGCCCCAATTGCCGGTCCGTGCTGGTTTGTGCTGTGCTGATCCATACTTAAGAAGTGTGCGCTAGTGATGTAAACCGATTTTTAATTTAAGAACCGGTTTTCAACGATTAGAATTCGGCAAATGTACTGTTACGCCCTTTTTGTTTCCTCGTTTTTGGATAAAGTGGTTTGTAAGCATCCCTTATAATAATAATGATTTTAATACAGATTGATTTCTTCAACAAAGCTACGGAAAATTTTACCTCTGACAATGTCCATGGAGTAGCCTGTATAGACGATGGAACTGAGAAAGAAAATGGTGACTCATCAACACGAGAAGAAAAACAACAAAATAGCGAACAGCAAAATTCATTAAAATCTTTTGAAATAACCAAAATATTTCTCTTTTTAATATTTATATTACTTTATATATTTATTCATTTAAGACAAATCAAGACCAACATGATTTGTTTAAATAGGAATTGTGGCTATGCTAGGACTGACTCTGATGTTGAATTAATAACTACAGCGGAAGCATAGTTTTTTAAAATCTTGCGTCTTCAAAATTAAACAAAACTAACGTGAAAATAATTATTAAATTATATTTTAGATAAAAAATTTCCAATAGTAAGATATACAATACATAATATATTGTAAATTACAAATTAGTAAGTAACCTATCTATATTTACATCAAAATATGTTTTCTTTAAATTTTAATAGTAGATTATCTAATGTCGTAATGAATTATATTACGGCGAGATGTGACATTATGTTTAAAACGAGTCATATTACCATCATGCACGCGATATCTATTAGTATTTTTTGTACGTACATCCTATAGAAAATAGCTGGTTTTCACTTCATTTTCAAAATTTTTGACAGTTCACTTTTGAGTAAACGTCACTTTAAATACGTTATAAAAAACAACTGACACAAACATTGTTTTCTCCCTGAAGCAAATGGGGGGTTAAAGAAAACATTGTTTTCATATGGACTTGATATAGCGGGACCAGGGTGTAATGGGTCACTTTACATGCCTATATAAGTACGTGTCAAGCAGCTATTTTATAGGAGGTAGTGGGAAAAAATATATTTCTTAATAAATCTTTTGAATGTTAACAATTTATTTTTTATTCCATTTACAATTAAGTATCTAGTAATCTACTTTATTTTGAACGCGGCTAAATATTGGTATCACAAAAAAAATGTTAGAAAAAACATGATACTCGGTAAATCTTTTACCAATTAAATGACTGTTAAGTGTGAAAATGTCATCAAACCCACACAATTTTAACCAAAATCATATATTTTTTTAAAGATAACCGAATTGTTTGAGAAGCAGTTTTTGCGAGTTTTTCAATTTGAAGAAAATAAAAATATTGATAGCAGATTCCTAAATGGTGACAGAAATTTGCAGAGGATGGCTAACAGCCAATCTAAACGTTTTCGCTTCCATCCAAGCGTACCATTACATGTTTCACAACGAAAATAAAAAAAAATAGTTTTCTATAGTTCTAATCCTTTTATATTTATTTCAGCCATAACACAGATCGAGTTTATTTATTTTCAAGTTGTACAAATAAAATGCAATTGAAGTGAAGAACATCGGGGTAACTATTGGCACCCAAGTTTCATTTAGTTAAGTAGTCGCAATGAAACTTACCTTAGATAAATGCGTTTTTCCTCACTGCTTGTATGCGGCGGCGGTCACTGAAAATAAAAAGGGTAAACATTTATTCAAATATCTTAGTATAATATCACTTAAACACAACTAACACTGACTGACTGACTTTGGTACTTTAGTGCATCACTGAGACATTCTAAAATTTGTATTTTGTCTCGACTACAGGACACCGCAAGACGCAAGGGTCTTGTGTTTATTAGTCGTATGTAGATGTTATGTTCTAGAGTAGAGATGGGAAAAACGGGTCTTTTTAGTGATCTGCATCTTTGCATCTGGATCCCGTATGTGAGCCGGCTCACTGAACCGGTTCAAAAAGAGCCGAGTTCTGAATATGTTACTGCAGTCTGCCACTGAGTTACCTAGTTCAGTCAATCATATCACGACCTGTATAGAATCAAGAATGTATAGCCAAACATGTGATGCATGAGTCATTCGAGTTGACAGATGCATCAAAGCAAGAACTAATACGTAAGTGTAAAATGTGCTTCTGTGTGTTAAGTGTTTCACTAAGGTATGCGGATTCGTTGATCCGTCGGCTCAAAAAAAAAGTGAGTCGGCTATCACGGATCTTCTGTCGGAGTCGGCTCTTTGAACCGGTTCAGATCTGAGTTACCCAACTCTATTCTAGAGTTGAAACGGATAAACCGATTTTAACAAATGAGGTATATCATCTACCCTACGATATATTACGTCACCAATATTCCAATGTTAGGTAAAATTATTTGTTGCTACAAAAAATAATATTTGTGTTAACTTTAGCAACCGGAAAATAATAATTAAAAACGAAATAATCTGATTATCAAAAACTTTGACAAACATTCTCATTTAAATCTTACAATATAGGTGAACTGTCGTGGGTTCGAATCTCGTCTTTACTCATAATATTTTGTGATATTCTGATGTTTCCTTATACTCAAAATAAGTTTTACAATGTAATCTTGATGTTCGTGAATGAAACAAAAAGTAACTGATATCAAGTTTCGAGAGTGTAGTAAGAATAAAATTAATAAAACGAACTCATCAATCGACGCCAAAATAAAATCATTGTTTTATAAAACATTTATTATTATCTTTTCATTCGGGGGAAGATACTTTTTATACCCTTAGGGATATCCAGAAGCAGTCCCGGATTTGGACACTATGGACACGTGTTCATAGAGCTTCTCAAAATCTAACCAAAAAAACAAAAATTCTAAATTTTGAAATTTGAATTTTTCATTGAGATTTCGAAAATGTTTTTTCTGCATTTCGAACTCTTCAAAAATTTGATTTTTTTTTTATTTTGAACTTTTTTCGAAATTTCCATTTTTTTTTCAATGTTCCTAAATTTTTTAACAAATAATTATTTATAAAGGCTCCCACCAAATTTTTGCCCATAGGATAAATTCGCTACTGTCCAGGAATAGAATAGAATAGATGCTTTATTTGTGAATCACATTGTGAGTACAAAACGTCAAAGAATAAATAGTTTAAAAATCCTCTACATTATAAAAGCAGTTTTGCTTACAGAATATTTTAAGTTTTTGTTTATATATTTTAATAGGTAAATTGCCACTGGCACCCTGTATACGTCAATGGCAAAACTTCTATGGAAATTGGGGAGGTGCTTGCCAGATGCAAGCATAATTTATGTACGTAAATGTAAATTGTTTTCGATTTAACTTGTACGATGCATTTTATTGTCCACAATACAAAATTGGTGTTCTGTACACGCGAATACAATGATAATTTAATCAAACCGATCGCAAAGTGCAAAAGTTATTGCACGTATTATTTCTACACTGTGATTCTAAACAACGAACTTAAAAAAAATATAAAGTTTAAAAACTAAAACCCAACTACGGCAATATCGTACTCTAAAAAGTACAATACAAGAAAATAGTTTTGTTCGTGGGCGGATTCCACCTTGCCCTAATACCTCAATAACACCCTAAAATCTATTGTTAAGGTAGTTGTCGTGGTTAAGGCACACCGTCAGAAAATTCTTAATTTTTGTATACTTATTAAGGACATGATAATATAATTACCCTGAAAATTTGAAGTCGATCGACCGTATATAATCCGAGATAAATTCAATTAAAAATTGGATAATTAACATTGCTTGTATACGATCTCTGTAGTTCTGAACCAGTTTCTTATTTATAAAAAAAGAACTAACTGTCAGAAACTTTCCAAAAACTGTCAGTCTTTCAATGCGTTTGTTATGAGTTTAAAAAAAGTAAGGAAAAATTTTTGACCGTCTAATTATTTATAAATAACGGTTTAAAGCTCAACAATTTATAGAAAAGTATACATGCATATGAATACTGTATGGGTTACGTTTCCACGGGTACAGTCTTGCGTACAAATTATGGATCACTTAGCTACAAGCTAGTATACTTTTGTGGCGCGTATAATCTATAACTTTTTGAAAATATCCGTACTTTTCAGAGCACGATGTTGTTAGGTTTAAGTTTTTAAACTTTATATTTATTAGATATTGCGATCTTGCCTCGTGGGCTTCGGCTCCACCTACATGGTTCAATTGTGAATCTAAACCGTTCTCGATTCTACTTATTATTACAATGAACAATGTTTAAAAAAATAACTTTTATAAAAAATGGCCACTAAAAACGTTTTGAAGTCTGCGCCAATTTAAAACTATAACTTAAAAAAATTTAACCTCCTTCAAAAAGACCACTAAAAGCGTAACATAACGCAGTTTAGAGGACGGCGCTAATTTAAGTTCTGTATGGACTTAAATTTTTTTTTCTTCTTCCTATAAAATAAGTTTTGGAGAGCGCAAAATTCTAATCTTGTCCTGGGTGCTCATGCCCTTAGCTACGACACTGACATTATTCTGGTAGACTCAGCAATAATCGAAAAACCAATAACAGCACGATCCTTGATTCAAATTCTTCGAAACAAAGTTACAAGATTTAAAACTATCGAAACTTTAGGTCACCTCAGTACAAAATAATCCAACAAATTTAGCTGAGAGGGAATTCTACATAAAAAATGCAAATCGTATTCATGGCTACAATAAAAATAAATAGCGACCACTGAATTGTCGAAATAAAATGCCACCGGCGGAATAAATGCAACGTTTCTGCGAGCACGGTTTTATTTTATGAAGTTTCATTATCTTGGTTCAATATAAAAAATAATGATTTTTTGTTCATTTTATGTTTAACTTGTAACAAGAATACGTGAATTTCAATATGCAATCAGTGAACTCTAGCTATTTTGAACTATAAATGAAATAGGGCTTGAAAATATGTAGTCGAGCTCTTCTATTAGGTACCGCCTAGCTCCAGGTTTTATCCAAAGTTTAAATAAAAGTGTCAAATGGACTCAGATCGTAAAATATACTCTCGGGAAAATTTGAACTGTGGTCGCAAAATCATATATATTAATACGCTAAGGTTTGCTTCCCTTTTTCGAAAAAACCTCACAATTACTCCACATAAATTTTATATCATTTTATAGAGAATTACTTGCTCTATGTGTATCAACAATTAAAAAATCTATTATTGCTTTTGCTTTTGCAAAATAATTAATTATAACAATTATACATTTATTCAGTATATCCAGCAATGCTGCCAACTGACAGTTCTAACTTTGAAACAACATGATTGACGGTCGGTAAATTTTTTTTGTTTAATTTTTAATCAAAATTCACGTATAAATACTTTTCGTATGGCGGCGCTTCAGCTCAACGTTTTCGATACTTGCGCCTCTATATGACAGTTTTAGAAAAATATTTTCTTGAACCGTCACGGAGCTTCGTAATGTAATACAACAAAAAGAAGAAAGTTATAAAGAGTGTGCAGAGAAATTAGAAACGAATTTTAGTGCGAATTATTCGCACAGGTACTGCTAGTTTATTTTATTACTATTTTTTTATTAGCAGTGCTTAAGCATTAACTTTAAAAGAATTTTGCTTGCGGCTTAGTGATTTCAAAAAACACATATTGTTGCTCTAAAAATTGAATAAAAAATCAGATATTCGTCAATATTTCTCTACAGCACATTTATTTTGAAGCAGTGTCATCAAAGATTGAATAAGATTTTTAATAGAAATTAGTAATTTCGGAAATGTGTGTAAGTGTATTTTACATGCACATATATTCAACTCCTTCTATATAAAATAGAGCTATGCATGTGAAAAGAGGGCATGTTAAACAGCTGGTAAACAATCACTTTAATAAAAAAAAATTAAACATGGTTTGGTGTGCCTTCCAAATACAATGTAAAAATGTAAAAAACAGTACTGAGATTTACATAAAACAGAATCTAAACCTTAAAGATATTACATTTCGCATGCTGTTAGCATTAAATATATATGAAAAATGGCGGATTCGACATTACACATATATATCAAATCCTAATACTGAATTTTTGTGAAATTTAAGAGGTTTTATTTTTTTAACTGTTTTGAGCATTGTATACATTGACGTATAATTCAACCGAAATATGCAGTTAAAACAAAGACTATTATATTGCGTAATAGTAAGCGGTCAAATTTTAAGATCAAAAGAGATCAAGCTGTTTTTAAAATGTCTCGATTAGAATAAATTGATCGCAATATTGTGAAGATGGGGCATTCAATATCATCAATAAAATTGATTTTAGACGAGTATCTAATTTTTATAACCAGCGGTACCATTACTGTGGTTCAAAAATATTTTCTTATTCATAGCAACGGATCCGTTCTCTGCGAATCTGAATCTTTTATTCTCAAATAAGATAAAACATAAGAAGTATCGAATTAAAACATATATCTTTATATATTTATATATTTATTATTATATTTATTTTAAATAGTGTTCGTCGGTGGTGGATTCCAGCATGTGGACCAAATTTCGTTAAAACCAACTAACTCTTTCGCAAGTCGTTTAAAAGTCTGCAGTACACGATGGTAAAGTCAATTTCACTCGTCAACGCCATATGTCGTCAAACACGGGTACTTATCGATCAACCCTCGTATTAAACATTTTCAAAAATGATGCTAAGTTGCTTAGAATGATGTGAAAATTCGAGGATTTTTGGTCCGATCCCTTGGTTCCACCATCCGACCGGCGCGACGCCAATAGTGTATGTGTTATATAGCCATTATATTAAAAAGTATTATATAATAATAATAATAATAATGCGTTTAACGTCCATTTCTCGATTTTATGTCATAACAGACGCCATTCGCAACATTACTATTTTCCATCTACCACACTTCCCGTTATTTTTCTACATTTTTAAAACTTCAACTTATGTAATAGCAATGGAAGAATGAAGGAATTATAGGAAATTAGGATAAGGTATGTAATTTTTGAACTAGGAGTTTGGTAGGTAATCGGCCATGGCCTCAAATAAGGAACCATCTCGATATTTATCTGGAATTAATTGAGGGAAACCTTGGAAAACCTCAATCAAGATGACCGGTACAGGAATTACCGTTTCTTGGCGAGAGGTAGTAGGAAAAGGTCCCAGCCACATCTGCCCCCGCGCGGATTCGAACCCGGACCTCCCGAATACGAGTCTAGTGCTGTCACCACTAGTCTATCCAGCTCGGTATAAAAAGTATTTAAGTAGACTAGACAGGAAGTGAGGCATAAGATAACAATTTAGTATTTGCTCTCTTTAATGATCAACGTTTCGGCAAAGATTTGTGCCTTCCTCAGGATCTTAAAATAGCAAAAACCGTTAAGTTATAAAATAATTCATTGTATACACAATTTCGTACTAACATAACTAATTATGGTCTATGGTTTTTTTTTACATGGTTATTTATTAAAAAAAATTTTTTTTAATTTTTAAAAAAGTCCTTATTGCTTAAAATTTGTTATAATATAGTAATTTCTAATTAGTTTAATTTAATAATAAAAATAATAATAAAAAGTATTAGGTATAATGTTGAGAGACGCTGCAGTCTGCATTTAGAGAATACGATGCAAGAATATGGAGTTTGTTGATGATGATGATGATCTTCATCATAATATAATGGCAACATATCGTGCGTAGGAAGCCATGTTACTTGGTGCAGGTTTCACATGTCAAAACACTATTTGATGGATGGTTCATGATCGGGACATTTATGTACAGAGGTATCTACACTTCACCAGTAGCACACAAGCAAAATAGTTTACTCTACCCTTTCGCAACCGCGTTTCTTCTGAAATTATTATTTTAAGGCTATACTGAATATCAGCTGATCAATATACACACCCGTATAGTTTTATCTTAAAGGCAGATGGATGCAAAATCTTTAATTTCTATGAAAAGTCTTACGAAATTTTTGATGTTAAACGAGAAAATTAGCATAAGTTTTTTACAAATTTTTGTACAGAAAAAATTAAATTTGAAAAAAAGTATTGAGCAAGCTAAATTTTTCAGTATTTTTAACATATAAGTTTAAAAAAAAAACTTCAAAATATTAATTTTCCTTCCCGTGATTCGAAATCTCGTGACGTGCTTAAAGAAATATTGACGAGAAGAACTACTAAACGGATTTGAATGCAGTTTTTACCATTCGATAGCTTATTTATTGTGAAAATCTATATATACTGAATTTAAATGGACTTCAAAACGGAATGTTTTTGGTGTCTAGACTTAGCTCCTTTGCTTAAAATAAACAATTATTAAGTTACCCACTCCCTTCGTTCGTTCGATCTTCAATTTAGAATCAATTTAATTTGAGCTCGGGAGTAAAAACCTCATTCAACTCTGTTCAGTATAGAGAATTCAATTCGATTTTCACCCTGCTGAAGCAGGGTCAGCCAGTTATTCTAGAACTAAACTTTTTCTAAGAAATAAATCCGTTTAATAGTTTTCGTGTTTTTAGTGATTTAAATGATAATTTACAAAGTCCGATTAAAAAAAATTGCACGTCAATTTTTTCCGGCAACCTTTAGAATTTCAGTCTTTAGGTCTTCCTGAACTTAAATCATTAATCGGGATGAATCCGCCAGATTTTTCATACGGGAGGCACCACAGCACCTGCGCTCTTTAGACAAGATATGCTGATAAAATAATTAATAAATTTATAGATTTCAAATCTTAATACGGACGATTAGAAGGTCAACATATTGATAAGTGACGAATTGAAATTTCAGATTAGAGACAGGAAAACTTAGAGCAAGAATAAACTGCACTCAGGTGAAAATAGACGGATCATTATTACAGAGCAATACTTTGAAATTTCAGTGAACTAGCAAAATCTCGCATTGAGTAATTCATCATTCTTCAACTGGCAAGTAAATATACATTATCTATTGATATAATATGATATATGAACTATACCACCTAGCAATAGTAAATTTCATACTTATGGAATTGTTAAAGATATATAAACATTATAGATTGGTTTTCATTCGGACGAATAAATTAATTTAATTGTTCATTATTAAAATATTTTACCCATAACCTCACTCGCAATAATTTAGATTTTGATAGAGATTTTTTTTATAGTCCGGAAGTCCGCGACCGGTTTTGACGACCAAAACCTTTAAGCGCGGAGTCCAAACTCTGACAGTACTTGAAAACAGTACTAAATTTTTATTAGGGAATTTAACAGATAAAATATACCTGCCAGACTTCATACTTAAGGAAGGGTCAGCCAAATATGCAAAAAAAAAAAAAATTGCAAGGCAAACGATAATAATTATACGTAAAATTATACGACATTTAATGACAGAAATTTAAACTATAATCAACTTACATTTTACATGCCGTTTGTAGAACTATATGTATGAAAAATGGCGGATTCGATATTACATTTGACCTAAACTTCGCCGATTTGTCAAATTCCAATGGGTAATTTGTATAAACTTCATCAAGCAGTGTTGGACAGACCACGAGATACTGACAATAAAAAAGTATTGATACAATCTGCCGCCGATTTGATGTTTTTCGTCATACAGTAATAAAATTTTAGTAAAGTTGTGCCGTAGACTTTAGTGCGGTGGGAGTTTGGACTATGAGAGAAACGTTTAAAGGTTGTTGGAGAATATCTGAATACATCGGTTGCTTTGATATAATATTATGAATAAAACGTCTGGTTTCTACGCAACAAAGCGATGCCGCAACATCAACAGCTACTAATCAAGATTATATTGTAATATACACACAAATAATATACATTGTAACCAGTGGCGCACGTAAGGGAAGGCTGTTCTTTTATTAGAAATGTTTCGAAGTCTATTTCTTTATTGCAATTTTTCATTTGATGGAATTTAGTCGGTTAAAGATGGCAACACCACCTTGTCATTTAAGTGATGCTGGAGCACGCTAAATTATTAATCTCTGCAACGTTCCCAGTATTTAAAAAGTGGCACGTATCATCACTCGGTGATGTTAGTTAACAGGTCACTGTTATACAAAACAAATAAACTAGGCCCTAGCATGGAACCCTGGGGTACTCCATAATTGTTAGAAATGCACGGGACCTAACATTTTAGCGTGGAAGAATATCATGACACGGGATTTTTATATATAAAGGTATTTGTAGATTATAGACGCTCGTTGGCTTTAAAATCCGTTAAAAGTGTGCCACGTCGCTGCCTGTACCTACACAAAATGTCCAACAAAATATATTATATCGCCATCGAACACAGATACCGCGTTTCATTCACGATGTTAGTTAAGAACTCACCAAAATTTTGAACATAACAATAACAAAACTAGAATATAGTAGAACTATTTCAAACAAAATTGTTACGGCAACAGTAGCTGCTGGTAAAAAAATACGATTTTATAAAAAAGCGGAAATGTAAAATGCATTATTTAATAAAGGAATTACAGACGACAAATTTTCAATTGTATTTTAGAGCTTAATTCAATTGAATTTCTCTTTCAAGCTTTTTCAATTATTTCACAAATCTATACCTATATATAAAAATCGATGTGTCTAATGTGTACCCTATGAACTCCAAACGGCTAGAGCGATTTTGATGAAGTTTTCAGGCAATATTCAGATTAACCCAGCGGATGATCCCGTGAAGTTTGGTAGCGATCGGATCGACAGATTTTTTTTGTCTTTTGTCAATTTTGATTATTCTTTGATTTTTGAACATTCACAATTAAAAACGATTCACGCAAATTCAATACACGTCGAGAATTGAAAATGATTCTTATCTTTTATGGTTGTAGATAATTAGTGCTACCCGTGCGAAGCCGGACCGGGTCACTAGTACATAATATAATTAAACGTGTCAATGCTTTCAGTCCTACAAAATGTTTCGTTTTTCGCCACCAAGTACAGAACGTAGCAAGGATATTTTCCTTTTTTTGTTCCCAATAATTTTAGCAACTAATATTAATAAAGAAATATTTACGATATCAGACATTATATCGCATCCAAAATTATTATTATGATTCAATAATAAATCTCAGTAATTTGGATTAAATAAAGTAGTCGAAACGTAGCAAAATTAACAAAAAAACCCGGATCGCAGTGCCAAAACCCTGCCGACAATATAGTGTATTTACTAATATAGGCAGTGTGGCTTTATTATGCGAACTTAAGTTAGTTTTTTGGGCAAAATAAAAAATTTGACTCCTTAATATACCCCTTAAAAGAACATTTTTTTCTCAGTTGCAATATTATTATCAATCGAACCTCTAAACTAAATTATATACACCTTTCAGCAAATAATTCACTATCTGTATACTAGTGTTTTCATAAAATTTGTAAATCCGGTCCTGTCAGTCCGATTTTATTAAAATATTAGGAGCACTTTTTAATTGCTATTAAAGGGTTAAATTTCAATTTTGAAACGATTCTGAGAATTTTTTAGGCATTTTTGGGCCCAAAAACTTTTTTCAACCCCTAAAAACTACCCTTAAAATGGTCCGACTAAGCCCATTTTAAATAGGTTTCTTGCGGTGGTAGATTCCAACATGTGGGCGAAATTTCGTAAAAATCAATTAACTCTTTCGAAAGTTATAGCGCACACACATATATATATATATATATAAATATATATATATATATATACATATATATATAAACATTTTTAAAAATGGTGCCAAAGTGTTTAGAAGGTTATGAAACGTCGAGAAATTTTGGTCCGATCCCTAGGTCCCGCCATCCGACCAACGCCAATAGTGTATGTTGCCATATGGCAAATACACTAATAACACGATTGTTTTGTATTATTAATCCAAATACCTGAGATTTATTATTGAATTTACGATATCGTTTTTTGATGCAATTTTTAGAGCAAAATATATCTTTTATTACAATTCTTAAGCAACAAGTCAAATTTTGTGAAGCCTAATGCCTTACCACAGCTAATGAAAACAGTAATAGATTGAATTTTGCGATCGTAGTTCGAAACGGAGAGCATATTTTTCGATCTGACGGATCACGTTAATAAATGAGACGCGGTATGATATGTAAAAAATGTGATGGCAATATTCGAAATTTAATCGGATAAATAAAACAGTAGTCACCGTAGTTTCAATACAATGCCACTATAAATATTTTGAATGTTTACAACCACCTGTTTTAATTAGATAATAAAATCTAAATTATTACTTTTATTAGCAACATTAGTATGAATAACTTACGTGTTCAGTTAGGTTTAAAATTTTATAAATTAAATAAATAACTGTTCATTCCAGTATACACAGCGTAACAAAAATGTTTAAAAAACTAGCGTCATCTATTAATTTGTATATGCACTGTACTCTACTAATAATAATAATGCGTTTAACGTCCGTTTGTCGACGTTTATGTCATAAGAAACGCGATTCGCACCATTACTATTTTCCATTTTACCACTTCCCGTTATTTTTTACATTTCTAAAACTTCAACTTAATCATGCGAGGTTTAAAAAAAGTCCATATTATACTTCTGCTCATATGTATAATGCACTCCCTGAGTCCATTAAACAGATCACAGTTTTTAATAAGTTCAGAAATAAATTAAAAGAATATTTGTGCAATAAACCACTGTACACTCTAAATGATTATTTTTAATATGCTTTGTTTTTTAAGTCTGACCATGTACAAACAATTGTTTTTAATGTACAATAAATTATCTTATCTTATCTTATCTTAACTAAGAACAATGGACGAATGAAGAAATTGTAGGAAATTAGGATAGGATAGGTAATTTTTGAACTGGGAGTTTGATAGGTAATCGGCCATGGCCTCAAATAAGGAACCATCTCGATATTTATCTGGAATTAATTAAGGGAAACCATGGAAAACCTCAATCAAGATAGCCGGTACAGGAATTATCGTTTCTCGGTGAGTGGCAGTAGGAAAAGGTCCCAGCCACATCTGCCCCCGCCGGGATTCGAACCTGTACCTCCCGAATGCGAGTCTAGTGCTGTCACCACTACTCTACTCAGCTCGGTGTAATTACTAATAAAGAAAACATTATTTTGTACAAAAACAAACAAATTCATATATTAGCAAATACACTATATTGTCGGCAGGGTTCTGGCACTGTGACCAGCATTTTTTTTTGTTCAGTTGAACAACGCTCAATTCGTCGCTTTAAAATATAATATGTCTTCGTATTTAACGGAAATTAATTAACATTCTCTATCTTTTCGATACACACAAATCAAACTGAAAGTGAAGGAATAAGAAAAAATAATAAGGTAATAAATAAGTGTTTTGACAGGATGACCATGGGTCAAGTCTTAATAGTTATATGGCCAATTTGATATGTCGTAGTATTGAAGATATTATCATCCGTGTCGGCTCTGCGCTCGTATGGTGGTATATTACGTATGGATATCCATATCGAACGCCCAAGGGGCGAACGACAAGACATCGGCACAATTCGGTTATTCTGCATCGCTTAACATAACCTAGAATATATCTTATTTGTTTCCACATATCTAAAAAAGTTTTGTATAGCGCATACTCTTGGAAATAGTCGAATGATTCATTCGAAACGATTCATAATAATAGATGTATTGATACTCTGTGTGAATATTAGCTCTAAATATAGCTCTAAAATTATCATTTCCATAGACTTCGGTATAGAAGTTTTGCTTTGGCAGATAAGATTTCGTAGGGAATTGGAACATGCCTTGATCGTTGTGTACAAAACCATGCATACAAACGAGTTTCCATTTCTGGATATTCGGCTTTTCGTAATTCCTTTCTGGCGCCGGGACGGAAATAAAAGAAGGAACACATACAGAGTAGAAATCCAAAATAGTCATTAAAATATACCATATCTTTTGATTTTGCTTTTGTTCTTTTTTATATCGGAAATTGTTGATGTTCCTACCCTGTATTCATTTGCCAAAACTTTTCCACTTTCACCACGGGCTAGTCTTTCTATTCTTATATGTCGGATTTTTGTTTTATTGACAACGTAGTATGATTTCTTTTAGGAGGTATTTTAACCTGTACGTGAATAAAATTTGTTTATTTATGTAGAAAATAAAATAGCGCACCTATATACTATGCAACAACAAACAGTTAAACAATTAATACTCAATCAAAATAACGTCACACATATAATGCCTGCTTATAGGAATCCCCAGATATGTATCAGATCCGACCGAATACATGACGGGGAATCTCTCACGATCGCTATAGTATCAAATTCTGTTAATTTGAATGAAATAGTCGTTTAAAAACGCAGATCCGGATTACCAAGTACTATCAAATCCGGATTATAAAATACACAATGTAATAGAAATGCTTAGCCGAATTATCAAAGAATCCGGTTTATTGAATGTCCGAATTATCGAGGTAACGCTGTATATGTTTTCATTTCCTTAATTATTTACTTCTGAAACCTAAGTAAGTGCATTTTACATGCAACTGCCCGTACAGTCAAAGCCCTCTAAGTGCACAGCTCGGAACGAGGCCCATCCTTTAAGTGCACACTTCCCCTACGATCTTTTTCATCCCCACTCTTCTAACTCCTATAGCTATCTTTATTCAATCAGATGCTCTCTCTCTCTGCGCGAAACATTGCGCAGAATTTAAAAATGAGTTCAAACTCAAACTGTGTTTACAATCATATGACATGTGTTGACATAAGCGCGCTTACGGTCGCACGTGATTGGTCGCAGATTATTCGAAGTGGGGGCTGGGGAACGTGCACTTAGAGGGCGAGTTCGTGTGCAGTAAGAGAGCGTGTGCATTTAGAGAGCGTGCACTTAGAGGGCTTTGACTGTATGATAGAATTATGCGGTTGAAAAAACCTTAACACAACTATTTATATTTTCTTTGCTTCATATAGTTAGAGCTCTTCAACAGCACCGCAATTTGTAGAATAAGCCACAATGTGTGATCTAAAAGTTGAGTGGTAAAGCCACAAGCAAAGCTTTTGATTTATTAGGTCATACATTTTCTAAGCGGACACTGCGACTTAACTAGTTCTTATCGTAGAACAAAGACAGAGCGTCTTCTCTATTATATGATGATATACCTACTCGGTTATATTCGGCCTGACACGAAAGAAAAACGATGACTTGTAGAAAAATTATGTCGCTGACACAATGAAGGATTTATCATTCTTTTTCTTATCTACTCATTGTAGATAGCGTCCCTCTTTTGATTTAATGAACTTTGTTATTAGTTTGCTAATGAAAAGAACTATTCGCAATTTTAGTTCACTAAAACTTAATAGTACTTGTGTTGACTAGAATAGTAGGAGAGCTATTAAGCATTTTTGGGTAGGTATCTGAGGCACTGTGAAAATTTGTACAATAACTCTTTAGTAATATCCGAATACAAAAACACAGACCAATACACTAATAAAAATACGCGTCTTAACCTGCCCTAGCACCGGCCTTGTTGGATAGATTCATTTCATAAAGTATTATAATATAGCTTATGTATTGAACAATTAATATTTTTATTAGAAATTATTATTGAATTGTATAATCTGTTTTTTTTTTTGAAGTTGTAAACTTCATACAACTATGACTGTCAAAATATAATTCATGTGTAAACTTTATAAGCACTAAAAATGTCTATTCTATTCTAATATTTTTATAAAATCCTACAAAGTTTCTCAAAGCGCCTTTCGAACAATAAATGTATGTTCGGATGCACATAATATGTATACGTACGTCATTTTGTGTAGACAACTTGCCTTTGTAGAGGTTCAAATCAGTAAAGTCAAACTACGTCGTCAAGTTCTCTGAGGCGGGAAATTCATGCAGACAGCTTACATTAGGATTTAACTGTATGGGTCAGTTAAGTATAGGCGATTTATGCGTGTGACCCATTCTAAATAAGCCGCGAGGTGCCTCGTTTATTGGGATTGCATAAGTGGGACCCAATTTTCAATATGATCAATATTGAATAATAAAAAATGATTTGTCGGGAAAAAAGACTTTTTAAGTAAACACTTATTTGTTATTTATAGCGACGTTTCGTCCCTTGTTTGGGACTTTTTCAAGCTTTATAACGGTAATTGAATTTTTAAAAATACAATTTATAAATTTACAATTGAAATATAAAATATCAGATATTAATTATACACACCTATTAAATGTTTTGATCAAGTAGATATAAAAGTTAAAATACACATGTACATATAAATTTGAGTTAAACAATTGTTCATCAAAAAGTTTATAATAATTGTAAATTTATAAATTGTATTTTTAAAAATTCAGTTACCGTTATAAAGCATGAAAAAGTCCCAAGCAAGAGACGAAACGTTGCTATAAATAACAAATAATTGTTTACTTAAAAAGTCCTTTTTCCCGACAAATCATTTTTATATTAATTACCAAGGACAAAAAAGAAAACAAGTCAATTGAATAATAAATTTAACAAATCGGGCCCGAGAAATATTTTTCAAAAAATCCTAAAATACACATTTTCGCAGCTTTTTTGTTTAAACAAAAAAAAAAAAAAAACATCTAGACCGATTTTGAAAAAAATTCTTTGGAATCATACTGACGTTAATAATCTTCGATTGGCTCCCTATTAAAGTCGATATTATTTTTTATTTGCGAGATTTCGTGTTAAGAATCTATCTTTTTTGTTTAAACAAAAAAAAAAAAAAAAAAACGGCTGAACTAATTTTGATAAAATTTCTTTCGGATCAAAATGATCACGTTTCGATTTACACCTTAATGAAGTCGATATAAATACAATTATTTGCGAAATTTTGTGTAAAATCTACGTTTCTGGAGTCTACTTTTGTTTAAAAATTCTAGCCAATTGGGCGCCAGGATATGACTGTGTTTACTTCTAATATTGAAAAATAAACTTAAATGAGTCAATAAAATAAAACAAAAGAATAGTTACTTCTTACCACAACAGATTTATTCAGTGGATGTACATTTCGAGAGCTAAGCTCCCATCTTCAGCAAAACACTAAACATCCACTGAATAAATCTGTTGTGGTAAGAAGTAGCTATTCTTTTGTTTTATTTTATTGTTCCAACCACAGTGCTCTTAATGTTTATATTAAATGAGTCACTTGATTTTAAAATCGCACGTCAGAGTAAATATGCATATGCAATGGAAAACTAAAACATCTCAAATAACCATACATCTAAAGCTCAGACGCATATATAAACATTAACTTTACCTCTGGACAAAGGTGCAGTGGAAAAATTGTTGTTAGAATTTATCAGGAAGCAAGCTACACCCTTCCAGCTAGTATTCTGTGCTGGTGTGATCTATAGCTAAATTTTGTCTCTACAGTTATAAAAAAACTAGCGGCTCAGTCCGGCTTAGCCGGAGTGTAAATGTAATATATAAGATATAAAAGATGAGAATCGCATTATCATTAAATTCTATACGTGTATTGAATTTCCGCGAATTCAATCGCTTTTATTTGTGAATGTTCAAAAATCGAAGAAAAATCTTATTTCCCAAAAAGAAATTTAAAAAATTCTGTTCATCCGATCGCTACCAAACTTCAGAAGATCACCCGCTAGGCTAATCTAAAGATTGTCTGAAAATTTCATCAAAAATGGTCTACCCGTTTAAAGTCCATAGATTACATATACATCGTCTTTTATCTATATAGATTATTAAAATGTAAAAAGTGGTTATTGTGACATAACGATAATAGTTGGACATACAGTATCGCGAAGTTTTTTGTAGTTATTGATATGTTCTTTAATATTGTAGAACATACTTTTGTTCTATCATCAATAGTTTCCGCAGCGAATGCGACGAAAGATGTTTTATGGCATCTTTTTACACCTTGGATTACGTTACTAAAGTTTTAGTAAGGATCCCTAATATTTTCTAGCAATAAATATAGCCTATGTTACTTAGGGTGAATGTAGCTTTCTAATGGTCAAAGAATTTTTTGAATCGGCACAGTAGTTTTTGAGTTTATTCATTACAAACATACAAAAATACAAATCTCTTTATAATATAAGTGTAGATAAGTTTTTTTCGTCTCGGGCATCATGTCGCGCAATGCAGGAATTTCAACTTTCCGCCGTTGTACTGTAATATACTAATATATGTTTAAATAATCGCGGGTTGAACATTACTAAACCTGCGGGCTTCTGTTTGGAAACATGAATTTTTATATCGCGTAGCCGTGGACAAGATTAAATAAAAAATATAAAATCGATTATCGATACTCAGGCACATCTAGCTACCTCTTAGATAGTGTGTAAAAAATGTCGACTTTATTTTGTATAGAACTCAATTTTGTAAACGATGTTCTGGATGATAATTTTCCCGATGCTGTATTAACGTTGCCAGCTTGCACGAATCTATAGTGCTTCAGCTTTTGCTGTCTGGTCATAGAATTTATTCAACTCCCAGCTCGATATGCTTCGAAGGAGACGCGATTGAAACTCGTTAAGATTGTTTGTCTTACATCACTGACAAGTGTTTCTCTCAGCGAGCGAATATACATCAATCCAAGTTTTGTCATTTTATTATTATGAATGAAGTTGTTACGAATGATATAAAAAATTCAACTCTTGAACCAAAACAAAACAAAACTTAACGAGTTTCATAACTTCACTCGAGAAAATTTAAAAAACGCTTGTGACAATCCATTTTACCAATTTTGGTACGGAAGACTAAAAATCATCTGCTGGTGGTGTTTTCACAGGCTCATAACCAGTGGTAGACTTTAGGAACAGACATAATTTTAAAAAGATTTTTTCATAAATCTTAAATTTAATTATTTTTTAATTGCTCAAATTGTCAAATTTGTTTCGAAACTTCATATAATTAGCCATATTCTACTATTTGTGTTCTAATTACTGTTCTTACGTAACCACAGTGAGTACAAAATTTATAAGCACTGTTTGTAGTCACTAATATTTATTCGGCAGTCACTTTGCTTAGCAGAATAAAAAACAAATAAAAACGAATATCCAGTATTTTGTTAAGCACTTGATAATTTTCATGGCTAGAATAGGCCTGATTATCACGTTTTCAAAACTGGAAATTATAACGCATCATTGATTTTTTGTCGCGGGCTCATGTTATTTTCTATGCACGTCTTGCGATGTCTTGAACGCATGAAATTAAAATCATCAATAATTTGACTTAATGCCCTGTAGATTTAAATTACTTATTCTAAAATATCTTAATAAGAATTAATATTTATAGCTTATTTGGAAACCATGGTTTATAAATATTAACATAATATTACTGTGAGCGTATTATGTATATCACTTTATTAATTAGTTATCCTCGCATGTACAGTGTTCTCAAGAATGTTCAAAATTATCCAAGTCACATATTACTAGATAATTAGAAGCAAACAAATAGGTAAGGAAACAATAAATTTAAATAGTTTGCCAAATATAATTCGTCACGCTCATCTAAACTCAGAAGAATTTTATACTTGTTTAAACAGATCATATTTTTTTATTTTATATTTTGACGCATTTTTATAAAATTATTTTTCACTTGAAGAGGATCACAAGTAGTGGTAGAAATGTTGTGTTTTAATTGTATTTATATAAAATAAACATTGGCCAGTATTGTAAGTACTTTCATTTCGTTAAGTAAACACAGAACCGTTGGGCATCCGGATCCCGAATCAGCCATGCAAAAGAACAAAATAGCAATATGATCGTCACGAAACTATTTTCAATTAGTCAACTGTGGTGGGTGATCATAGTTTGCGGCATTGTCTTTTTGTTTAATACTACGATAAAAAATAAACACAATAAGTTTGCTAAAACCCATACGCGTTGATTCGTTCATAAATAGTGGGTCAATTCTTTGTTCCTTCACGAACTAATCCTTGCTCTAGAAGTTTAATTTTAAAGGAATATGGAACACCTCCATCGTATAATATTTTGTTGTGTTTGTATTAATTCCTATTTAAGGGTCGGCTCACGCATGCCACTTTTGATATCGAAAACGCCCGACTCGATGATTACTCAGCTACTAGAAATTTATTGTTGTATATTTTAATGAATAGTGCGCAGCCTTACGCTATTGGTAGCTGAATCTAACGATTTATAAGTGACTTAATCGCACAATCGTGATACAAAAAGTAGCAATGTGTGCACAGTGTAACACCTTTATAGGTGAAGAAGTCTTGTCAATCTGTTTAATTACGGATATAAGTCACTTCCTCACCAAAAGATGTTACAATGGAGCCTCAAGTTGGGCGCCATTGTAACACCTTTCGGTGAGGAAGTGGGACATATTTTTTTCTCATATTTTGTTAAGAATAGTTTACCTTTATATGTAAACAAATATTGAGTTAAATCCGTACAACAACTGGCCTTAAGATTCACTGAAGTGAACGGTGGTAATTAAAGATGTTTGCAAACACACTGTAGTTAATAAAAAACAATGTAGCGTGTCTGAGCATTGATCAGACAATAGTTGCGCCAATAGAAACACGCGCAACATATATCAAAACAGAAACGAATCGATGTGAGTAATTATCTTCACGAAATAAATATAAAATCAATAAAACTAACTACGGTGATGATGTCGGTGTGCTTTGATAGAATTCGAATATAAAGTTTTGTTGCCTTATAGTCCAAGCTCCGACCGCACAAACGTCTAATGGACGACACTATTAAAATTTTATTGGTGAATTTAACTGGTAATATGATGAAAAAAATTTAAAAAAAAACCGACCTAAAAAAATCTCTACACAGGAAAAAAATATATATAATTAGCACTTTAAGTTTAATTCATCTTTAAAGTTCAATTCCAGATATATGTTATAATAAAAAACAGTATCACGTAATTGGAATAATGAAAATAAATCAATTTAAACACTCATTGATTGCAACGTTTCGTCTTTTCTTTAATTAAGACTTTTTCAAGCTCTCAATATGTTTAAACGATAGTTAAACTATGATATAATATGCAATTTGGCATTACAAAAAACAATTATTAAAAATAGATTTATTTTCATTATTCCAATTACCCGTGATACTGTTTTCTATTTAAGCTTAATATTTTTATCCAAGCGTCGTCGCGTCGAGGAACCGTTCAGTAAAGCGACAACGCATGGATAGAAATATTATATTATTATTATATTAAACTTAAAGGCACAATACATATTATTTTTTACTTTTTAGAGGTTTTTTTTGTGTCGGGGGTTTTGTAAAATTTAAATTTAAGTTTTATTTCATGATTTTTAAATTTTATATGTTACTACGGATGCTAACAACAAGAGACTAAATTTCGAATCGATCAGACCTGTGGAAGCTGCTCGCTAGAAAACTAGAAAAGAGCTGATGATTTCAAACGGCTGGACAGATTTTTTGAATCGAAGCTAAAATAACACTCTTGATAAAGTCACGTTTCAAACAAAAAAAAACGAAATCAAAATCAGTTCATCAATTTGAGAGGTGCACAGATATACACGTTAAACTTATAACACCCCTCTGGTTGCGTTGCTGGTTAAAAACATAAAATCGGTGGTAGCTAATTCGGTGTTTTTAAAATGGCTTTATAAAAATGCAAAACGCAAAATCCTGTTGTGTTTCCCACAAACAAACATATATAAACGGCTTCAAACGATTCGTAGAAAATAGTTATTAGGACATCAGAAGCAAAATCTATTTAAAATTCGAACTGATTCCAAAACTTCTCGGTCACAGTAAACATGAAATGTAAAAAAATCTTTTCAGAGATATTTATTAATGGCAAATAAGTATTTCTTTCATTGTATTTGAAGTTATTGACTCAACGGTTCGCCCTATTTTTCTGCTCTTTAAAATAAGCAGAAAACTTTATAAACAAAAACAAAAAAACCCGGGTCGCAGTGCCAAAACCCTGCCGACAATATAGTGTATTTGCTTGTAGAGGGCCGTGTGGTTTTATACTTTTATTATGTGAAATTAAGTTTGTTTTTGGGCAAAATAAAAAATTTAACCCCTTAATACACCCCTTAAAATAACATTTTTTTCTTAATTGTAATATTATTATCAATCTAACGTCTACACCGAATTAAATACACCCTTCAATAAATAAGTCACTATCTGCAAACTAGTGTTTTCATAAAATTTGTAAATCCGGTCCTGTCGGGCCGATTTTAATAAAATTTTGGGAATACCTTTTAATTACTACCAGAAGGTTAAATTTCAATTTTGAAACGATTCGGAGAATTTTTTCGGTATTTTGGGGCCCAAAAACATTTTTCAACCACTAAAAACTACCCTTAAAATGGCCCGATTAGGCCCATTTTAAATAGGCTTCTTGCGGTGATGCATTTCAACACGTGGGCCAAATTTCGTTGAAATCAATTAACTCTTTCGAAAGTTATTGCCCGCACACATATATATATATACGTATATATATATATATATATATATATATATATATATATATATAAATATATATATATATACATATATATATAAACATTTTCAAAATGGTGCCAAAGTGTTTAGGAGGTTATGAAACGTCGAGAAATTTTGGTCCGACACCTAGGTCCCGCCATCCGACCGACGCCAATAGTGTATGTTGCCATATGGCAAATACACTAATAATATCGATAATAATTATCCAGCGAACGTCTAAATAGCACGGGTAAAGTGTTCCAGACTCGTCTAATAAACTCGCTATAATGGAACACTGCATCACGTGGTGCTCTTGTTGTTTTCTGTGATCAAACGCCATATGTCAAGAATATAATTCATATATCACAATGACCCTCTAAATATGTTTTCAATATTACATACAAATAGTTTATAATACAGTTTAGTATAAAAAAAGATTATAATAATATTATATGGTCTCTGTTTTAAATAGATACAAAAAGGATCTTATAAGTAATAGGGTAAAGTTGGATAAGTATTCAAATAAATCTGGGCTAAGCTGGTAGTGATGTAAAAATACCGATTATTTTTTATTGTAACCATTTTAGCCGGATAATTTGCCGATTAATTTATGAAAAACATTATGGTTTCCGATTTCTGTTTCTCAGAACAACAATAATAATAATAATAATAATGCGTTTAACGTCCGTTTCTCGACTTTATGTCATAACATGACGCCATTCGCACCATTACTATTTTCCATTTACCACCTCCCGTTATTTTCTGCATTTTTTAAAACTTCAACTTATGTAATAGCAATGGGCGAATGAAGGAATTATAGGAAATTAGGATAAGGTAGGTAATTTTTGAATTAGGAGTTTGATAGGTAATCGGTCATGGCCTCAAATAAGGAACCATCTCGATATTTATCTGGAATTAATTAAGGGAAACCCTGGAAAACCTCAATCAAGATGGCCGGTACAGGAATTACCGTTTCTCGGCGAGAGGCAGTAGGAAAAAGTCCCAACCACAACTGCCCCTGCCGGGAATCGAACCCGTACCTCCCGAATGCGAGTCTAGTGCTGTACCACTACTCTACCCAGCTCGGTGATTCTCAGAACAACAAAAAAACGAAACAATCGAGCGAAGTTTATATAACAACAGTAGAATAGAAAAAATTAATTAAATGAAGTATATATATTTATTGAGATATTGGTTATAAAATTAAAATCTCGACGAGAATTTCCAATCATAAGCAAAACTTTCTGCGCAGCCTTGTAGAATAATAAATAGCCGCGGCTATTTAAAATAAATGACCGCGGATAATTAACCGGATAACTCGCCAGTAATTTACCCTTTTTCGTCACTATAAATTGGTCAATAAATGTTAAGAATACCAAAATCAGAGTGGGTTGGAAGCCTAACGAAAATTGAAAAGTTAACCGCACTAACGAAAATTCAATAGTAGGCCATAAGAAATCCAAACTGAAATGACGGATGGACGGAATCAATGCAATTTCTGTTATTTGGATATTATACTAGACGACTATAACCTTTGATTACAACCAACAGTCGTTTTAAGTATATCATACAATGGAAAATAAAAACAAAAATAAAATTTTGAAAATGGTTTCGAATATTTGGGGATAATTATTCTTAAACATTTATTTCAATATATGTATTTGCACGTATACTAATAATTAGTTTTTAATCACGCCAAAGAAGTATAACTTCAAACTTTGTTCACACAATTGAACACATGTTTGCTGCACCAGCCAGACATGCTTGGCAAACACTTTTATCAAACGTGTCTGCAAAGTATTCAAATTAACAAAAAAGATGGACGAGGATTTTCTTTTTTAATTCCTCGATAGAGCAAGGCACTGACAATTTATTATTTATTCTGATCCAGGCATCATTGACCAAATTTCTATTTTTATGATTTTTATTTTTGGGTTCCATATATATGGTTCTTCTTTAAGTAACTCAATAAATTCAAGGACACTTTCGTTGCTCCAGTCCATCTTGCGACTGAACAAAGTGACCCGTTCTACTCAGTGATTTACGAGTAACTGAGCTTTGCGCAAGTGTAGCAGGCTACGCACACATTTGAACTTTGAACGCTTTGATGTGCGTTCAACAAACCGACACCGAATGGCAAAGTGCAAATGTGTGATCAAACTTGGAACAAATACCCAAATACCCGTGCCTCACAAATGTTAAAACAAGTATAAATAAGTTAATTGGGAACTTGGATATTTAATAAATTGATGCTAAATTTTCAAAATTTGCAACGTTTCGTTGGTTTATTTTCAACTTCTTCAGGCAAGCTACAAGAAATACAATTAATACAATTAATTACATTGATAATTGTGTAACAGGAGACATATGTCTTCTGTTACACAATTATCAATGTAATGTAATTGTAATATGTCTTCTGTTACACAATTATCAATGTAATTAATTGTATTTCTTGTAGCTTGCCTGAAGAAGTCGAAAATAAACCAACGAACGTTGCAAATTTTGAAAATTTAACATCAATTTATTAAATATCCAAGTTTCCAATTAACTTATTAATATAAAAAAAACCCGGGTCGCAGTGCCAAAACCCTGCCGACAATATAGTGTATTTGCTTATACAGGCAGTGTGGCTTCATTATGCGAACTTTAGTTGGTTTCTGGGCAAAATAAAAAATTAGACTCCTTAATACACCCCTTAAATAACATTTTTTTTCTTAATTGCAATATTATTATCAATCGAATCTCTATACTAAATTATATACACCTTTCAGTAAAGAATTCATAATCTGCAAACTAGTTTTTTCATAAAATTTGTAAATCCGGTCCTGTCGGGCCGATTTTGTTAAAATTGTGGGGACACTTTTTAATCACTACCAGAGGGTTAAATTTCAATTTTGAAACGATTCGGAGAATTTTTTCGGTATTTTGGGGCCCAAAAACAGTTTTCAACCCCTAAAAACTACCCTTAAAATAGCCCGATTAGGCCCATTTTAAATAGGCTTCTTGCGGTGATGGGTTTCAACACGTGGCCCAAATTTCGTTGAAATCAATTAACTCTTTCGAAAGTTATCGCGCGTACACATATATATATATATATATAAATATATATATATATATATATATATATATATATATATATATATATATACATATATATATAAACATTTTTAAAAATGGTGCCAACGTGTTTAGGAGGTTATGAAACGTCGAGAAATTTTGGTCCGACCCCTAGGTCCCGCCATCCGACCGACGCCAATAGTGTATGTTGCCTTATGGCAAATACACTAATAAACATGGATGAGAATCAAACAAGTGTTCAAATATTGTGTCTGGCGCCTGCTTTAAAAGAAGATAATGTCATCATTACCCGTCGGACAAAGCTTGGCAGGATAGCGTCGCAGTCGTTGGTTCGCGGTGTGTCTCTGAAGAAGAGAGCGAAGAAGCGGAAAGGTAAATAAATGAGCCGGCCGGCGGTGGCTAGGTACAGCTCGGGGCCCCCCGACGGGGCGTATTGGAGTACCCCGCCGCGGTCTCCGCTCCGTAGACTCATTTCCAATCACCACATGAGACTACCTACGCTTGTTTTCATTTTTTTCCACGTGAAATATCGTTTTTATGACACTTTGTGTAAAGAACCAGGCGACTGTTTTAAATAAACTACAACTTGACCACAGGTCAGCCGAAGATGAATTGTTCTCCGCGATATATTATCAGCATCGCTTTTTGATTGCCTTTTATTTTACCGTCATTGTTTTTATTGGTATAATAGATCTTGTTTCTATTCTTCAATGGGATTTAATCATCATTTTTTATGTAGCTAAAGATAATTAATTAATGTGTCTTGTATTTAATATGTGATTCGAATGATTGATAAAAGATCGACTGACAATATTTGATTGGATATCGGTTGGATAAAAAAAAAGACAGATGATGAATTTGTTAAGGCTTAACTATACACCAGCTGTGTGCAAAGAGTGAATTTTTTTTGTCAGTCAATATTGACTAAGATAATTTAAAATCAAATCTTCCACAAAAAGCGGAGGCTGAAGTTGTTGAACTCAAAGTAAATTAATTATGTCGAATTTTTATAATTCTGTATCAAAAAAAATTGGATTTTTTTAGTTAGTTTCACTGAAAAACAAACTTTTTATTTCCATTTTACCCATAATAGCAATAATTGATTTCATTTTAGTAAATTTCTTTATATAGAATAGCGGCCCAATCCGGCTTCGCCCGGGTGTAAATGTAATATATAGGATATAAAAGATGAGAATCATTATCATTAAATTCTCAACGTGTATTGAATTTGCGCGAATTCAATCGCTTTTATTTGTGAATGTTCAAAAATCGAAGAAAAATCTTATTTCCCAAAAAGAAATTTAAAAAATTCTGTTGATCCGATCGCTACCAAACTTCAGAAGATCACCCGCTGGGCTAATCTAAAGATTGTCTGAAAATT
Organism: Venustoraphidia nigricollis; assembly: GCA_034508555.1. NCBI lineage: Eukaryota > Metazoa > Arthropoda > Insecta > Raphidioptera > Raphidiidae > Venustoraphidia > Venustoraphidia nigricollis. The sequence continues at coordinate 10,558,739 of JAVRKA010000008.1, forward strand.
TCATCAAAAATGGTCTACGCGTTTGGAGTCCATAGATTACATATACATCGTCTTTTATCTATATAGATTATTAAAATGTAAAAAGTGGTTATTGTGACATAACGATAATAGTTGGACATACAGTATCGCGAAGTTTTTTGTAGTTATTGATATGTTCTTTAATATTGTAGAACATACTTTTGTTCTATCATCAATAGTTTCCGCAGCGCATGCGACGAAAGATGTTTTATGGCATTTTTTTACACCTTGGATTACGTTACTAAAGTTTTAGTAAGGATCCCTAATATTTTCTAGCAATAAATATAGCCTATGTTACTTAGGGTGAATGTAGCTTTCTAATGGTGAAAGAATTTTTTAAATCGGCACAGTAGTTTTTGAGTTTATTCATTACAAACATACGCACAAAAATACAAATCTTTCTTTTTTATAATATTAGTGTAGATATTTTTTATGTAAAGTTAAAAATGTTACTACATTTGAAAATTCTCTAAATCTACGAATGGTATAATGTATATTTTTTACAGTTAACAACAATAAAGATTTTTATATAAAAACACTATAAATAAAAACTGATTATTTTCTCTGCGAAGTTCCATTCTTCGTGACATTTCAATATTTAGACATAGCTTAAGATAAACGCGTTAATAATTGAAATCATAACCTCTAAAACAACAGGAAATGTTAAAAAATTGAAATAAATGATTAAAGTTTAGGCCATATTTATGATGAAAAAAATTATATCGTGTAAGCAGACATTTTATTTCAACGTTCGTGATTAGGCATTTCAATTTCTTCTTCTTTTTCTGGTATATATTCAGTTTTATGTCACTTCAAAAAGAATTTACGGACTCGAAATTGTAAATTAAATATTTAATCACACCGAATTGCGTAGCAGCATTCGCATTGGAAGAGGCTAAGGTGTAACTTCGCTTGAACAAAGAAGCAACAGCTGATTATTTAAACGCAGAGTATTAACAGTAGTAGAATAAAGGAAAAACTGTTAACCTGACATTAGTAAATTTCAAGTACATTAACAACCATTTTTTAGTAGTTAAAAATTACTAGGTTCGAAGCTATATTTCTTTCGCTTGATTAAAAACTAATTTTTAATATACATGCAAATAATTTATTGAAATAAAATCTTCAGAAAGCTTAGGAATAATATAAAAATTTAAAGAAAATATTTGAAAATATTTTTTTTTGGGTTTTACTTCTATAATCAATCTAATGAGCAATCAAAAATACTATATAATTTGCACTGATTTTTCTCTCGGCACGTGGTAGAACATGATTCATAATAACAAGTAATTAAAAACACTTGAAAATTCTACAAATAATTATTAAATTATTTCTCGACGATCGTTTCGGACAATAAGTCCATCCTCAGGAGTACAAAAACTTATATTAAATGTATTCCTGAGGATGGACTTATTATCCGAAACGATCGTCGAGAAATAATTTAATAATTATTTGTACAATTTTCAATTGTTTTTAAATTACTTGTTATCAAAAATACTATATTATAAATTCCGAAGAATAACATTTAAAACGACTAGTTGTAATTAAGGGGGTATTCTTATGTGACCGCTTCGAAAAATCGATTTTTTTTTCATATTTCAATAGTAAAACCTATCGAAAATATGCTGTGAAAAATAGAGACCGAAATTCCTAGTTTTAAATAAATTACAACTCATATAGTGGCCGACGCGCCGTAAGCGACTTATTGGCTCTTGAAACTTTAAACGCATTTATCTGGAAACATTATTTTCTAAAACTGTCATGGTCCTAAAAAAAAAGTATTCAACCGATTCCTTTGAAATTTATATATGTTCTTCTACTCATTAATGGTTATCGGCCGTACCAAAATTGCTTATTTTCGAAAATATTTTCTTATTTTTTTAAACGATTTTTAACAAAAAAATTAACAAAAAACACAAACTTTTTTTCTACAGTCCGCCATTTTTTTTTCAATGAAATTGATTAATTTTGGTAGGGCCGATAGCGACATACCTACTGAACAATGATTTTATTTCAGACAACATGAACAGCCGCTATTACCATGACCAGTGACCTGCTTTTTTTTAGTGTCTAATTTAATTAAAAAAAATATATATATATAAAAAATGTAAAATAAGAAATGTTTTTATACAGTTTAAGATACAAATAAAAACGTATAAAAAAATTAAAATGATTGAATGTTATTATCGTCTAAAAATAAATTCCCTAAAAAGAGGTAAAATTTATGCGTTCACATGAGAATACCCCCTTAAAAGTTATGGTTGCTTAGTATATTATATAGTTTCCAGATGACAGAAAGTGCATTGATTTAATCATTTCAGTCTGAATCTCTTATGGTCAACTTTATACTGTCGAATTTCCATTAGCTGTGCGCGAGTAACTTCCGTTGCTCTCAACGCGTCAAACGAAGTATAACTTCAAAAATTTGGGGCCTTTATAATTTGAATGGGTCATTCAACTATAAAAATGGAAACTAATATTTGTGCAGACGAAGTCATGCGCATTTGACCTCTTCCAATTTTCAACTTGCTACACGTTGTAGCGTGTTTGCATAATAAAACAAGGAAAAATTCCCGAGTGTGCTTTTCAAATACTAAATAGAAAACAAAACAAACACACACCGACTAAAAAGAGAGGTGATAGGAGTATGCGAGCGACAGAGACGATGAGATGCTTTCATTTGTTTTACGTTTTGACCAATAACAAAAGGCCAATTTATCACACGATATGTAAGTTACGCTGAAAGGTGCGTCTCCACCCCCGCAGTGGGTGACAAGACAGGTGACCGGAAGTGAGAGAGCCATACAATGTGCCTATGGCGTGTGTTAAGTACGATAGTGTACAAGTAATGCCATGTCCGGGTGACGCATTGCGGACGTCGCATGAACTACGTACATAACACTCCGCGGCGATAGCCGATTCGATTCAACTTGTCATTTTTTTCAAATACTAACTCAGATAATCGTTCTGCCTCCCAAAAGTTCTACACCTTAAGGCAGGTGTTCAATTAGGCTTGCCAACTTTAAAACACAAATTTGCGGGAAATAATGATTTCAAATGCGGGACAAGGGTTTAAAAAGCGGGATCCAACTAATTTTATTTAGAATGCAAAAAAAACGTGAAATTTTCTTTATAAATCAGGATGAGAAATAAAATAAAACACCTTGTTAAATTAATAACAGTCAATATTTACTAAAAAAAACAGTTATAGTGTAATTTAGACTTTATTATGAAAACTATAAATTACATACACAATTAAGTTAGCAGGAAAGTGGACAAAATGATGTTAATCAATAAACCAATTATTAATGTTGTCCACTTTAATATGGATGCAACAATTTCCAATGAAACTATAAATTACTTTTTAAATGAGTATTTTTCTTGACATTTGACCTTTTTAAGGATTTTTTTATTTTTAAGTACAAAATTGTAAAAATCTTTGCATGGATAAGAAAAATTTACTTTAACGTGTAGCTCTGACTTTACAGAATCCACATAAAGACGATTTCGCGCGTCTGTCCAGGCATTATTACAAATTGAGAAGACTCTCTCTGCTGCTGCATTAGAACACGGAATAGATGCAATGCATTTAGCGTCCACTGAAAAGCGGGATATTTAGCGTCCCGCACACACCCTGAGCGGGACGTCTCGTTAACGGTATCAGAAACGGGACGTCCCGCTTATAGCGGGACGGTTGGCAACCTTATGTTCAATATACTCTATTTTTCATCCGCGCTGTTAGATGTGTCTGCAAGTAAAATGCACTGACGTTTCGGAAATCTCTAATTTTTATGGAAAAAAATTCCAACTTTTGATGTTAATGCTTCAAAATAAATTAAAAATACAGTGTGAACTCTATATAGCGACGCTGAAGGGAATGCGCATTTTCTGACGTTATAAAGAGTTATCGTTATATGGAGATAATGGATAATAATAACCTAACGACAGTCTAGCAGCTGAGGTAAACACGTGCAAAGTTATCACAACAAACAAAAGAACGAATTTCTAAGAATCTTCGGTACGTATGATGCCGACACTCGAAGTAAATACGGACTAGACAATAAAGCTGCAGTTCTTATCAATTTCGGCAACTTAGAAAGTGCAGTAGGTGCTTTATAAGTTGCTGAAATTACTTGCTTTATAATGACATATTATGGTCGTTATTTAGAGTGAGTGTGATGCTACATAGAGTGTATCATTGTATGGACAACAAGGAAAACCAACCAAAGTCGAGTAATTTTGATGTTTTAGGCAGTTTGACGTTAATTCGAGTGACGTTACATGGAGTTTACACTGTATATAACATTCTTCCTAAATGACTTTTAGCCAAGCTTTTATAGTTTATTTAATCCAAATGAAAGATATAAAATCAGATAAAACGAGAAAATTAGCTTAAGTTTCGCACGAATGTTTTGTGCAGAAGAAATTAAATTTGAAAAAAAAATTTGAGCAAGCCAAATTTGTCAGTATTTTTAACATAAGTCTACAAACAAGAATACTAAAATGTTAATTTGCTCTCTTGTAATTCGAAGTGTTGCAAGGTGCTGTAAAGAAATTTTGACGAATATAATATTTTTTGATTCAATTTTTAAGGCAAAAATATGTTTTTTGAAATTTTTAAGGCAGCAAGTTAAATTTTGTGAAACTCGTTGCTTAATCACAGCTAATAAAAACAGTAATAAAATGAATTTTGCGACCACAGTTCGCCGAGGAACAGATTTTACAGTCTTAAATAATATATTTTATTTAAATACTATTTGCTTTCTTCAAAATAATTAACTGTTGACCGGTCAATATGCAAAATGTTCTTAAAAATACCACAGAAAAAATGTTTCTTCGATTAAAAGGTCTTTAGTTTCATCTCGCAATTGTTTGCCCGTTCAAAAATTATCGTTTATTTTTTTTTTCAATCTTCGTTTCTTAGAACATAAACTTTCATTCTGATGTGTTGTAAATTTAACAAGCGTGCCACAAACAACAGATGTTTGGTCTACCTGTAGATATAGCCCGACCCGGTCGGTGCCGTGATGACCGCGTGTTACCTATGTTGTTTCGATTGACAAGATAACGTACATTATTATCACCGGCCTAGAATGCTTTAAAATCGAGATAAAGATCTAATGCTTTAACTTCCAAAAGTTCTCGATTACGGTGACTTTATTCTAAAAACAGTTGAGAACAGCCGAAATCGTAGAGCCAACCACCATTGTATGACTGGTGAAAGTATAATTTGGATTTCCAATTTAATACTTTCCTACAATATTAAAAGATTGCAAACCAAAGTAGAGTTAACAAATCTACGATTAATTTTAAAAGATCAGTCGAGTAGAAGATGTTAAAGTTCATCTAGACAAAATATACGCTTGTCCTTTAAGCATAAAGATTTGAAAACGGCAAAAAATTGGAACTAGGTCCAAATAACTTTTTAAGCTGATGGCTTTATATACATAAAAATAAAACAGTTAAAAATGACGATCGACTTGAAATTTTACACGTGATTGTGATCAAAGAGGGTACCTTTAGGAACCTCTCAATAGTGAACAGTTGACAAAAATTTTACAAAACTTTAAAAAACTAAAAATAAATTAAAATTGTAACTTCATCTATGAAAATATTTTTTTCTTTTAATATCTTAGTACAGCAAACACTGGAAAACTACTAGCAGGTATTAATTGTATTTGATGACCTCAGTTGTTGAGCGTCTATAATCTACCAACTAATTGCTTGTTTACGCAGACGCCGATTCAAAAGAGCTATTTGACGTCGTAGCTAAAAATATGGCATAAATTAGACTATAAAAAAAAAATACAATGCAATTATGAAACAAATCGTTTTGATCGATCAGCTATCGACGACCATATGTGTTTTAACCGTAAAATACAACTATTACCTATACAGGCTGTACAACACAATGTGGCGTTAATTCCAGTGTTGCCAAATGGGGATGTGAGGAATAAAAATCCCTAGATTCCTTTATAATTTCTTGATGCAAAACTATATTAAATATACCAAAAATAGTCATAATTTTTTTGAAACCACAAACGGCTAGGGTTATTTAAATTCATATTTAGATGATTATGTATTTTTCAATTTGTCGAGACTATCGTTTCATGTATTTTCAACGTCTCCTTCATTCTCACTTCGCGGCGTCAGAGACCAATCAGATCTTTATTAATTCAAGGATAAGCATCATTAAACGTATTTTACATTTTTCGTGAGAAGTACGAACTAAAAACCAGAAAATACGCGAATAAAATCACTTAAAAATAAATGGTGATGAATCCCGACTGTAATTCGAAAATTAAATTGATATTTTTATCAGTTCTCGGATTAAAACCAGAGAATTGAAGGTTTGTAATGGAGTAGCCATGAAGGCACCATTAAATACTTTAGGTCGGCTAATTTCCCCATGCCTTTGGTTCGTTTTGGCCGGCGCACTACCGTGCACCCAGACAAAAATATCCCTAGATCAAAGGATAAAAGTCTTAATATGGCATCACTGGTTCGGTCTTTGAAACGTTGCATCGTGCATTAGCGATCCACACGAAGAGATAAGCAGCGCCTGCGGCGATCTTCTTGTAAACATAAATGTATATAACTTACTGTTCCTTTATCCCACTGTCCACACATAAATTTATAATATGTGGAACAATCTAACCCCTTCTAAACTATAAATTAGTGTTTACATGATACGATAATATCAACGTTATGTTACGGTTTTTGTCTACAAATCATTAAAAAAAACTCGGGTCGCAGTGCCGAAACCCTGCCGACTAAATAGTATATTTGCCAATCAGGGGCGTAGCTACCACCGTATCTGCCGTATCAATTATACGGGGCCCCCGGGCCACGTGCGTAAGCAAAAATTAATAAAAACTTCCTAATTTTTTTTTTATTTCAGAAATGACAAAAGTCAAAAAAAGCAATTTTTTTTCCCGTGTAAAGCGTGCGTTTAAAAGTTGGCTACACCCTACATCGGTTATCGCGGGCTGCGGGATTTTCCCGTTTAAGTCATTTACTTCAACGGGGGAAGGGCCCCCAAACAAATTTTTATACGGGGCCCCGCCAAGGCACGCTACGCTTCTGTTGCCAATATAGGTAGTGTGACTATTGTGTGAATTTGTGTTTGTTTTTGGACAAAATAAAAAATTTAATTTTTTAATACATCCCTTAAAATTATATTTTTTCTTAATTTCAGTATTTCGTCTGCACAAAATTATTTGCAGCCTTCAGTCAATATAATTCTCTATTCGCAAACAAGTGTTTTCATAAAATTTATAAGTCCGGTCCTGTCAAGCCGATCTTATTACAATTTTAAGAACACCTTTTAATTGATACTAAAAGCTTAAACTTAAATTCTGACTCAATTTCGAGAATATTTTCAGTGTTTTTGGGTCCAAAAACAGTTTCCAGTTCCCAAATACATTCATTAAAATCGTCCAGTTAGGCTTTTTTTAAATAGGCATCGTGCGGTGATGTGGGCCAAATTTCGTTAAAATCAGTTGACTCCTTCGAAACACACACACGCGCGGACACACCCACATATAAATATTAACATTTCCAAAAATGGTGCCAAATTGTTCAGGGGGCTATAAAACGTCGAGAAGTTTTAATCCAACCCGTAGGCCCCGCCAATAGTGGACAAAAACACTAAAAAGACCGGCCAAATTCGAGTGTAACTCTTGCGCTAAACGTTCTGCACAACTAACAAACGAATAAATATACTTTATATATTAAATTAAATTAAATTCCACTATAACAAAAATAGTAGCGGTTTCGCCAATCGGATCATTCAGTCGATTATTATTCTCGAGATGTCGCTTAATTTTTCTGGTAATGTTTACTGGATCTTTTTTCTGTGTGAATATTTTCAAATTTTTTGGTCTGTAAAGCTCTCTCAGGTAAGCATTATCTTTAATCCTATATGTAGCACTTAGTTATTTTATGTTAAATTTTAATAATACATATGGTGGAGTAACGGTACTATAGTGGTGTAGGCGCCGGGCCTATTTATTATAAATAATATTATCAGCCGATATTTTATAAACAAAGAACTTTTAATGATCATATTATTTGTATTCAACAAGCATTAACATATTTTTTAATTGTTTATTAAAATATTATCAGTTAATTTAACACGTTATTGTCGTTTCTGCTATTATAAATATTGAAAAAAAATTTATTTGTTTTTTATTTTCAATTTAATTTGCATCTTGCAAAAAGTAAAAAAGGCACGAGTTACAGCTACCACAAACCAAATTTTGAATTAGACTCGCTTTTTTCAAATTAAATTACGTTATCTTAAAAAAAAAATTACCAATCACATAATGAAGTCATTAAAAACAACAAATGTTTGGGGGACATTGTTTAATTTTATAAGCTTATTAAATGATAATTTGAGAAGCGAAAGTATCAATTGAATTTTGAGTTTATTTCTAAAAATAATACCATATGAAACTATCTTAATTATAAAAAAAATAATTAAGGATTCTATCCAAAAAATTACGCACCCCCAGTCTCAAAGTTTTAATCTAAGAACTGTTGGAAGTGTCATTGAATTTGCAATGTTTTAAGGCCACCAATAGCTAAACTTATTTGAATCTAGTACCAATTCATATTTTTTAATAAAAAAAAAAAATAGACTTTTACCAGACTCTGGCGTTACTTGCCAATTTTCGTGACAAAAAATTCTGGGTTACTGAGAGTTAAAAATGTTCACTTTAAAAATGATTATTTATGTAAAAAATGCAAGTTACCGACTTTTGGAACTAATCCCACGATATGTTAAATATAACTGTCTAATATTTTCATACGGACCGTAATGAAAGAGGGAAGGTTTAATCAAGCTATGTCGTCGGCGATTTTTATTAATGATAACAAACAAACAAATTTCATAAACGATATTAATTACTTCATATTTAATAAAATAATTACATGTTTAGTTTGAAGTATAGGACTTATTTTACATTCAAATATACATAATATTTATCTTTATTAGCTGTTGATAAAATGATAAAAACATTGTATTTACGGACGTCATAATAAGCAGCCAAATAAAATATTACTTTTTGCCCCTTTCCCTCTATAAAATTGCTGCTTTTCATGCCTGTATAGCGAGTAAAGTGACGTATAATAACTTGCCACGGTTCTAAAAGATTCTGAAGTTAGTCACAAACAGCGTCGCAAATGCATATTTTAGAGCCGTCCTGGTTGTTTTGTGGGAAAGGAAGACTCCCACCACCTCCCAGTTACCGGCACAGAATGTGTGCTCGTCGGTGATTGGTTATCGCTGGTTGTCGTGTCACTTGTCGCTTTCCTGCTATAAAGTGCAGTCCAGTACGCTATTGTTAAGTTGTTTCTTTGTTAATTGATCCAGATGCCTAATACGGCAAAAAATTATTCCTTTTGAGAGCTTCCGTTGCGACGTAAACGGTTATTATAATGCCCAGTGTCACCCGTAGGTGACACGGCATATTTCCAACGTCGTAAAAAACGTGTCCAAAGTTATTTTTACCAATAAAAAAATTTGTGCAATAGCTTATTTATTTATTTATTACACGCAATAAGAAAAAATAACAATAGTTACGGTTTAGACATTTTTATTTCACTTTTTATTGCAAGAGATTACACAAACACAGACTGCTCGAATCTGATTATATTTGACAGATGATATTTGGCTAGTGTTGTTAGAAAAAAAATTATAATAGTTTTACTTATTGGCTTTGCAACAATGGTAGTGGAATTAAATAATAAAATCTTCGTGTGGTAGAAAAAAAATATTAAACTTCTGTCACCTACAAGTGACACTGGGAATTGAAGAGTTAAGAAACTTACGCAATTATGACCGTAAAAAAACATTCTTATATAATTTCTATTTCTTGCCTAAGTTTATCGGTTTAATTTCAAAACATCTGTATAATTTCCACTCGTTCTGTGTTTAGTAATTTGTAGTTCCCATTCTTTTTTAGTGTATTTGCCATATGGCAACATACACTATTGGCGTTGGTCGGATGGCGGGACCTAGGGGTCGGACCAAAATTTCTCGACGTTTCATAACCTCCTAAACACTTTGGCACCATTTTTGAAAATGTTTATATATATATGTATATATATATGTGTGTGCGGGCAATAACTTTCGAAAGAGTTAATTGATTTTAACGAAATTTGGCCCACGTATTGAAATCCATCACCGCAAGAAGCCTATTTAAAATGGGCGTAATCGGGGTATTTTAAGGGTAGTTTTTAGGGGTTGAAAAAAGTTTTTGGGCCCCAAAAATACCGAAAAAATTCTCAGAATCGTTTCAAAATTGACATTTAACTCTTTAGTAGTAAATAAAAAGTGTCCCTAAAATTTTAATAAAATCGGCCCGACAGGACCGGACTTACAAATTTTTTGAAAACACTAATTTGCAGATAGTGAGTTATTTATTGAAGGGTGTCTTTAATTCGGTGTAGACGTTAGATTGATAATAATATTACAATTAAGAAAAAAAATGTTATTTTAAGGGGTGAATTAAGGGGTTAATTTTTTTTTTGCCCAAAAACAAACTTAATTTCACATAATAAAAGTATAAAACCACACTGCCCTATACAAACAAATACACTATATTGTCGGCAGGGTTTTGGTACTGCGACCCGGGTTTTTTTATTACTGTAGTTACGAACTGGACACGATGATGGCAAAGTTATGTATTAAGTATCAAATTAAGACCATTTTTTTTATTTGCAGATTTATATTAACGCTGCTAAATTCACTAAATCAAAATTATAAATGTACGCTACAATTGAATGTACGAAGAAGTTTAATCACAATACAATTATTACTGAAACAGAATATTAAGGCACGCAGAATCGACTACACACTCAAGTATACTGGATGTTCTGTATTAATATACCGAGGGTTCCGCACATCATTCCCAATAGTTTTCATGTCATCTTTATCAGACTCCTTATTCAAGGCCATGGTCGATTACATATCAAACTCCCAGTTCAAAATTACCTATCCTATCCTGATTTCCTATAATTCCTTCATTGCCCATTGCTATTAGTTAAATTGAAGTTTTAGAAATGTTGAAAATAACGAGAAGTGGTAAAATGGAAAATAGTAATGGTGCGAATGGCGTCTGTTATGACATAAAAGTCGACAAATGGACGGCAAACGCATTATTATTATTATTATGCGTGATGACCTTAAGACCTAGTACTTTCGTACATACGGGGAGGGAATACTTCTTTGGGTACAAAGTAACATCTAAAAAACTCGTCAAAAAATTAAAAACGGGTAGTCATAGATACGATATCACATGCTAAATAAAAAACAAAAAGCATCGTTTTTAACAAAATTGACCTAGTGCTTTGAGCTTTAATTCTGACCACAAACGAAGGTATTTTTTTAAAACAAAATTTTTGGTAAACATTATAATAGCTATCGTCTGCTATAATTGTTAAGACACATCTATTGTTGCAATGTTATATTAGAAAAAAATATTTTTCAAACACGTCACCGTCGGGACTTAAACCCGAATCTTTCCACTTTCGCGGCGGAATGAGTTATCAGTTACTCTACGGTGCACACAGTTCAATATTTAAAATTTTTGGGTTCAAGTTGTCCACTAGCGAAATTCACAGTAAACGCCAATAGAAGTTTTACTTCAAAACCTAGTTGGGTCAATTTTAATGGGCAGAGTCAATAACCTCTCCTAGTGATCCGGAATAATAGAACACCTTGTAAATGCTCATAAGTATAGGTGTTTCACATGATAGCAATTACAGTGCTACATCGAAATCCTTGCACGCCGATGCTATCTAAAGCAATCTTATAATTATAGCCAACTTAAAAAACATCTGTATTTACGTTACACTGTTTTATACATAATCAGTGTAATTGCTGATACTTTAAAATATGTGAAAGGCTTTGTGAAAAATCAGACTTGATACAATTTGATCGCTAAGTTGGTTTCACCGTACTATTTCAACATTTTTTTTCCAAAAAACCAACGCTCACGATGTTACTTTAGAATAAAAAAAAACGGAGCTCTTATTGTTGTCTGTCTGTCTGTTAAGATCATTTTTGACAAAAACGGCTGGAGTTATCGAGTTGAAATTAATATCAAATACTACGTGCTCATGATCCTGTAAAAAATCCAATCTTCTAACTCAATGTAAAAAATATATACAGCCTTTGAAAATCTCGTCGCAAACTTTCTGCCCTACACAATGTACGACTTCACATTTGTCTCAGATTTTTTTCCATACTGTTGTGTTGTTGTAAATCGAATTACTACTAGCTTCGTAATAAATGTTGTAATTCGGGGAAGTCCCTCATTGTTCATAATAATTTCAGGTCATCGGCAAGGTTGGACAAAAAACAACTTTCGTCTTATACTTGAACTTTTTCAGGCCTTGCAAATATTAAAAACATTTGCGACAACATTGTTAATTTATTTTATTATGAGAAAGATTCATGTTGAGATAATATGGCACCGTAGATTAACTGATAACACATTCCGCCGGAAAGTGGGAAAGTTTCGGGTTTAAATCCCGACGGCGACGGTGATTGTGTTCGAAAATAAATTTTAATGATATTATTGTAATAATGGATGTTGCCTGGCAATGGTGGCAAAACTGTAGCAATTCCACAGTGATTAAGTAGTTTTACGAACTGCACCGTTGCTAAAACTATACTATTATGCTATATGTCTTATGATGTTTGTTAATTTTACCAATCAAAAATTAACGTTTTCCGCTTTAATTGGCTTAATGAAACAGAAAAATATTCTGTGCGTTTGGCGTGGTTGATAACGAAGTAATTTCTTCTTTGTCTAGCGTTACCTGAGACAAAAATTCATTCTCGCATGACGTGAATTTACTGTAACAATTTGCTCTATTATACCGAGCTGGGTAGAGTAGTGGTACAGCACTAGACTCGCATTCGGGAGGTACGGGTTCGATTCCCGGCAGGTGCAGATGTGGCTGGGACTTTTTCCTACTGCCTCTCGCCGAGAAACGGTAATTCCTGTACCGGCCATCTTGATTGAGGTTTTTCATGGTTTCCCTCAATTAATTCCAGATAAATATCGAGATGGTTCCTTATTTGAAGCCATGGCCGATTACCTATCAAACTCCTAGTTCAAAAATTACCTACCTTATCCTAATTTCCTATAATTCCTTCATTCGCCCATTGCTATTATGTAAGTTGAAGTTTTAAAAAAATGTAGAAAATAACGGAAAGTGTGGTAGATGGAAAATAGTAATGGTGCGAATGGCGTCTGTTATGACATACGGTCGAGAAACGGACGTTAAACGCATTATTATTATTATTATTAATTTGCTTTATTACTAGAAAGATTAATTGTTTAGATATGGCACTATATAGTAACTGATTACTGATTCCGCCACGAAAATGGAAAGATTCGACCGTGACAGTTGTTTGAAAATACATATTTTTTTCTAAGATAGCATTACAACCGTAAGTTTATCTGAACAATAGCAAACTGTAGCTATTCTACTGGTATATAATTTACTTGAAACTAAAATAACCACCCTCGGATAAAGTCGACGTTTATTATAGATATGGTCGTTAAATTGCATGCAAAGTTTTCAATATTATTTTCATTTTTTTCACAAATCATTCCTTGCCAATGAATAGCCGTGTTGCAAGAACGGATTTACATTTTGTAAATGTAAATGAGTCAGTTCCCGTGGATATGAACTACATTTATTATCAAAAGTGAGTACAAGTATTAATAATTACAATTATATCAATATACCGGGTGTTCAAAATGACGTTAAGGTAGGTGTCGTGGTTAAGGCACACCGTTAGAAAATTCTTAATTTTTGTGTACTTATTATGGACATGATAATACAATTACCCTGAAAATTTGAAGTCGATCGACCGTATATAATCCGAGATAAATTCAATTAAAAATTGGATAATTAACATTGATTGTATACGATCTCTGTAATTCTGAACCAGTTTCTCATTTATAAAAAAAACTAACTGTCAGAAACTTTCCAAAAACTGACAGTCTTTCAATGCATTTGTTATGAGTTTAAAAAAAAAATCAGGAAACATTTTTGACCGTCTAATTATTTATAAATAACGGTTTAAAGTTCAACAATTTATAGAAAAGTATACATGCATATGAATACTGTATGGGTTACGTTTCCACGGGTACAGTCTTGCGTACAAATTATGGATCACTTAGCTACAAGCTAGTATACTTTTGTGGCGCGTATAATCTAGAACTTTTTGACAATATTGTACCACGACAACTACCTTAAAAAATTTTATTTGTGTGTTTGAGTAAAGTTACTAAATTTATCAAGTACCACAATAAATATGGGCACATGACAAGCGTTACGTAGATGGCAGCAGGTATATAACGACATAAGTTATGATTGATTTTCACTATAGACTACAGTAGAAACCAAAGAGTATGACAAATAGAATACTGTAAGCTATGTGACGTAATTCTAAATCCAATATGGTCACACAAAATGGCGGATTACTCACTTCTTTACAATCTCCTTGACACTGGTATCAAACGGAAAGGTTTGACATGTAGAATATTAGATTTAATTGTAATAAATTGATGTTTTAATAGTAAACATTTTGAAAAACTAATAAGAACAAAATAATATATGAGTAAAAAACCTTTTTAAAGACAAGCTTTTATTGAATTGTACTAAAAAAGAAAAAAAAACTTTTAATAATTTAGGTTCGTAATTGTAAAAGCATGGGTCGTTACTATCATAGAGCTTACAACCCACGCTTTCATAATTATGAACCTAAATTAACTATTAAAAGCTATTTTTTTCTTATTTAGTACAAATTTTATTAGTGTATTTGCCATATGGCAACATACACTATTGGCGTCGGTCGGATGGCGGGACCTAGGGGTCGGACCAAAATTTCTCGACGTTTCATAACCTCCTAAACACTTTGGCACCATTTTTAAAAATGTTTATATATATATGTATATATATATATATATATATATATATATATATATATATATATATATATATATATATATATATATATATATATATATATAGGTATATATATATGTGTGCGGGCTATAACTTTCGAAGGAGTTAATTCATTTTAACGAAATTTGGCAAACATGTTGGAATCCATCACCGCACGAAGCCTATTTAAAATGGGCCTAATCGGATCAATTTAAGGGTGGCTTTTAGGGGTTGAAAAAAGTTTTTGGGCTCCAAAATACCGAAAAAATCTCAGAATCGTTTCAAAATTGAAATTTAACCCTTTAATAGTAATTAAAAAGTGCCCCCAAAATTTTAATAAAATCGGCCCTACAGGACCGGATTTAAAAATTTTACGAATGACTAGTTTGCAGATAGTGAATTATTTACTGAAAGTTGTATATAATTTGATATAAAGGTTCGATTGATAATAATATTGCAATTAAGAAAAAAAAATGTTATTTTAAGAGGTGTATTAAGGAGTCAAATTTTTTAGCTTGCCCAAAAATCAACTTAAGTTCGCATAATAAAGCCACACTGCCTGTATTAGCAAATACACTATATTGTCGGCAGGGTTTTGACACTGCGACCCGGGTTTTTTTATTGTACGGTTACTTCACAACCGACACCCAATATAACACACAAAGATTCGCTGTTGTGATGTTATGAATGTTATGATGTTACAGGACCGGTTGTAAGACGTTGATTAAATATAACAAGTATAGTGTTCAATAATCAGTGTGAAGTTAATGTGTTTGTAAATACCTCATATGGGGAATACATTTGAATTACATCCATTGAAAAAACTTCACATATTATTGGATAAAACAAAAATTTGATTATTGTCTTAATGTCACCAGCATCACTGACAGAACCTGAATCTTTCAGACTTAAGGCTTATATATTTGCCTTAAATTCAGTCTAACAGTTGAAACTAGATTAAAATTTATGCTGGATTGCAGAAAGCTGTGTAAAATTTTTAATTTGACATGGATCTTAGATTGCAACAATAAATTACAGTTATCATACATGCCGGAGCAGTCTAATGTCGTTGTGAATTCCCTGTCTTGTAGAACATTAGATTGAACTCACACAAAAACAAATGAATGATCTACATAGATAAAGATCGCTTTTTAAGGTAGTTGTCGTGGTACAATATTGTCAAAAAGTTATAGGTTATACGCGCCACAAAAGTATACTAGCTTGTAGCTAAGTGATCCATAATTTGTACGCAAGACTGTACCCGTGGAAACGTAACCCATACCGTATTCATATGCATGTATACTTTTCTATAAATTTTTGAACTTTAAACCGTTATTTATAAATAATTAGACGCTCAAAAATGTTTTCTTATTTTTTTTAAACTCATGAAAAATGCATTGAAAGATTGTCAGTTTTTGGAAAGTTTCTGACATTTAGTTCTTTTTTTATAAATAAGAAACTGGTTCAGAACTACAGAGATCGTATACAATCAATGCTAATTATCCAATTTTTAATTGAATTTATCTCGGATTATATACGGTCGATCGACTTCAAATTTTCAGAGTAATTGTATTATCATGTTTTTAAGAAGTATACAAAAATTAAGAATTTTCTGACGGTGTGCCTTAACCACGGCAACTACCTTAAACTAAATTTTGATCGATATGCGTAGAAAAATTTTGTTTGGAAGAGAAAATTGCGCATTATTTTTATAACTCGAAATTGTAATTGTTTCTCGATAAGTCAAAAACTCCATAGATCAATTTTTTAGCATCTCTCTTGAAGTTCGAGTTACAGAGTTTCTACTGTACTAGACGGCAGCACGAGAATAATGTTGTTCCCAGCGGTCGACAAGCCTGTGGTCACATGGACAAGAGCGTTGAGGGTCTGAATAATTAGATGCCAATGATTTATACAAATAAAACTATCACTTTTTTCTGCTCCCTGACTCTGAAGATCATTATCGTAATATTAAGTCTTACGCGAATGATCGCATTATAAACTTGAGGACACTTAAATCCGTTTTATTCCTAATAGAATGGATTAGCATGGAATAAAATGCAATGGAATGGAATGCATGGAATGTAATGGAATTGAACGGCATTGAATGAAATAGAATAGAATATATTCTTTCAAAATTATACAAAAAAACATACAATATCGTATAACAAAAGCAAATTTGAAAGATAGGCATAGTGTATAAACTGTATCTATTTGTAGTTATTTTATTAAGGAATAAATTAATTTGAATTTGAATAGTGAAACCAATTATTTTGAAATATCATCCAAAAATTGAGTGAAAACCATTTAATGTCGTATAAAACTAATTTTTCGATTATTATTGACTAATTAGTGTATTTGCCATATGGCAACATACACTATTGGCGTCGGTCGGATGGTGGGACCTAGGGATCGGAGCAAAATTTCTCGACGTTTCATAACCTCCTAAACACTTTGGCACCATTTTTGAAAATGTTTATATATATATATAATATATATGTGCGGGCAATAACTTTCGAAGGAGTTAATTGATTTTATCGAAATTTGGCCCACGTGTTGAAATCCATCACTGCAAGAAACCTATTTAAAATGGGCCTAATCGGGCTATTTTAAGGGTAGTTTTTAGGGGTAAAAAATGTTTTTGGGCCCCAAAATACCGAAAAAATTCTCTGAATCGTTTCAAAATTGAAATTTAACCCTCTGGTAGTAATTAAAAAGTGTCCCTAAAATTTTGATAAAATCGGCCCGACAGGACTGGATTTACAAATTTTATGAAAAAACTAGTTTGCAGATTATGAATTATTTACTGAAAGGTGTATATAATTTAGTACACAGGTTCGATTGATAATAATTTTGCAATTAAGAAAAAAAAATGTTATTTAAGGGGTGTATTAAGGAGTCTAATTTTTTATTTTGCCCAGAAACCAACTAAAGTTCGCATAATAAAGCCACACTGCCTGTATAAGCAAATACACTATATTGTCGGCAGGGTTTTGCCACTGCGACCCGGGTTTTTTGTTTTTTAATGAATTGAAAAGCTTTAGAAATAATTTTAAACAACACAAAAGTGTCTCGCGAGCTCTTTTGTTTGTGTTGTCAAAGTTGTTTAACCTTGAAATTACAATATTTTAATGACGATCGCCGACCCACAGCTAAATATTGATAAAAATATGCTAATCTAGTAATAATTCATTATTTTCAGTCCCAGGTATTTATTATACGTGTCAAAAATGTCGCGTCATGTTTGACTCCTTAGGCATTCATTTAATAATATTATATTTATACAATATATTATGCATATACAGTGTTGCCAGGTCCAGAGAAATTACCCTAGATCCAGTGAATTTCGTGTTTGGTTATTTTTCGCTATCTATAGAAATGTATCAAAATATCTACAAATTTTATAAATTGATCAAAGAAAGTAAAAAACCAAAAACATTCGCATTATTGGAAAGAAAAAAGCTTTTCATTGTTCGATTATCTAACGGCATTTTAATTTTTGCGATTAGGAACCTGTAACTTGAGGCAAGGATTACATAATAGTGCTTTTTTATTTCATTAAGTTAGAAGATTTAATTTTTACAGGAGTAATCCTAGAAGGGTTCCGTCTTTTTCTGAGGTACGGAACCCTAAAAAGGATACTATCAAATCGACACGCTTATTATTTTTGTGTGTGTATATTGAAAAAGAAATAATAATTAATAATAACCCTTTTTTTTTTGGATTTGTCGGTGTGGGTTAAAAAAATATCTATACTGCCTGTCTGATCTGACAACGCTGTTCATATGTTTTAATGTTCATCTCTTTTCACATCTTTATATTGTTTATAAGATCCCAAAATATAGAAGCCTAACTGCAAATGCTCTGTCTTCTACTATAACTTAGAAATTGCAAACATGCTTATAGAAATCTATGTTATGTTTTTTAGTGTTTAGTAAATAATTTCAACATTAATTCTATTATTAGTTCTGTGTGTCGATACTATTGCTTATTTCTGATATAAATTGCATTATAATACGGGCTCCGTTTCTTTGAAATATGAGAAACCTCCCACCAGTAAAATATTTGTTAAGAAGCATGTTTTGAATTGTGCTGATAAATGTTCCATAAACATACGATCTAAAATCCAAATACAGTGTGTTCGAAATTATTTGTTATCTTAATTTCATTTAATTTTAATTCTACGATGGTCGTAAGGTGATTATTTCTGCCGATTTACCTCAGTAACGATTAAAAATATATTTTTAAAAGACGATACGTTGTTCTAAAATCAGATTTTTTTTCAAAGGTGTGCGCAGCGACTTAAACTAAATGCACGTAGGTACGTGGTTAAAAAATCAGTTTTCAAAATGATAATGACCTTTTTGAAGTTATACTTCTTTTAGTAGACAACGAAAGTTACGCGCTCACGGCTAACGAAAATTCGACAGTATGAAGTTGGCTAAGAGACTCAGACTGAAATGACATGGACGAAATTAATGCACTTTCTGTCATCTGCAAACTACATATTACAACCTATAATCGTTTTAAATATCATCCGTGGAATTTATGATATTGTATTTTTGGTTACTCAATGGATTAAATATATATATAAAAGTAGAAACCAAAAAAAAGTTTTGAAAGTTTTTTTAAAATATTTGAGGTTAATTTTTTGTAAGTATGATTCTTAAGTTTTTTGAAGATGTTATATATCAATAAATTTTTTGCACGTATGTTAAAAATTAGTTTTTAATGACGCTAAAGAAGACACCCACTTTTTGCCCTAAAATTAACTAATTTCAAAATGTTTTCAAATACCAATTTTTTCGAACCTCACAAACCTTTGAAGACATGCACCCACTTTTTATAGAAGTCAAACATTTTATTCTGGCAGAATAATGTGGCGACTGGACTACCTAATAACCCAATTTTCCTCCTGATATATTTTATTGTCATCTTTTTAGTGTATTTGCCATATGGCAACATACACTATTGGCGTTGGTCGGATGGCGGGACCTAGAGGTCAGACCAAAATTTCTCGACGTTTCATAACCTCCTAAACACTTTGGCACCATTTTTGAAAATGTTTATATATGTATATGTATATATATATGTATATATATACGTATATATATATATATATATATTTATATACGTATATATATATATATATATATATATGTGTGTGTGTGCGGGCAATAACTTTCGAAA
Source organism: Venustoraphidia nigricollis (assembly GCA_034508555.1). Taxonomy (NCBI): domain Eukaryota; kingdom Metazoa; phylum Arthropoda; class Insecta; order Raphidioptera; family Raphidiidae; genus Venustoraphidia; species Venustoraphidia nigricollis. Next base: position 10,578,920 of record JAVRKA010000008.1, read on the forward strand.
GAGTTAATTGATTTTGACGAAATTTGGCCCACGTATTGAAATCCATCACCGCAAGAAGCCTATTTAAAATGGGCGTAATCGGGGCATTTTAAGGGTAGTTTTTAGGGGTTGAAAAAAGTTTTTTGGCCCCAAAATACCGAAAAAATTCTGAGAATCGTTTCAAAATTGACATTTAACCCTTTAGTAGTAATTAAAAAGTGTCCCTAAAATTTTAATAAAATCGGCCCGACAGGACCAGGCTTACAAATTTTTTGAAAACACTAATTTGCAGATAGTGAGTTATTTATTGAAGGGTGTCTTTAATTCGGTGTAGACGTTAGATTGATAGTAATATTACAATTAAGAAAAAAAATGTTATTTTAAGGGGTGTATTAAGGTGTTAATTTTTTTATTTTGCCCAAAAACAAACTTAATTTCACATAATAAAAGTATAAAACCACACTGCCCTATACAAACAAATACACTATATTGTCGGCAGGGTTTTGGCACTGCGACCCGGGTTTTTTAGATATAATTTCAAATAAATCTCATCTTTTTTATTTATATTTTAATGATTTGGACATTATCACAAAATCTTTACAATTTCTTACAAACACACAGTAATCCAGTTTTATATGATTTCATTACGAACAAAATCAGTAGGTCCCAAGATTTATGATAATCTGAATCATGAATATTTCTTAATACATTAAAATCAGACATCACCTATGGCTCTATTAATTTGTCGTGAAAGAATTAATCAACATTGTACAAATACACTTTGAAAATACGACTAATCTTTAGACTACCATTTCTACATGAATGAAACCGTGAGTAATCTAATAATACGTTTTTATCTCAGCGTTTTGTTAAAAACATGAAATCGTACAAATGAAAAAAATACCGATATAAAAATTAAATATAGTTGAAAATTATGAATATGATGATTGAACTGAGTTGCAGAATGTACTGGCAGAAAATTTGATTTGACAATAACCTTAGTTTGTAATCATATTGTAACAAAGCTTTAGATATTATTTTAAATTCTTTTTATTTGGCAGTGCAAGGCTTGTAGTAATTTTCAAAACGGTAATCAGTAGAACACGTCATGTATTTTTCAGAGATCTCTAAATTAATTGTACTGTGGAAAATCGGAATACGGCCACAATACTAATTGGTGTCGTAAATTAGCGGCCGACGGTCTTGAAAGTTTAAACACTATTGAAAAGAATCTAAATTTTTTTATAGGTAATTCCAGAAATCAAAAAGATATTTATTATGTGCTTGCCTAATACAAATGAAATAATACGTTTTTTATCTTTTCTTTTCTTAAGAGCAGTAGAGTGTAACTACGATTGTGATCAGAAGATCACATTTTTTATACATGTAGGGATTGTCTAACGTTGTCAAACTTTATCATGTATAACATTAAATTGTACCCTCAAAAAAACAAATAATTGATATACATAGAGAAAGATCGCTTTTCAGTTCAAATTTTGATCAAAAATGTGAAGAAAAATGTTGTTTCGAAAAAAAAATTGTACAAAAAACTATGTTAACTCCAGCTATGTAAATAAGAAAAACGATATATCCATTTACATCCCAGAGATGAAATTCCTTTAAATACTGTTAAAATGTGATTACGTGGTTTTCTTAGTGCCCAAAACATTGTTTTTCTTATAGAGAAATATACGTGCTCGCAATTTAAGGTTCTTATCGAATTAGATTTTTTGACAAAACTTTCTGCAGTCCCACCAGGGCTGACCAGATTACAAAAGCTGTCGATGTACAGCCTACGGGATCTACTTTATCACGATTAAAATAAATAAGTTTAACAAAAATTTAACAACTGATGTTTAATATTGGTCACCATCTGTTATATAATATTTTTATTGATCACGCACAGGTTGGGCTAAACACGAATTTGATGGCTTAACGGCTGTTAGCCAATTTTCGATTGATAGTATATTTATTAACACGATCAAGCAATCAAGCGAGGCAGCCAAAACCTTTCGATAGAAAAATATTATTGTTATGGTATAATTTTTTTAATACAATCTGTGGCTATGCATGCAAAGTGCAACATTAATTCCGGGGGGCATTTCAAGAGCCAGTATAAACGTTATAATGACCTAAACTGTCGAACGTCTATAAACTGGAGTCACTCAACTAACGACAAATGGATGATAAAGACTATCAACTAAGATTTTTAAGAGCTAGTATACTTTGAGAAACTCAGTTTGTAAACGGAATTAAGTACACAACTTAATTTTTTTATTAAGATTGTACGACATGCTATCGGGGAATTTCGACAGTAGTCGCAAAATTACTTTTATTACTATTTCTATTAGCTGTTATTAAGTATTAAACCACTAAACATTTAAAAAAAGAAAACACATACTTTTGTCCTAAAAATTGAATCAAAAAACGTGATATTCTTTAATATTTCTCTACAACCCGTCACGAGATTTCGAATTACGGAAAGGCAAATTAACATTTCGAAGTTTTTTCTTTACAAATTTATATTAAAAATGCTGACATATTTGGCTTGCCTAATAGTTTTTTTCAAATTTGATTTTTCAGTACAAAAATGTGTGTTAAGCTTAGGCTAATTTTCTCATTTTTATGTGATTTTAAATCGTTTATTTAGTGCAATAAAACTGTAAAAGTCATATTTATAGTTTAATTATTTATATTGATTAATAAATAATTAAAAGTTCATCGTTAAAACTTACAAGTCAAACAAAAATTATCAATCGCAAGTAAATTATACGTACAATAAGTTCAAATATACGAAATACAAAGTATTCCATAATCGTTTTTTTAATCATTTTGTGGTAAGTTCGTGTGTTTATTGAGTAGGTAGGCAATTCACGGGAATTAAACAATATAGCATCGCAACTATAGCAACTTATTATTTTGTTTTGATGATTTACGTAGACACGTGCTCAACGCAAAAGAATTTTTTAACAATAGCTGTTAAGTATAATCGTTCAATATACTCTAATTGTTACTCGATTATAAGTCGTCTTTAAATGTGCTTCCCTCTTTTTACCGATTTTTAAGTAAATACAGGCGATCACAAACCTACAACCGTGGAATCCTGTCCACAAAACGGAGAATATGTGCAATATGTAAATATTTAAAACACAACCCAATTTTTATTCAATTATTTACTAACGATCCCTACTAAATCGCCTTTTTTCAATTGAAGTCTCTACACGCAATTGAGATGAAACGTGGCAGCGACAACGGTAGTGGACACGATATTACAGTCTAGTGGCGAGTTACATATATATATAAGTTATATATATATCGTAGCCAGATCTTAAGGCCCCAGTACACAGTGGTCTGTAGTGGGCCGTTGTAGACCATCGCCATTGTGTACAGGGGGTAATGGTCTGTAGTAGCGGACAATTGTGAATCGTGGTGCGCAATCCATTTGTCGGTTTTTTTTGTCACACTTCAAAGGAATCGTGGCGTGGCGTGGCCTGTGGTGTTCACACAGTCGCCCATTATTTAGACAGGTACTTACTTTTTTTGTTGCGTGCTATACTATTTAAATTTTTAATCGCCCAAAATGTCAGTATCCTGGAGCAAGGAAGAGACTTTTAGGTTTATAATACTATAATACTTGTAAACAGTATATAAATAAATAGCCGCGGCCGTAATTACTTCCACGTCCATCGCAAGTGCTTCGCCAGGCAGAAATGAGCCATGGGCCATTGTGTGAACACCAAGTGATAGTGGCCTACAGTTGCACATTGCAAAGCATGGCCCACTACAGACCACTGTGTACTGGGCCCTTTAGAATTGATCATTTCATAATGTGGCCGACCAATTCAAGAAATGGTTATATTTCATGATGTGCCATTTCATGAATAGGTTGGCCACATCATGAAATAATCAATTCTAAAATCTGGCCCCGACATATCCACTGTTCACAATCTAATGCCATTGTCAAACCAGATTTTCTGACGATGCGTTCTGCAATCCGGTGTTAGCGTTTCAAATCATCTATATATCTATCTCGATATATTACAAAATTTTGACATCAGTCAAACGACTGACAACAATCAACCCCAAAAAATAAAAAAAAAATAAAAAATTGAACATTGTGATTATTAAGTGTCCTTAAGCGAAACGAGTGGATAATATTCTTTTTTTATAACCTAGCATTTAAAGCGAGTTCAAATTAAAACTATACAGCAATATGTAGCGTGCGGTGTAAAGAGACCAATATACCAACGGTCACAAGGCAACGTGGTTTATGGATATAAGTAGTGATAAATGTCCACACCCACCGAATCGACTTGTATCGGCTCGGCACGCCAATTTATATACACTCTGAATGTTGCCGAGTTGATCCGAGTCGACTAGGGCTTGTGAACTCGTTTAACTTCATGTATCTCAAAACTTTAAATTCCACCTCGTTTTTTTAAATAATTAGTGTATTTGCCATAAGGCAACATACACTATTGGCGTTGGTCGGATGGCGGGACCTAGGGGTCGGACCAAAATTTCTCGACGTGTCATAACCTCCTAAACACTTTGGCACCATTTTTGAAAATGTTTATATATATATGTATATATATGTATATATATATATATATATATATATATATATATATATATATATATATATATTTATATACGTATATATATATATATATGTGCGGGCAATAACTTTCGAAAGAGTTAATTGATTTTAACGAAATTTGGTCCTCGTGTTGAAATCCATCACCGCAAAAAGCCGATTTAAAATGGGCGTAATTGGGGCATTTTAAGGGTAGTTTTAGGGGTTGAAAAATGTTTTTGGGCCCCAAAATACCGAAAAAATTCTCAAAATCGTTTCAAAATTGACATTTAACCCTTTAGTAGTAATTAAAAGGTGTCCCTAAAATTTAAATAAAATCTGCCCGACAGGACCGGACTTACAAATTTTATGAAAACACTATTTTGCAGATAGTGAATTATTTACTGAAAGTTGTATATAATTTGGTGTAGAAGTTCGATTGATAATAATATTGCAATTAAGAAAATAAATGTTATTTTAAGGGGTGTATTAAGGAGTCAAATTTTTTATTTTGCCCAAAAACCAACATAAGTTCGCATAATAAAACCACACTGCCTGTATTATCAAATACACTATATTGTCGGCAGGGTTCTGGCACTGCGACCCGGGTTTTTTTTTCTTTGATCTTAGAAATTTTAAAACAATTCACTTTAACTGGTGCTATATGAAAAATACTCAAAATGAATCGATTACCTAATCCTTGACATTTTTCAAATTCAACCTCAAAATGATCACCCTCATTAAACATGAAACTGAAGAAGTTACAATACTAAATGTTTTCTGCAGTGATAGCAAACCTTTGTAATCGAAAATGAAATATAGACAAAAAATAAAAGGAAAATAGATGCATCGTTCAAAAATATTCAAATGATGCTTCCAATAGTTTAGTAAAAAAACATCTTATTCAATCTTTGATGTTAATGCTTCAAATAAACTATAAATATATACCATTCTATTCATATGACTTTTAGCCAAGTTTTTACAGTTTATTTGATCTAAATAAATGATTTAAGATTAGATAAAAACGAGAAAATCGGCATAAGTTTTACACAATTTATTGGTCAAGTCAAATTTGTTAGTATTTTTAATATGCTTGTAAGAAAAAACTTTAAAATGTTAATTTGCCTAATTCGAAATCTCGTGACGTGCTGTAAAGAAGTATTGACGAATATCACATGTTTTGATGCAATATTTAAGGCAAAAATATAATATGCATTTTGAAATTTTTAAGTTGCAAGCCAGATTTTGTGAAACTTGCCACAGCTAATAAAAACACTAATAAAATTAATTACGCAACCAAAGTTCGAAATTTCCCGAGAGCATATTTTACAATCTAAGGAATCAGTCAGCTTGATAGTGTTCGCATCGTTGGGCGTAGTGTTGGGTAACTCAGTTCTGAACCGGTTCAATTAGCCGACTCTGACAGAAGATCCGTGAGAGCCGACTCACTTTTTTTTGAGCCGACGGTCAACGGATCCGCGTAGCTCAGTGAAACACTTAACACACAGAAGCACATTTTACACTTACGTATCGGTTCTTGCTTTGATGCATCTGTCAGCTCAAATGACTCATGCATCATATATTTGGCTATGCATTCTTGATTCTATACAGGTCGTGATATGATTGACTGAACTAGGTAACTCAGTGGCAGACTGCAGTAACATATTCAGAACTCGGCTCTTTTTGAACCGGTTCAGTGAGCCGGCTCACATACGGGATCCAGATGCAAAAATGCAGATCACTAAAAAGACCCGTTTTTCCCATCTCTAGTTGGGCGGTGTGTGCAATAATTACAAGAAAAAATAGTCGTAAGCCATGTTTCCTCGCGGCCACAGATACATAACCCACATCAAACACCGGGCCATCGCTGTGTTTTGGTATTGACCAACCGTGTTATTAGAGTGTCAGAGGTACCTGGGCGTTACCAGCGCGATGAGATCTACAACACGGGACCCGGGTCTCTCTCCTCTCTTCTCCTGCTGGACAGAAGAAACGGTCAACGGATGAGTATTGGACATATGTTATATTCTTCTTATAGCGCCGTTTAAATCAGATCAGAATTTATTTCAACACAGTTGCAAAGTGCCCGATATTATTGTTGGTTTCATACAAAATATATGGCGCATTTTTGCACTGTAGAAATTTACATGGTATAAAGTTTATCTCGTGTTAATGGTTTTTTCTATTATGAATTTCAAAGTAATATTTAGCACACTTTTAGTCCACGTAACTTCTTAAAATTTTAGAAGTGACAATGTTTCAAATAATAAAAAAAACTTAAAAATACAAAATAATAATAATAATTTGATAGATTTTTGGAGTAACAGCTAATTAGCTGTTACTCCAAAAATCTATCAAATTAATACAATCCACAGCTGTAATAAAATCATCAATATAATAATAATAATAATGCGTTTAACGTCCGTTTCTCGACTTTATGTCATAACAGACGCCATTCGCACCATTACTATTTTCCATTTACCACACTTCCCGTTATTTTTCTACATTTTTAAAACTTCAACTTATATAATAGCAATGGGCGAATGAAGGAATTATAGGAAATTAGGATTAGGTAGGTAATTTTTGAACTAGGAGTTTGATAGGTAATCGGGCATGGACTCAAATAAGGAACCATCTCGATATTTATCTGGAATTAATTGAGGGAAACCATGGAAAACCTCAGTCAAGATGGCCGGTACAGGAATTATCGTATCTCGGCGAGAGGCAGTAGGAAAAAGACCCAGCCACAGCTGCCCCCGCCGGGATTCAAACCCGGACCTCCCGAATGCGAGTTTAGTGCTGTCACCACTACTCTACCCAGCTCGGTAGTATATTTAACAAAAAATACCTAGTTTATTCATTTTGATAGGCAAAATCATTCAATTGTTAAAAATATTTACAACAATTACATTTTTAAAAATACAAAATAAAACCCTTTAAAAAGCTTACACGTTGACAATTAAAAAATATTTCTGGGTTCTAAAAGTAAAAAAAAGTATTGTACAAATAATTATATATTTGTTGTGGTTAAGTCAAACCGTTTTAACAATTACTTTCTTAAAAATGGTCACTGATGTGTCTGGTTTTAAAGCAGACTATTAATTTTAAAGATCATCAATAATTGTCCAGGTAAAAAATCCGTTGATAAACAGTCACCGGCTGAAATCTGAACTAAGAAAATAATCCAGAGGCAGGCACTAATAAATCATCCGCCATTTGACATTATAATACGCCGCTTCAAGCGATGCCCGTAGCAAAAACAACTCAGAGTCAACAATAGCAATTTTCTTATAAATAGAACGTAATATTTTTCATTTATTTTTCGGCAAATAATTATTACAATCTTATTAGTTAATTATTATTAACACTAAACGGGGGAGTTAAAACCGATCCTGGACATTTAAAAACGCAGACAACCAAACTAAATATTTTTACAAATATTTAATTTTTTTTATAGCTGTTCTTTCACCTAAACAAATTAGCAAATTACTGTTAAGACATTTGTCAATTTAGATTTACGAATTCTTTGAGTAAATAATTTTGATATAGTAGATATTTTGCTATTATGATGTAATCTATATTTATATATGCCGTAGAATAATTGAAAAAAATTGCAAAAAACCGGGCAGTTGGAATCCGTTTTTGGCAAACGTCCTAGGAGTTTCGCGAAAATACGATTTTTTCAAATGGATGTTGGTATATTAATAGACTTCGACACCTTTTGACCGATTACCATGAAAATTGGTACACATATGTATTTTTTCATGGAGAACGCTTTTATACTATACATTTTATTAGTGTATTTGCCATATGGCAACATACACTATTGGCGTCGGTCGGATGGCGGAACCTAGGGGTCGGACCAAAATTTCTCGACGTTTCATAACCTCCTAAACACTTTGGCACCATTTTTAAAAATGTTTATATATATATGTATATATATATATATATATATATATATATATATATATATTTATATATATATATATATATATATATATATATATATGTGTACGCGCGATAACTTTCGAAAGAGTTAATTGATTTCAACGAAATTTGGGCCACGTGTTGAAATCCATCACCGCAAGAAGCCTATTTAAAATGGGCCTAATCGGGCTATTTTAAGGGTAGTTTTTAAGGGTTGAAAACTGTTTTTGGGCCCCAAAATACCGAAAAAATTCTCCGAATCGTTTCAAAATTGAAATTTAACCCTTTGGTAGTGATTAAAAAATGTCCCCACAATTTTAATAAAATCGGCCCGACAGGACCGGATTTACAAATTTTATGAAAACACTAGTTTGCAGATAGTGACTTATTTATTGAAGGGTGTATTTAATTCGGTATAGACGTTAGATTGATAATAATATTACAATTAAGAAAAAAATGTTATTTTAAGGGGTGCATTAAGGGGTTAAATTTTTTATTTTGCCCAAAAACAAACTTAATTTCACATAATAAAAGTATAAAACCACACGGCCCTATACAAGCAAATACACTATATTGTCGGCAGGGTTTTGGCACTGCGACCCGGGTTTTTGTAAGTTGTCACTAGTTGGCGCCAGGTGGAGCCGTGCTTCATCTCAATCGTGTGCAGAGCCGTTAGAGAAAATATATCACCAAAGAAGTTTCACTTCACTAAAAAAAACTTCATAAAGATTCATGTTGAAGGTTTGTGTTATCGGCCATTTTTAAGTTCACTCATACACTCATAGGTCATGGCGTTGCCTAAATAGAAACTCCAACAACGGATTTTAACACGCCTCTACGACCTATTAGTCTCGTTAATTAAGATCGTAAAAGTAATTAGCGAACGATATGTCGTTATAAAGCACATTTCAATGTTTGATTAGAACTTCACGGTTAGGATAATGTTATTGCCAAAGCAATTATACTAAACCTATAATAACTATCCCTACATATTAATTACTATACAATGTGTTCAAACTTAGAGATAGATTTGTTGAATAATTCACTAAATATTTGAAATATCTTGGAAGATTAGCTCTATATTACGAGTATTTGAATGTGTGTGTGTGTGTGTTTGAAGTTTAACTTCTTAAGCGACGTATCTGTTTGAAAAAAGTAAGAGATCGAGGGGAAGTATAACTGGCAAATAAAGAAGAAGTTAGTTTGTCTCCTAAATTACATGAAACTGACAAGGACAAGAGTTTATGTGTTGCATTTTGATTCGCAAAATAGTAAGACAAGGATGAACGTGTAAAGTTGAATCTGACGTTTAATAGTACTAGCAATTGAAGACAAAATAATTTCTGTAATCTGACGTACAAACGGTAGGACCTCATATATTTCATGTAAATTCAGAAAGGACAATATTAAATATCATATTCTTTATTTTCAGATGTCAGAACAATTTTCGAATTAAACGTTACGGAAAATTTCAAACAGACACGTTGCCAAGAAGTTTTACCTTAAAACCTTATTCAATCTGTAATACATAGGATATAAAAGATGAGAATCATTATCATTAAATTCTCAACGTGTATTGAATTTGCACGAATTCTATCGGTTTTATTTGTGAATGTTCAAAAATCGAAGAAAAATCTTATTTCCCAAAAAGAAATTTAAAAAATTCTGTTGATCCGATCGCTACCAAACTTCAGAAGATCACCCGCTGGGCTAATCTAAAGATTGTTAGAAAATTTCATCAAACATGGTCTACCCGTTTGGAGTCCATAGATTACATATACGTCGTCTTTTATCTATATAGATTATTAAAATGTAAAAAGTGGTTATTGTGATGACATAACGATAATAGTTGGACATATAGTATCGCGAAGTTTTTTGTAGTTATTGATATGTTCTTTAATATTGTAGAACATACTTTTGTTCTATCATCAATAGTTTCAGCAGCGCATGCGACGAAAGATGTTTTATGGCATTTTTTTACAACTTGGGTTACGTTACTAAAGTTTTAGTAAGGATCCCTAATATTTTCTAGCAATAAATATAGCCTATGTTACTCAGGGATGTAGCTTTCTAATGGTGAAAGAATTTTTTAAATCGGCACAGTAGTTTTTGAGTTTATTCATTACAAACATACAAAAATACAAATCTTTCCTCTTTATAATATTAGTGTAGATTTGATATAATAAGAACTTTCTACAGACTTGATTTAACTTTGAAAATTGATTTATAAAAATGTTATTTCAAGTAAACAATATTATCACAAAGTAAACGTATAAATCTACAATTGCAAATGTTTATTCAGTTCCATTTTAAGCGATTCTGTCCGATAAAAGAAGTATTTATGTCCATAATGAAAAGGGGAGGAGCATTTTAAGTGTGGCCCTTGATACACCGGTACCACATTTTAAATTAAACACGGTAAAACAATATTATAAGGTGCAATTATTCGGTTGGTTTCGTGTGAAACAGGTGCCTAACGTGGGCACAGTTTTTTGTTTCATGTTTTTAATGAGCGCCTTTGGATTGGTTCCAGAGATCACGATTGCATTGTCTAACAGCATATAAAATTACTTTAAATTGCAGTTTAATTTTCAGACAATAGGAACTACTGAAACATCACGATAATTGAAATAACAGAAATGTGCAAAAGTGTCGTGAGATGAGTCTACAACGCTATGCTAAAACGCCATGTTTTATTTTCATTTATTTAACCGAGCTGGGTAGAGTAGTGGTGACAGCACTAGACTAGCATTCGGAAGGTCCGGGTTCACATCCCGGCGGGGGCAGATGTGGCTGGGACTTTTTCCTACCGCCTCTCGCCGAGAAACGGCCATCTCGATTGAGGTTTTCCATGGTTTCCCTCAATTAATTCCAGATAAATATCGAGATGGTTCCTTATTTGAGGCCATGGTCGATTACTTATCAAACTCCTAGTTCAAAAATTAAGTATCTTATCCTAATTTCCTATAATTCCTTCATTCGCCCATTGCTATTACATAAATTGAAGTTTTAAAAATGTAGAAAAATAACGGAAAGTGTGGTAGATGGAAAATAGTAATGGTGCGAATGGCGTCTATTATGACATAAAATCGAGAAACGGACGTTAAACGCATTATTATTATTATTATTATTATTATTATTATTATTATTATTATTATTATTTTCATTTATTTAGTTTTTTAATCGACTTAAAAAATATTGAAGTTATATTCTTTCGAAGCGTTATGAAAAAAATATGAGACAGAATTTATGCGATATAAGATCAAAATTAACAGGATGATATTTTGATTTTAAGAACGCTTACCAAAAATTCGACTGATCAAAAATTTTAAATAGTAAATATTCAGCATACAGTAAAAATTTTAAATACCGACCCCGGCTAACACAAAAATGCAAAACAAGCTTCCATTTAGGGTTGCCAATCGTCCCGCTATACGCGGGACGTCTTGTTTCTGATACCCTTAACGAGACGTCCCGCTCAGGGTGTGTGCGGGACGCTAAATATCCCGCTTTTCGGAGGACGCTAAATACATTGCATCTATTCCGTGTTCTAATGCAGCAGCAGAGAGAGTCTTCTCACTTTGTAATAATGCCTGGACCGACGCGCGAAATCGTCTTCATGTGGATTCTGTAAAATCAGAGCTACAACTTAAAGTAAATTTTTCTTATCCGTGCAAAGATTTTTACAATTTTGTACTTAAAAATAAAAAAATCCTTAAAAGTGCCAAATGTCAAGAAAAATACTCAATTAAAAAGTAATTTATAGTTTTCATAATAAAGTCTAAATTACACTATAACTGTTTTTTTTTTAGTAAATATGGACTATTATTAATCTAACAAGGTGTTTTATTTTACTTCTCATCCTGATTTGTAAAGAAAATTTCACGTTTTTTTGTATTCTAAATAAAATTAGTTGGATCCCGCTTTTTAAACCCTTGTCCCGCATTTGAAATCATTATTTCCCGCAAATTTGTATTTTAAAGCTGGCAAGCCTACTTCTATTACTAAAATAGTCGGGTAAAAGATTTCATTAGATGGCTAAAACTTTAATATGTTTCACCCGATAACTTTACTTTAGGGTTTTTTATTTACTTAATTTTTTACAGTTTGATTTTACAGTGCATGTACATAAGGAAGAAAATATATTAACTCGTCACTTTTAGAATTGAATTCAAAATGAGATTATTCCTACCCGAAACCGAACGCTAAAAAAGCGAGGAATAGTACATTGTGCAACTAGTGCGGCAAGTTGTCCATTGTCCACGAAAGCGAAGTTGAAGGTTTAATAGAAAACAGTATCACGGGTAATTGGAATAATGAAAAATCAATTTAAACATTCATTGATTGCAACGTTTCGTCTTTTCTTTAATTAAGACTTTTTCAAGCTCTAAAAAATTTTTACAAAAATTAACATTCATATAATAAAAAATATTAAACATTATTAACTAAAGAAAAGACGAAACGTTGCAATCAATGAGTGTTTAAATTGATTTTTCATTATCCCAATTACCCGTGATAATGTTTTCTATTATAACATATATCTGGAATTGAACTTTAAAGATGAAGGTTTAATTTTTGACCGAATGTGGTCGAAGCTGAGCCTTTGTTGAACTCGCTGAGCTAACAGTAGATGGCTAATGAGCAAATAACTTTGTCTATCCATTTGACTTATGAACCATATTAACCTGATTTTAAGTGTCTTTTTTTAATAACAGTCTATATTCAAGTTGGTATTACTGTGAAACAACAGAGATGTGTTCCCGCCCATCTTCATCACGCTGCTGCAGTCGCAGCGGTCGGCGGGCATCGAACACGCGATTCCCACGATATAAGCGCTCAGATACAATGAGAGCAAAAAGGGCCTGTGAATTGCCGAGATTGGTTAGGTCGCCGCTTTTATAATATGATGTTATCGCTTATCATGACCCGTTTAATACAAACCCCAACTTACAGTTAGTGTAGCCAGATCCGTTTTTTCAAAAAAAAATCCACAACAGTAGTTAGATAATTTTTAAATTAGACATTATATCGCATCCAAAATTATTATTATAATTCAATAATTATATTCATGTCAAAATAACTAAATTTCAGACGTTACCAATCTTCTTGAACATTATTTAATTAATTTTAAATACAATGTGTCTTCAATATTATAAATTTTTAAACATAAATCATTTGATTGATTATTTCATTTATTAGTTATGAGCCTGACGAAGACTAAATAAAGTAGTCGAAACGTAGCAAGATTAACAATAACACGATTGTTTTGTATTATTAATCCAAATAGGTACCTGAGATTTATTATTGAATTATAATAATTTTTATGAGAACAAAAAATACAATTAATAGTTAAATTTTTATGAAATCTATACTAAAAAATAAAAAATCAAAGTTCATAAAAAATCAATAGTAAATATGTAGAATAACTTTATCCCATACCCGATTCTAAAATTTTACGAAAATTCTGCTCATAATCGAGATTAGTTATTGGTGACTAGTGTAAGACCGTTCAATTTGCTACGCAGATGAAAAAGCGGAATTTTGGGCGCCGCGTTTAGGGTGCAAGCGGGACGTGTCGTGAGAGGGCTGAAAAATGGAATATCCCGTCAAAAACGGGACATCTGGCAACACTGCTTACAGTGTTCATTAAAAAAAAAATGAGAGAAAAGATTGGAAAAAAGCTGGGATTGTTGGAACTTTGTTTATATGACGTTGTTATGTCCTGTTTATTACAAGTCCCCAGTTCTCAGGTTCTACTCTGATACGTATAGAAGAAGAACATAAAAGGCTTCGGATTATCTAAGACAACAGCTAGATTTTTTAAGTCTAGTACCAATTAATTTAAAATTTCCACTGCTACAAAATCTACCCCACCCCGTCCAGGTAGATGTGTTCAGAAGACAGTCGAATATATGTATTTCTTTATTTTCTAAGAAGCGTATTTTTCCCGTTTTTAGTTTAAGCAATTTCAGAAATACAGACAGCGTATCTTTTATGATTGCCCCCCCCCCCAAATTCTTTAGAAAGAGTATGTTTTCCTGTTTTCACATTTTTAGTTTAAGGAATTTCAGAAATACAGACAACGTATCTTTTATGTATGTTACCCCCCCACTTCTTAAGAAAAAGTTAGCCTATAATTTAAGTTAGAGTATTCTCTTATGGATACAAAATTTCATTTCAATCGGATGTATACTTAAATAGTTTTAACGGATATATATATATATATATATACATATATTAGTATAGATAAGTTTTCTAAAGTAATAATTTTACTAAAATTGGCAAGGTAGACTATAAACTAATTGAAGTAAAAAGTGTTACATTTTTGCTCTTTCTGTATAATAGTCGTTATTTTCGCGTACGCCACATATTGTAAGGTAGTGCAAGTATATATTATACTAGTAACTAGTATATTACACACTCATGTCCCCCGACTAAATAATAAGTATACCGGTTTTCGTTACCAAAAATCCAATTTCAAACTAGTAAGGAATTGTTTAACAACAGTCCTTAAAAATAGTTACGAGACATTTTTCTACGTACTAAAAAAATAACTTGTAATTATTAATTATCAGATTTACTTAGCGTGACTTTTAAAGAGGTATTTAATGCCAAAATAAGGAGTGAAATCAGAACAATTATTTTTCATGCGGTTAGACTATGATTTCCAACTGAATTTGTTGACTACGATTTTTTTAATGTACGCAAATTTGCAGCACTGGTGTTAAATGTGTCAATTTTTTATTAAAAAAAAAAACAGCGATGAAATGCGTAGTACAACCATAGGTAGGGTTGCCATCTCTAAAATTTGGCAACCAGGTCAAGACGCGTGAAAACCCTGGATTTTAGAGCCCTGAACCCGGACATGTCAACAGGTTTTTTTAAACATAGTCAGTTGAAAATGTCATAAATTACCTTTTTACTTATTTGACACCTTAAAATTAAATTTAGTCATCTTTTATCATCATTTTAAATGTACCTAACAAAACAGAATCTTATTACAGTTTGTTACAAATTGTTTTAAAAATCAGTTAGAATTTTGTTATTCTTAAAATAAAACACACATTGCGTGTGTTGCGGGCGGCCCAAGACTAATATTTTTAAACCCGGACTACAAATGAAGCCCCGTGCGGACGCTCCCCGGATGCCCTCTAAACTAGGACAAATCCGGGGAAACCCAGACGAATGGCAACCCTAACCAAAGGTATAAGGTAAACAGATAGGTACAAAGTATAATTTCACGACCGCTTATTTTACATCACTATCAGAGAACAGAAATTAAGCTCCATGTAAAATAGAAAAGTTGCCTAGTAAAAAAATATATTTCTCTAATCAGCAGCTTTTTCGTATCCATTTTTACTTTACATTAATGCTTTCTGTTCATTACGTCTAGAAAGCTAAAATTTGGAACAAGTAGGTCTATTTTATAACGTAAGCATTCTGCTAAGAGAAAATATTTGGAAATTTCAACTTTAAGAGGGGGTTTCAACAGGGGCGTAGCTACCGCCGTATATGCCGTATCAATTATATGGGGCCTCCGGACCACGGGGGCCCCCAACGTGCGTAAGCAAAAAAACTTCCCATTTTTTTTTTTATTTCAGAAATGACAAAAGTCAAAAAAATAAATTTCTTCTATTCCCGCATAAAGCGTGCGTTCAAAAGTTAGCAACACCCTACGTCGGTTATCGCGGGCTACGGGATTTCCCCGTTTAAGTCATTTACTTCAACGGGGGAAGGGCCCCCAAACAAATTTTTATACGGGGCCCCGCCAAGGCACGCTACGCTTCTGGGTTTCAATTAGATTTTGGACTATTATTACAAGAACAAATTATTTATCGTAGATTAAAATATAGACTCCCGATAGATGATGCAAGAACTAAATAGATTTCAAATTAAAACCCGGTGTTAACCTAGAAATTTGTATATTATATTCATGTTGTCCCTAAATTAAAATAGGTAAACATAATCTGGATCACTAAAGAAAGCAGTTAATCATATTATCTAAAAATAAATCATTTAAAATTTACCTGCATTTATCTGGCTTCGGCAAAGTCCATTCCCACGTCTCTTTTTCATGAAGAAAAATGCAAA
Organism: Venustoraphidia nigricollis; assembly: GCA_034508555.1. Taxonomy (NCBI): domain Eukaryota; kingdom Metazoa; phylum Arthropoda; class Insecta; order Raphidioptera; family Raphidiidae; genus Venustoraphidia; species Venustoraphidia nigricollis. The sequence goes on from JAVRKA010000008.1 coordinate 10,595,493, forward strand.
TGTCAGTAAACTCAAAATCACCAAAAATGTCTTTTAATTCAGTTATAAACAATAATTACACTTCACATACACTTTTTCATATTAATTATAAACAAATTGATAGTCAATTAATCTTTTGAAGAGAGATTGAACTTTTATTATGAAGACACTGATTTCGATAAAACAGTAACCACAAAGCATATTTTCTCGATGCGCGTTACGCTTACTATTTAAGCATCAAGATCAAATTGAAAGTCAATTCAACGTTCCGAATGTTATTTAATGTCGTAACAAAAATAAAAGTGAACTGAAATAAATTGACACAAAACCACAAAACACCATTTTAACGCGAGTTTCGCTAACCATATTATCATCATCAGGAGATGATTAAATTGAAAGTCAATTCTATGTATTCTGAACTTTGTATAATATCGTAGCAAAAATACCAGAAAATTTAATTTATTAAAAGCAAGACATTACTTGACGAACGACACGACAGTACTGAAGGAGACAAAGGAATTTGCGACAAGTTCAAACTAATAGATTACATAATGTAGCCATTTCAATGTTTCAATGAATAGTCAATAGATAGTTACGAATTGCCATGTTACTAAAACTGCTTGTTTGATTTTATTTTATACTTGCAATAAAAATTTTAAAACTAGTTATTACCCGCACCCTCGCACTCGTTAAAAGAAATATATGTTTTATGTTAAAAATACTGAAAAATTCGACTTGTTTAATAATTTAATTTTTTCTGTACCAAATTTAGAGTAATTTCTCGTTTTTATCTGATTTTAAATCGTTTATTTAGATCCAATACACTGTAAAAACTTGGCTAAAAGTCATAGGAGAAGAATGGTATATATATTTCTAGTTTATTTTGAAGTATTAACATCAAAGATTTGAAAAGCTTTTTCATAGAAAATAGAGGTATTCGAAACGTAAAAAGGGTGCATATTGACCAATAACCTTAAAGTAGGGTTACCATACGTCCGGGTTTCTCCGGATTTGTCCTAGTTTAGAGGGCATCCGGGGAGCGTCCGGGCGGGGCTTCATTTGTAGTCCGGGTTTAAAAATTTAAAATCTTGGGCCACCCGCGACATGCGCACTTAAAAATTTAATTGAATTTTGTTAGGTTTAATATTTCAAAAAGGTTTTGTTTTCATAACAGAGTATATTAATAATTTGTGATTTATTTTAAGAATAAAAAAAATCTAACTGATTATTTAAACAATTTGTAACAAACTGTAATAAGATTCTGTTTTGTTAGGTACATTTAAAATGATGATAAAAGATGACTAAATTTAATTTTAAGGTCTGAAAATAAACAAAAAGGTGATTTATGACATTTTCAACTGTTTTAAAAAAACCTGTTGACATGTCCGGGTTCAGGGTTCTAAAATCCGGCTGACTGCCAAATTTTAGAGATGGCAACCCTACCTTAAAGCAATCGTCATAGACGCCGATGATCTCAGCTGTTGAGCGTCTATAATCTACAATCTATCTAAATAATCGTTCAGTTAGGATAAGGCACATGCCAGTGTTATAATAATATTTGCAACAAAGTAATATGCGAGGCAGGACGTCAATTGTACACGAGATTCTGTTCAGTGCAACACTTCGAGCAAGAATATCGTCTCATTTCGTGTAAAATAATTACACCAGCCATGCTACAAAGTTAGCAGTACCTTCTTTAGCATTATTCTTTGGCATATCTTTACATTGTTGATTACTCCCAGTGCATGGGCACCGTAATTATAACATACATCACATAAAAATGAAACCCGTGTTTTCAGGGCCGAACTAGAAGGTCATATCCACCCGCCATTATACCAATCAGGGGCGTAATCAGAAAATGCGCATTGAGTTTCAATTTGAAACGAAGATGATTAAAAATGCTTAAATAAATCAAATACAAAATTTCATAAAGCAACGGTTTCGTAGATTATTTTTCTACTTCTTCAGGCAAGCTATTTGTTATTATTTTTTAATAATAAAGTATTGATTTTATTGGTGCTTTTACTAGTTCTCGGTTTATATTGCAAACCCTCAGTTCCCAAGCTCCAATCTAAGAACCTGGTAAAAATTATTACGTATTATTAATTTTATATACGCGCGTCAGCCATTTGCGTCTTGGTAAAAATATCAAATTGATTTTGAATTTATAATTAAAAATAATTAATTGTAAACATGAAATAATCCTGGCTCTTAGGAAAATAAAACATTCTGTATACTTAAATGAAACAACGATTTGCATGATAATAATCCATAGTTTATCGAAGTCGATATTTATCTATATTCTGCAGCACCACGTAAGAAGGTATCCACAGTAAGTTGTCTTTAGGGCGTGACCTTGAGACTGCCAGGCACTCCCTGGAGCTGTGGATCAACGACTGCTTGCACGATATCCAACATGTTTCATGTTTACAATAATTGTCATTAAACTCAAAATTCGATTCGCAGGATTGTTTAATAAAAAATCCTCACGCTGATCTTTGACGCAATTTATTTTGTAGAAGCATTAGGATTAGTTTTTAATAGCTTCTAAGTCCCTGATCAATGTGAACTTTTGGTATGTAACTAAGGGGATGTCTCCAATGACCTTATCGATCAGTCAAGGTATCAAAACATCTGTAATGAATGCATGATTCAAACCTATTTGATCTGAACAATAATTAAAGCTACCTGCGTGAAATTTTACAATTATTCGTTTGATTGTTGAAACGTCACTAAAGAATTTAATTATCGAAAGGACTTGATTGTACAATTAGATGCATGCATAAGATAACGTTTTAATAACAATTGATTACCAATTAACATTTCAATATTTTTAGTTCAGTCAGAACGTAGTTTTACCTGAATTTTATAGAAAATGCTGAGCTTTTCACGGTATTTTCCAAGTGGCACATACACTATTGCCGTCGGTCGGATGACGGGTTCTGGAGGTCGGATCATAATTTGGTACCCGTTTATATATTTATATATGTATGGAAGGGCTACATAACTTTTGAAAGAGTAATTTGATTTGAATGAAATTTAGTCCACATGTTTGAATCCATCGCCGCAATCGAACCATTTTAAGGGGTGTATTTAGGGAAGAAAAATGGTTTTAGAGCCCAAAAACCCTGAAACAAAATTCGGATTTGATTCAAACTTGAATTTTAAACTATTAGTATCAATTTTAATTTTTAAAAAAACCCGGGTCGCAGTGCCAAAACCCTGCCGACAATATAGTGTATTTGCTTGTATAGGGCCGTGTGGTTTTATACTTTGGTTTTATACTTTTATTATGTGAAATTAAGTTTGTATCTGCAAACTAGTGTTTTCATAAAATTTGTAAATCCGGTCCTGTCGGGCCGATTTTATTAAAATTGTGGGGACACTTTTTAATCACTACCAAAGGGTTAAATTTCAATTTTGAAACGATTCGGAGAATTTTTTCGGTATTTTGGGGCCCAAAAACAGTTTTTAACCCCTAAAAACTACCCTTAAAATAGCCCGATTAGGCCCATTTTAAATAGGCTTCTTGCGGTGACGGATTTCAACACGTGGCCCAAATTTCGTTGAAATCAATTAACTCTTTCGAAAGTTATCGCGCGTACACATATATATATATATATATATACATATATATATAAACATTTTTAAAAATGGTGCCAAAGTGTTTAGGAGGTTATGAAACGTCGAGAAATTTTGGTCCGACCCCTAGGTCCCGCCATCCGACCGACGCCAATAGTGTATGTTGCCTTATGGCAAATACACTAATAAACAAGGTTTCTCTTGAATCAATTTTCCTTTAACGTTATAAAAATTTCAAACACATACGTCGCTAAAGAAGTTTCACTTCAAAAACATGTAAGCCTCAACCACATAAGTTCACGGGGAAGTGAAACTTCTTTAGAGTTTCGTTGATGCGTTATTCATTTTGCGTTACCAAGGTTTCTTTTATATTTCCTCGCCGTTGACTCACTTTCCCTTTAAGGCTACAAAAAATTTTATAACCGATACGTCGGTAAAGAAATTTCACTTCAACAATACATGTAAATCGGATCAGTGGTTCTTGAACCATAAGTGTACTGCGGGTAGACATGTTAAAATATTTTGTATAGATCAAAATGCAACCAGAGAAACACCAATGAATGGAGTGAGTATATTATTTACAACACGAAGAGTGAAAAAAATTTTTAAAGCGGCACTGACACTATATTGAGAAATGATTAATTTTAAGTCGTTTCCGATTTTAAAAGTAAAAATTTTAAACTTTTAGATTTTGTCGAAAATATGCTATTTATTTTTTTAGGCCACAAACCCGAATTATCTAGGCGTAGACGTATATTCAATTTATCAATCAAACTAAAGCGCGTAACTATGTACCATTCAAAACGAAATATTTCTATTTACAAGTTTCTATAATCCTTTGTTTTGATTGGTCACCAATAGTCTGTTCGTCTTTTTTTATTAGCTTTATTAACTGAATATGCAAGCTTTGCTTTGATTGGCCAACTGTGTTAATTTGTTCAACTCTTCTATTGACTTTTTTAACTGAAATTGTGATATTATTTTTTCGTCACTGAATCGGCTGTATAGTTAAAAAAAAAATGTGTGCATGTGTGGTTTTTTTCTGGAGAGTTGCGAATAGCTCATTGCGAGTTCCCAGTTTCCTGTAGTTCTGCCAAAATTAGAAAAAAAAATGATAAAAATAAAAATGCAACGAGTATAGACAGCAATATTTTTTTTATTTCGATTAGCCATTAAGGCATTACATTTCGCATAAAGATCGTTGACTGTACAATGTACATAGAATAATACGTAACGTACACAAATTTTGAGTATTTTTCATCAAATAAAAAATGAAACAAAATTAAGATCAAAATATCGGTTATTTTTGGAAAACGAATTTTCTATTTTAAAAACTACCGAGTTCCTCATTTATTGATTTTTTAAACTTTTTTTCCACATTCTAAATTCGTATACTTATGATACATTAATTAATTACCATATATTTATTCTTAAAATTAATTTAGATTAATTTAATACTTTACATTTTTCACTACCTTCTGTACATTTTATACACATCAAATTTATATTTTTTTGTCGAGCATATTATAATAAATTGCAATTAACAAACGAAAATTTGCAACAAAACCATTCTGATGTATATACATTGACGATTTTAATAATTATTGCACATAATTATACAGTTTTTTTATTAACAATAATAATATTTATAATATAGATAGTAATAAATTATCACTGGGCTCGTTTGCCGTTTAAATATACCAATGAAAATGATGAGCAATACATTTTTTTTGTATTACGACATTATGAATTACTTTTTTACTGGCGTATACATCATAGATATATCATCAATAAAATATAAAATCACAAAAAAATAATTAAGTATCATTGTAAAGAGATTTGCATTTAGGAAACATAAACAGAACTTACAGTTTTTACACTAGTGAGTATTTTGCAAGACTGGCATTGTGTATTACAATTTATAATTATTATAATAACATTATGTAATCTACAAAAAGTAGACTAAATATTGGGCTAGCAGTATATAATATCAATAATACATACAATATATAATAATCATATCAATAAAAAAAAATTTGTAAACTGTAACACAGATTCTGTGAACACTGAAGTAATAGTTCACCACCAGAGTGGTATTAACGGATGGGGAATTAAAATAGGTCTCTTAGGTCACGAACAATTACTGTCTGAGTCTCTTCTGCGCGCCACAGTTGCAAGGTGCATAGCTTCGTTTTCGGCGTGTATGCTGCGCCTTGTTCTTGAGGTGAACATTCTCGGACAGCCGGGAACGGTGCACCTATACATGTCGCCCAAATGGTTCCGTTCGCAGTGTTCCTTGAGGGACATCGCGTCAGGCAAAGGTTTCCGACAGACTCGGCACGGCAAGGAACCGTCTCGATCCGGTGTCGGCAGTTCGTCCTCTACACTATATATCAAACTATTCGGTATGGGTGACGCCGGGGTCGGAGAAGAAGCGGACATTGGCGAGTTGGAACCGGAAGATCTCTCCTTCCGACCTGCAGAAGAAGTTCCGTTAAGTCCGGGATGAAACCCAAAGTGATTTGCAAAGTTGGTGAGGCCTGAAAAACCGGCAAGACCTCCCAAAGGTGATAATAGTAAAGGAGGAGGCGGAATTCTGTCGCCGTTGAGTAAAATTTGTTCAGCAAGACTTCCAGGCGGAGGAGGTAAAGGCTGACTTTTAAAAGCGTCTAAATTTAGTGGGAGATTTTGCGTGTCCGCATACAAACGAGATAAAAATTCGTTATGAAGTGTTGGATTGGATGCTAGTGAAGCGAACGGCGACTTTTCAAATAAACTTAAACTAGGCTTGTCAGATGAAGATGTAGAAAGCAGTTTACGGTGCAGATTTAAATTTGCACTGTGTCTATCGCGACTTCTCTTTGAAGGAAATGCAGCATTACAACCGTCTACGTTACATTTGTGCATTAATTTTAAATGAACATTCTGATAGTGAGTTTTTACTCCAAAATGATTTTGAAATACTTTGCCACAAGCCGTGCATTTCCTCGGATTTTCCTTATCTATCGGCACATCCATTGTACTTATGAATGTGCCGTTATCAAAATGACCGTATATCTGATTTTCACTGTTTTCATCTGATGGGGAATCGGGACCATTCGAACTACCTGCAGAGGAAGCTTGTGAACGAGCAGGACTGGGAGGTCCACCGCCCATCATAAACCCCAGTGGTTGGAACTGCGGCGGATTCGATCCCAAACTCAGATTCAGTCCTCTTGACATCAAGTCACCAAAGTGTCCGTGCGATAAACTTTCCAGGTGTCTCAGAGCATTTGCTGAGTCCAGCGACTCATCGCTTTTGTGACTTTCAACTGAACTCGGTGGTCTTTGCTCGTCTTTCTCGTCGACGAAATTATCAGCAGAGTCGGTTATTTTCTCTTTTTTTAATTTATCTATCGAAAATAAAGGAGCAATGCTTCTTTTGATATTTGAATTAGCATCTTCCTTTTTTTCATTGGCATTAACATCAGGAATTTTCTCCTTTTCTAATGTATCTTCATTCATTGGTTCAGTTTTAATTTGAACATTTGAATCAGGTTCAATTTTTATTTGAATTTTTTTTTCATTCAGATATGACGATTTCTTATCGCTGTCTTTCTTTACAGTTAATTCTTCTGGCTCTTGTTGTTCGGGAGGAGGTTGACAGTACATTACGTCATTCGACGATTCACCATCTGTGAGACCGTCCTCCTCCATCATTACAGGAACTGCACACCGAGTTGGATTTTGACTTTTGCGTTTACGTTTGCTTGTCGTAAACGGCGAAGATTCATCTTTAAGACTGTGAGTATCAACTACACTAAGTGAATCTTCGTTACTATCAACATTACTGGCCATGTCCTCGTCTGCATCTGATATGGACATTTTTGACCGTTTTGAAGGCATACTGAAGTCTTCTGGTTGATCGGAAACTAGACCATTAACTTCGGTACTATCGTTTTGGTCTTGGCGTTCTTGATCACCATCTTGTTCATCGTCATCGTCGCCACCAACAACGACAATACCGTCGTCGTCGTCATCATCGTCATCGTCGTGATGGCTACTCGTAGTCAACGCTACAGCACCGTCCTCCGAGGACGTCGATTTATATTCTCTCTTTGCATCTTCATACCTCTGCATGCTGAGATCAAGGCTGTGTTTGAAATCCATTGCAGCCAAAGCAGAGTGATGAGATCTCATATCAGGAGGAGGTGTCAACAGTGGGAATGGACCAAACGGATGTAGAGGGTTCAAGGCAGCAGCTGCAGCAGGTAACAATCCAGGTTGTGGAGGAATTAATAGAGGATGTGACTGAGCACTTCGACCATCGTGGGGAGATATCTTTCTGCGTAAATGAGGAGAGTGTAGTTTTGGATTAGGATTAGCACTATGTCTGTTGCGAGATCTTCTGGAACTAAACATCATATTACAGCCTTCTACAGTACATTTATGCATTTCTCTTAAATGTACTGCCGAAAAATGAATTTTTAAAGCCCCTTTATCACAAAAAGTTTTCAGGCAAACGTTGCACTGAACTCTTTTCTTTCCAGTTGCCGGATTGATAAACTGCGTTCCTAAATTAAGAGGCAAACCAGCCGAGCCCCAATGTCGCTTTGTTGGTGTTGTAGCTTTTCTCACGTGACCAGGTCTTTGTTGGCGCGGTGATTTTAAAGCGTCTCTGTCACGACTTAAATTCAGTACGCTATGAGAATTTTCATCTTCGTCGTCGTCTTCTTCAGAACCGAAATCACTGCTGCCGCCACCACTTAAAAATTCCGCTGTTGACGGTGATTTCATTCCGGTCGACGGTAACAGTCCAGGAAATGACGAAGCCACCAAACTTGCAGCGGCTAACGGATTGGCTGAAACAGCTGCGGCCGCCGCCATTGCTGCCGCCGAATGACTTAAACTATTAGCTATAGATATTGCCGACGTAACTGGTGGCGGCGGAGGCGGGGGAGGTAAGCAGAGAGGCAACTGATTTGATAAACTCAAATTGAGACCGGACGACACGTTGTCTGAGTCAGAAGTACGACGTCTCGAATGCAGTTCAGGACTAACACGGCTCGTTGGAAAACTTGCCAATCCGGCGCCCAACTTACGAAAGTCGAACGGTTGCATATTTTGTAGTCTATTCAGCGGCGATACACTTATTGGACTATTACTTATGCTGCTGGGTGGTGAACTCGTTGTGGTGGGACCGTTAGATGTGGGAAGTTTTAATAAATTAAGTGGGGAGTGTTTTTGATGGGGAGACATTGGCGGTAATTGTTGAGGTAACCTCGAAGGATGCAGAGCAAAATTAAAAGGATGTGGGGGCAGTGTGGGTGGCGAAGGACGTCGACTTGGTGACATGGCCCGCGAGGGGCGTGGTGGGTGCCTTGTCGGAGCAGCCACTTGTGATTTGCGGTCTCTATCTTCGGTTCGCTGATCGATTGTGACGGAAGATGAACGACCAGCAGACGTTTCGTTCGATGCGGGATGCGGTACAGGCTGGGTAGGCGTCGCGTGTTCTAAGGCTAAAGCAGCCTGCTGCGCAAGCAGCAGCTGCTGAGTATAGGCTCTCGTTTCGCCGAAACGTAAGAACTGCTGAAGAACTAACGGCTCTTCTTCAGGACTGCATATGCTCCATTTATCAAGGGCAGGTCCGTGGGCGTCCTGAAACAATAGAAATATTTATAAATTACATGTTTTAATTATTATAAATAAAACTATTATTATTTATTTGAAATCAATTAAAAACATTTATATTAAAAAAAAGTTGATTGTTTAATCTCCACGCAGTTATTGAGAGAATAATAGGACCTTATATGCAACCCTAAAGGGTAAAGACAAGCTTTTTAGCCTATTAAGACAACCTTCGAATCCTCTGTGCAAACATTAGCAAATTAACTACTATTCACATATTGTATCCTCATAATGCTAAACGAGGGTACATCATATCAACCTTTAATATCACAATGGAGAGAAACCTTCACTAGCAGTTAACAATTCCTCTAAAATCGTTCTTGAGAATCGTTCAATATGGCTTTAGAACGTGTCTTTTACTTCTCAAAGTAGTCCGAAACTAAAACCATTGTCTGCTTGCAAGCGGTTTTTTCTAAAGATTCCTACGTGATAAGATTTTTCTAAAAAGTATATCCACGACTTAAAAACTGCATTTTCTTTCACGGGCATATTAATAAATAGTAATACAATTTTAATGCAAGTCTTCGCACCAAGAAGTCGGACATTCATAATCTAAATATCCGATCAAAATTTAAACTTAGAGTATCTTTTTATCAATTAAATGAATAGTCTATAAGGTATTATTGTTTTTAATAACCTACCCCAAAATATTAAAAAACGTGGCGAACTGCCGAAATTTAAAAATTATTGCAACGAATTTTTGCTAGCAATACTTTCTATAAAATAGATTTATTTCTGTTAAGTCATGAATGACTGTGTCCTTGATAAACCCATAACTGATAATTTGTACCACGAATAAATTATTATTGTCACTGCACCAATTAAAACTCTAAAAGGACCTCAATATATGCTGGAAATGTGAAAAATTCTTGCAGCCATTTTTAAACGGGTCCGCAACCAACATCGTTGATTCGAATCGTGCACAGACAAAATATATAATACGTATATTACGCATTACATAAATGTATATAAGATTGTTCCCCAGTTAAGAGACATAAAGGACCCTAAATGTCCGGTGTGGTTCATCATTAAATTACATAACCGTTCTATAGTCAACCCTTCATCTCGTTTCCATGCCGCAAGGCTGTGCAGTGAACCACTGTCAAATTTCATACATATACAGTTTTATGCAAAAGAACGTCTCACTGATCGCGTTAGAATTTGACGGTATAGTCTCAAGATTGCAACGCTTCATTCCATTTACAATCTCGTGAATCGATTTGACCCTACCATGCCAAAAGAAAAAACAATAATTGCCAATAATTTAAAACTATGTATCTGGACAATGCACTCTTTCATAATATTCTAAGCATGGGTGTTAAAAAAACCACTGCGTCGTAAAAAATAATGTATGGTTTTGAAATATCTACATTTAAACTAGAAAGCGTTTTTTCATGCGTAGAGCTAGGTTTCTTCATCTTGAAATAATATTAATTATTTGTCAAATATCGGACATGAACATCCATAATGAAGCTTCATTAAGTTTGTAAAGAAAAACCTTAAAAATATTAATTTATCTTCCCGTATTTCGAAATCTCGTGACTTCGACATCGTTTGACCGATCACCATGAAAGTTGGCACATATATATATATTTTTTCACGGAGAAGGTTTTATAGTATCCACTTTGTTGTCACTCGTCACTAGATTGTGTTAGTCGGCGAGCTCATGACATCCATTTCACGAAGTGTTTGATTCAGGTAGAAATTTTATACAATATACACTTTTTCCGGGACTTAAGCTATTTTTGCGAAAGTGTTTTAAATCGTGCATAAGTAACAATAAGTTCCCGAAAATAGTCTTAAACCCCGAAAAAAGTGCCTAGCTTTTTGCAAATATTTTTAAATATATCTAATGAAGTTGCTATAAAAATTTCAGCAGGAATCAATCACTTATTTTTTCATTTTTGAAAATTCAACTTTGGGATATTTTGGTTTAAATGTTAACCCATCCAAAAGTGTCTGCCTCATTTATTATTTATTTAAAGTCAACTTTTCGAATAGTACTTGTTGGCTTTTGAATCAAACACTTTTTTGGCACATATTTTTTTTAAATCTTTCCTGTATGCGCAGTACCTGACGAACCCAGGTAGGACAAGCAAACACTCGTTTACCTATACATCTTACATATTATACTAAAAAAAGTGTAAGATTAATTTGTGTTCCCCTGTAGTCTATATTCATAAGTTAACACGATGGTGGTTCATCAGCAACCACTCTAATTGAATCAGCCATTAACAACGTTCTCCCTGAATTCTTTCGTCTCATTTTGCAAATTCCCCTTTCTGTTCATTTCATATTATGTCTCCTCTACAATGCACCCTTCTTATTCCCGTTTATTTATTTTGTATAACATCCAGAAATTATGTTCCCATATTGTTGAAATTGATACCTAATCAAATTTCAAAAATACAACTTCATCCATGACGGAGCTAAGTCTAATAGATGAGTTCAATATTTAAAACCCGGTCAAGTGCGAGTGGCATTTGCGAGGAAAGTGCTCCGTATTATTTCATTTTCCTTGAGAGCTTTTAGATTTAGGATTTTCGTTTAGTTTTTCCTGTATTCTTTATCTTTTTCATAATTTTAGGCTCAGGGGGATGCTCGGTTTTCGTATATATTTTTTTAAATATCTTTTGCTAGATATGCATTCCTGAGATGTTTTGGGTCCCACTTTAAGTTTTGTGCGCTTCTAATGTACGGGAAAAATTTTCGTAATTTTTTACGGTGATGATAAAATGCATTTTTTTATTTTTATAACATAAACAATTCACCATACTAGATTTATATTAAGAAACGCATGTCTTGAAATGTATCAATTGTATTCATTTAACAGTTTATTATAAATTAATACAAAAAGTGTCGTGTTGAACAATAATTATGTTTTGAATTTCTTGAAGAGGCAACAATAATATTTAATGTCTAAAGTGACAAGTCATGCAATTGGCAACTGACTTGTCAATGTGACTTTTTATCCTGATTTAAATTTTTTATAAATAATGCAAAAGCTGATGCATTTGAGAAAGTCATTTGAGTTCAACTAAATTGTTACAGTAATGTGTTGTTGAAATGCAACTATAGAAAGATGTCAGATAAAAACTATTAATTTTTTTTAAATCAAAATTTTCAAAGAATTACTTTGGAAGCTGATCTATTTTGTTTTTTTGAGTATTGCTTCAAAATGTAAAGCTACTCAAAACGAAAGAAAAATATTTTTAAGTAGGTATTTATCAACTACAAAAACTGATAATTTTTAGGATTCTGTGCATCCGATAAAAAACGAAACCCTTATAGGATCTCTCGTGTCTGCCTTTCTCCGAATCTAGTGGCCGAAAAAAAATTTAGTACATATATAGTTAGATGATCCAATCACGGACGTATAGCGTACCTAAATAAACTAATTCCGATTGTGGGGTTAATTTTTAGGGACACATTAAGAGCAAAATAGTTTTAAGTGCATCATGTGACATATCAAATACGGAAGGGTTCGTTATAAGAAATACAAATATTTGTTTTCTCACGAATAACGGATTGGTACGGAGCTCTCTCGTCTGGAGTTTTTGTCTTAATAGAAATTATGACTTTTGGCGCATTCCAATATCTGTAAATATGACAGCGTCCACGCAAAATATGACATCAGTTATTTAAATAACAATTTATTATCTCTGATTACTAAGCATTGCATTTCATTAAAATTCGAAAACAAACGTGAAATGAAATTTGACACCCATAAGATGTGAGACGCATATAGTTTAAAAGAATTAATATAAAATTAGAATAATTGTAGTAGGTGTTAATATTAATTGTTCAAGAAATCTTGCGAAATAATACAAAAATTTCAACGTCCTACATAGGTATATACTCGTTTCAATCTTGCCAACCGTAAATTTATTAATCAAGGCGACTTTTAGCTAAAGATGCATTTGAAATAGTGATGTAAAATTACCCGTCATTTTTGACAATTTTAGCCGGATGACGACTTCAAGTTTATTTCTCAGAACAACAAAAAACAAAACAACTGAGCAGTTTTCAACAGTAGACTCGAAAGAAGTAATAATAGAGAATTTATATTTAAGTCGGTAGATATTTGTTATAGACGTAAATTGGAATGGAATTTACAATCATGCGCAAAATTTTCTGCGCAGCCTTGTTTAATAATAATAAATAGCCGCGAATATTTAACCGGCTAATTAGCAGATTATTTACTTTTTTATATCATTACTCTATAATATTATTCAGTCTTGCCAATCTTTTAATAATTAGCTGAGGCAATTTTTTAGGAACACAATTTGAGTGGCTGATTCGGGATGCACGTGAATGCCTTAAAACATTTCGTCACTAAATCTTTAAAAAGAACAACCAATAGTTCACCAAGTTGGTAAGTTTTAATTGCGTCGTATATTGTACTAGAAAATTATCTATCTGTATTGTTTCTGACTTCTGCTTTAACATTATTGAAGTGAAACTTCTTTAGAATCAACTAAGAGGAGTGATAAAAGTATTCTCTTCGATTGGAAACGGATCCTGTTTCGACTTCACATTTTATAATTACGTTTTTCGGGAACGTATCCTCGCGGTTGGCCAGGGATTACTGTAGATTGGATTGTGTTTATGTGAAGTTTGTGTGGAGTGGATACACTAAAGCCAGTCACTTATTCTGGCAGTTTATTTATACTTTCCCGCCGTGACACTGTCCAGAACCCTGATATTTCTGTGATACAGACACATGATGTTCTGTATTTGCTGTGGCAATGTTGAACATGCGTAGGCAGACGAATTAAAAGCGCCTCTCACATTATCAAGACGCGACCGATTTGTCTCCTAAAGCTCGGTTGATATTCTGCGTTAACACAACGCCATGTCACGTAATACTCGATAGAAACCAAATTTGAACGTTTTATTTTCCTTAAAAGATCGCAGAGTTCGCGAGAACAGACTTATTTACAGGAATACAAATGCATTTTAGCTTTTCATTTTTACACCGACAGATAGCGTTACTGTGCTCATTTTTACATAATATTATCATCATATGCAGTTAATGGACTAAATTTTTAAAAACATTAACATTCCGAATTCTATAAGAAATTTAATTCTTTAACTTTGGACGTAGTTCCGAGAAAAATCAAACAAGTTAAAATTTAGTTTTTAATAGATTTTCAGGAAAACCATAAACCGCACTAAAAATATGAAAACACGATCTATTGGTTTTTAAATTTCTTATTACCACATGTGCTCAATTTTTGTATTCAGTTAATGATTAAAAACGTCTACATTGTTAGTATTTAGATAAGATAAAGATAAGATAAAAATACTTTATTGTCTTATTTCATACAGAAGCTTTGTACAAAAACTTAAAAAACTAAAAAGGCACATTTCTAGGGTTCCGTACATCCGATGAAAAACCGAAACCCTTACAGGACAACTCTCAGGTGTATGTCCTTAATAATTGGGTTTAATCGGCCTGATAGAATAGAATAGAATAGAATAGAATAGAACTTTATTCAATAACATATCACAATGACAAAGAATGCGTCAGTTAAAAATACAAGATTGTGATATAAAACAAATAAAATAGTCAAAAAAATTTGTACGGGCACTTGTCTATGAGATAATTTACAACACTTTTTTTAAATAATTTGTAGCTTTTAATGCTTACAATTTCTTCAGGTAAACTGTCAAATAACTTCACAGCAGAGTAGCGGGGTCCCTTTGTATATAAAGCGAGGTGATGAGACCCATGAGTCTATTGTAAATCATTGTCGGTCTTTTTTGAGGCACCCTGTATAAAGACGATGCTACGCATTTATTCTCAACTTTAACTTTGACTTTACGGACAAATGTAATGAACGCTTTAGGTTTTCGTTTAAATCTGTGTATTTCTTTTTACTTAAGTGACATATCTTTATTTGTGTTTCTTAATTGAAAAGTTAATCAAATGCAGACGAAGCATTATTTATTTATTCTTTTCTGGAAATATCTACAACAAATTTAAAGTCTGCGGTTTTTTCAAGTAATTAAAGATTGGGTAACTCATTTTAGCAAACATTATTACAAATCTGAGTCTAAAAATAGCCGTATTTACTCAGGGTTGCTCTGGAATTACGGCCCCCTCTTATTATTGCCAAATTTTATATTTTTTCCGGAGACATAGTTTTTTTTTAAAGCTGGTAAAGATAGTGTTGCAATAAAAGTTTAAAACGTATGACAATCGGAAACAATACAAAACGATGTTGTTTTAGTACGTAAAATACAACGCAATAAAAATGTACCTACAAATTTCATTCACGTGAGGTTGGAGCTGTTTTTTAAGAGTCGGTAACAAAGGTTTATGAAACACATTTAATCAGCGTCCATTGAACAAACGCTTGTCCAGTATGTTTATTAGGCGAAACTATCGAAAAGTACATCACTAAAGTATGTGTTATATAGATTATCTAGCAGCTACCTTATTCGTAAAGAACTTTGTATCAAACGCACCAAGAAACAAAAGATAAGAAAGCGTGAAAAGGAAGATTTATTGTTTTGTGCAAATTTGTACTGTCAGGGTATAATCAAAAGAGAAAGGACATTACAAATGAAACAGACTCCGGATAGTATGGTGTTCTAATCCCTTGTTTCGAGTATACGTCAAATGGTTAGTGATCAATAAATAAAATATCCGTATGGTTAACCATATACCGATCGTTGAAGTAACATTAGAATCTAAACAAGTCACTGTAACTCAAAACTGAAGCTTTCATTATCGCAGCGGCTGAATTATTATTTATTATACAGTGCTTTTAATTATATAAAAATGATTCCTTCAATTTATTCAAGTTGCGGTTGAAAAGTATCTTGTAGACTATACCAAACGACATTTACAAGATAATTGATTTGTCATTGAGATAAATCTCATAATACCGGTGACACCTGTTTCTCTTGTTTGCAATAATATTATGTTATTATTATTAGCAGAGCTGGGTTTAAACACAAAAAAAAAGATTCGTGAAGTGATCCTTTAAGATGCAAACAATAACAACATTTTGTACAAACCGTATGTTTAGGCACCGCAGTTCGACCTGCAGATATAAAATTCAATTCAAAAAAAACCCGGGTCGCAGTGCCAAAACCCTGCCGACAATATAGTGTATTTGCTTGTGTAGGGCCGTGTGGTTTTATACTTTTATTATGTGAAATTAAGTTTGTTTTTGGACAAAATAAAAAATTTAACCCCTTAATACACCCCCTAAAATAACATTTTTTTCTTAATTGTAATATTATTATCAATCTAACGTCTACACCGAATTAAATACACCCTTCAATAAATAAGTCACTATCTGCAAACTAGTGTTTTCATAAAATTTGTAAATCCGGTCCTGTCGGGCCGATTTTATTAAAATTGTGGGGACACTTTTTAATCACTACCAGAGGGTTAAATTTCAATTTTGAAACGATTCGGAGAATTTTTTCGGTATTTTGGGGCCCAAAAACAGTTTTCAACCCCTAAAAACTACCCTTAAAATAGCCCGATTAGGCTCATTTTAAATAGGCTTCTTGCGGTGATGGGTTTCAACACGTGGCCCAAATTTCGTTGAAATCAATTAACTCTTTCGAAAGTTATCGCGCGTACACACATATATATATATATATATATATATATATATATATATATATATATATATATATATATATATATATATATATATATATATATATATAAATATATATATATATATACATATATATATAAACATTTTTAAAAATGGTGCCAACGTGTTTAGGAGGTTATGAAACGTCGAGAAATTTTGGTCCGACCCCTAGGTCCCGCCATCCGACCGACGCCAATAGTGTATGTTGCCTTATGGCAAATACACTAATAATGCTGCGGTTATATGTCTCGAATTTTTAGAGTTCCATATATCCGATGAAAAAACGGAACCCTTATATAGAATCATTCTGGTATTTGTCTGTCACAGCTTATTTTCGCCCAATTCTACTGGACGAAAAAAAGTTCACATTTAGATGACCCAAAAACGAATTCCGATTTGAAGGTTAATTTTGGGGGAGAAATCATGTGACGTATCAAATGAAAGAGCCTGTTATGAGAGATACAAATATATTCATTTTATAAATTTTAAATGTACTTGTAGTTTAAAAAATATTTTTTGGAAATACATCGGCCCAGTTTTTTAGATGAGACGAGCAAAAATGTATTATTTGCTGAATTGTATTCTTTACAGCCTATGCAGATTTCTTGCACAATTTTTTTTCTATTTATTTTGTGGTTCACTATAGTTTTAGCTGCGATTTATAAAAGTCCCTTAATATGTTTTTTATAATACGTAATTACGTCCAGAAATAATTATCAAAATAAAAATATGTAGGGTGTCCATTCAAAAACGGTATGCAGTGTCTGTTCGATCACAGCTCAAAATACATTTTATTTTTGCGTGCTCAAAGAAGCCCACTAATTAAATTTATTTTTCAGTAACGTCCAGCCCTACCTGCAAAATTTTTTCCCACACCTAAATATAAAAAATTAAAAATCGTGCAAAAAATATTCCATTCCGCGTGGATTGGAAAAAATGCAATAAAAAAAAATTTAAATGTTACATTTTATTAATTCATGGGCACGATTATTAAAATTAAATTAAATACATATCTATTATTTAAATAAAGAAAACAAAAAGACAAAAAAATAGTTCCAATTTTAACAGCAGGTAAAATATCGTTTAAGACGTTTAAGTCATTTCGTAGAAAATTAATACTCATGCCACAAAAAAGGACACATAATGACAATAAAATCATACACATTTAATGCGAAACGATTAGAAGTCATTTTGGAAACGTTTATGAACCATTTCAAATAACACTGTCATTATAATCAAAACCCACCGTTAAAACAGACGGACATTTATAAACGCATTGACTTACTTACTTGAAGCGAGTCTCATTCGTCGATTAAATATATTTAAATAAAATTGTAATTTTGTCTTTTTGTTTTGACATCACGCAAAAAGGACTGGGTTAGGTTGATCCAATTTAGACCTTAGGCTATGCATTGCTCAATGTTATTTTAGGCATAATTTGACGATTAAATATTTGAATAAACTGGACATGTCCCGAGTTCATGCAAAGACGATTGGATAGATTGATCCAACTTAGAACTTAGGATATACATTACTCAATCTGACGATTAATTTCATTTCAAACAAATTGTATTATTTGGCGCTATTCTGTGTGGTCTATATTAAAAGTAACAGCGCTGTTAAATTTGTCTCTGCACTTTAACTTAAGGTAGTTGTCGTGGTTAAGGCACACCGTTAGAAAATTCTTAATTTTTGTGTACTTATTAAGGACATGATAATACAATTACCCTGAAAATTTGAAGTCGATCGACAGTATATAATCCGAGATAAATTCAATTAAAAATTGGATTATTAACATTGATAGTATACGATCTCTGTAGTTCTGAACCAGTTTCTTATTTATTAAAAAAGGATTAACTGTCAGAAACTTTCCAAAAACTGACTGTCTTTCAATGCATTTGTTATGAGTTTAAAAAAAAATAAGGATAAATTTTTTACCGTCTAATTATTTATAAATAAGGGTTTAAAGTTCAACAATTTATAGAAAAGTATAAATGCATATGAATACTGTATGGGTTACGTTTCCACGGGTACAGTCTTGCGTACAAATTATGAATTACTTAGCTACAAGCTAGTATACTTTTGTGGCGCGTATTTGACAATATTGTACCACGACAACTACCTTAAGCAAATTTGTTAGAAAGTGACAAAAAATTAAAAAGCAATGTAAATTCGAAGATTGACATCATGCAAAGAGGATTGGGTTAAGTTTATTTTGATATTTTCCCTGACTGAATAATTTTCCTCGCGTATAAAAAAAATCTTTAATATTTCCAGGTTTTTCGAGGTTTCAGCATCAATATTTGGTCTGGAGATTTTTTGTGGTTTCTCGTATGAAACCTATATCTTGTCGATGTATAATTTAAAAAGCAGGTACCTCAATAATATGTGTTTAAGAGTCACCGTTATTATAATGAGCACATACACGAAGACACAAAATTGTCTAAATTTGTCTAAAAATGAATATATTACGCTAGTCATATTACCCAGTTATTTGTAAAATTGCCACTAAATTACATAATGCCTTGCGGCTATTCAAAATAAGGCAATATGCAAACTACACATACATTAAATATAACCCTTTTTTATCTTTTTATTTCATTAAAAAAATATAATTTGAACCATTGTTTTGGACATGTAAATTTGAGCTAAGAATTACCTTTTTCATGAATATTTTTCATTGCATTAATTTCGAAATCAAATAGTGATGTCTATTATTTATTGTAAGCGGCGTACAAAATTAAATGCATTTGCTACAGGCTGTTATTGTAATTACATCGAACGCACACTAGAAATAAGGAACTTACTAGCTTGAACATACTATCCCCTATTTTTTCTTAGGGTTAGGATTTTTCTCGTTTTATATCGGTATTCTGTAGAATCTATGTTAAAAATTAAATTAGTGCTGTTATATTTTTGTCACTTTTTAACAAATTTGACATTAGATAAACAAATTTTAAACTGATCATAAAAATAGCATACGCCTGTTTCGATAGAATCTTTATTTTAACCTAATTGTAGCCGGATTATAGCCCAATTAATATGGTTTATTAGTATACTATTGAAATATGAAAACCACAGACGGGTTTTTAAAGTAACATCAGTTTTATTCATCAGACAAAAATAGAAACAGAAAATTCACTATTGAGCAATATTATGAACCAAAAATACCAAAATAGGCTGTAAGTATTTTTTATTATATATAACCATTGATATTTGGCTTACATGTGATTTATATAAAGACGTCCAATAAAAATTGGGCAAAAAATATACATTTTAATGTTGACATGCAAACGCGAAATTTAATACTAAATTATGTATGTGTAATGTTTTGCATGTGAAATTATGTATTATTATTATCTGAAAAGTACCACGCATTTCCAAAAAAAAAGTCACTGATGAATTTTAAACGCGTAGGTACTTATCTTAATTATAGGACAAACTGTTTTCGACGACCTGTTGCAACCAAATAAATAATAAAAAAAATGTCACAAACGCAACATACACAAAACAAAGTTTTATAAATTTATACCCACAAAGTGAGTAATTTTATGTAAATTTGTTATACCATCAGATAGTTTTTTTTTTACATCTTTACTCTAAGTATATATGTACATCAAAATTTGTAGCGATTCTGCAAAAAAATATTTGAGCTATGTTTTGAACAGTATATCACGGCCTGAATGACTCAGCAGTCTTTTATTTTTTGAAGTTGTACTTCTTATATAGCGCATTAAAAGTAAAATTTTAGCAGGCAACTAATGAAAATTCGAAAGTATGAAGCTGGCCATAAGACACCCAGACTGAAATGACGGACGAAGTATTATTCTTAAACTTTTTGAAGATTTTATTTCAATAAATAATTCGCATGTATATTAAGAATTAGTTTTTAATCACGCCAAAGAAGTATAACTTCAAACACGCGTTAGTACACACACCCACCTATTTCATATTTCTTTTAATTTTAATTTTTTTTTTATTTATTTTAATCGTTTTTGTATTTTTTTTTTCAATTGTCATCATTCAATGGAAACTTAATGGGGTGTGTACTTTCGATTTTGTCTACTATTTTCGATTATCGTTGCTCGATAACTAAGGTCGTCAGTGTCCAATTACAGCACAAAACATTCATAAGCAATGATGGTATTTGAACACACCACAATTTTCTCGAAAGGCACTAAGCCAAGGTGGTTTCCTTTAACACTAAAAATATATAGCTGAACCATCGAATGGTGTGTTAATTTTGACCATAAGTCATTCTGCCTTGAGACAAAAGGAGTGGTGTGACGCGAAAAATTTTGTTTTTAAGTAATCAAGAAACAAAAAAGCGTGCACGAAACAAGTGAAATAAAATGTACGATTTTCGTAATGTTTTGCTACCGTTTAAATGTAGAGCTGCGTGTAAATGATGAAATTACATAATAACAATGCAGTTGATAAATGCATACTATTATTGCATCTACATGGAAGATGCGACATGCATAACTAATCAGAAACAGCGTCAATATTGCCAACATCGAACGACAAACGGTCCTGCTTTCGGTTCGAACAATACTGTAAAGTTTACTTTTAGAGTCTAAAAACTAATTTTTAATATACTATATTTTATCGAAATAAAATCTTCAAGAGTTGAAGAATAATGAAGAAAAATTAATCTCAAATATTTGAAAAAAATTTCAAAACTTTATTTTGGTTTTTACTTTTTTCCGCTGGATGACATTTAACACGATTATTGGTTGTAACTAAAGGTTATAGTCGTCTTATATGTTATATAGTTTCCAGATGGCAGAAAGTGTACGGATTTCGTCCATCTGTCATTTCAGTCTAAGCCTCTTATAGCCAACTTCATACTGTCGAATTTTCGTCAGTTGCGCGTGCGCAACTTCCGTTACCTACTAAAATGTTACTCTCAACGCGTTAAAAGAACTATAACTTCAAAAAAATCCGAGCAAGATTCGTAAGTGATATTATGTAAGATTTATCACAGATTTAACGGCTAAATCTCTAATAAAATGTGGTTCAAATACTCTTTCATCGATGGTCTATTTATATAATAAAAGAAGACTTTCGTTAACTTTTGTTTCAACCGGCTTTTGTTTTTAAAACAAAAGATATTGATTGGTACAATAATTTCGTAACGACATCGTCGTATACCGATAATGAGTCAGTAGACATACTTATTTTTTAATAAATATTTATTGCGCAATAATTAATTTTAGCATCATTGCTGAAATAAATAATACTTTATGATCGGTGTAATAAAACTATTATGACATTTTACAGTACTGCCATTATATTTAATTATTACGAAATTAACAATGCACTTGGACGCTCAATTTTTAATATAATTATTACAACGTCAAGGTATGTGTTACCTGTATATAAAATTTTGAAACAGAGTCAAATTTATTTCGACAGTTTTTTATTTATTATACCTAATTTGTACGCCCTATTTTTTATCGCGCAGTTGATTGTAGATAATTTTGCAAAAATTCTTTCTCTATAAGGAAGATAAAGGACAAATCTAGATCTCTAATGAACTCCTTTTGTAATTATGTTCGATTTACTAGAATTGTGCCAAAAAATACGTTTTCAATGTCACACTACGACCTTATTCGTACTTATTTCACAAATTTGTGCCATCACAAACCTAAAGTGACTCTTCTTTTTATGGAAAAGTTTTTTTAAATCTTCAAAATATTTCCAAAATTTAGAGTAATCAACTGACAGCGACACCCTTGCAACAGCATTTTGTAGCCTTGTAGTGTGGCTTAAATTCAGAGCGTTCCGACAGCACAGTATGAGGTTCCCCGAATAACCGTGTAGCATGTGACATGACTAAAAAAAGAAATTGGTAACATGTATCCAAGTTACCAACACAAACATTTCATAATTCATACTTCACTTAATTACGATGTCTCGTAAATTTCTCAGACAGATTCCAAGAGACGACGTTTTATGAACGCATATATAAGTGTTTACTGTTTGTGTAGTTTATTTTATGTTATAATTATGGTACAGTCCTGCATCAATGCAGAGGTAGTTAGACTATTCGATTTTTAAAGCTAATTAATTAAATACTTCGTATGTCTTTACTAGCGTCCACAAAGTGCGTTAAGGAAGTAATAAATTTTAACTGTTAGCTATATTGTACCCTCCTTGATAAAAAAATGTACGCGTGTTTGAAGTTATACTTCTTTGGCGTGGTAATACAGTACAGTCGCGATAATATGAATATGCGCCCTTATGAACGACTCAGTAATATGAACGTATAATTTTTGTAGAGAATTTAATGCTCTACAAAAAAAAAGTTTAAACTTCATCATCGGAAAACTTTTAAACCAGTAAACTTAGCGAAAAATCACACGATACCTTTTTTGTACAGCGTTAAATTCTCTACAAAAATATGTATGTCACATTTTTGTAGATTCATTTGTCCTCAAGTTTTAAAATTTGGAAGAACAAAAGGAGTTTTCCACATGTTATTTTTCATAAGAAACTTTGGTTGGAATGAGGATTATCTTAGACTTAATATTAAGAGCTCAAATTTTTAGAGATTTTTTTTATCAATTTGGAAACGTTTGATCTCCTGGAAGCATAGAAATTTGACAATACCCCTGTTAAGAACCACCCTAATGTACGTGTTTCTTGCAAACCTCGATAATATAAACATACCGCTAGTATGAACTCTTCAGGAATTTTTGTGGTCATGTAACCGAGATTGTACTGTAATAATAATATTATCATTTACTGCTTAGCGCAAATAGACAGAATACGTACAATAATATAATATTATACAATTATATCTACAGTCAAAAATAATAATATAGACAAAATAAAACACATACATAAAAGCAAACTAGGATACATTCATAAAATCCAGGTTGATTAACGCAGACAAGCAAAATAAAAGTTTAAAAACGTACTACAAAAAACTAATCTCAAGTATTTTAAAACATTAAAAATTTTATTTTGGTTTTTACTTTTTTCGCTGACGCTTAAAACGACTATTGGCTGTAATCAAAGGTTATGGTCGTCTAGTATATTATATAGAGTCCAGATAACAGAAAATGCATTGATTTCGTCGAATTTTTGTTAGCGCGACTAACTTCATACTGTCGAATTTTCGTTCGCTGTGCGTGCGCTGCAAAGTCCGTTGTCTGCTACACTTTTACTTTCAACGTGTCAAAAGAAGTATAACTTGAAAAAATCATAATATTGTATTGGCATGCAAAAGTTTGAGTTGAACATTTGGAAGACGATAAAAATCGAGTTGCAAGATTTTTTTAAAGATACATACTACACACAAGTGAAACTCTATGCGTGTTAAAAAGATCAATAAAAGTTATGAATGATTGACCCAATATAGTTCTGACTACAATTTAATTAATGAAAGCAAAGAAGTCGAACAGAGTTGACTGTGAATTATTTATATTATTAAGTTTATTTTTCGAAATATTAATTATGTTTATATAAAATAACATGACAAGATAAAGTAAGTGCGGTAAGTGTGTTAAAAGACATTTAGAAATATGAATATTTGATTTTTAAAAATCAAACAAACACCGCCGCGAAGAATATAGAGTGGTTAAAAACATCATAAGTTTTTGCTTCCCTAATTATTTAAAACAAGAAATCTTATATTAAAAGTTTTAGGGCATAAAATTGTGCATCAAATATTATGTCAGAATAATTTCAATCTGTCGTCAGTTAATTTGTTAGTCAATATTAAGTATATCGGTGTTAAATTTATAAAAAATGGCCAAAATGACATAACTATATATATAGTGAAAGATCTACATTTTTTAAGTTCTATGTTTTAAACGATTTATGATTGGTAGGGTAGTGTGAACTTGGATTCAAATAAATCAAACACTAAATTTCACAAATTTGCAACGTTTCGTAGATTATTTTTCTACCTCGTCACGCAAGTTTATGGTTTAGTAGAAAAATAATCTACGAAACGTTCTAAATTTGTTAAATTTATTATTTGATTTATCTGAGTTACTACCTACCAATTTTATTTCAATTCCAAGACATATTTCTGAGATCATTTTTGACGTTTTCATATATGACTGCAGCTGCAAGCATATTTAGATGCAGAATTGTATATCCTTTGTTTCAAGTTTCAGGGAAGCAGAATAATTGAGCTTGTTAAATGGTTTATGGTGCTATTCTGTACTAAGAATTTACAGTGCTACTAATTTTTTGTCACTATCTATGTATATCTAACAGCGCTCTCAATTTTAACATTCACCGCACAGAATAGCCCGTTAATATTTTCATGTAAATTAGGCAAATTTTGCGCTATTTGGTGCTCGCGGATGAAACAAGCCAACTTACGAACGCAAGTATTTTAATGCAAAAAATAAACCTATTGCGTTGATCACACAGAATAGCGCTATAAGAGTTTCATGTGAATTAGGTAAACTTCGCGTTATTTGGTGTTCGCGGAAGAAACTAGCCAGCCTACGAACGCAAGTATGTCAGTGCAAAAAAATAAACCTACCGCGTAGATTTTAGTGCGTGTCTTATCAGGACGAACGTACCATTTATTGTACCAATGCTAGGCTTGCAATATTACATAGGTACAATATTATATATAATTACTTTTAATACTTGTTCATATATGGATTGTATTTATGTATTATACATGAGTTCTTGAGTTCATCCAACTAGCTAATTAATTCGCATCTGTAACAATGTTAACGTTACTGAACTGTAACGAAAACCTAGACACAAGACCTAGGTACAGTCAGTGGCGTAACCTGTTAAAATAATTATACGTAAACAATCAATAAACATTGCCAACCCCCAACCTAATGCAAAATTCAATTTCTGAAAGAAAATATAATAAAAAATATACATGTACATCGACTTTCAGTAAAAATTTGCAATCAATTTTTTAAAGTTTTAAAAATATGCTAATTAAACTAATAGATTTTAATAATCTTGATCTCCTTACGCTGGGGCCGCTACAGTCCTTATGCCCATGGGTCTTGAAATATCAAATCCGACACTGTTAATAAATTGACTTTTTTTCTTTTTTGTCCTTGGTAATTATTATAAAAATGATTTGTCAGGAAAAAGGACCTTTTTAAGTAAACACTTATTTGTTATTTATAAGAAAGGGACGAAACATCGCTATAAATAACAAATAAGTGTTCACTTAAAAAGTCCTTTTTCCCGGCAAATCATTTTTATTTTTACTGTTAATAAATATTTTAACCGGCTTTCAAAAAAGAAGGTTATCAATTCGACAGCAAAACTCATGTATTTTCAACATAGAATTTAGTTTTTATTTTCAGGAAACCAACTACCAATGTCAAGTATCAGTTCGTGTTTTTGAAGACAAAAAGTGTAAACTAATTATAGACGCTCAACAGCTTTAATATTTTTAATAACAAATTCAAAATTCAATTAATATTTTCGTCAGTTCTTAGATTAACACGCGGGAACATCTACGCACGTCTTTGAATGTCAGAATAATTTTTGAAAAAACAAAATTCCACGAAAAATAAAACACGGACTTCAATGTTAAACCTCTTGAATATTTAAACTATGAGGATTTCCCCATGGTGACCATCATATTCAAAATTAATACGAAAGGTGATAAAGGAAAATCCACTAAAAATATTAATTTGGTAACTACGAATAATAACTAGCGGAAAATCAAATTATAATTAATAATGGTTTTGTAACGGTCACAGGAACGTAAGTTTTTTAATATACTTAAATAGTTTGCTATAATATTATGAAACACCGATTATTGCAATTATGCGATATTTGAAACTATTCAAACAATATCACTGTCAGAACTCAAACCTGAAGATTCCACTATCGCGGCTCTTGAATTATCGTTAGCTCTTCAGTGACATAGCGAAACAATCAACATTTCTAATAAAAAAAAAATTATAATTGGATTTTTCCTAAATTTATTTAGTTTTGGAGTTGGTCTTCTCATTTTAATAAAATATTGTTTCAAGAAAAATAGTAAGCTTTTGTTTTAAGTTAGCATTTTGTTTCGTTGCGCATTTGTTTCAAGAAAGAGCGCCAAAACATCACATTCCGGAAGACAGTGACCGAACAATAATCCAACATACAAAATACTAGCAACACTCCAAGTAAGCGTATGAATATGGGCAGAAAGCTTTTGTTTTGAGTTAGCATTTTGTTTCGTTGTGCATTTGTTTCAAGAACGGGCGCCAGAACATTGCAATCCGAAAGACAGTGACCGAAGAATAATCGGACGTACAAAATACCTACAACACGCTGAATGTATGAATATGTGCAGAGAGGCAATCTTTCCATCTGTAACAGTATTTATAACGTGGTATCGTGAAGTCAAAGTCCCATGAAAAATTATTGTTTGTAATTAACGTAAACACCACACGCAAAAAACATGTATAAAACATTATATTTTCTTATCTTCAGTGTATATGGCGCAGTTGATGAAAGAAAATGATTTCATAAACTATGAAACGGTTTCTTTTGTATATAACGAATTATCATATTTATAATAGATTTATCATTTAAGGCTTAATCTCAAAACACAATAAAATTCGGAAACTTAAGGCTGTCGGAACGCTCTAAATTTAAGCACAATCGGTTAGTGATCAAGTTAAATAATAAATATTAATTGAAATTATTTGATATCAAGTCGAATAGTAACAACAGAAAGTCGAGTCAAGTAGTGAATTTTTCAAAAGCTTTATTTTTAAGTTCAGTATTTTGTAAACACGTCTTAAGACTGTCGGAACGCTCTAAATTTTGTTTGTGTTGAGACCCAGCGGTAAGAGGCGAGGTAGGCAAAAGACATATTGTGGGTGTGACCTTCCTTAGCCCTGTCTCGCTCTAATCATCCGCACGTTTCAGTTTTTGGCTGGTGCCCACTACGAGGTTAAAAAATGCTGTTGCAGGGGTGCCGCTGTCAGTTGATTACTCTAAATTTTGGAAATATTTTGAAGATTTAAAAAAAAGGACGAATCACTTTAGGTTTGTGATGGAACAATTTTGTGAAATAAGGTCGTAGTGTGACACTGAAAACGTGTCTTTTTTGGCACAATTAATACCAACTTTTTTCTAGTAAATCGTACATAAATTACAAAAGTAGTCCACTAAAGACCTAGATTTATCCTTTATCTTCTTTATAGAGAAAGAATTATTGCAAAATGTTGACGAATAAGTCTACAATCAGCTATTAGCCGAAGGTCTATTTTTGGCTTAAATTCACAGCGTTCCGACAGCCTTCAAGCGTGCACTCAGGGTTGCACAAATACCATACTGAAAAATACCGGACACCACGGTCATAGTGAAAACGAGTATATTGTTAAGTTACGACTAAACGCAAATACAAAATTTCTATAGTCAAATAGGCGACAGAACCAATCCAACTTAATGAAACTTTTTTAGAGAAATAATTAGAATAACACTCTGTTATAACAAGCACACCATCATTGCATATTAAATAATCTACCGAGCAGGGTAGAGTAGTGGTGACAGCACTAGACTCGCATTCGGAAGGTACCAGGTTCGAATCCCGGCGGGGGCAGATGCGGCTGGGACTTTTTCCTACTGCCTCTCGCCGAGAAACGGTAATTCCTGTACCGGCCATCTTGATTGAGGTTTTCCATGCTTTCCCTCAATTAATTCCAGATAAATATCGAGATGGTTCCTTATTTGAGGCCATGGCTGGATTACCTATCAAACTCCTAGTTCAAAAATTGCCTACCTTATCCTAATTTCCTATAATTCCTTCATTCGCCCATTGCTATTACATAAGTTGAAGTTTTAAAAATATAGAAAAATAACGGGAAATGGTAGATGAAAAAATAGTAATGGTGCGAATGGCGTCTTTTATGACATAAAGTCGAGAAACGGACGTTAAACGCATTATTATTATTATTATTATTATTATATTAAATAATCTCTCAAAATTTGGTTTCAACCGGCTCATACGTTTCATCTGTATCGTGTTCACAGACAAACAGATTTTTTCCAAATACATATATTGTTTGGATTCAAGGGGTTTCAAAACGAAAAAATATTGTAAAATGTTGAAAAGTGAATTTTGACCTAAATTAATTTCATTCCCCACTAGTGGGTTAGAATTATTATTATTATTATTGACTGATTTTTTACAAAAAAATAAATCGGTATCATTCATAAAAATTATAAACATAAAATTAAATCTTGCAATTAACAGTTACGA
The DNA here is from genome assembly GCA_034508555.1 of Venustoraphidia nigricollis. NCBI lineage: Eukaryota > Metazoa > Arthropoda > Insecta > Raphidioptera > Raphidiidae > Venustoraphidia > Venustoraphidia nigricollis. The sequence goes on from JAVRKA010000008.1 coordinate 10,624,557, forward strand.
TATTTAAGTTTATTAAAATATTTATAGTATTTCTTGGTAAGTGCAATAATTTGCTTGTATATCATGGTACAAGACAATAAAAACTAACTATAAAAGTAATATTAATTGTCTGTAATTAATGCATATTTGCATTAATGTTGTTACGCATAGTAAAACTCATTACTAATTAGTATAAATATATTGTGATTATTTTTTTTTCTATAATAAAATAGAAATTTTTATTTTGCCGTGAAAGAATTTACCTCGACCTCCAGAGATAGGTCACCAGTTATTGTTTAAAATCAATTAATTACGCATTTTTATACGTTGTATAATTTCTTTGCCGTCTTTTATTTTAATTTATGGAACATCCTTTGAAATTTGTTTACTATATAAAATACACTGTTTTAAACAAATATCGTTTCGATCGATCAATTATTTCTCGAGCAGGATTGATTTAAAATTCCACAATGGCTTTCTGTAACCCAGACTTTTAAACAGTTAAAAATGTTTCAAATTGCTTTAATATTTCTAATATTAGATCTCAAATATTATATATTTTTAGATTATGTGTAATAAAAATAAATAAGTTGATTACTTATTTATATTTATTTAGTCAAAGCTGTGAATTCACACAATGCTATATTACATAACTGTTTTTGAAATACATATGTATTTTATTTATTATCAAAGTATATTAACATAAATAGGCTATAGTGTTATTTGCACAGATATTAAAGCAGTAATATTAATTTGCTAATTATTGGCAAGTTTTATTAAGTAGGTACTTGAAGAATAATTGTACTGCATATGTTACACCCATCATTGCTCTAAGTATGCAAGTGCAATCACGACTCTTTGCAACCTGACAGCTCCAACTTATATGTCCTTAAGGTATAACTGATCCCCCAGATCGTAAAATATGTCCACGGGAAATTTCTAACCGTGGTCGCAAAATTCATTTTATTACTGCGATTGATTAATTAAGCATTAAACTTCAGAAAAATTTCAAAACACGTATCTTTTTGCACTAAAAATTGAATCAAAAAACGTGATATTCGTCCATATTTCGTTACAACACGTCAAGAGATTTCGAATTACGGGAAGGCAAATTAACATTTTGAAATGTTTTTTCTTTACGAACTTACGTTAAAAATACTGACAAAGGCTTGCTCAATAAATTTTTTCAAATTTAATTTTTTCTGTAGAAAAATTTGTGTAAAACCGATGCTAATTTTGTCATTCTTATCTGGTTTATTTAGATCAAATAAACCGTAAAAATTTGGCTCAAAGGTCGTATGAGCCGTTCACACACGGGTCCAATGTTTTGAAATTTAAGTTTCAAACTAGTTTGCGGTGCGACTGTTCTGCAATTGCAACTGACTTCGGGGAACCTCAAAACGAAAAATTTCTGTGAATTTGGATCAAAATTAGTACCATTCTCCATTTGTGGCGTTGGAATGGTGAAATATATATGGGTGGGAAATGGAATAACTGCAAGAAAAAAATGGCTCCGACCGTCGGAATTGAACCTACGACCTTTTGTATATGAGGCAGCCGTTATATAACTCTCACATCCACCGTAGCCTAACGCTGGCTAAGTTCCTCATGGTTCGATCCCTAGATCTTTTTTCTTTTCGTTACATTCTCATGGATCGAATTTGCCTTACCGTGCGAAATGACGTTTGTCTTGAATAATGTGTTTAACAGAACATGTGACAACATTCTGGATATTTTTGTAATCTGACAATGTTAACTATATAACCTGTGAATTTTTTGAACGCACGGTATTCTTGAATTTCAAGCAGTGATACTGTTGATATTTTTATAAAATATTTAATATCTTGTGTCCTGTTTCAACAATAATATTGTTTAATAATTTAGATAATTAATATATATGTGACAATATTCATAACAGATGAGATACAATTACTTTGTTTGGATGATTGAATTAATTGTTATTGTAATTATTATCCCGAGTGACGACAATTCCATTATTTAAATTCTAAACAATTATCAAAAACTATACGTGTCTTCAACAATCAACTATAAACACGGTGTTATAAGAGAAACGATACTTAAAATTATTATCAGAGGCGGGCTCCAAATTCGAGCAACTTTTAGAAATGCGACACTGATGCTGGATTGCAGAAAGCATTGTCAAACAATCCGAATTGACAATGTCCTTAGATTGTGACTCCATATACAATTTCTTCATGAAAAAAGCATTGTAGAATTTTAAATCAATTCTGCTCGAAAAATTACTGATTGAAACGATTTTTTTTACTTCGCATCAACATTTTTCTACGCATTTTATTTTCTATGTAGAGTGCAATCTAATGTTCTACTACATGACAGGGAGTTTCCCAACGGACTGCTCAAAACCATTATTATATGATCACAATCTAAGATCATTGTTATAATAAATAAAATAAGGCCACTGTTAAATAAAAATTGTCGACAATGCTTTCTGCAACCCACCATGAGTATATTTCTTTTTCGCTCGTGTGTCGCAGACTCGCGGACCCCCGGCTTGTTAATTAATTATAGAAGATATAAAGCAACACAACGTTTATACAAATCAAAATCGGATTCGGATGGAAGTCCCCAAGCACAGGTTGTGCTTTTCCGTTAATCCGAAATTAACCGCGGTAATGCCAGTTAAGACGAAATTCTATCGGAACCTGAGTGTAGCCGGGTAGGAAGTACGCTACATTTGAGTTTCAAGTTTACCTACACCACGTTTATTAAAAATCGGCTCAGTTGTTTTCGAATAATACTCGCACAAGGCAGACATTTGGAAAATTCCTCAAGAAAACCAAATTATCGATAGAGCTTTGATACAATTTTTTCATTTATATATAGTCAATAGTTGAAAACACTGTGGATAATAGAAATCCCAAAGCATGACACTTTTTTTTCGAGGCCCGTATTCACAGACAGACAAAAATTTGGAAAAACCCTTAAGAAAACGAAATTATCAATAGACCTCCGATACCATTTTTTTTAAATTAATATATATAATAATCAATGGACTGGAACCTTTGATTGAAAACATTGATTACGAAAAATACGAAAGCATGATTTTTTTTCGAAGCATGTTTCGCCAAACATGTTAGCATCGTCGAAAGATGATTAAAACTTAGTTACGTAAAAAAAACGTGCGTCGAGAAAGTGTTTTGGTGTTTTATGGTTACTTTTTTAATATTCAATTATTATTTATTATTATGTTCATATTTGTACACATGTTTGATAAATGCAAATTAAAATATCATTGTACCTTTTTTTGAGACATAAAAAATATTTCACCCACACACGAAAGATAAAACAAATGATATCTGTTTTCAATCATGAGGTCACATAGTTCTTCATCTCTCAAGTATATTCCATAGATATATCACAAGAAGTCTTTGGTTAAAAAAAAATACAGAAACATGAAAATATTGTTTGTCAACAGATATAGTGCGGTTCGAAAATAGTATCATGGCTATTGGTAAAAACTGTGCCTCTTATCTTATATTGTGAATTATTAGTGTGACGACACTGTCAATTATTTTGGAACTGAACTAAAGGTTAGATTAGATCATAGAATATAGACGTTCGACAGTCATTATAGCATTGGCGTCCAAGATTAACCTAGGCAAATAGTGGGATTACATAAATAACAGAATTATAACACGCAAACGTATAGTATTTTATGTAAACATTTTAAATTGTCACAGAAAATCATACAATTGAAAAATGATATATCAAATAAATAAAAACTATGTTTTAACACTTTGTGGTTGTGTTTACGATAAGTTCACGGTGTTCGAAATACTACATTTTAAGAAACTCTGTTGTTATTTATTTAGAAAAAACACGGAGAAACATTTTTTGTACCCAGTTTCCATGGTAAATGAATGCTAAAAGTATTTTAGCATCTAAAATTGTTTTATATAAACCAAGCATCAATTACACGACACTGAGTTAAATACGTATTAAAAAATAGATTGAGTCCGGCCCTGCATTATTTACTTAAAAATATATAGATCGCAAGTACGTTGAGAAAATATTACAATTAAAACTAGTTGAAAAATCACTAAATTTTTCGTATTAGAACCAGTAAGAATAATGTTTATTTCAATGACAGGGTAGAACACCAACCTTATTACCTAATATGAAATACCGTTATGTTGTTTTAATAATTTATTGAAATTTAATTTTCTAATTAAAAATTTGCACGAAAAAATTGTTTCAAGACAAATTAAAAAAAATGTTAAATTGATAAAATAAATCTGATATTGAAAAGTTCAACTGCCGTCGGATGTTTATAATCGTAAAATATAAGTACTATCACTTTTTATAAATAGAAAAGAAATCATATGGATACAAATCTTTGACAAAACAAAAACAATTTAAAATTAAAACACTCTTCACAAAAAAACTTTCGATTTTCCAAAAACCGGGAACACAGCAAAAAATACTAGGCAAAGTATTTAAAAAATATTTGCGGAGTTATAAATGCTTGATTTTAACAATCGCGAAAAGTATTTCTAATAAAATAATTAAAAATCGTAAATAAACAATTCAAAACCACTATTTAAAAACTTACAAACGGTGTTTACAAAAAGCAGCATATTTTGAGCACTTTTCAAATTTTTCAAAAAAAAAAATCACAATATATGTGTTCGGTCGTATACACTATAACGATCACAATTTGAAATTCGTTTCGGTAAATATAAAATTAAAACACTGTCTAATAAATGCGTATATACAACACTATAAATAAATTCACAGATACAGGTATATTAAAATAAACACTTCACTTATTTCACCAAACTAATAAATAAAGATAAGTTACTGACCTGCAATATATATCCCCTAGCATAATCCTCATGAGTCCATCCAAAACCGTGTAGCACTTGCAGGACCTGGTCCCGCTGCAGGACGGAGAATAGACGATCCAGCAGGATTTTAAGACGTATCGGCAGCGCTTGGCAGCCGTACAACACTAGACTAGCAATATCAAACGCCGCGTTCGGTTGCACGGGCTCTGGTTGACTGTTTGAAAACAGGTGACGCGATCCCAGCTTGTCCAGTGCTGCAACACAAACACAGACAAACATAGAAAAGATAGATAGCTAGGCATTGGTAGAGTGGGGATGAGAGATATGCAACACAGAGAGACACAAGTCGTGTCATCATTGTCGCACACACCTATATGGTAACAAGTGACATGCGGCAGTGCCAGGTAAAGAGAGAGAAGAAGTAGGGTGTCGCCCGTCCGGCGGTTTGTCCGTCAACCGTCGTTCGCTTGTTTGGTCAGAGCAGGTTGGCCGAGAGGCGGTGCGCGCGCAATAACGAGGAGGGGCCAAACAAGAAGCGACAAACACACACACACATACAATGAGACAGACGCGCGACGAATGTGCGACTTTACGGGCGACAGAAAAGGACCGTCGCATATGCGCCGCGTTGTGGACGTGCGACGAAGTACGCGAACCGTCCACGATTCTTCTTTTGTGTTTTTGTTGTTTGTGTGCGATCGTCATTTATCGCTGCCGTTGTCGGATGCTGCCGCCTAGCCCCTAACTTCCCGCTGTACATATTACTATTCTGTAGACTGTAGTATAGGTACTACTACATTATAGTATATGTGATACGTTTATACGAAATTGAGGTTCTTGTACTGTAGCGACGCGAAAGGTCGATGCGAACTCAGTAGCGCCACATGCAGGAAATATTCGCTCTAATTTGTATACTTGTAAATAAACAAATCAACGACCTGGTATTACTTAATGATGTTATTAAGATGCTAAGATCAAATCTTACATTTCTATAGTAGAGTTTTGGGACTAGAATATTACTAGGCAATCAGAAAATCTAAATTAAAAAATAATTATTATTCATCTTTAAAGTTCAATTCCAGATATATGTTATAATAGAAAACAGTATCACGGGTAATTGGAATAATGAAAATAAATCACTCATTGATTGCAACGTTTCATCTTTTTGTTTTATTAAGACTTTTTCAAGCTCTCAATATGCTTACACGATAGTTAAACTATGATATAATATACAATTTGGCATTACAAAAACAATTATTCAAAATTGAAAATTGTAGAAATAATAATAATAATTGTTTTTGTAATGCCAAATTGTATATTATATCATAGTTTAACTATCGTTTAAGCATATTGAGAGCTTGAAAAAGTCTTAATAAAAAAAAGAGGCGAAAGGTTGCAATCAATGAGTGTTTAAATTGATTTATTTTCGTTATTCCAATCCGTGATACTGTTTTCTACTATTCAATAATGATTATATTTTTTATAGACCAAACACCCCATTTGTTTTTATTTGTCAACTATAAATGAATGATATATAAAAATATATATAAAAATAATGCTTCGTCTCACTACAACGAGCTCTGTCTAAAGAAAGGAAATTATTATATAATAGTTTTGCGAATTTTTTTATGGTGATTATTTTTTTTTTTTTTTTTTGAACAATCTATGACCAGAAGATATCAATTTCAAATGATACACGAAAAAAACAAAAAAATATGGATAAATAGCGTTATTATAATATACCCGTTACTTCCACCATGTGTGCAAAAATATTATATAATAGAAACTTAGTTTAGAATTTTACGGTGGTTCTTTTTTATATAACATGCGAAGTGATTCTCGATTTCAAGTGATCTATGAAACAAAACCAAAAATAATTAAAATAGCAACTCCAAAAATACCAGAAAAAAAATTTTTGCAATATACCCGCTTCTTCCACCATGTTTGCAAAAACATTTTTTTTCTAATGAAACTTAATTTAATGGTACAGCGACAATAAATATTTTTGGGTTATATTCACAATTGTAGAGATTTTTTTAAGTACAACAAAACTGATAAAATAAAGGAAAAGCGCAAGAAATGAAATGTAATTCTTCCAAATAATTCTTTACATGGTACATGAAATAATAAAATCAATGAGTACAGAATTCTCTGGAGCATGATCCTTTTTATTTTCTGGAGACTGGTTAATGCCTCCTTAGTTCTGAATTATACTCTGCCATTATGCCTATACGTATATACAGAAGTAAAGATACATAAACCAAAGCTTTTTAGTACAGTGAGCGGCTAACAGATGTCTATTGTCCAGCCAAAGTACGGTCGAATTATTTCTTCATTAAACACCCTGGATGGATTGAACACGCATACATACCCACACAGATGCGACCATTCTATGTATAGATTTATATACAAGCTGTTCATGAAATTTATACTTTACTTTTCAAAATTAATAATTGCGATTAACAAATGAAATCGACAAACGTTGACCTAATTTCTAACCGATTGATTGAACGTTTTTTAAGTCTAGAAAAAATAAAGTGGTAGTACACTTTCGTGAAGAGAAATTCTGGTGAAATTTTGTCAGGATTCTTTTAAATTTTAAATGGAGTGAAGTACATTTCTGGTAAAGTTCAGGTCAAATAAAAGGTTTGTAAAGAAGTGTTAATTCGTTGTGTGAATTTTAGAAGAAGTCGAATTGCAGACTTAAGGTAGTTGTCGTGGTTAAGGCACGCCGTCAGAAAATTCTTAATTTTTGTACTTATTAAGGACATAATAATACAATTACCCTGAAAATTTGAAGTCGATCGACAGTATATAATTCGAGATACATTCAATTAAAAATTGGATAATTAACATTGATTGTATACGATCTCTGTAGTTCTGAACCAGTTTCTTATTTATAAAAAAAGAACTAATTGTCAGAAACTTTCCAAAAACTGACAGTCTTTCAATGCATTTGTTATGAGTTTAAAAAAAATAAGAAAAATTTTTGACCGTTTAAAGTTCAACAATTTATAGAAAAGTATACATGCATATGAATACTGTATGGGTTACGTTTCCACGGGTACAATCTTGCGTACAAATTATGGATCACTTAGCTACAAGCTAGTATACTTTTGATGATATTGCACCACGACAACTAGCTTATGTAACTTTTCTTTACTTGAACAGCTTGTAGATTATATAGAACATATATAAATAGTTGCCTGTTCAATGCTCTCCCCTTGATTAGTACTCTTCTTTATTTATAGATCTTCTATTCGAGTATATTGTTTCCGTTATCCAACTGGAGAAAAATCTCTAACCACTAATTTGGATCGAGAGGAGCTTATTGGACAAGAAATATAAATCAAGGAGAAGTGAAATAAAAGCTTTAGTGTGTTCAAACAATTCATTACATCACCCAAGAACATCACTTACATATTTTGAATTTTACCATTTAAACTCCACTAGTGGGAACAGTACTAATTCAGGTAAAACTACACTTTTCAAAATTTTACAATATTTTTGAAATTGTTGCGTCCATATTTTTTTCAAATATATACAATTAAGGAAAGTGAACAAATTAATCTAAATCAATAAACCAATTATTAATCTAGCGACGTCACTAAATTAATAATTGGTTTATTGATTTACATCAATTTGTCCACTTTCCTGCTAACTTAATTGTATATGTTTGAAAAAAATATGGACGCAACAATTTCCAAAATATTGTAAAATTTTGAAAAGTGTATTTTTCTCAATAATGATCGAGGCACGGGGGAGTTAATTTTGACGGTTGGTAAAAAATTCAACAGAATTTTCAATAATTTTAATTGATACTAGACCCAGAAAACTCTGACAGTTGTCTGTCATAAAAATACGAAGTTGTTTTTTAAATAATGTCCGGTGAAAGTTAATGCGTTCAAAAAAAATGTTATAAAGTAAACGCATCGTGTTCAAGTAGATATGGGTAGTTATCTTTATGGTTAATTATAGAAAAGGACATATGAATTCAATCTAAACACATTTCATGTCCGTGTAGAATATATATTACACGGGGCTCACAAATTAAATATTAATCCATGATGGGGTAGACATAACCTACACAATATACGATATTTATATGTCATATACAGCCGATTCAGAAAATTGATGTTAAAATACAAATTTAGGCAGTTTAGACATTTCGGAAATAATTCCTTACAGATTGTCGTTAAAAGAATAGTTACTTCTTACCACGATTATTCAGTGGATGTACATTTCGAGAGCTAAGCTCCCATCTTTAGCAAAACACTAAACTAAATTTAGTTTAGTGTTTTGCTGAAAATGGGAGCTTAGCTCTTGAAATGTACATCCACTGAATAAACCTGTTGTGGTAAGAAGTAACTATTCTTTTATTGTATTGTTCCAGCCACAGTGCTCTTAATGTTTAGATTGTCGTTATTTAATCAAAATAATCGTGTTCTAGGGAGACACGACAGTAGATCGGATTTTTTTAGGAAATGATCCCGATAATGTCGACCTGTGGCGTGACGCGGGTAGCGACTAGTAATAAATATGAAATTTGCTATTCGTTTGCATGGTTACATAATATGCTCTTACATGTAAAAATTAACCAAAGCATGCTTGTCAGCTACCTAACTAATTTATTTTTGACATCTTTGGAATAAAAGAACCTCAGTTTTTTTTTATTTTCAAAATATTTCCGAAACTATGCAGCTTAAAAAAACGTTGTACGAAGCTTTCTTTCGAAAATAAATAGAATAATAAACCGTTATATATAAAAAGTACCTACATTATAAATATACAAAAAACAACATTATAGCTTATATCTCTTCTGCACATGCGTCGATTTACTCTCAAAACAACAGGGCTTTTCATATTTGCATATTAAATATCCTCCCAAAATTTGGTTTCATTCATTTACCTGTATCGTGTTCACCAGAAGCGTAGCGTGCCTTGGCGGAGCCCCGTATAAAAATTTGTTTGGGGCCCCTTCCCCCGTTGAAGTAAATGACTTAAACGGGGAAATCCCGCAGCCCGCGATAACCGATGTAGGGTGTTGCCAACTTTTGAACGCACGCTTTACGTGGGAAAAAAAATTGCTTTTTTTGACTTTTGTTATTTCTGAAATAAAAAAAAAATTGGGAAGTTTTTATTAATTTTTGCTTACGCACGTTGGGGGCCCCCGTGGCCCAGGGGCCCCGTATAATTGATACGGCATATACGGCGGTAGCTACGCCCCTGGTGTTCACAGACAAACCTAACGACAATCTTAAATTCAATGATTATTATTAAAATTAAATTCAAGATTCAAAAAGACGACATTTAACAATTTAATCAATTCAAGTGATAAATTCATATAGAAAACAGTATAATCAATAAACAGCAATTTTCAGCTTTTAATATACACAATAATGAAATAAAAAAATATTTTTGAGCAGAATCCACTACACTTCTACTTTTCGGGCTTGAAATTTATGAACCACCTGATTTGGCATGCCCTTCTATATTATTTTCTTGGACTGGCTTCCCTCCATAAAATATGTTTTTTGGGTTCAGGGAACCTCAAAACGAAAAACTTAAAAAAAAAAATTAACCTCCTTCAAAAAAATCACTAAAAAGATGAAAATAATGGAATTTTGAGGTCGGAGCTAATTTCATTGCAAAAACTTTTAAGTAAGTACGTATCAACTTTTATCAAATAGGCGCCGACCTCAAAATTTCATGTGATTTTTTTTGTAATGAAATTAGCTCCGACCTCAAAATTTCATTATTTTCATCTTTTTAGTGATTTTTTTGAAGGAGGTTAATATTTTTTTTTAAGTTTTTTATTTTTTACTTTTTAGTGGTGGATTTAATTTCGCACATTTTTAAAAACTACTGAACCGATTTAAGAAAAATTTATGTGGGATCACCCTGAAGATGTGCCCTATTAAATAAGAAAAGAATCATCATAATCGCTTTACAAATGTTGGAGATATGAGGTAGCATACATTAAAAATATGTTTTTTGACGTAATTGAAAAACGGATGAACCGATTTTAATAAAAAGTATTTGGGACCACCTGGGATGTATACCCTTTCAAACAAAAAAAGAATTTTCCAAATCGGTTCAGGCGTCTTCGAGTAATCGGGGAACATACATAAAAAATAAAAAAAAAGATTCCGACGAATTGAGAATCTCCTTCTTTTTTTGAAGTCGGTTAAAAAATATTGTAAAATTTTGAAAAGTGAATTCTGACCTAAATTAGTACCATTCCCCCACTAGTGGGTTGGAATGGTAAAAAAATTTCACCGACATAGGGTATTTGCTCGTTTGCGAAATATCACCCCGTATAAAACACGTTCTGTTGGAATGGAAGTTCCCTCAGAACGCAGTAAATACGCGGAAAACACACATACAAGCAGACACACACACGACAGGCTGTGCATTTATAATGAGACGTACGATGCTTGTGAATAATCCAACGCTGACCACGATCTGTCTGTCCTCTTGTCTCGTAATTGTCATTTTATAAACCCTGCACGTCACTCTTTCCTATATAAATACACACAACTGGTGCAGGGTTCGTTTGTATACCGACCGATCGTTCACAGAAGAAACTATGCGCTAAAATATACCAAGAGTGCGATATAAAGCGTCCAATGAAAGAGATTCGACAAGTTAAGGCTGTCGGAACGCTCTGAATTTAAGCCAAAAATAGAGCTTCAGCTGTCAACTGATTGTAGACTTATTCGTCAACATTCTGCAAAAATTCTTTCTCTATAACGAAGATAAAGGACAAATCTAGATCTCTAATGGACTACTTTTGTAATTTATGTACGATTTACTAGAAAAAAGTTGGCATTAATTGTGCCAAAAAACATACGTTTTCAATGTCACACTACGACCTTATTCGTACTTATTTCACAAAACTGTTCCATCACAAACCTAAAGTGACTCTTCCTTTTTCGGAAAAGTTTTATATATCTTCAAAATATTTCGAAAAATAAACCGATTGCATACATTTAAAAAAGTTTCAGCAGTGATTTTTTTAATCTGTTTTTCAAAAGTTATCGCGCGAACGCACACACATACGTTAATATGTAAAACTGTGTTTATAGTCGAATCTTTTCTCGCCAAAACAAATACGTGTTTAGTTTTTAGATAGTTCAACAGCAAGGTCTAGAACAGATACCTATGAATCTGAAAATTCAGGTGAGCGGCACACGAGACTAATGTGAAAGGCATACCTATACTCTTTTTTTTTAAATCACACAAAATCTACTATCAAATTTCCATCTCTATTTTTTATACCTAGTTCATTATTGACTTTCAAATAATTCTCATTGCGGTGTACACGAAAAGTTCGTTAAACTAGTCATTTTTTTGTTTTGATACAGAGAATTATTACGTCATTTTAATTAGTTAAACATCTATTTGATTGACGTAAAGATATTAAGACAAGTCTTTCAAATATTTAACCTTTGTACCCGTCAAAAATAATAAAACATTCGTTTCAATGTGATTTGAAACTTTATTTCTAACATCTCAAGTTCGCAAATGATATCTTTTTACAAACCAATAATTTAATCATTATTCCTCGAAAACTAATCGGTATTTTGAACTTCAGTTGTTTCGAGAAATAAAACCATTAAGTGATTAACTACAGAGGAGATATTTTTGTAAGGCGTACGCAGAATTATGTTCAGGAGAATGCGAGAGACATGAGTGGTGATGTAAAATGGTAAGTAACCGGTTAATTAGCTGGTTAAAGTACAACAGTAATTTATTTTAAATAGTCGCGGTTATTTATAATTATTGTACAAGTTTTATGTAAGATTGTAATTTCCGGACGAGATTTTAATTTTATTTTATACACAAATATAAATACTTTATTTAATTAATTCTTTCGATTCTACTGTTGGAAATTGATCTGTTGTTTTGTCTTTTGTTGCTCTGAGAAAGAGAAACCGAAAGCCACCATTTTATTTTATAGATAGCCGGTTAATTAACCGATACATTTACCCGACTTTTCATTCCGATTTCGCCCGGGTAGAAGTCGCTATAGTCACTCAGAGCTCAATCCTCTGTTGTATATTACCGTAATAACGCTACGGTAAAAGAATTCAAATCGGTTCATCGATTCTCGAGCTTATCGTGTAATACACACATTATCACAAATAATGTTAATTTTTATTTGTAACGTGTCGCACCTCCTCTATAGTTAATAACTCAATACATGAAACCTTAATGAACCACTTCAAAACTATGAAATTTCATGATTAAACAGGTGAGTTGTTTAAACTTTAAACAAACTAAGGATGATTAAATCAATTGTCAATAATATAGCATTTGAATTTTCTTTTGGACGATATTTTCGCAGTAAAACTTAATTAACAATTTATTCGCAATAATTCATGGGTAAATATCAAAGTAACCTTACAAGTTTAGTGATATAAATTTTCTGAGAACCAGGGACTGCAGAATTTTGATAGCGTGGGTTTCGTGGGCGAAATTAATTCTGAATGAATTTATTTGAATCACGAAAACAAATCTCTGAAATTCTGAAAGCTTCCTACAAACACAACATTCTTTAGATTTTTTTATATTCGACCAACCATAAAAGCAGAAAAAGTTTTGTAAAGACAAAAAAAAAAGAGACAAGAATTTGATGACTTTCGATAAACTAAAAAAAAAACTCTGAACCAATTTGTAAGAGATGGAGTTCGAATACAGTGGGTGCGACAAGGCCAGGTTATAAAAAACTACTCGTGAAACGATTTTTTGTTTTTAAGTTGTCAACCCTGGGTATTATTTGCACTTTGGGCGATTTTCAGATAACATCCGTCATGGGTTTGGACAACAAAAATTGGGTTAGCTGGTTTATAGTCTGAGCTATCGAAATGGGGACAGTTTACTATTGGACATTGATTAAAAAAATCGATATGTCAAAGGTCTTACAATCAACCAATCAGTTATCTCGACAAATTTAGAAAGGGTATATTAATGATGAAAGAAAATATGCGATCCACCTAATTGAGCGGTTTTTATTAAATTTAGTGGATACTATTTCACGACTAAATATTATAATTTGCAAAAAATTTATAAATTCTACTGAATAATGAATAATAAGAATTGTTTCCTGGAGAATTTCTAATTGTGTTAATACGAAGTTACAAAAATAAACGGCAAGTAAGAAAAGCAATTCAACGACGCGTAGAAAATTAAAAATGACATTTCTTTTAGCAGCATTTACGTGCGGCGAATATTACAGGCTGCTACAAAAAATAATAACAGCCGCTTGATAACAGCGTGTTACATACTTAGGTTGTATTTTATTATTTTCTAAAACGGAGTTTTAGAAATATTGATAAAAAGCCTCTCATTCTAAGAAGCTCTGAATTACTGGAAAGATAATAATTGCAAATATTGGATGGATTATCGTCTCAGAGTACCGCGCAAACAACGATGGATGGACTTATAAAATATATTTTTTTAATTTTCTAATTTGTCCCTCAAAATTTACCCCCCAAAAATCGAAATTCATTTATTTACGGTTTATGTTCGTCATTAGGTCATCTATGTACCAAATTTCAACTTTTTTCGTCCAGTACATTCGGAGCTGTGACAGACAGACGAGAGTGATCCTAGAAGAGTTCCGTTTTTTCATCGGATGTACGTAACTTTAAAAACATAAGATTATTGGTAGAGCCGGACTACTAAATAACAGTCTACTGTACCAGAACCAACGTCGACGAACACTTTGTTCATTAGTAAGATACTAAGCGAGACAATTTTTTTCGAGTAATTTTATCCCCTCACGTAATTATAATTACGTGAGGGGATAAAATTACTCGCCCCTTAATATACCAAACACACGCTAAGAATAATGTATTTTGGTAGCTTTCTTGCCAGACTTAGATACGGCATAATTTTCTGGGGAGCTGCAAACACTGACGTAATTTTTAAATTACAAAAATATGCCGTAAGGATATTAGCGGGCTTAAGAGCTCGAGATTCCTGTAGAGGGGTATTTAGGAGACATGGTCTTATGACGCTTCCCTGTGTGTACATCTACGAATGCCTTATATTTGTTAGGAAAAATCCGTTGCTTTTTGATAATTATAAATTAAACCATGATCTTAACACTAGGGGGGCAAATGACTTCCGTTTGCCAGCTCATTCCTTAACTTCCTTTGAGGGAGGTGCACTTTATAACTGTTTAAAAATATATAATAACTGACAAGCAAAAATAAAAAACATTGAGACCCTTTCTCGCTTCAAGGAAGTAATAAGGAATGAACTGATAACCGAAGAATTTTATAAACTAAATGAATTTTATATGTAAATCTGTAATTAATGACATGTTACAAACATACAGTCAACTGTAACGAAATATATTATTATTATTATTGTTCAACCACCACCCAACCTCGACAACCTCTCGTTTTAAGTGATCTTTTCGTCTTGTAAAACACATTAACCATTTGCCAAGGAATTAATAATTCCTAAATGACAATTTGACGCAGCCTGTATATAGTATAAAGATTTGTAATACATGTAGGTGCATCCTTTGTGTAGTATTATACAAGTTGTCAGGTACACAATGTCATTTGGGGGCGAGTTTTGTAGTGGCGGACACATCACAAAGTCATCCGCTCGTTGGGGGGTCGATGTTCAGCTCACAGGGGGTCCTGTCTTGTCTCCCAGTCACCCGACATTTGGTGACAAACGGCGTGCGTACGTTTCACACTTCTTCTTTTTTATCCTTTGCATCTTCGTATCTATCTATCCTTTACTATTAAACATTTAATTTTTATATTAATAATAAAAGTGATTTAAATTTCTTAAGAAATTAATGAATATTACTAAAGCCGACGCGACGTTTGGATTTTATTTTAAATTCATTTATAAACTTTAAACGATTTTAAACCTTCTTTTTAAATGTGTGAGTATATTTTACTGGCGCCTCCCTTTGAAATGTCTCACAAGGGCGCTTCCTTTTCAAATTTTAGTAAGTCTGTGAAATATCACGGGAGTAGTGTCTCACACTCAAATTTCTGTTCTAGTGATTCGGTGTAATAGCTACACTGTGATCTGTATTTATCCCTCCTTGATCAACCGGCATTCCTGACTGCCTCAACGCTCCCCATTTGCATCTGGATCCGATACCGCCCCCGTGAAAGACTCCAGCACCCAATGAGCGGCGGTACCGACCTAGTTGGGAATCTATGATTTAAATTAAAAATAGTTCTATTACTGATTTGATTTTATACTCTGTAGACCAGACATTAACGAACTGAAATGAAAAGATAGCTTAGCTTTTCGTGTTATTTTTTCACCAGCATCGTATTTGCTTCATAATATTTATTATAAAAAAGTAGTTGTAAAAGTACAGTAATAAATAATAATTAAAAAAAAACTTATATAGGTAATAATTACAATTTTAGAAAAAAAAATATACCCTATAGGAATGATTAGTATGATGTTTTGATAAAAACAGATTAATGAAATAAATTAGACATCGAACTGTTTTGTCCAGTGAGAAATAAAATTCTTCTTGTAAATTGTAATATGCGATCGACTCTTACGCAACAAAAATATCAAAACCGGCCCAACAATAGACAGGTTTGAGTAATGATGTTATTGACTATTTTATTTGTTATGAAACGGCGAGTGGTACATTGTTCTTTAACGTGGCCTCTTTTATTCTCAAACCGATTATAGTTCCAATGGCCACAAACGACTGTCCCCTGCTGTGTGGACAGCCCTTGATGCGAAAAATAAGTCCTTTTCGATTTTTATTATTTTTGTTAGATAGTCCTTTTTGCAGCGCCGTAAAATCCATAACAAAATCATCGGATCTTATTAAGTGTTGAACCAAAGTCATTGACGTAGGTCAAGAAAAAATAAATCATAAACAAAAAAAGAACTCGAGTCGCAGTGCCAAAACCTTGCCGACAATAGTATTTGCTTATACAGGCAGTGTGGCTTTATGTTTGTTTTTGGAGAAAACAAAAAATTTAACCCCTTAAAATAACACTTTTTTCTTGATTTCAATATTGCGTCTCCGTTTTATCAATTCATCATCTAAACAAAATTATAGACAACCTTCAGTAAGTATAATTCTCTATCCGTAAGCATGCGTGTTTTCATAACAAATTAAAGTCAAAAGTTTCATAAGTAGGCTTGCCAACTTTAAAATACAAATTTGCGGGAAATAATGATTTCAAATGCGGGACAAGGGTTTACAAAGCGGGATCCAACTAATTTTATCTAGAATACAAAAAAAAGTGAAATTTTCTTTACAAATCAGGATGAGAAGTAAAATAAAACACCTTGTTAGATTAATAATAGTCAATATTTACTAAGAAAAAACAGTTATTAGTTAGTAATTTAGACTTTATTATGAAAACTATAAATTACTTTTTAAATGAGTATTTTTCTTGACATTTGGCACTTTTAAGGATTTTTCATTTTTAAGTACAAAATTGTAAAAATCTTTGCATGGATAAGAAAAATTTACTTTAACTTGTAGCTCTGACTTTACAGAATCCACATAAAGACGATTTCGCGCGGCGGTTCAGGCATTATTACAAAGTGAGAAGACTCTCTCTGCTGCTGTATTAGAACACGGAATAGCAATGTATTTAGCGTCCTCCGAAAAGCGGGATATTTAGCGTCCCGCACACACCCTGAGCGGGACGTCTCGTTAAGGGTATCAGAAACGGGACGTCCCGCGAATAGCGGGGCGGTTGGCAACCCTAGATGAACCTACTGACTGATTCAACAAACAGCCCAAATCGCTGAGACTAGGAAATTTTAGAAAATTTTTGAAAGACTCTCTTGTGACGCCCACTAAAATTCAATTTCTGAAATTATATAAATATTTTACAGACGGTGACAGCAGTTTGAAAAATAATTTTTTCTAATATAGCATTGTAACAATGGTTGTTTCTCAATAATTAATATAGCTAACGATCGCTATTATATTGTCTATTATATGATTAATCTAAGTGTTACTTATGTCTATAATGTATGTACTTATGTAATACTTATTTAATATTTATATAAGTATTTTAATTATTTAATGTACAATTTTGTACGACAGATTCAAAGGCTTTGCCTTTGTTGAATAAATATTATTATTATTATTATTATTATATGGCCTTTATCCAAAAATACTATTTTTATAATAAGTTGACAACACCATGAATTTTGTAGAAATTTTAAATAATTAGCAAAACAAATAGCTTTATAATAAACAAATCTGCAAAATTTTTAAAGTTCATTAGTTTAGGCAAGGAAAATTTTGATCCAAGTTTTATAAGTAAATAAAGTAAAACTTGTACGACACTGATTTTTTGCAAGGAAAGCGTAAATCCACAACACAATCAACCTGTGTCCTTTAGTCAAGTGTTCTCCTTTATTCACGGACTATCCCTTTTGTCAAAAAACCCCATTAAATTGTCGTTGTCAACTTTTCATTGTTACCTTTGTCAAACCATAATGTGTCTAGTTATGCGCCATGAAAGAATATAGATCAAAAAAACCTTGTCTGATTTTTAACAGTCAATTTTTAGTACCTACTACCTAAAGAACTACACAACGCCATTTGTTTATGTCTGACTGACTGAAAAGCGTCAACTTTGCAGAAATCATCATTATAGGTTTTTGATACACACTCTGTTAAAGTCGCTTGAAGATCGTCAAATATGGCTCCTAATAAATCGCACACTCTTTGTTGAAATACCAACATTGATATATCACGAGAAACTCCGATTCGCTAAGTAAGGTCCACACTCACTGAATCGCATCGGACCAGCTCGGCACGATCGGCAGTTTTCGAATACATGAATGCACTGCACTGCGCAACACATGTTGCCCTCGAGTTCGCCTCGGGAATCATAACACACAGTGCAGGACTTTCAACTTTCTGCCCGTGTGGTGTACTCGTATACTATTTTCCTTCATTCACCGAGCTGGGTAGAGTAGTGGTGACAGCACTAGACTCGCATTCGGGAGGTCCGGGTTCGAATCCCGGCGGGGGCAAATATGACTGGGACTTTTTCCTACTGCCTCTCGCCGAGAAACGGTAATTCCTGTACCGGCCATCTTGATTGATGTTTTCCATGGTTTCCCTCAATCCAGATAAATATCAAGATGCTTCCTTATTTGAGGCCATGACCTATCAAACTCCTAGTTCAAAAATTACCTACCTTATCCTAATTTCCTATAATTCATTCATTCGCCCATTGCTATTACATAAGTTGAAGTTTTAAAAATGTAGAAAAATAACGGGAAGTGTGGTAGATGAAAAATAGTAATAGTGCGAATGGCGTCTGTTATGACGTAAAGTCGAGAAACGAACGCACTATTATTATTATTATTTTCCTTCATACCCGGTCGAACGTACCAATATATAAAAAGACTAATTACTTTCAAGTGAACAATTTTGAGGTTATACGCAATAACAGCAGTTGACTACTACTGCCTATACTGGCGAACACGTGTTCTGTGCTGGCGAACGGCAGTCAATGGCATGACAAGACTGTTTCGGCCCGCCGGTATGCGAGTAATTTCAGCAGTGCATAAATGTTAGACTTAAAATCGAAGCATGCGTGTTTGTGATACGGAACAGGGATCATCCTGTAGATACTAATGAGGTGCGTTCAGGTGAGTGAATCCTACATAAGGAGTATTGAGAAGTTTGATAGGTTTATGACTATTCCAACTGTGAAATGGTAAA
This sequence comes from Venustoraphidia nigricollis, assembly GCA_034508555.1. Classification (NCBI taxonomy): domain Eukaryota; kingdom Metazoa; phylum Arthropoda; class Insecta; order Raphidioptera; family Raphidiidae; genus Venustoraphidia; species Venustoraphidia nigricollis. Next base: position 10,644,081 of record JAVRKA010000008.1, read on the forward strand.
CTAATGTACTACGACAATACTTTGTCGGTACCTGACCACCCAGGATGTGCACATATCCTTAAGGACAATGTACATAAGATGCATTATCGAATGACAATTACGTCGTACGAATTGTCAAAGTTATGACCGAAAATATTACTATATCCATTCGACCGAAAGATATGCTTCTATTTTGTATTTTGGTCTCTTTACACAATTTTATTATAATGTGATCTTTTCTCTAATTCTATTATATTCTATTGTGTACCAACTGTAAACAACAATCCTTTTTTTTATATACAGAATTTGTTTTGTATAGTTTTGTCCAGCGATTAGATGACCTTATCCAGTGTATTTTTTCTACAAGTAATGTTTTATGTAACTTATTTTTGAAATCTCTGTTTGTTTAGTTATATTCAGGGCAGGTCTTAATCTTATAATGGCTGATGTATTTTAAATTTTTCAAACATTCAAACGTTTATTATAAATTTCTTATAATGTAATTAGGTAGTAGACGAAATTGTTCGAAGTATAGAATTGTTAATATTGCATTTATTGTACTGGCGTTTCGACAATTTTTTTTTGTAGATAATCTTCGATATAAACATTGGTATTTATTTTGGTTGTTACATAAGTTTAAGCATGTCATTACAAAACTGATTAAATAGTATATAAAAAGAAATAAATTTGGTATTACAATTGACATTAAAAATAAAAGAATAGTTACTTGTTACCACAACAGATTTTAAATCTTTTTTTAAGATGTAGGTACATTTCGAGAGCTAAGCTCCCATCTTCAGCAAAACACTAAACATTGACATGTCAAAAAATATATATTTCTTTACAATTTATTATGTGTTATATTTTAAACGATACTGCTATTTTCAATACCTAATTTGTTTATCAACAATACCAAATCGATTTCGATAAAAAGCAAACCCCAGCTTTATATAAAAAGCCGATGGATTTGACAACGGAAATTATGAGAATACTTTCAGCTACAATGTAATCAAATTGAGATCCTTTTATGCTACAAGTCACAAATCATATAAATAAATTCAGGAAAATACATCGATGACAAGTTCAAAGAAATCTGTTAATCGATTTTTGAACGTTGCACGAACATGCAATATTTATATTATATATAAAACTTTTCGTTTGACCGATTCATGAAAAACATGGAGATATAATTTTAAAGTGAACAAATTTATCAAATCTTTTTACAATTTACACAGAATTATAATAAACCGTGTTGAGGACAGTCTGGTGTAGTGGTTAGCGTGTTGGCTTCTGAATCGTGAGTTCGAATCCCGCTTCTGCTCATGACTGTTTTGTGATGTCGACTTTATTTATTTATTTGTAATATTATTATTCAATAAACAAGTTATGGCTAATTAGTCAAAAACTCGTATATTAAAAGAAATTAGATTTCACAAAATTAAATACCGCAACAAAATGGAAGTATTATTTTAACCCCATTTTTTCCTGTCAATTCCAGTAACTTTCAAAATTTGTAAAAACAGAAAAAATGCACTGATTACAAAGTGTTAACGTTTTTCGGAAATTCATGAAGTTAAATAATGGTTTACAAACATCTCTGTGATTTTACAGCTCCATGAGAAAAAAAGGCATTATTGACGCACCACGCGAAACAAAAGACACCGAAACAGGTGAGACAAATATTATTGGATTCAGAACACAGCAAGTCATTTTATTTTCAACTGTTTTTTACTACCAGTGCGCATATTAATATTTCTTTAAATACTCGGCGAACCATTATGCATCCATATTCCAAAATAATTTTTAACATAAAAAATTATGTGGATTTTGCTCGCACGCTTTGCGATAATTGAATACAAAATTGCGTGTATTTTTAAAAATTACTCATTTGTACCAAAATCAAAAGGTCTGGAGTCTTTACTGCGACGAACATTTTAAAGAAATTTATTCAAATCGGTACCGAAGTTATTGTGAACGATATAAAATTCCACAGACCATGCAAAATACCACTTTTTGCACACCTCTTGTAAAACAGCTACTTTTAATGTCTGTATAGCGATAGTAAAATGACCCATTTCGCACTAGTGCGTAAAGTAGAACAAAAAAGGGAAGTGGCGACACAGACAAATATTTGAACAAAGACTTTGCTCTCACATTTGAACACATGCTTTGCAGACACTTGTAGCACGCGTGTCTGCAAAGTATTCAAATTAACAAACAAGATGGACGACGATTTTCTTTTTTAATTCCTCGATATAGAGCAAGGCACTGACAATTTATTATTTATTCTGATCCAGGCATCATTGACCAAATTTCTATTTTTATGATTTTGATTTTTTGGGTTCCATATACATGGTTCTTCTTCAAGTAACTCAATAAATTCAAGGACACTTTCGTTGCTCCAGTCCATCTTGCGACTGAACAAAACCGTTCTTCTTACTTACTTTACGAGTAACTGAACTTTGCGCAAGTGTAGCAGCTACGCAAACATTTGAACTTTAAACGCTTTGATGTGCGCTCGAAAAACCGACAACGAATGGCAAAGTGCAAATGTATTATCAAACTTTGAACAAATACTCAAATACCCGTGCCTCACAAGTGTTCAAATGAGTGTTAAAATATTGTTGCTGTGTCTGGCGCCGGCTTTATAAAACAGTACTGCTATAATATTAGTAGGTAATGACGTAACTTATATTGCGAATACGCAGTCAGGATGTTGCGCGTCTTTTGGTATACTCATCTTTGGTCGCGGTTTGAGGTCTCCTGGAGACCAGTAGAACACAATGCCCACATACAGGATGACAGGAAAAAATATAATATATTAACAAGTCATTAATGATCTATTTAAATGAGAAGGCACATATACAAGGAGAATGTATTCACTGCAAGCACCGTTTCGTCGATCTACAAATAAAATGAATTCAATTATTAATTAAACTATATTTCAATTCAGTAATACAATCGATGTGAACTCTTTCGTGTCCCTGCATCCGTTTACAATATCAATATACGCAATTTACGTAACATAAAGCATTCCACAATTCATAGAACAATATAACACACTGAATAAGATTCGTTTAAATACTCGAGGTTAAACATTTTCTTACATAGAATATTTGGAAAAGAAATAATCGTTTATTTATATTACTTATAAACAATTTTGAACCCTGTTTTTTAACACACTTGGGTCCTTGCTTTCGGCTTTGCTGGGCGGTTAGATGTAACCCAATTATAACAAGGCCTCAGAATAGTTCAATATTTCTTACTACTCCGTTTTCTGGGTCCCGTCATCAATTTTTAAAAATATATATAGGTAAACGGGGTGATTTCTTCCTGGCTACGGCCTTGGATTCAAACGCGAATGCTCGGATGCTCGCTTTTCCCCAGCAGTTCCGATGAAACTTGATCCACAAAAAAGCAAAAAAAAACGATAATTCAGATCACATGTTACTGGCTGTCTTCTTTACAGAAAAATATATATATTTGTATTTTTAATAACGAGCCCTTTCATTTGACACGTCACATAATGTACTTGAAATTGAAATTTTCTAATTTGACTCTCAAAATTAGCCCCAAAATCGGAATTCGTTTATTTACGCTATACGTCCGTAATTAAGTCGTCTAGCTTTATATATGTACCAAATTTCGGAGAAAATAAGCTGTGTCAAACGAACAGACACGAGAGTGATCCTATTGGGGTTCCGTTTTTCCATTCGATGTATGAAACTCTAAAAAATAATAATATAAAAAGGAATTCTGGAATTTGTGTGAATTATGTAAATCGGTTACCTAAGTTCTTGACGTAATGACAACCTCTTCAAAAAATTCAAAACGCAATCTATTAAATAGTGCGAACAAATTTTTTGTCGCAAACGCTATTTTTAAAACACGTTGTATAGTTGCAGATGTCTGTTTTAGAGGACCAAAAAGTCTCCCTCTGTGTCAAAGCTAAAGGGATTTCGAATATATAGCGCGACCTTTATGTCGAAGAAGCGGCCACCACCTTTCGTTCTTTTTTATTTCTGTTCGCCGCATCAGAAAAAAAACCAATTCCAACCGCGAGACGTAAGGCGTGGTCGTTTCATATCTCATCTTTAGGAAAAGGTTTATTCAACATCTTCTGTTGTCTGATGTGACTGTTCATCATATTTGTGTTTATGTGCGCCTATTAGAAAAGCGGATTTTTAGTGTATTTGCCATATGGCAACATCCACTATTGGCGTCGGTCGGATGGCGGGACCTAGGGGTCGGACCAAAATTTCTCGACGTTTCATAACCTCCTAAACACTTTGCCACCATTTTTGAAAATGTTTATATATATATGTATATATATACCTATATATATATTTATATACGTGTATATATATATATATATATATATATATATATATATATAATAACTTTCGAAAGAGTTAATTGATTTTAACGAAATTTGGCCCGCGTGTTGAAATCCATCACCGCAAGAAGCCTATTTAAAATGGGCGTAATCGGGGCATTTTAAGGGTAGTTTTTAGGGGTTGAAAAATGTTTTTGGGCCCCAAAATACCGAAAAAATTCTCAGAATCATATCAAAATTGGCATTTAACCCTTTAGTAGTAATTAAAACGTGTCCCTAAAATTTTAATAAAATCGGCCCGACAGGACCGGACTTACAAATTTTATGAAAATACTAGTTTGCAGATAGTGAATTATTTACTGAAAGTTGTATATAATTTGGTATAGAGGTTCGATTGATAATATTAATGCAATTAAAAAAAAAATGTTATTTTAAGGGGTGTATTAAGGAGTAAAATTTTTTATTTTGCCCAAAAACCAACTTAAGTTCGCATAATAAAGCCACACTGCCTGTATAAGCAAATACACTATATTGTCGGCAGGGTTTTGGCACTGCGACCCGGGTTTTTTGTTATTTATGCGACAAAGGTTATGTGTTTTAAAGAAGTTGCCCTGTACAAATGAGATTTGTTTCTTATGCGTGATCACGGCTCATCATCATTTTCAATTCAACAGCGCAAAACAGTTCCAAAGACTGAACGAACACGGAACGTTTTCTTCCCTTGCTGAGCGAACAAGTTTCCGAGGAACGATCTCGTTCCATTGAAGGAAAGATATTATATTTTTGTTTCCATCCTTAAGGTAGCTGTCGTGGTACAATACTGTCAAAAAGTTATAGATTATACGCGTGAAAACGTAACCCATACAGTATTCATATGCATGTATACTTTTCTATAAATTGTTGAACTTTAAACCGTTATTTATGAATAATTAGACGGTCAAAAATTTTTTCTTATTTTTTTTAAACTCATAACAAACGCATTGAAAGACTATCAGTTTTTGGAAAGTTTCTGACAGTTAGTTCTTTTTTTATAAATAAGAAACTGGTTCAGAACTACAGAGATCGTATACAATTAATGTTAATTATCCAATTTTTAATTGAATTTATCTCGGATTATATACGGTCGATCGACTTCAAATTTTCAGGGTAATTGTATTATCATGTCCTTAATAAGTATACAAAAATTAAGAATTTTCTGACGGTGTGCCTTAACCACGACAACTACCATAAGTACAATTTAATACGTTGATTTTCAAGACAGAACAAAATTATGAGAATTTTTTTTAAATACCAGACGAGTGCATTTATGTGGTGCATCTAAAAATTGCACATTTTTTGCACAAAATAAATAAAATTGGTCGCAACAATAGATTGTTGCACATAGTTAATGTGTAAAAACACATTAGGGATGTGTTAACGATGCATTTTTCATCTCCAGAAGACAATTACATATCCGTCTAGATAGTAGATTATAGATGCTCAACAGCTAAGGTCATCAGCATCCATACCAAGATATCAAGTGAGTAATGAAGCCTTTGTCAATATTTTTAACATTTTTAGCAATATTTTTTTTAATTTTTCGCCGCTATTTTCCATTTCACTTATGCAGTAAACTTAACTTCAATAGTAAGCAAGTAGACTATTGCCAACATTATATTTAAGTACGCTTTTTACGGTTCACAAGATCGCAGACTCCATCCCAGCTGCAAGAATGTCAATTGAATTCTCTAAAGGAGTTATCAAATATTAAACTTGACTCGAAAAACATGTCCCATTCTGCAGAAAGTCAAATCAACTGCGCTATTTCCCTTTCAGAGGCCAAATTAGTCGAGACTGTAGCGATGTCGTATGACTGGATTACAAGCCCCCAGTTCGCAAATTCTAATCAGAGATCTGGTAAAAGTATTGAGATTTCAATTTATTATTACAAAAATAGTAATTTAAAAATATGAATTGGTACTAGGAATAAAATCAATAATAGCACATCCCTAGAGTACACTGGTATGTACCTGTAATTTGTAACACGAGTATTGTTAAGTACGATTTATCCTCAGACGAGCAAAAGCACTAACCGGTAATCAAAGGGTGATAAAATGCAATAGACTATATCATTTAAAAACAAGTGTTTCGCTGAAATACTGCCAACAGAAAAAAGGGAAGCATTGATAGGTATGTATGACATTTTTATGTGACAATGTTACCAACTGCATTTACCAGTTTTTTATTGTAATTTTATATTCCCCTCCAGCAACAATGTTTAACTAGCAGCTTGGTGTACACTGGTAAAACAAACCATAGCTTTAGAGATGGTTATCCACGTTAAGCCGCAATAGGGATGTTGACTGTATTCAAATAAAAACATAATTTTAACGAAAAGTAGTATTTTCTATGATAGAAATACTAATAACCACTATATTTTTCCTTATTTTTAAGGAATTTATTTAATAAATAAAACCTAATAAAATCACTCTCAAATCACGTGACAACAGACACCGATCAGAGCGCATGACGTCATATGTTCAGCCGCTGTCAAAAAACTTCTATGTTTGGTTATTTAGTGTGTAATTTATTATTATTTGTTTATAGGAAACGTCAAATTACATGTAACTATAGCAACGACTACGAAACAACTTTTCATCACCTCAGTTTACTAACGTTTATGAGCACAGAATACGCATCTATAGGATGGTAGCGCCTGTGTAAACTTTTGAGCCTCCTTTGGTATGAACAGGTGACGTCACGCGACTAGTATTGGCGTTTTGGACCGAAATTTGAAACGGGATTTAAAATACATGATTTTTAAGACTTGAGTTGTATTTAAATGAAAATAATAAATATTTGTGGCAATATTAGGTACTTATGCACGATTTAAAACACTTTCCCAAAAATAGTCAACATCCCTATTGTCTTGATTTATTGGAAAACACTGCATTCACGAATGTGTAAGCTCACAGCTTTGACCGTTTCTTTACGGGAAATGGAATAGAAAAGTTTGGTTAGGACCAGTGCGCGAGGAGCTCAGGTTTAGTTGTACATTATTATTATTAAAGGAATGCAAAAGTCCGAATACACAGTCTGTCTTGCAAGTTGTAATGGTCATGTTTACAAGTCGTAAAAACGTACGATCTGACGGAAAAAAAGATGGCATGAGAGACGGATAGATGACTTTGACGGCCTTTGTCTTGATTGCAATGTAGTTTTTACTTTTTATCCGCCCATTTTATTATTTCTCATATTTTTATAGCCTGTCTTCTAAAACACTATTCAAGCGCTACGCAAAGTTGGTTCCGCTAAATTAAAATTCGTAAATCTGATATAACCAAGCTAGTGATGTAGATTAGAATAGATTAGATAAGAAAAGAGGGCGAGCGGATTTTATTCCTCGTCAACATCGCGACCTTGATAGATCTATTGTGTAGCCCTGACTCATTTATATCTCTATGAGATTAAGGCTTTTGATAAAGCCTAGAATTGCTTTGAGATCTGTGTCCCATACCTGATCAGGTGTTGGGAATGGATTATTGAGGTGACGGAGTCTTCGCCTCATGACTGCTTCACATTTACAAAGTAGATGCGCCGATGTTTCAGGAGCCTCCAGACAGAAGCGACATGACTTGATGACTATTACGCCAATTTTTTTAAGGTGATACCTCAAAGGGCAGTGACCTGAAAAAAGCCCTGCAATTATTCTGAGCTCAGATTTCTTTAAGCGTAGAATTTTATCCGCTTTGTCTTTATAAGGTTTAATGAAGATCTTCGCTTGACGAAGACCTTAGGAGCTTTCCCAGAACAGGGAATATTGTTTATTTTCCCATGTGGCAAGAGCCGTTCTAAGGTAACATTTTGATGCACCACAGTAGGGCTCCGGTCCTATAAAGGGCGTTTCCGAACCCTTTTTGGCTAGACTGTTGGCAATTTCATTGCCTTATTGATGACCCTCGTGTCCCGGGATCCATCTAAGAGTAACTTTGTTACTTTCTGACAATTGTTTTAACAATTGTATGCATTCCCAGACTACCTTAGAGTCTACTCTAAATGATTTAAGTGCCTTGAGGGCAGCTTGACTGTCTGAGAGTATGTGTATTGTAGAGCAATTTAGAGCTCTGTCAAGACAAACTTGGATGCATTCTACAATGGCTAGTACTTCTGCTTGAAAAACAGTAGGTGTCGTGCCAAGTGCTTTGAAGTTCGGCATTTGGGACCAAAAAAGCATAGTCCAACGCCTTCAAGCTAGTGATGTAACATTACCGGTTATTTGTGATACATCTTACTTTTTTGAAGTCAATTACAATCTTTTTTCAATAAACTATATTCAATGCTTTAACACTGTATTAAATTAATTCAGTTTTTACGGACGCCAGGTGTCCCGACTGCTGACTTCCTGACTGTAGTATATTTATTTGCACCCTAAAATAATAGCTAATCTCAAAATATTAACGGAATCCTTGGAGGCTTTCATGCTCTATTTTTAAACAATACAGGAAGATAAAATAAAAAAAAATATTCATATTTGAAATTAAATTACAATTACGACTAAATTTACAAAACAGAGACCCATTATTTATAGAACAGTCGATACATGTGCAAGTTTTATGTCAGTCTCTGTGGCGCTCAGAACGCGAGACAGAAAAATTTTACAGTGATAAATTAAATGCATGTTTTTTCATACAAACGTGTGATTAATGTCGTTTTGAAGAGGCGTTTTAAATATTTTTTAACCATTTTAATATCACCTTAGGGTAAATTGTTTGAATCGTTGAAGAAAACAAAAAAATATGCTCTATTTAATATTATTTAAAGAGAACCATTAAATTCAACTTTGTCACAATCGTCGGATGGTAATCTTTATTGAGTGTAGAGACACTCCTACAAAATTCTTTTCGGGTCAGCAACTGTCGGGGTGACTTAGGCCGTGTACCAATTAATATTTTAAATTTGTCATTATTTTTTCTCAAGTCTATAAGCTTGTGGATGGTATCTTCAGGTATAGAGCCACTTGTATAAAAGTCTTTTAAGGATTGTGAAATACACTCTCGGGGAACTTTGGTCGCAAAATTTATTTTATTATTGTTTTTATTAGCTATGATTAAGCATAAGGCTTGAGAAAATTTCGCTGGTTGTTTAAAAATTTTAAATTACAGAAACTTATGCTAGAAATACTGATAAATTTGACTTCTTGCTTAATACTTTTTTCAAATTTAAGTTTTTTTGTACAAAAATTTGTGTAAAACTTATGCTAATTTTTTCATTTTTATCTAATTTCAAATCATTTATATAGATTTAGCTGTGTGGGTGAAACAGGGGGCATATTGAGCAGGTGGTAACCAGTTACCTTAAGATCAACAGTCACCAGATTATTAATTAGGTAGTTATGATTTTTGGGCAAGATTAAAATTTACGCCATGGTCATTTTTATAGAGCGATTTAGGTCCAGTACAAACGGAATAATTACTTAATTATTTTTAGGCAACCAACTGTCAGGTTTAATTTGATTTAATATGATTTTCCAGAACTCGAATTAGAAAAAAATAAAATATTTTACAATTACTATGTTTAATTATAAAAAAAATAGAAACCATTTTTTACAAGATTAAACTTATCTTAAAATTGATTATCTAAAATCCTGGACAGATACATTTTTTTTTAATTTTCTTCTCAAAGTAGAACCCGCGCTCTTGAGAGTAAACAATCTCGCGCCTATACATAAAACAAAAATATATATATTTTTTAATTTTATTTTGCTTTAGATATATTTTATTACTGACATTTCATTTATGAACTAATACAATGTAATAAAACCGACTTCCTCAAAAAAAATGTCATAAATGAAATAAATAAAAATTATAATGAGATGAGTTGTATAACTATTATATCTATAATTAGAAATAAAAAAGCGTAGAGCGTTGCCCAAGATTCGTCTCACGTAAATCATATTTTACAGGTAAAAAATGTCATTTCTGACAAAAGAAAAGTATTTAAGCGCCAGTGGTACAGAAAGCCGCTTTCCGTACAATTCATTTTAAATTCAACCGTGAACGATTCACATAAGTTTTTACATTTCAATAAGCAAATATAAAAGAGCTTAGCGACAAACGTCATATAGCAATTGACAAAACAATTATTCATTTTATTTTGTTGGTATTTGATAGTCTCCAGTTTTCTAAAATTTTTAAAGCAAGAAGCAGGTCCATCTTTTCTATTGGGCACTCTGGGCAAGTGCCCAGGGCCCCACAATCGATGGGGCTCCCTAGTTCCTGCCAGATCAACACTGATTTATGAACATTATAGTGAGTTAAAGAAATTTCTTAGGATAAACCTAGGTGACACAGGATCGAAGAAAGCAAATACTGAATTATGTAAATTGCATTTATTCTAACGTTTCGGCAAACTTTCCAACGTGTGCGCAAAATTTCATTTAAATCGATTACACACACACCCACACACACAATGATGTCTGTGAAAAAAGCTTCAATAAACAAATGTAAATCGGTCGATAATGGATCGTTTGTGAATTGTCGAAAAGAACGGAACGGCTTGTGTTCTAAATAAAAACTTAAGCTCCACTGAATTTAAAGATATCGAAATAATGTTTTTAGCACTTTAAAAGTTAGTTTTATTATCCTGTGAGACTATTAATATCAGTATTTTCGCCAAATGGAAACTTCTCAATTATCATTGTTTTAAATTTTTTTTGCATATCTAGCAGATTTCATACTGAACATTTAATCATTTGGGGAAATGTCTACCAGGTATGCAAAAAAGGTACAAGTCAATGATAATTGTAAAAAAACCGGGTCGCAGTGCCAAAACCCTGCCGACAATATAGTGTATTTGCTTGTATAGGGCCGTGTGGTTTTAACTTTTATTATGTGAAATTAAGTTTGTTTTTGGGCAAAATAAATAATTTAATCCCTTAATACACCTCTTAAAATAACATTTTTTTTTTCTTAATTGTAATATTATTATCAATCTAACGTCTACACCGAATTAAATACACCCTTCAATAAATAAGTCACTATCTCCAAATTAGTGTTTTCAAAAAATTTGTAAGTCTGGTCCTGTTGAGCCGATTTTATTAAAATTTTAGGGGCACTTTTTAATTGCTACTAACGGGTTAAATGTCAATTTTGAAACGATTCTGAGAATTTTTTCGGTATTTTGAGGTAATGATACTATTTATACTAAATACGATCCTGTCTTTAATGTATATGTATAAGGAAGTACAAAAATCAAAATAAATAAAACAAAAATATTATAAAAAATACAAAAACAGTCCGAAATAAATATATACCCACAAAACACCAAACCGTATCGAAAAACTCTCGACGTACGTTTCGCCAACCAAGTTGGTATATATTTATTTCGTATTTTCACACACAAAAACAGTCAAAAGTTTTTTTTAAGTTTTATTTTAACCATAAACTGCTCTGTGTCTGACCCTTTCACAACGTAAAAATAAAGGATGGCAGTAAAACTTGGGGTCGCTTCGACTGACTAGTATTTACTCACACGTGACAAATTCTTTAATGGAAAACAAAATAAAATGAGTTATGTTTAACGCTGGGACACTTAAGTGTATAAACTCAACAGACTTTTAACAGATCGCAAAATTAATTGTAAATCTTTTTAGTGAGAGCGGCTTTTTAAGGAGCTAATGCATTTTTAATTCAATTGTTTTAATTGATTATTTTAAGATCAACAACAGTCAGAGATATTTAGATTTAACACCAATTAATATTTCCAGGTTAATATTATTATTCTTTAGTAGATATTTTTCGTACGTTTATAGCTACGTATTGCTGAATTAATTGAGAATAATAGCTATTGTCTGCTATAATTGTTAAGAAACATTCATTGTTGTAGCACTATATTAGAAAAATTTATTATTCCAACACGTCACCGTCTGGATGTAGTGAATTTGAGTGTTGTAAACGCTATATTATGAAGGATTAAAAATTGAATTGTGTGCACCGTAGAGTAATTGATTAACTCATTCCGCCGCGAAAGTGGAAAGATTCTGGTTTAAATCCAGACGGTGACGTGTTGGAATAATAAATTTTTCTAATATAGTGCTACAACAATGAATGTTTCTTAACAATTATAGCAGACAATAGCCATTATTCTCAATTAATTCAGCAATACGTAGCTATAAACGTACGAAAAATATCTACTAATATTAAATATTTGGTGTTGACAATTTACCAACATTAAATTGTCGTTTTCCGCATTAAAACAGCCTAAAACGATACAGAAAAGTTCTGTGACTTAGGTCTGTATTTATAATGGAAAGTTCATCTTTGATTCATTCAAGAGCCATCGCTACTGTGAGAGTTAATGTTTAGCTATTGCTAAAAAATAATTGGCTCTCGCATGTAGTGAATTTGAGTGTTGTAAACGCTGTATTATGAAGGATTAAAAATTGAATTGTGTGCACCGTAGAGTAATTGATTAACTCATTCCGCCGCAGTAGTTAACTACAAAAGTAGTTAACTACTTTTTTTGGAAAAGTAGTTGTAGTCTAACTACTTTTCTCCACATAGTAATCGTACTCTATTATTTTGAATATCTATCAGGTAATCACAAAAAGTAGTTAAAAATGTAGTTAACTACTCTGTTCTAACTACTTTAAGTAGTTTAACTACTTTTTTGTAATATACTAGTAATAAGTAGTTTAACTACTTTTAAGAACGAGTAGTTTAACTACTTTCTTACTTAAGTAGTTAGTAGTTATACTCAAGTACTTTTGTCAAGTAGTTTGCCCAGCTCTGATTGTAATTACTTCTTCGTTCAAAATCTCAAAACAAGAAAAAAAAAATAAGCAGTTCAATTTCTGATTGTCATTTAAAACAAAAATATTAAAAATAGTTCAAATCAAACCTTGCACTAAAAAAAGCAATTAACATCGCCAGTACATATTTAAACATTTTAATGTCTTGTTTTTTTTATCATGCTTCTACCATCTACCCACATAGATTTCTCAATCTATTCAATTCATTTCTACAATCACAATAGTCAATCAAAAAATCACTCATCAATACAAATGAATGTCTTCAGCGAACGACAACTGAACGCCGACGATCGTCAAATGTTATTGATGATGCAAATAGAAAACGAAGACAAGGCGCCGAAAGCTTTAAGTCCTACTACATTCGAAACACTATTGCAGTAGCGTACTAATCTCACCATTTTATCACTCCATTCATTTTTATAAATTTTCTTCATGAATGACACTGAATCTAGTCGGAGACATGACAATATTGAATGGTCATCGAAACTACGTTAAGTTTCAGGTCAATTTGATAAGTAGATGTAAGTCAAAATTGAAAAACCCGGGTCGCAGTGCCCAAACCCTGCCGACAATATAGTGTATTTGCTAATACAGGCAATACGGTTTTATTATGTGAACCTAGGTTTGTTTTTGGGAAAAATAAAAAACTTAATCCCTTAATACACCCCTTAAAACATTTTTGTTTTTAATTCCAATATTATTACCAATCTAACGTCTACAGCAAATTAAATACACCTTTCAGTAAATAAATCACTATAAAAATGATTTTTCGGGAAAAAGGACTTTATTTATAAGTAAAACACTTAATATTTTATAAATAAAGTCCTTTTTCCCGAAAAATCATTTTTATATTAATTACCAAGGACAAAAAAGAAATAAAGTAAATAAATCACTATACTTAGCTGCAAATTAGTATTTTCAAAAAATGTGTAAGTCCGGTCCTGTTGGGCCGATTTTTTAAAAATTTTAGGGGCACTTTTTAATTTTCACTGAAAGGTTAAACTTTAATTTTGAAACGATTCTGATAATTTTTTCGGTATTTTTGGGTCCAAAAACATTTTTCAACCCCTAAAAACTACCCTTAAAATAGTCCGATTAGGCCCACTTTAATTCCAATATGTGTGCCAAATTTCGTTAAAATAAATTAACTCCTTCGAAAGTTTCATTTATATATATTTTACGATCTGAGGGATCAGTTACCCTAAAGCTAAAAATCTTTAACCATAATAGATTATTATTATGCAAAGAATACATTTTAGCCGTTACTATTCAAAAAAATCTCCAACAAAAACAAAAAACCCGGGTCGCAGTGCCAAAACCCTGCCGACAATATAGTGTATTTGCTTGTATAGGGCCGTGTGGTTTTATACTTTTATTATGTGAAATTAAGTTTGTTTTTGGGCAAAATAAAAAATTTAACCCCTTAATACACCCCTTAAAATAACATTTTTTTTTCTTAATTGCAATATTATTATCAATCTAACGTCTACACCGAATTAAATACACACTTCAATAAATAAGTCACTATCTACAAATTAGTGTTTTCAAAAAATGTGCAAGTCCGGTCCTGTTGGGCCGATTTTATTAAAATTTTAGGGACACTTTTTAATTCCTACTAACGGGTTAAATGTCAATTTTGAAACGATTCTGAGAATTTTTTCGGTATTTCGGGGCCCAAAAACATTTTTCAACCCCTAAAAACTACCCTTAAAATGGCCCGATTACGCCCATTTTAAATAGACTTCTTGCGGTGATGGATTTCAACACGTGGGCCAAATTTCGTTAAAATCAATTAACTCTTTCGAAAGTTATTGCCCGCACACACACATATATATATAAATATATATATATATATACATATATATATAAACATTTTTAAAAATGGTGCCAAAGTGTTTAGGAGGTTATGAAACGTCGAGAAATTTTGGTCCGACCCCTAGGTCCCGCCATCCGACCGACGCCAATAGTGTATGTTGCCATATGGCAAATACACTAAAAATCAATAATTTTTATCTATGACTGTTAAGTCACAAATTAATTCTTCATTATGCAAAAAATAACTACTAGTTGTTCCTGATCTAAAAAGTCTCCACCACTGTTCCTCCAAAAACGATTGGATTATAAAAGCATCGGGTCCCCACATCAGAAATACACACAAGCTTGAGATCAGAGCACTTCTGTATTATAAGTGAACGCTGAACACATACACACACACAGCCAGACAGACACACACGTTGGGTTCTTTCAATAAAACGATGACACAGCACCATCGGCTGTCAGATGGTGAAGAGATGGGATGGATGACGATGGAGAAGAACCGTCACATTGCCGGCATCCTTCTGTTGAACCGCCACAATGACACGGCCTCTTTTGTTTGTGCTGCTAAATGATCGTCCTGATGATGCACTACCACATTCAACATCACCTATGGACTCTACTACCAAGAGAACGCTTACAAATAGTCAATAATGCAATCAACGGTGCCTTGGTTTAATTAGTGATTATTGAATACTGGTTCTGGTGAGAATATTCTGTTGTGGTTTTGTCAGATTGACCACTAACAAAGCTACTGAATTTCACTAAGAATCAGGGACGAAAAGAAATTTTTAAAGTAATGAAAGATGAATGGGTAATCCAATGCAAGATTAAAAATATTGAATCCAAAATCAGGGCTTGTCAAATTTGGAGTTTTGAGAAAAGTGAATGTTCTGTTGCAAGATTGAGTTGCGTGATTGCATCAAAATTACCGGTTAATTAAATTGAACCCAAAACGAAGGATTATCACCAAAATTACAACCTATACTAAAATTCTACTGAATTTAATCTAAAATCAGGAACTAAGTGCTTAGAGCAAATTGGATGATTCCGTAGGTGATGTGATTTCACCAAAATTACTGACTGAACTGAACCCAAAACCAAGAATAAGTGATTAGAGCAACTAGATATTTCGTTGTAATTAATATATTAAAGCTGGGTTGCAGAAAGAGTAATCAAAAAATCTGATTTGACAATGACTAGACTGTGACATATTTCTCCATAAGAAAAGCACTGTAGAATTTTAAATCATTCTAGTCGAAAAATAATTGTTCGATTGAAACGATATTTTTTTAACTGTGGATTTTTACTTCGAAACGACATTTTTCTACCCATTTTGATCAAAATTTAGCTTGAAAATCGATCTTTTTCTATGTAGATCAATCATTTGTTTTTGTGTGAGTACAATTTAATGTTCTACGACATACATGACCAAAGGTTTGGATAGGACATAAGATTGCTTCTGATGTTTGAAAACATTAATTATATGATCACTGTCAAATAAAATTTTTGACAATTCTGTGTGCAACCCCGCATAAGAACATTACAGATCAGTATTTCTCTAGAACAAATTTTCTAGTCAAAGACTGCCTGGATTGTCTGGGCCTAGTACCGATTAATATTTAACATGAATAGAATAAAATTAATTTTATTATCCGAAACAGCCGACAAGCAGGATTCGTCAATTAAATACAATTTAAAAATACATCATAAAATCATCATACAAATACATAATAAAATTCATTAGCGGAATATAAACAAGCTTTAATTAATACTGACTTAAGCACTTTTTTAATTTTAAAAAACGATAATATCTTCATGTCAGTAGGAAGACAGTTATAGTATTTTAAAGCCGAATATTCAAATCCAATTGAATTGTGACACTTTCAGCAGTTCTTAAATTAGAATTTAGCAAGTGGAGATTTGTAATATATTCAATCAATATTTGTAGTCATTGTTCATCTCAATTTTGTCGTGGAGTATTATTATAGAGCCCGTGTCACCGGGCAAGAAACAGGGTTTTAAGCAAATAAGAAATAAGTTTTCAAATCAGTACAGTATTTTCTGAGACAAACATTTTAATATTATAAATAGAACATTCGAAAAATAAAACTGCTTTTTGTTTTCTATTTAATGACCATAAAAAATGTCTTTATAGTGTGATTATTTTAGAACACATGTCATTAAATTTTATTTGATGCAAATGTCATAAAGTAACTACTCTATTTTCAATGATGTGAAAATGAAATAATTAAATTTTATCAAACTAATGACTTCGCTGTAATTAAAATGTGACATAAGTTTTAATTGTGGTCAATTGTTTAAGTTTTAATTAGTCGTTAAAACAATTATGTCCAATTACGTAACAATATTCATTTAGATAAAGCAATGCGGTGAATATAAAAATCTTCATTAATATTTATAACAAGTTTTTATCCGGTTTTTATAAAATTATCATTACAGTGAAATCTCTTTTGAACTATATATTATTTAGTTTTCTTTTGCTGAGGATATCGTTTAAAAAAACCCAGGTCGCAGTGCCAAAACCCTGCCGACAATATAGTGTATTTGTTTATACAGCCAGTGTGGCTTTATTACGCGAACTTAAGTTGGTTTTTGGGCAAAATTAAAAATTTGACTCCTTAATACATCCCTTAAAATAACATATTTTTCCTAACTGCAATATTATTATCAATCTAACGTCTACACCGAATTAAATACACCCTTCAATAAATAAGTCACTATCTACAAATTAGTGTTTTCAAAAAATTTGTAAGTCCGGTCCTGTTGAGCCGATTTTATTAAAATTTTAGGGACACTTTTTAATTGCTACTAACGGGTTAAATGTCAATTTTGAAACGATTGTGAGAATTTTTTCAATATTTTGTGGCCCAAAAACATTTTTCAACCCCTAAAAACTACCCTTAAAATGGCCCGATTACGCCCATTTTAAATAGGCTTCTGGCGGTGATGGATTTCAATACGTGGGCCAAATTTCGTTAAAATCAATTAACTCTTTCGAAAGTTATATATAAACATTTTTAAAAATGGTGCCAAAGTGTTTAGGAGGTTATGAAACGTCGAGAACTTTTGGTCCCGCCATCCGACCGATGCCAATAGTGTATGTTGCCATATGGCAAATACACTAATAAGACCGCTGTTGTCACCGGCAATATAGCTAGTCATAAGTAGAATGGTTACACCTTTGGAACGACTGCACCGATTTGAAAACAATCTCAGTTCCAATTATGTATGAATATTGTTAACGACAAAATATATGTTGTTGCTTAAAATTTTAAGAAAATGTGTCGGAAATTCTGGTTATCGTATTACTCGCATTAAGATCCACAACCTCAGACTCAAGTCGGATCGGCACACACCAAATGTGCCGAGTCGATCCGAGCCGTCTAGTGTATAGGAACTCATTTAGTTTCATATCAAAGCTGTCGATCGGACCAAGCTGGTCCGATCCAATGAGTGTGGAACTTTAGTCTAAAACCTGATAAAATAATGCACCTAATGAGAAATAAAATCGAATGGAAATCAGTTCAAAGGTTCTCGAGGAAACATAAACCACTAAAGGTCATCAACTCGGCACAGCAAGGAACAATATGTAATATTGGAAACGAAAGTTAGCGGTTCGCAAATATTCGTTCATCTTTTTTTTCTGGAAGTTGCTCCGTACCGGATAAAACTGATTCAATTTATTTCGGATTCTGCTTGAAAAGATAAAAATAAAATGTATCAATTTACGCAATTAGACATGATATCGCATCCAAAATTATTACTATAATTCAATAATAAATCTCAGGTATTTGGATTAATAATACAAAACAATCGTGTTATTGACGAAGACTAAATAAAGTAGTCGAAACGTAGCAAGATTAACAATAACACGATTGTTTTGTATTATTAATCCAAATACCTGAGATTTATTATTGAATTATAATTTACGCAATTTTAAATCATTTTGCATATTTTTAACCATTGAGGTGTTAAAAGAACAAATTATGAAAAAACGATCACAAAAATATTGTCTAACTTAAAAATAATAAATTAAAAATATGAATAGCTGTTGGTGGCTTTAAAAAAAAATGTAATTAAAATTTTAAAAGATGAAAATCAAGCGTAAAAAATCGTCACATGCATTAATTATTACATAAATAAATAAAAAACAAATGCAATGACATATACAACATAAAAAGCAATCAAACCTTTATAATTAGTTTCAAAAATATGTAAATTGTTCGTAAAAAAACAAGACGCATAAAACAAAACACACTCACACACACAAACGGAATGTAAATCAAAATCTGATGTCATATAGCCAACATAATAAATTCCAAGACGAAAAGAGAATAAGGAATGATTATACAAATTACACCTAGGAGGATAAATGTATTTATGTGGAAGAGTGGAGAGACAATTAGTATGTCCTTTAACTTTAGTATATAGTGGTATTATAGATAAATAAAACATTTAAAAACTACAAGCTATAAAAGGTGTTTCGGGGCACTTCTTTTTTTCTTCTAAAACTCAATTTAAATTGCAAAAGGCCATCTCTTCTTCTAAAAGACCGTCCCCGTACCACAAATCATAAAGAGGATGACATAACATAATCTTAAAGGTGGCACACAATTGTCCTTTGTTCCCAGTGATGCGTGTCCGACAGAGAGAGGACATAGGACGCGACACACAAATCACTATATCTGTTTCTTTGGCGCGTGGAACATATGAGACAATGCTAGTGGCTACCAAGGCAGCGCAGCTTTCCAGCTAATCATTGTGATCTAACGAAGGCAATTTATGTTGGAATGCGATGGACCCATGCACACACTATACGATCTTTGTTGCAGGACTGTTCAACAAATCGCAGGAGGTTTCAAACAGTAGAAGGACTTGAGAAACCGTTGGCAAATTGGCATCTTATGATCCAGTTTAGGCCTCCCAACGATGGAATGAACATGGAGCATTTCTTTGTGCCATTCCAAACTTCACAAGTGGGTACTAATTGGGTTAAAATGCACTTTCACAATTTTACAATATTTTTTCGCTCTGAGGTCCCCCAAATCCAAAAAACACATTTTTGGGACAAAGTCTGTCTGTGAACACGATACGGATGAGGGAATTGAAACCAAATTATAGGAGAATATTTAATATGCAAATATAAAGAGCCCTATTGTTTTTGGGGCAAATCGGCTCATGCGCAGAAGAGATATATGCTATGACGTTGTTCTTTTTTACATTATGATGATATACTTTTCATAACGGTTTACTTTTCTAGGAAAGTGTTTGTAAAAAAGATGTTTTTCTAAACTTCATAGTTTCGGAAACATTTTGAAAATAAAAAAAAATCAGACATTCTTTCGTTCTGAAGATCTGTCAAAAATTAATTAGGTAGCTAACAAGCACTTTGGATGGGTTTTGCATGTGATACCATATCATCTAACCATGCAAACGAATAGCAAACATAATAATTATTTCTAGTCAGCGCGTGTGATAAGAGAAGTTTTATTTTATTTATTATATCAAATTACAATATTTTTGAAGTTGGAATGGTCCTGTTTCCCAATTGATAGGATTTTTTTGAGTATGCGTTCTAAGGAAAGATAGAAAACTGTTTCGATAGTTCCTGGGATTATATACTGATTAGAAACTACCCATTTAAGTTTGCTGGCAGTTTTTTTTTATTTATTTTTGAGCAATACTGACCGACAGATCAGAAAAACGAGTACAGCATTTCATAATTAGAAAAAAAAAGATTTAAATAAATCAGTATTCTTTTAAATTAAAAACATGGTATTACTATAAACTTTTTAAATAATAAAAAACGTAATCTGTTTTTTAGTTCATACGTATATTCGCGTATAATTTTAAGACCAATAGGTAATCAGTCATGTCTTTCGAAACAAAAAATTGTCCATTTTTAATTATTCGTCACGCGAATAATTAATTATTTGTGCACATGTCAAATATGTTCGTATTAATAGTCCACACTTGATAATTCGACTTGAACGAAAAATTTCTTTTAAAGTGAGTCTCCACCATTAAAAATAGCAATTCGGTTTTCCATTGAAAAGAAAAACACAGCGTTTCTTAAGTATGTGGTGATTTAAATAAGGAATAATTCAAAGTAAAGCTGTGATGTTATAATACTTTAACTATCATTTAAATAAATATAATTAGCTTTTATAATTTCTCCTTCTGTGGCAAAATTTTCTTTAGTAAAGTGGACTTCACAAACTATTGTCACAGCATTTGTAGTAAAAGTTTTTTTTTTATTTTTCAGTTCCTGATTCTTTGGAGATACAAAATCTCTGTAATTTGAACATTGGTAAACACATCACATCGGCATTTTCAATGTTTTATAATATGAAACAAACTTATCTTGCACACACGGAGGTCGTTATATACGTGGCGCTCCTAGCGGTAAAGTTTGGCAGTGCCCATCTCTATTCCGACTTGACATGCAGAACTGTGAATTTTTAACAGAGGCGAGCCATGGAAACGTGGTTTCAACGATTATTGATACGAACACTAGTCTTTTTTGTAGGACACTTGTTATATAAACTATTATCCCTCCAGATGTAAAATGATAATCTGTGAACGTAAATTTATATTCAAAAATAGTTAGACAAACCTTGAGTCTAACATAACGAAGCCGCATTGGACCTAACCTAACCTATAATTATACTCCTTGTCTTATATATTGTCTTTTGGTCGTGGAACAATACTTATAATAACCTGTGATGTTCATTTTTTTCTTATTTCTGAACGCAGACATGGAGTTATACCGTGTTCCGTGCAAGTAGTGACTGGTTATTGTTATCTGAAAACAAGCGGTTCTCGAGAACTGTTAAAATATAACAATATGTTAGTGATAACCGATAGGTTAGTAGAAAATAAAAAAAAAATGTTGTCAAGTATCGCGACAACTACGTCTGTTAATTGGTTAATAAAGTGTAACCGTTTATAGTAGACTATATAGCCGCTAGCAGCAGCGCTCCACGCGATAGAAATGAAACAAGAGTAGTGGAGCCTTCGGTTCTACCGTATTTGGACAGTTACAAGGCAGTGGATAGCACTCCATGAAAAATACATATATGTGGCCGATTCATGGATAGGATCAATCTTTTGTCTGTCTGTCCGTCTGGCTCAGCTTATTTTGGAGGCTAAATTATTTTATATAGTATCTGAACCTGAAATAAATAATTCTCATTATAAAGTTCACCAGTTCATATTTTTTATCCCAACATTTCTTTACCTAAAAACAGTTAAAAATAAACCCAGTTCATCATCGAATTTAAATATCTGCAATTTCCGTCTATACATTTCTTTAATTTGGAAAAATTTCTTCAGAATAATAAATAATAAAATAAATAATAATATGAATCGATCATAGAATAAATTACTGATCGTGATTTGGAATAAAATTTTAATATAAAATGCACGCTATTATAATTTTTAATTTTGTTTAAAATACGAAGGTTAAATATACGCCTCCCTCATTTATACGTCACTGTTTATTAAAAACGACCTTACTATTGAACGATACTATCTACCTTGTATATATATTTACGCTAATTTCGTGAACAGTTTTACTTATTATTCACTTGCTAATGCAATTTTAATTGTCTAAAAAACTAACAAAAAAAAAACGCGTAAAAATATAAACTCTTGCAGTATATAATACAAATAAATATTGTATACAGGAGATTCAATTTTATTTACTTAAAAAGGTTTATTTGTTCCTAAATTTGTTAAGTTCTGGAAGACATAACAATGTTGTTTCTACAGTTCATTCCAAACTCCGCCTATCCTAAGTTTTTCACAAAGACCAGAAAATCCAATAAATCATGAGATTCAACTGGCTGGATCGTTGTTTGTCATTGATTCATTACGACTTTATTCCAAATTCGACGTATCCTAATTTTCCCACAAAAACCCAACAATTAGTCAGAAAATTACTTGGCTGGATCATCGTTTTACATTGATTCATCAATAATTAATTCCAAACTCGACATATCTTAAGTTTCCTACAAATACCAGAAAACCCAACAACTAATTATAAGATTATTGACTGGATTCATCACTAGTTTATTCCAAACTCGACGCATCTTAAGTTTCCTACGAACACCAGAAAACTCACAAGATTAGTTGACTGGATCGTCGTTTTCCATTTATTCATCACCAGTTAATTCCAAACTCGGCATATCTTAAGTTTCCTACAAATACCAGAAAACCCAACAACTAATTATAAGGCTTAGCGAACCAAATGAATCCGGTTCTCATCCCTGAGAATCCTTGATTGGATGCCGTAGTAATCTTCATTTCAATGTAACAATTACACAAGGAGGCATATACCATACCTACACATGTTCATCAGATATCAAGACAACTACGCCCACATACTTATATAAGATATACGTTTTGTATGAGATATACAATATATATATATGTATATGTTTTTCAACGTCTCCTTATTAACAATTATGTCATTGACCCAAGTTGTGGTCAACGAAGCTGCGGTTTTATTACCTATTATTTTGTGTCGTCTGCAATCATTATTTCATACAGGCTTTGATTCATTATTTAACCCTGGAATTCTCGCGTGGTGCGAAGTAATATTAGCGCATACAATGAGTAATTTTTACATGACACACGAAGATAAATATTCTATAAGTAGTGCTAATATTAAAAAGAGGAAACGTTTGTAGGTTTATTTGTCGGGGTTAATTTCAGGAACTATTTTTATTTAGTTAGTTTAGTGTTTTGCTGAAGATGGGAGCTTAGCTCTCGAAATGTACATCCACTGAATAAATCTGTTGTGGTAAGAAGTAACTATTCTTTTATTTTTATTTAACCGATTTGAAAAATTCTTCCGCTTTTCGAAAAACCTACTTCTTCCCAAGTGACGTAAGTGTTTTGATATAAAAGGGGAGTGATCAGTGAGCGAAAATGCAAAGTGGATATCCTGCACCCGATTTCTGCACAAAAATGATATATGCTAGCAAACTATAAGAGAAATTTTTCGCTCTTGATCATTTCGTTCAAAAGTTCACATAAAGTTTGTAATATAGCAAATCAGAAAAATAGAGGCAATAATTTATTAAATACGGTAATCCTTTGCTGCCACGGGTAATAACTGTCCAAAAAACGCCACAATTAGTGAGATCAAAGCATGTCCAAATGATATTTGCAAAAGTTTTGAATTAACAGTAAAAGCAATTTTTTTAAACTAATTAATTATTAACAAAAATATGACTGCAGAAAAAAAAATTGCAGCCAATTAGGCGCCGGGATCATTCCAACTTCAAAAATATTGCCATTTGATTTGTTATAATAAATAAAATAAAATTTTTGATAACGCGTGCGGTGACGTGGGTAACGACTAGCAATAAATACTATGAAACTTTCTATCCGTTTGCATTGTTACGTAATATGGTTTAACATCAAAAAAGCAATCAAACCTGTTTGTCAGCTACCTAATTAAATTTTGACAGGTCTTCAGCACAAAAGAGCAGCAGTTTTTTTAGTTTCAAAATATTTCCAAAACTATCAAGCTTAGAAAAAAACATTTTTACGATACTTTTTTGAGAAAATAAATAAAATAATAAACAGTCATGAAAAGTATATCACCATTATATAGAAAACAACGTTATAGCATATGTCATATTAGCATAGACGCTGATGACCTCAGCTGTTGAGCGTTTATAATCTACAATTGTTCTTCTTCGTACTAGCATTTTAAACACTCTTTCAAAATTTAGTTTCAATCCGCTCATCCGTTTGAACTGTATCGTGTTCACAGACAAAAAGACGAAGAAACTTTTTCCAAAAATATGTTTTTTCTCGGAAGACCTTAAAACGAAAGTTAATTTTAACTTAAATTAGTATCCATAATAGTGGAATTTGAATGGTAAAAGCTCGTTAGCTCAAATCTTGTGAATGAAAAGACAAGATAATTAATTTAGTGAAGAGAACTGAAACTTGACAATAATATTAATGCAGCAAAAATGAAAGAGTAAAATCAAAACAATGAAAGAGTTGGCAATATGCAAATCGACAAAGGACATTGAATGAACATTGCAGTTTAACCTTAATGAAAACGTTTGGTAGGCCGGTTGGTCCATGCTTCATAATACTTGTTCTATACGGGCACTGACTATAATAACACAAAACATGTTACACACAAAAGGGTTGCATATTAAGCTATGCTTTCATCATAACTAGGGTATAAAATGCAGGGAGCGTGGGGTATTTTCAACGCGCCTCTCACATTAGGGTGAAAACATCACGTGTCAGACGAAGAGGATCCACGGAGAAAGAAGTGAGATGCTCGTTCGCTGTGCCGTCCATATAGTTATGTAATGGATCATAATTTTTGCTGAGCTGAGATTCTTCCGGTTCTTAAAATGTTTTTAGCGTACGTTCAAACGTATAGTTCACTGAGTTTTTAATTAATCGTTTAATATTTCCTTTTCAAGAAGACATCGTATGGCTCTGTAACCCTTTTTATTCTGATGGATAAGAATTTTATTAATATTTTAATCTGATTTAGGGTACCGGCAACTCGTTTTTTTAACGTTGTCGTTACATATTTTTACCCGACTGCGGCAAAAAAATGAACGCTTTGTTTCCCGATTTCTCACGAATCACTCAAGTGATTTTAATGAAAACATCAAAAAACGAGCTTATATTTCTCGATGCAGTTTTAATCAATGATGATGTCAACATGGGAAGCGAAACGTACGTCAAAAAATGCTCATGTTTTGGTATTGTGTAGAAACTTTTTTAGTGTTACATCAAAACTTCGTTTACTACTGATTAACCGATAAAAATCGAGTTTTCGACTCGAGCATGTCGATTCCAAAAATTAACAAGTTTCGTAATCCTAGTGCTAAACGTCATTTTTGCCTTCCGCTCATTCCCTTTATTATTGAAGCATAGCTACTTGTCAAAGTCTAAGATTTTAATCATTGAAATAATTTTTGAAATCGGGTTGATTGTTCTCGAGTTTTAAGGTAACACAAACTTCTTCTTTCATGTATGTATTAGAATAATAATAATATACACTCGACAATTCAGATCGTTACCGTCCATACAAAAAAAGAGACTCGTGTATTTTACAGTACACACTACAGAATTAAAACAGATACAATTGTAAAAAAATCAAATAATAATAATAATAGCGCTGACCACCGGGAAAACTGGGAAACGAGGAAACTATTCTACCTAGCCGCCACCTTAGCTTGATGTTCAACAGCCGTCTTCTTCTTTTTATATATTAAAAAACAATGATATACAGTCGACAACTTAGTCATTAACGTCTATTTAAAAAAAGAAACCGTGTATTTTACACAACAAATAAAACTGGCACAATTGTAAAAAAAATCAAAAAAATAATAATAATGGCACAAACCGCCAGGATCGAACCTACGATCTTTAGGTTACGAGGCAAACGTTCTGCCTCACCGCCACCTTAGCTTGAACAGCCGCTTATACACGTAAATTGCGACCCGTTCGTTATATTTTCAAAAGAAGTTTTACTTTAAAAAATATAAAACGAAAAAGGTTTCGTAATCTCCAGTTATAAACGTGACCGCCATTTTGCTTTCGGTGACAATGTCATCGAGCATTATGCATCGTAAAGTACATGCGAAGGTAAATGCCTAAAACTCATTGTTAACCAAGTACATAGAGTATGACAAATGGTGACATTAGTCGTTACCTATCTCACTCCCTCGAACAATGTTTAACGGTCTCGTCTCGTTTTAGTGCGTGTCACAATTGTGTCACCGGATACTGTGATTGGACAGTGTCACACTATTTACCTTTCAGGTGACAACGTCGACGACAACCAATGACAACACTGAGATTTAAATAATAAATTTATCTCGGCTTTAGTTTTATATACTGGTGTTGCAAGGATTGTTAGATTAACCTTCTTTTGCACTAATGCAAGTATAATATAGGTACTAACGAATAATTTAAGGGAATTATGAAACAAATATCTATTTACTGAACTTCACGAGAAGTACTTATGTGTTTCTTTTATAAAAATATCAGTAAATTATAACAAAAGTTCTGTAGAGTTGTTGTTTAAATTATGATTTAATACCTAATATATTTAGAAAAAAATAAATCAATACAAATAATATTTTTTCAAAAGGTTTTCGAGTACGCAGTGTATTTTAGTGCAAGTACTTTGAACAGTAGGTACTATTAAAGAGAAAAATGCCTAATAATATTTTTTCAATAGAAATATTTACTAAAAATAGTCGATTATTATTAAATAAAAAAAAGGGAAATGAAGCGTAATGACAAACATTTCATATTGTATAAAGATAAGTCCTTTTAAAAAGAGGACAACTGTGCAAGGACCCGTTTTATGATTGACAGCTGAAATGCGATACTCAAAAAATATGTTTTGCATGCACCAGTGGTGTACAAAAAAAGTGCATCGATTCAATTTATTTGTGTTCTTTGAGCATACCGAATTTGAAATTTTCCAATCTTGTCCAAAATATTAAAATGGCCAAACATAGACCGTCGATTTTTGTTTTCCAACGGCTTAGCTTTAGATTAATAAGTGACATATATTAACAAAAAATAAGCTGAAGTCTGCGATCTACATCTGATTGTTGGTCAAAGCGCATGGTTCCGCTACGGACCGATGAACACTTGGGAGAAAGAAGGAAGTCTAAGAAGATTACGAAGAAGTACCTGAGCTCATAAGAAATGGAGGTTTAGTAGGAAAAAATTGGCAAAGAGGATTGTTATAAAGTCCCAATAGACATCATGACAATAGGAGAGACAAGACATTCCTTCAACCAATGCAAGATCGAAAGAAAAAGAAAAAACGGTCAAGATGTCCATCGAATCGACAGTAACAGACTCCATACGAAATACAAATTTTGTTATTTTTGGCAGTAAAGATTTGGCAAACGGGATCGTCATAAAATACCAGTAGACATCACGACGCTTGGTGAGAGCAGCCATCCCTTCGGTGGATCCAAAATGGGAAGAAGAAGAAGAAGAGAGAATGACCAAGATGCTTGAATCAAGAAGTAACGCCATAAGAAATACAAAATTAGTTATTTTTGACAGTGAAGATTGACATAGTGTATCATAAACGCCATGATGAACTTCTATAAGAATTATTCAGTGAGTTTCAGAAGAATATTAGGTTGTTCGCAAATGCCATAAGACGTAGAGGATCAGTAGAAGATATTTTTGACAGAAAAAATTGACAACATATCAAAGAAACAGAAAAATGATCCACAACGCTACCAAAACGAAAATGCGTTGAGAAGCAGAGAATTATTAGAAAGATATTTTTGTTATTGGTTATCGTGTCCATCGTAATTATATGAAAGAAATCAACGGGAAGATGTATCGTGGATTAAGTAAAACTCAGTTAATTTTTTACGTCGCTACGTTTCGTCTTACATTTTAGACTTCATCAGACTTGTAAATCAACATCAGAATCGTGTTATGATTTAAGAGTCTGATGAAAATAAGACGAAAGAAAGATTAACTCAATTTTATTTAAGTCACGTTCCAGCTTTCCGTTAAGTTCTTTTATTTTTGACATCGTAGGTTGACGATTGGATATCAATCCCCAGCAGAAAACATATTATTGATAAATAAGTACGCCACTGATTTTTGAATGTATGTACCTGCGAGGCAATATGATATGTGAATATGATTTTTATAATAATAATAATATATTATACAAAGAAAAAAATGACAACGCCGTGTGCAAACGAAATATAGATACTATCTGTTTATGGTGGAAGTATCATTGATGGGCCGTGGTACCTTCCATATTATATTATGAATTCGGATAAAGGAGAACAATATGGGGTGTTTATATAATAGTGGAACAAATGCTGATGACAAGGATGACAAGGACCGCTATTGTGGTTATAATCTGTGCTAAATTCGACGTTACAAAATCGCTTTTTAACCAATTTCATATTATGCAATATATTTCTGATTATTATTAATATTGTTGCTTAATTTACAGACCTTTCAAGGCCAGTTTTGTCTAGCCCGGGCGCCAGACATAGCAACAATATTTGAACACTTGTTTTAACTAGGGATGGGGATTATAAATCGATTATTCGAAATAATCACAAAAAGAATATTTTTCCCGATTTTATAGAAGAAAAAAAGTTTTATTGTTCTTTTAAAACTGTGGGAACGAACAGGCAACTTGCCCACAGTTTTAAAAGAACAATACAACTTTTTTTCTTCTATAAAATCGGGAAAAATATTCTTTTTGTGATTATTTCGAATAATCGTTTTATAATCCCCATCCCTAGTTAAGATAAGTGTTCAAATATTGTTGCTATGTCTGGCGCCGACATAACAAGAGATATTTGATTAATTCTTTCGTCTTAAATATCACTTTTTGAAATTTAACTTATTACAATAATGAGATACCAAAATTGCTTAGTTCGAAACTTTTAGGGATTTACATATCGTACAGAAAATAAGTAGAATTTGTTGTGTGTAAATATTATTAATTAAAAATTTCACATAAAAAAATATAACTTGGGAATAATATTAAAAACAAAATAAGTTAAACTTCTTATGTGAGCTTATGAGGGTGAGGCTCATTACAATTTTTTTTTTTAATTTTTTTGATTCACTTTTAATGTGCCTTAGCTTCTGTATAAACATTTTTTAGTACATTTTCTATAAGATTTCGTGTTTGCTCTTTATTCAGAAGCGTAGCGTGCCTTGGCGGGGCCCCGTATAAAAATTTGTTTGGGGGCCCTTCCCCCGTTGAAGTAAATGACTTAAACGGGGAAATCCCGCAGCCCGCGACAACTGATGTAGGGTGTTGCCAACTTTTGAACGCACGCTTTACGCGGGAAAAAAAGAAATTGCTTTTTTTGACTTCTGTCATTTCTGAAATAAAAAAAAAATTGGGAAGTTTTTATTAATTTTTGCTTACGCACGTTGGGAGCCCCCGTGGCCCGGGGGCCCCGTATAATTGATACGGCATATACGGCGGTAGCTACGCCCCTGTCTTTATTTATTCACTTTCTGATTTGAATTTGCAATGTTTCATTTAAAACTCTTCTACTATATTATTAGTTTGTAAAATAAATGTCAATACAGGCAGTTATCGTGGAGATTCAAAAATTTGAAATTCAATTTGGAACAGCAGTGTCATCTTCATTTGATACTGCTTGAGAGACATTTATCTAACATATTGAGCTGGTCCTTCTTATCTGTACCTTCCATAGATTAGAGCCTGGGAACTGGGGGTTTGTAAAAAAGGAACCGTGGAAACAACGGCATCGCTACACGCTCGCCTGTTCTCAAGTCTTCAAGCTAAAGTGCAAAATGCGTTTGAAAAAGAACGCTTCAGCACGAACTAAATAAAAAAATCCACATCTCTCAACCTCTCGGAGATTATTCATCCGTTATTATTACATCATAATAGCCACAGATAGAACATGGATACATAATGTTAATGTACATATACATAACATTATGTACATGTTGTATATAACATACATAAGCATGTACCTAATGTCATGTCCTGCACATCCAGTGGCTGTTTTGACGAATATCATATTTCTGCAAAACAAAACAGCACACTAAATATACAGGCTGTACAAATATATCT
Organism: Venustoraphidia nigricollis; assembly: GCA_034508555.1. NCBI lineage: Eukaryota > Metazoa > Arthropoda > Insecta > Raphidioptera > Raphidiidae > Venustoraphidia > Venustoraphidia nigricollis. The sequence goes on from JAVRKA010000008.1 coordinate 10,674,648, forward strand.
ACAAATCCCTTGGGTTGGCTCGGAAATAATACTAGAAGCGCGAAAAACATTAACCACCTCAAATTTGCTTTAATTCAGTTCTCACTTATTCCAAAGATATCTCGATAGGGCGTAATGTTTCGTAGATGTTTCAAGGGAAGTAATCCACTTTGAAGATAGATTAAAACTATATTTCTTTATAGCTCATTTCATAAAGATATACAATACAAAGGTAATCGTCCCTCTTATGTCTGAAAGTATCAGGCATACAGAAAGCCAAGTAAAGATACAGAAGAAAATTGTTGCAAAGATGAGGTTTTCATTAAAGTATATTTAATAATAATAATAATTAACGTCCGTTTTTCGACTTTATGTCATAACAGACGCCATTCGCAACATTACTGTTTTCCATCAACCACACTTCCCGTTATTTTTCTACATTTTTAAAACTTCAACTTATGTAAAAGCAGAATGAAGAAATTATAGGAAATTAGGATAAGGTAGGTAATTTTCGTACTAGGAGTTTGATAGGTAATCGGCCATGGCCTCAAATAAGAAACCATCTCGATATTTATCTGGAATTAATTTTTGGGAAAACATGGAAAACCTCAATCAAGATGGCCGGTACAGGAATTACCGTTTCTCGGCGAGAGGCAGTAAGAAAAAGTCCTAGTCACATCTGCCCCCGCCGGGATTCGAACCCGGACCTCCCGAATGCGAGTCTAGTGCTGTCACCACTACTCTACCCAGCTCGGTAGTATATTTTATAAAAAATACCTGATTCATTTTGATAGGCAAAATCATTCAATTGTTAAAAATTACATAGCAAAACTATACCAAACGATGTACATTTGACTGACCGGTATTTAAAGTGAAACTACTTTACCTACAGTATAAAGTAAAATATGGATTCTTGCGATTGAACGTGCAACGGAAAAACCTGAAAAAACCCTGCACCGTTTTTGACGATCCCATTATAAACGCCTAATGATTTGCAACAGGGTATTAAAATATGTATCAGGAGCACAGAATTTCTAATGTAAAGCATACATAGATTTTCTTTTCAGTCTTTCGTCATGATACCTTAATATACTTTGCCCAACGAAAAAATGTCTCAGGGAACGAGGAGTCAGTTCGCGTGACACACCGCGAATTCTACGAATCCATAGGTTGTGTACATTCTTTCGACAGATTTACTTTCCACAGCACATACATTAAAATCAAAAGAGTTGTGTGCGGGACGATCCCATTATAAACGGACAGTCTGTACCCGCCCATGATTTGCAACAGGGTATTAAAATATGTATCAGGAGTACAGAATTTCTAGTATAAAGCATGGAGAGGTAACAAGTAACGTTTTTACAAACCATTATGATTGAGTCACTATTCCGACATCTTTTTTGACGGCTAGTTTCATCTGCGCTTATGCATGACAAGTAAGTGGTTTCCATTAAATGATTCTCTTTAATTTTTTTTTGTCTTTTAAGTGCCGGTTAAAATTATTCATGCGATTTATTAGGGTTTAATGACAGTTGAATTTGTCTGAATAGATTTGATACTTTTTTTTTCTGTGAACAAAGGAGGTTTGGGATACTTTATGTTAGGTCAGTATTTACAAATTGTTACAGCATCAACTAGGGAATCTTTGTATTGCCGATCTCAAATAAATTTTTTTAGGAGATAAAATATTTAGTTACATAATTTATAAAAAAACAATTACATGAGATGGAATTATAACTGCCAATGTTAGCTATTATATTACAAAAGATTTTCACATAATGGAACCGTGGTGTCCCCCATTTTACATTCTAGTGGGGAGTGGTAATGATTTAGGTTAAAATTCACTTTTCACATTTTTTCTATAGTTTTTTCGTATCAAAATCGATATAGTCATAATGATGCAGTTACAAACAGAAAGAGAAAAATTCTGGAAACATGTTTTCCCATATAAAATTCCAGAAAACGAAATTATGGACAAAGGTCCTGTTATTGTTTTATATATGTGAGTACTGATATTGATAGATCGAGCAAGTTATGAGAGTAATAACACAGTCGCACGTCATATTTATGTATGCAAATATGTTAAAAATGTGTGGCCATAAATAGTAAAATTAATATAATTAGGTACCTGTACTCATGCATCATTGAAATCTCCACTCTATTTTAATTAATTATTCTTATTGGGATTTTTATGTCATTTTTTTTATATATATTTTATTTACGGAAATATTACAGAAGATATTTTCATTAAGGGTCTTTCACACAGCTAATGAATTTTTCTTTTTTATATTGTAGATAAGTATAAAATTTTATTTCTGACGTGTCAAATGGATGTATGTCTCGATTGACTTAATAACTATCATATCATCATATGTGTATTTTTAGTGTATTTGCCATATGGCAACATACACTATTGGCATCGGTCGGATGGCGGGACCTAGGGGTCGGACCAAAATTTCTCGACGTTTCATAACCTCCTAAACACTTTGGCACCATTTTTGAAAATGTTTATATATATATGTATATATATATATATTTATATATATATATATATATATATATATGTGTGCGGGCAATAACTTTCGAAAGAGTTAATTGATTTTAACGAAATTTGGCCCACGTGTTGAAATTCATCACCGCAAGAAGCCTATTTAAATTGGGCCTAATCGGGCCATTTTAAGGGTAGTTTTTAGGGGTTGGAAAATGTTTTTGGGCCTCAAAATACCGAAAAAATTCTCAGAATCGTTTCAAAATTGACATTTAACCTGTTAGTAGCAATTAAAAAGTGCCCCTAAAATTTTAATAAAATCGGCTCAACAGGACCGGACTTACAATTTTTTTGAAAACGCTAATTTGCAGATAGACTTATTTATTGAAGGGTGTATTTAATTCGGTGTAGACTTTAGATTGATAATAATATTACAATTAAGAAAAAAAAATGTGTTTTTAAGGGGTGTATTAAGGGATTAAATTTTTTATTTTGCCCAAAAACAAACTTAATTTCACATAATAAAAGTATAAAACCACGCGGCCCTATACAATCAAATACACTATATTGTCGGCAGGGTTTTGGCACTGCGACCCGAGTTTTTTATAGATAAATTTGAATTTATCCATTATGGAAAATGTACAAATTAATAAAATATACAACAAAATAACAAAAGATTGAATTATTTATTTAAAGGAAATAAAATAAACAACTAAATTAACAGACTATATTGAAATTTAACGTGTTAAAAAATTTAATTTTATATATTTATTATATAAAATTTTATGTCAAATCTCGTAGCTTTTGAATTGGAACAGTTCCCTCCTCCAATTGGCTAGAATTTAGTACGAACTCAAAAAAATCTAACACCGTCCATTTCGTTTCAGAATAGTTATAAAATAGTTAAGCTTGAGAATAGCCGAGAGTGTAGGGACGCCGATGTTTATATGTGTCGTAGGCTAATTAAAAAACTCGGTTTTTTGCGAAAATCTTAGGAAGATTGCAAAAAACCGAGTAATTGGAATCCGGTTTTTTGCAATCTTCCTAGAATTCTTGCGAAAATCCGAATATTTTAATTATCTTGCGACATATGCATTTCTATGGCTCCTCTATTAAATGATCCCAATTACCAAGTTATACAACTGATAAAAGTTCGATAGCATTTTCAATTTATTATTAAAAAATAACGTATCGAAAACATGAATGAGCCTGTTTATTTATGATTGAAAATTGGGTAGTCTTAGCCGAACTATCGAAATTTTTATCATAAAATACTTCTCTCAGCTAATCGAGTACCACGTTTTTGATTTGTATTCGAATAAATAAATAATATAGCTATAACAAAAGCTACTTTCATTTTTATGGATAAATATTACAAACATCACGAATTTAAAATTACTAAAATTACCTTCAAAAAAATTACATACATCAAATCATTTACATTACAAAAACGGTGACCTGAAACTGTCATGGCTTCTGGATGTAAAATAAATAAAAAAAAAAAAAACTCCACCCATCGTCAATGAGCGTCCATTATTAGGTACCCTTTTACACTGTCAAATAAGTACCATGCACTACAAGAGTTTATTGAAAATATAACATGTAATCAACCAGTTAATCCGTGCACGGTTTTGCAAGTATATATTAGTTTCGTGAATGCAAATGTTCCAATATAATAAACAAACGATATATGCGTGTCAAGTGAAGTGTACTCGGGCCCAATAAGCCTGTAATGTCGTCACACAATGGGGATAAGTGGGTGCGTGCAATATATAGAGGCACATACGGTGCCCCCTCAGAAAAGAAGGGGACAAACGAATAAAGGCTTTATATTATGACGAGAAATGGTTTGTTCAATTCGTTCCTCTCGCAATTATTGGTATTATAATGTACAAGGCCGAATTATCATCTACGTTTACTATATTCAGTGGCGTATTTGAATTCAGGGCCGCCCAGAGCCACTCGAAATTGGCCGTCCCTTGTTATTGAACCCATAACTCTCATAGTCCAAGATCTGACCGTGCCGAAGTTTATTAAAATTTTATTATTGAATTTAACACATGATATTGTAGCAAGCTTTGTTACAAATAACCTTCTCTTTTGATTATGTAATATTGTCTAAATTGTTTTTCTTTAACTACGAGGAATAATGAAAATGAAAATTCTGAAAAAAATAATTTATCGATTACATTTTAGAGGAAACATTAATTACGAATAATTAACTAGGAGTTTGATAGGTAATCGGCCATGGCCTCGATATTTATCTGGAATTAATTGAGGGAAACCATGGAAAACCTCAATCAAGATGGCCGGTACATAAATTACCGTTTTTCGGCGAGAGGCAGTAGGAAAAGTCCCAGCCACATCTGCCCCCGCCGGGATTCGAACCCGGTACCTCCCGAATGCTGGTCTAATGCTGTCACCACTACTCTACACAGCTCGGTTCGAATATAAATGTAAAAACCAAAATAACATTTTGGAAGTGTTTGTTGGATTAAAAAAATAATCAGAAATTTAATTCAGCTTGATTGAGCTCAGTAAACAAAAAAGTAGACAATAAATAACGTCAATTAAAATTTTCTTCGAAAAATATGTAAATCAAAACACATATCTCAATTGTTTTGCGTAGATTTTCCCAGTATTGATTCGAGTGTCAAATTACCAAGCCTTGAAGGTGATCTGATAAAAAAAATAATTCATTGATTTTATTTCGAGTTCACGGAATACCCGGTGATTAATATTGAAAAATATAAATATGTATATTATTATTGTTTAATTTAATTACCAAATATTGTGATATCCAGGAATTAAAGACATTCAAGGTTCGATCGGTCAGTCATGAAGGTATTGTGTTCGTCGTCACGTACAATTCTTAATTATTGATTCATAAGGTTATATTTATTAATTACAATTTTTCAGATCTTTAAATAAAATGTATGATAAAAACAAATCTTATTTTTACGGTTCCTTATTAAAACTGAACCCTTCTAATGCCACTCAGCTATCTGTCTATTACACGTTAAACAACTGAAATCATCAGCCGCTTTTACTTCATAAAAAACCCGGGTCGCAGTGCCAAAACCCTGCCGACAATATAGTGTATTTGCTAATACAGGCCTTGTGGCTTTATTATGTGAACTTAAGGGCAAAATAAAAAAAATAACTCCTTAATACACCCCTTTAAATAACATTTTTTTTAACTACATCATTATTGTCGATGGAACGTCTACACCAAAATTAAAAACAACTTTCAGGAAATAACTCACTATCTGAAAAACTAGTGTTTTCAGAAAATTTTTAAATCCGGTCCTGTCGGGCCGATTTTATTGAAATTTTAGGAACACTTTTTAATTGCTATTAAAGGGTTAAATTTCAATTTTGAAACGATTCTGAGAATTTTTTAGGTATTTTTGGGCCCAAAAACTTTTTTCATCCCCTAAAAACCACCCCTAAAATGACCCGATTGGGCCCATTTTAAATAGGCTTCGTGCGGTGACGGGTTCCAACATGTGTGCCAAATTTCGTTAAAATAAATTAACTCCTTCGAAAGTTATTGCCCGTACACATATATACCTATATATATATATATATATATAAATATATATATAAATATATATATATATATATATACATATATATATATACATATATATATATACATATATATATATATACATATATATATAAACATTTTTAAAAATGGTGCCAAAGTGTTTAGGAGGATATGAAACGTCGAGAAATTTTGGTCCGACCCCTAGGTCCCGCCATCCGACCGACGCCAATAGTGTATGTTGCCATATGGCAAATACACTAATGAATGAAATTCCAAATTTGATAAATAGCTATATCTCAGGGGTGCTCAGACTTAAAGTAATGGCAACAATTTATCACAAAATATTCAAGCGACAAGCGATCGACTAGACTCGGTTAAAGACATATTTACGAAATAAAAATATGCATTATTAAATAATGGACTTAAACTTCGATGATTAAAATTAGATATATACTTTTATTGGTGAAACATTTGTTTCCCTAGGCAAGCGTAATTATGAGTCGCGATCATTTGGTAGTCTTGCAAGGAAATGTAGATTGTAGATACTTCTCCACAATCAAATCCAACTGCTCACGCGATTAACCGTTTGAGCACCCCTGCTATATATCTAGTATTTCGGACAAGATTTCAAGGATTTGATTTAACAAAAAAAAAATCGCGTTTTCTGTGGGCAAATTAAAATAAAAACCCGGGTCGCAGTGCCAAAACCCTGCCGACAATATAGTGTATTTGCTTGTATAGGGCCGTGTGGTTTTATACTTTTATTATGTGAAATTAAGTTTGTTTTTGGGCAAAATAAAAAATTTAACCCCTTAATACACCCCTTAAAATAACATTTTTTTCTTAATTGTAATATTATTATCAATCTAACGTCTACACCGAATTAAATACACCCTTCAATAAATAAGTCACTATCTGCAAACTAGTGTTTTCATAAAATTTGTAAATCCGGTCCTGTCAGGCCGATTTTATTAAAATTGTGGGGACACTTTTTAATCACTACCAAAGGGTTAAATTTCAATTTTGAAACGATTCGGAGAATTTTTTCGGTATTTTTGGGCCCAAAAACAGTTTTCAACCCCTAAAAACTACCCTTAAAATAGCCCGATTAGGCCCATTTTAAATAGGCTTCTTGCGGTGATGGATTTCAATACGTGGCCCAAATTTCGTTGAAATCAATTAACTCTTTCGAAAGTTATCGCGCGTACACACACACACACACACATATATATATATATATATATACGTATATAAATATATATATAAATATATATATAAATATATATATATATATATATATACATATATATATAAACATTTTTAAAAATGGTGCCAAAGTGTTTAGGAGGTTATGAAACGTCGAGAAATTTTGGTCCGACCCCTAGGTCCCGCCATCCGACCGACGCCAATAGTGTATGTTGCCATATGGCAAATACACTAAAAAAGAAACGTATTTAAAACGTAACGTAAAAAAAGTACCAAAAAATTTTTTTTTCTTTGATGTGTTTTATTTTTTTTAATGTATGTTCACCACCCTTTATCATAATTAAAGTGCTAACTTTAACATTTTGAAAAAACAGACATTTAAAAATGCTCGTATAGAATACGAAACACCCGGAGCATGAAGTAGGTATTTATGCTGACCATTTTTGCATCTAAAATTAATGTCCCTTGTTATGTAACCAAAACAGAAAATTCTAGTCTACTTTCAGATGAGACGGACAATTCCAATTTGGTATGCTTTAGATCAAGTTACTAAATAAACGAAAAAAATTCAAAAGCTGCGAACTTTTAACCAAAAATATGTAACGTAGATTTTCTGAAGTTTCAAATATAGTTTCAAACTTACCATAAGTATAGGTCGCGTAAATTGATTCAAAATTCAATTATGCTTACCTGAAACAAAAAAGAAACATCATTTTTTATTTATTCCTACAAAATACATTTTTTAATTATCACAGGCGACCATAACCTTAAAATATGCGTGTAAATGAACGCTCGTAAAGTAAAAGCTACTCAGCGAGACGGTCCTTATCTCTACGCTCTACCTGAACTAACGCACGCACAGTAGCAAGGTGAATGGTTTTAAATGCCGTATTCTACTTGCTGCGAACCCGGCTTCGCTCGAATAAAGTTGCGGATACAATCTTTAAATTTCAGATAAAGTGTGAGTGTAGGTATTGACTTGTTATTAATATCTTACTAATTAAATTACTGACAAAGATAAAAATCCGGGTCGCAGTCCCAAAACCCTGCCGACAATACAGTGTATTTGCTAATACAGGCAGTGTGGCTTTATTATGTGAACTTAAGTTGGTTTTTGGGCAAAATAAAAAAATTTACTCCTTAATACACCCCTTAAAATAACATTTTTTTTTCTTAATTGCAATATTATTATCAATCAAACCTCTACACCAAATTATATACACACTTCAGTAAATAATTCACTATCTGCAAACTAGTGTTTTCATAAAATTTGTAAATCCGGTCCTGTCCGGCCGATTTTATTACAATTTTTGGGACACTTTTTAATTACTACCAGAGGGTTAAATTTCATTTTTGAAACGATTCAGAGAATTTTTTCGGTATTTTGGGGCCCAAAAACATTTTTCAACCTTTAAAAACTACCCTTAAAATGGCCCTATTAGGCCCATTTTAAATAGGCTTCTTGCGGTAACGGATTTCAACACGTGGGCCAAATTTAGTTGAAATCAAATAACTCTTTCGAAAGTTATTGCCCGCACACACATATACATATATATATAAACATTTTCAAAAATGGTGCCAAAGTGTTTAGAAGGTTATGAAACGTCGAGAAATTTTGGTCCGACCCCTAGGTCCCGCCATCCGACCGAAGCCAATAGTGTATGTTGCCATATGGCAAATACACTAATAACAAGTTCATAATAAAGTTTACCGTACCGAAGCGTCATCTATGAATGTTATCAACGACTTCAGTGGTTAAAACAGCATTTACGCTGGGTTATTTATTTTTTGATACTTGAAAGAACGAACTCTGAAAGTGAAAATTCAAAAAAAAAAAACGGAACAGCCTGCAGCTGTGTGTTAAAATAAGTCCATGCAAACATTTTAACAATCAACGATCGATGCAGTGTGCAGTTTCGAGGTGCATCGTGCGCGTCTGTGCTGACGTGCGTGTCCCATGGGAAAGAGCGCAACTGTCAATAAAATAGGCGATCTCGCTTGTTTGGAGGGCATCACGCAGCTGTCGCCGCCGGGACTCTGATGCCGCTGGTCACTGTTCAAATGCCCATCACTTAGTACTCGAATCTTACAATTTAATTCTGTTTGAATTCTTTAATTAGTTTTGCAAAAGAAAACAATCAAAATGTGGTCCGATTAACAGACTCGATAGAGAATCTTATAATACAGCCCAAGAGCTATTAAGCATTTTTGGGCACGTATTTGAGGCCCTGTGAAAATGTGTACATTAACTCTTCAGTAATATCCCAATATAAAAACACAGACCTGGCTGAAGGGAAGCTTTTATGGTTTTGAAACTGGACACGTTTAATTTTATTTTAATATTGGCCACTTCTTAAATAAAAGTGGTATAGTCATCTTAAAATGAAAGGGTGAAAATATTACTCTGAAAGGGGTATATTTTTTAATTATTTGGACATTCAGCACTTGCCACTCTGGCATTGAGCATTTGCTTTCATTTGTTTTTATTTGTATTGACTATTGTAGAGTCAATTTTAAAATCAAGAGACCATTGCTACAAACAATGTTTTTTTGTAGTTGAGTTCACTGTTGGCGTTTTGGATGAATTGTCAATAGTATTCTGAACTGATTGATTGGTACACTCAATGCAGGGGCGTCTCTGTCTCTGTTTTATTGCCCTTTTTGTTATAGTTTAGGGTATTTTACACTAGGTTGACTCCAATTAAAAGGAATTAATTAGAGTGGTTGTGATCCTTGATGAATGTTGGATGAGTTTGGATAAAATCCGTGGCGCAGGATCAATAAAATAGCAATACTGACATGAGATTAAAATTGCATTTTCACTAACGTTTCGGTACGCTTTGCAGCATCTTCAGAGTTCGAATGTTGTCAATTCAAATACTGATATGAATTGACAGCATTGGAACTCTGAAGATAGTGCAAAACGTACCGAAACGTTAGTGAAAATGCAATTTTAATCTCAGTATTGCTGTTTTATTGATCCTGCGCCACGGATTTTATTCAAAAATATCTAACGGTATTTTACACTATAAAAATCGGTCAAGTGGGAGTCGAACTCGTTTGGAAAGGGTTCCGTTCCATTTAATTTTCCATGAGAACTTTAACTTTTATGATTTTCATTTAGATTTTCCTGTAAACTATGAATGAGGCCCAATATTCTCAATTTTTCAAATTTTTTGCATAGATCTAATGTCTTTTATGTACTCATAGAGGAATTTAGGGAAATCAAATTTCATTTCAATTAATTTTGTTTTTAATTTTTTGTTTCTAGATTATTTTAAAGCATTAACACCAAAAATTGAATAAGATTTTTCATAGAAATTAGAGATTTCCCAAACGTGAGTAAGTGCATTTGACATGAACTATGCGGGTGAAAAAGGGGACATATTAAACAGCCGGCATACATTCTCCTTAAATTCTCAATTTTTTATGTTACTTTGTTTCTTTTAGCACATTTACTGCAAGTTATTTTAAACATTGATATTTCATAATTGTACAAAAGTCACATTATGACTTAATTATACGATTATCAAAATATATTTATAAATTATAGACGCTCGTAAACACAGGTCGTAAGCGTCTTAAGTCACACACAAGCAAAGCAAATAAATAAATCAAAATTTTCATCTGTAAGCCACAACAAACCGCGTCTATGTGGCGTTGGATATTTACCAAATCGATAGGAGTTGATGATTCGCTTCTGTCAGTGTCAACAATTGCCTTTAATCGTAATGAAAAGAGCAGCGTTGTGCCATCACAATAATCTGCCAATAGGGTGATTATTGCAACCATTTTGTTAATAAATACAGTCTGTTTTAGGAAATTTGACTAATAACTGTTAACAAATAACACAATGCGGTTTAAGAAACTAATCTTAATGGCGTGCTGCGTTTTTTAAGATGTCCAAAAATTGCAATTTTGAAATTGAAATAATAAATCAATCTCGTGTTTTTTTGAATACAAATCCGATTTCTTATTCACATAATCATTTATATTTTATACTGTCAAATACTCTATTCTTTTAAATTTCATTTCAAAAGGAGACGGCAGAAAAATCATTAAAATGGAAAGGTTATTGGCCATGGTTTGGTAAAAGGAACCATCTCGAAATTTGTCTTTGTAATTGCGTAATGTTTGTGCCATGTTATTAATAAATAATATAATTGAAAAAAGTGGCACTGTTGGCCATTCCATTCCATCAGTTGGTGGCCTCAACAAACAAATAATAATAAAAATGAAAACATCTATTGAGCAAAGTCAATTTATCATCAGATCTCAATAACCTTCCTTCGACCAGCAATATTTCAACATTACAGAACACCAACAAATAGTTACAAATTATCGTAGATGTATGTCCCCTGGTACCTTATACTTAAATATTTATGGTCACAAAGCTACATTGCCTATGTCGCTTCATATTCATTTTGATATCTCTGCATTGTGTATAGTTTTTTTTTTTTGCAGTGGAATTCGTTATATTTGTTGGGAGAATGGACATGGCCATATGACAAGCGTAACATAGATGGCAGCATTTACATAACGATAAGTTCCGATTGGTTTTCACTAAGAAGTATAGTAAAAACCAAATATACGTGTTCCTTTGTAAGTAGCGTGATTTAAGGTAGTATTCGTGGTTAAGGCACACCGTTAGAAAATTCTTAATTTTTGTATACTTATTAAGGGATATGATAATACAATTATCCTGAAAATTTGAAGTCGATCGACCGTATATAATCCGAGATAAATTCAATTAAAAATTGGATAATTAACATTGATTGTATACGATCTCTGTAGTTCTGAACCAGTTTCTTATTTATAAAAAAAGAACTACCTGTCAGAAACTTTCCAAAAACTGACAGTCTTTCAATGCATTTGTTATCAGTTTAAAAAAAAATAAGAAAAATTTTTGACCGTCTAATTATTTATAAATAACGGTTTAAAGTTCAACAATTTATAGAAAAGTATACATGCATATGAATACTGTATGGGTTACGTTTCCACGAGTACAGTCTTGCGTACAAGTTATGGATCACTTAGCTACAAACTAGTATACTTTTGTGGCGTGTATAATCTATAACTTTTTGACAATATTGTACCACGACAACTACCTTAAATAAGAAATCATTCAAATTAAATCTGTGATGTTTTAATATTATAACCATCCTTTTAAATAGATATTTAATTAGTTTTTCTATCTGTAATTTCTTCTTCTGTAGCAAAGTATTTTTTAGTACAGTGGGCTTCACAAACTATTGTCCCAGCATTTACAGTAAAAGTTTTTTTCCTTCTGATTATTTATCAAATTATGTGTGTTTTCGCGGCAGAAGAAGTTTCCTTTAAATAAATCATTCAGTTTAATTTCATTATAATAAAAATTATTTTCAAGTAAGTACAAAATGTTGTTCCCAGAATCAATATTTTTGGTTTAGTGTACATAACTAATTTCGTCTTGTGACCGTTGAAATAAAATTGACAGTTTCAAATACATGAGTGCACGGCGGACCCAGGCACGACACACTCAATCACCTTTATAAATTTACTGCTTAAGTGCCAGTTTCCTTTGTTTTAAAGTCACTCAACGCGACTTTTATCTGAATGTTATCTTGAATTGTTAAAGATCGATGGTTTCGATAGGACACCTGAGTTCAAGGTGCCTTCCATGCCTTCTTCTATGACTACAATAAAGCTACGGATACACCGACATCAACACTAGGCTTGTTTAGTATCGTGCTCTAGTGTAAAAAATATTTACACTTTTTACACTATTGTGTTTATTTACGATATGACAAACGTAAGATACTTTAAGTGTTGGGCTGAAAGTGTTAACATTAGCAGGGGCATGTAAAGTAGTATGATGTTTGAATTTGATAATTTGACACTTTTGGTAAACTTAAAAATAAAATAGTCTTGTCGCTGGTTTGGTACAGTTGATTTATTACCTAGGTCAATAAATTCGCACAAAAAAATACAAAAATACTGCGCTGAATACTAAAAATACTAACACTCTTTTTGAAGTTTAACTTCTTTAGCGACGTATCTGTTTGAAAAAAATTAAAAATCGAGGGTAAGTAGAATCGACCCCTAAAGGGGAAGTTAGTTTGTCCCCTAAATTACAAGAAACTGACAAGGACAGAAGTTTATAGTGTGTTGCTAAGGTATGTGTAAATATTATTAATTAGTTTAACATAACAAAAAAGATTAAACTAAAGAAGTTAAACTTCTTATGTGAGCTTATGAGGTTTTACTTAAATTTGCCGCAACGGGGTTGTCGACACTTTCATTTTAAAACATGTTTTTCTTAAAAAGTTCTAAGTCGTAGTGTTTAATATATAGTGTCGTCACATCAAAGTTCGCATCCATCTTCATTCAAATTTATTAAAAATAAATCAGTCAACACATTTTTTAATTTTCAGTTTCAGTTTTTTGCCGACAGCATCGTTCGATTGTGCACGGACCCTTAAATGAGCATGGTTGGTCACATATGCATGTACCTATTTTCTAATCACATGTATTAGACGTGTCTACAATTTGAACAGAGCGGTATAATCACTTCCTATCCGGGTGTTTGAAACCGAAATAATAATCATATATACGTGTTCACGTACGTTTCTACAAATAGGTGCACAATAACACGAAATTGGCTGCTCGCAGTCGTAATTTATTATTGAAATTTTACTTGCCCAAACGTGAGTTTCAAATGCAATGTTGCCAACACTTCTAATAAAATTGTTCTAAAGTCGTTCTTAAGTATTTCAAAATAATAAATTGTTGTCATTGTTACACAAAATTAAGACAAACTTTTTTTTAAATTAATAGATTAGCTATAGATTGCTTCAATAGGGATGTTGACTATTTTTGGGAAAGTGTTTTAAATCGTGCATAAGTACCTAATATAGCCACAAATATTTATTATTTTTATTTAAATACATACAACTCAAACTTTAAACCAATACTAGTCGCGTGACGTCACCTGGTCATACCAAAAGAGGCTCAAAAGTTTACACCGGAGCTACCATTCTATAGATGCGGTCACAAAGTAGGAGGCTGTACTCATAAGCGCTAGTAAACTAAGGAGGTTATGGAAAAACATTTCGTAATTCTTGTTATAAAAGATGAATTCTAAGTTTCCGAACTATTAGCCTTAATAAATACACTTTCCATGACGTTAAAACTCCTTGCAGTCTTTTTTTAAAGAAATTTTCGAATAAATTAGACACTAAATATTAACCAAACAATGAAGTTTTTTGACAGCGGCTGACTCTATGACGTCATGCGCTCTGATTGGTGTGTGTTGTCACGTGACTCGAGAGTGATTTTATTAAATATTAATTAAATTCCTTAAAAATAAGGAAAAATATAGTATTTTTCAGTATTTCTATCATAGAAACTACCACTTTTCGTTAAAATTATGTTTTTATTTGAACACAGTCAACATCCCTATTGTTAAGAAAAAAATATTTTCAAACACAGCCACCTTAGGAACTCAAATCCGAAATTGTCCATTATCGCGGCCGAATGAGTTATCGGTTACTCAACAGTGACATATCCAAACAGTTTAATCTTTCTCATATCTAAAGCATGCGAGAGCTAATTTTTATCTTAGGTAACGCTTAACAATGAACCTTCATAATAATAACATTAAACAAAGATTTTGATTCTACTATAGATTAAATAGAAATTCAACTAACTTGGCAACCTTGTTCAAACTTAATGCAAGGTGTTGATTCTACTGTTGCAAAAAAATACCTGTCAATGTACTCTAATTTGCCTGTACACTTTATTATTAATCAATAATTGTGTCTGCCGTGTTTTGTATCGCACCATATCAATATCAAATCTTAAGGTGTCTGTTTATCAGCTGTTCAATATGAATCCTTTTTCACCCGCATATAAAATGCACTTACTCTCGTTTCAAAAATCTCTAATTTCTGTGGAAAATTTTATTCAATCTTTGATGGTAATGCTTACAAAATATAATAGAAATATGTACCATTCTTCCCATTTATAACTTTTAGGCCAGTTTTTATCAACATAAACGATTTAAAAACGGGAAAATTAGCATAAGTTTTACACAATTTTTTGTACAGAAAAAATTACATTTGAAAAAATTATTGAGCAAGCCAAATTTGTCAGCATTTTAAACATATGTTTGTAAAGAAAACACTACAAAATGTTAACTTGCCTTCCTGTAATTCGAAATCTCGTGATGTGCTGTATAAAGAAATATTGACGGATATCACGGTTTTTATTTAAGTTTCGGGATTAAAATATTGTATGTGCTTTTTTGAAATTTTTAAGCAGCAAGCCAAATTTTGTGTAGCTTAATGCTTAATAATAGTTAATAAAAACAGTAATAATATGAATTTTGTAACCAGCAATTCAAAATTTCTCGAAAGCATATAGAATGTAGATTACAGACGCTCGACAACTGATGTTAGTAAATAATAATCCACACGAAAAGCGCACGCTGTAGGTGAAAGTTCTTTTCATTTTTATTATAATTTTACTGTTTATAATTTTTATTATAATAACTTATTAAGGTAGTTGTCGTAGAACAATATTGTCAAAAAGTTATAGATTATACGTGGCACAAAAGTATACTAGCTTGTAGCTAAGTGATCCATAATTTGTACGCAAGACTGTACCCGTGGAAACGTAACCCATACAGTATTCATATACTTTTCTATAAATTGTTGAACTTTAAACCGTTATTTATAAATAATTAGACGGTCAAAATTTTTTTCTTATTTTTTTTAAACTTATAACAAATGCATTGAAAGACTGTCAGTTTTTGGAAAGTTTCTGACAGTTAGTTCTTTTTTTATAAATAAGAAACTGGTTCAGAACTACAGAGTTCGTATACAATCAATGTTAATTATCCAATTTTTAATTGAATTTATCTCGGATTATATACGGTCGATCAACTTCAAATTTTCAGGGTAATTGTATTATCATGTCCTTAATAAGTATACAAAAATTAAGAATTTTCTGACGGTGTGCCTTAACCACGACAACTACCTTAAAGTAGTTTTTTGGCGCTTGCCTCAAAACGACGCGTCAACATTTCAATTCGATTTCCATCTCGATTTTTTTTGACGTACCACACCCGCTAAAGAAGTTTCACTTCAAAGCATAAGTATGGTGGAAATATACACCTGCACCTATCCGTTTTCTATGAAATAAAACAGCAGTTACATTGTGAGCCACATTTTCATTTTAATTTATTTGAAAACCCCAAGTAAAAGACAAGATATATGAGGTCTCGAACGTATACGGTAACATATTGGGATAATGTCAGTGTTATGTCCATTTCCAAGTCGGTAGGTTGTCGCTGAGAAACGGTAACTTCATAATATAATGTTCTGGTAAAGAGAATACATTGCGGCCGTCATGGGTTCCGTTTCCGGTTACAACTATGACCACGCGATCGAATAAAACTACACTTCATCAAGTTTATCGCGATCTCGCGTGTCTGCGTCACGCAATTTTAGTCTGTACGTCATCGGTCACTTGAGACGAAAATACTCTACTTTTTCTGTCCATTGTCTTTCCCTCTATCGCCCTGTAATACGGGATGTTCACAAAGAGCTAAGTTAGAAAATTGTTCCCTAACGTGCTACTCTCAAAAAAAGTGGTGTAGAGTTGGGTAACTCAGATCTGAACCGGTTCAAAGAGCCGACTCCTCGACAGAAGATCCGTGAGAGCCGACTCACTTTTTTTTGAGCCAACGGATCCGCATAACTCAGTGAAACACAGAAGCACATTTTACACTTACGTATTAGTTCTTGCTTTGATGCATGTGTCAGCTCAAATGACTCATGCATCACATGTTTGGCTATGCATTCTTGATTCTATACAGGTCGTGATATGCTTGACTCAACTAGGTAACTCAGTGGCAGACTGCAGTAACATATTCAGAAGTAGGCTCTTTTTGAACCGGCTCACATACGGGATCCAGATGCAAAGATGCAGATCACTCAAAAGACCCGTTTTTTCCATCTCTAAAGTGGTGTGCCGCTTCGTGGAAGCACGACGGAAACCATGTTCTTTCTTTTATTTGTTACTAGTCGAATTGAGTTGAAACACGGCTGTGACAACAGTAGTGAAGCCTTCCGATCCCGCCGTATTTGGCGAGTTACAAACAAAGTGGATACCATAAAAACCTTCTCTATGAGAAAAAATATATGTGCCAACTGTCATGGTAATGGTAGATTAAGAAATATAAAAACATTTCAGCAAGAAAAGGAAAAAATTAAATTATGCCGATTTGGGATTTGAAGCAAAGGGGTTTGACATACCTAATAATTTATAAACAGACGCAATGCAACGACCGATTGTCTTTGATTGACGACCTTAAAACAAGTCTGAATATATTGAGTATATAATATCAACGACGTACTTCTATGGTTCTTTCTGTGTCTAAACTATGATCTGAACGCGCGTCTTTGTTATTACGGATCACGCTGTTGAATAATATATTGAAATAACATGAAAATGTTTTTGAACAATATTTACCGAACGTTAGACGTATAATATGGATAATATTATGTCATTACGTATGAGATATAGATCAGTTGACGATTTATATTTATTAGAAAATCATATTGCAGTTGAAGGTAAGCACGATATCAGACCGATATCGTTGACTTTCCTTGGAACGTCAAACTAAACTGATGCTTTCGTGTAATAATGACACCGATAATTTATAATATGAATCATTACATGGCATTCATTACGTAATCAATCTTTTACATATGTCAAGTTTTAAATTAGTTTTTTTGTTTCCATTTTTGGGAAATGTGTATTGTATGTAAGGGTTGATCCGAATGTAATTTGTAGAAAAACAATACAGATTCAGTGATTTATATTGATTAATGGTCAAGTGCAAGCTGATCTCGCGTGGGGTGGGTTTTGTACAATTCAGTTTTCCGTGGGAACTTTAAGACTTAGGATTTTCGTTTAGGTTTTCCTGTAAACTATGAGTGAGGCCGTACATTTTATTTTATGTTGTTACAATGCCATATTTGAAAAAAATATTTTTAAACCATGTCATTCGGATTTGAGTCCCAACTGTGACGGCAATAATATTGTAACAATAGGTGTTTTTACCAGCATAGAATTAATCCTTATTCAAATAAATATGTTAGTCATTTTAAGTATTTAGTTTAGACCAAAATTGTTCTTTACTTTATTAATTTAGATGAATATCTTAGCAAATATCACATAATATAAAACTACTTGTCTATATATTTAAGATAGAAATTGGTTGGTGTTGTCATAGACAAAGTTACGCACTCGCACTACGGAATGTAATGTTAATGATAACCAATAACCGTTACAGCGTTTTCGGCACGGCTCAATTTTAATCATTCGAGCTGAAATTTTCAGAGAATCATTTTTTCAATGTAAAGAACCATTTTAAAGGTTAGCAGGTGACAATTTCCAACTTGTCAAAATAAGGACCAATCTATTAGACTGGCCTTTACTTATATAAGCCAATTTTTTTTTCAAATTTTTTGAGTTGCTACCCCCTGAATTGGTTCTCTTTATTGAAAAAATGATTAGCTTAAAATTTCAGCTCAATTTATACAGTTTAACCCGTGCCGAAAACGCAGAGAACTTTGAAAATGCATTACGTAGAAAGCAAATTCCGAAACTACTTAACTTTGTGCTTAGAGTATAAATAATTAACTTTTCCTATGGATCTGGACAAATCAATTCTCCTCTTAAACACATCTTAGGACTTCTTTAAGATATAAATTGGTTGGTGTTAAGTCATAGACAAAGTTACGCACTCGCACTACGGAACGTAAAATGCTAATGATAACCGATAACCGTTAAAGCGTTTTCGGCACGGCTTAATTTTAATCATTCGAGCTGAAATTTTCAGAGAATCATTTTTTCAATGTAAAGAACCATTTTAAAGGTTAGCTAACTTCAGTAAAATTCATTAAAAAAAGCAACTCTCGCAGTTTATGGACTTTGTAATCCGTTGGCTATATGTATATATACAAACCAGCGTTGCCAGACGTCCCGATTTTAAAATCAAAATTAAATGTCTTGCGCGGGACAGGCTCAGTCCCGCTTTTCGGGGATAACTCGACCGTGCGTAAATAATTATTCTCTTATTGTAAGTTGCAATTTGTAACACTCACTCCTCAGACTATTGTTTGAAACGCCATATTTTTCTAATGAATAAAACTGTTTTGATTTTGATTTCTGTTTTTTTTTTTTTTGCTTTTTTTTATTCAGAAGACGAATAAGACTCAACTATTTAACGATAGGGTAAATCTGATTTAAAATATCATATTTTTATTAAAACACATTTTCTATGGCTATTTTTGCTATCTATTGTCACGTAAACGTAATTTGAAGTCAAATAAAAAGATAAATATTTAAAAATTTCTGATTATATACATTTTTTTACTATGTCCCGCTTTCGACGAAAGAATCCCGCTTTTTTCACTCAAAAAGTTCCAAAATCCCGACTTGGCAAAAAAAAAATCTGGCAACGCTGATACAAACACAAATTATTACATGTGTAAAGAGTGCTTTATTGTACAAAGTTTGGAATCGTCGATTTCATTTATATGTATAGATTGCACCCGGGCGAAGCGGGACCGGGCCCGCTAGTTATAGATATTTACCCGGGCGAAGCCGGATCTGAAAACTATTATTTCGTACCTGGTAGATATACATAGAGTATGGGTAGTTATATAATAGTGTGGAGGTATATATTCACACAGATGGGAGATAATAGAAACCGAGGGGCGTTAAGCCGTTAGTGCAGAGCGCGGACCATAAATCTGTGCCCTGGGTGCTCTGTGTACGGTGTGGACAAGATGCGTGGTGTGAACACAAATGAACATGCCCTGATTCAACTGATAACAACAACCCCACCACACAACAACAACAACGTATACCTATTATATACAAACCACGTGTCCTCGAATGCTTGACATTATGTAAAGGCAAATTTACACGATGACTGTATTTCTGGACGTAGTGATTATGTCGCGTTCTCTCAGCCCTAGTCTAATATCATCGGGGAAAAAATAGGTATAGCGAATGGCATTTTTCTAACATCATTTCGATCAAGTAATTTCAAATAATAAAAAAACCCGGGTCGCAGTGCCAAAACCCTGCCGACAATATAGTGTATTTGCTTGTATAGGGCCGTGTGGTTTTATACTTTTATTATGTGAAATTAAGTTTGTTTTTGGGCAAAATAAAAAATTTAACCCCTTAATACACCCCCTAAAATAACATTTTTTTCTTAATTGTAATATTATTATCAATCTAACGTCTACATTGAATTAAATACACCCTTCAATAAATAAGTCACTATCTGCAAACTAGTGTTTTCATAAAATTTGTAAATCCGGTCCTGTCGGGCCGATTTTATTAAAATTGTGGGGACACTTTTTAATCACTACCAAAGGGTTAAATTTCAATTTTGAAACGATTCTGAGAATTTTTTCGGTATTTTGGGGCCCAAAAACAGTTTTCAACCCCTAAAAACTACCCTTAAAATAGCCCGATTAGGCCCATTTTAAATAGGCTTCTTGCGGTGATGGATCTCAACACGTGGCCCAAATTTCGTTGAAATCAATTAACTCTTTCGAAAGTTATCGCGCGTACACATATATATATATATATATATATAAATATATATATATATATACATATATATATAAACATTTTTAAAAATGGTGCCAAAGTGTTTAGGAGGTTATGAAACGTCGAGAAATTTTGGTCCGACCCCTAGGTCCCGCCATCCGACCGACGCCAATAGTGTATGTTGCCATATGGCAAATACACTAATAATTACAGAAAGTTCAGCTCCTTATTTTTAATTAAAATAAATAGTTCAAAGGATATTTTATGGAGCAGATAAATTAGCCAATATTTATTTTGTTTAACACAACGTTTCGTAATAATAATAGAGCACCTGATGAAGTAATAAATTATTACGAAACGTTGTGTTAAACAAAATAAATATTGACTAATTTATCTGCTCCATAAAATATCCTTTGAACTATTTATTTTAAATAATAATAATGCGTGTAACGTCCGTTTGTCGACTTTATGTCATAATAGACGCCATTCGCACCATTACTATTTTCCATTTACCAGTTCCCGTTATTTTCTACATTTTTTTACAACTTCAACTTATGTAATAGCAATGGGCGAATGAAGAAATTATAGGAAATTAGGATAAGGTAGATCATTTTTGAACTAGGAGTTTGATAGGTAATCGGCCATGGCTTCAAATAAGGAACCATCTCGATATTTATCTGGAATTAATTGAGGAAAACCATGGGAAACCTCAATTAAGATGGCCGGTATAGGAATTACCGTTTCTCGGCGAGAGGCAGTAGGAAAAAGTCCCAGCCACATCTGCCCCCGCCGGGATTCGAACCCGTACCTCCCGAATGCGAGTCTAGTGCTGTCACCACTACTCAACCCAGCTCGGTAAGTAATTTCAAATACCAAGCAGTGTAGAGTAGTGATGAGAGCACTAGACTCGCATTCGGGAGGTACTGGGTTCGAATCCCAGCGGGGACAAAGACTTTTTCCTACGGTTGCTTTCCAAGGAACAGTAATTCCTGTATTGGTCATCTCGTTGAGGTTTAATTCCAGATAAAAGTCATCAAAGAATTTTAAGGATTATTTAAAATAGTCTGAAACAGATTTCATGTTTTTCCCATCGTATTATCTGTCAAACTAATTAATAAACTTAAAGACTATCAGGCTAGAACTTGAAAACTGAGGGCTTGTAATCCGTGGAAATATCATACACAAAAAAATGGCATTGTTACACGCTGCGCTGTTATGAAATCAACTGTATTTATGCACCATGAAGTACCGTTAAGTTCAATATTTTCTTTACAGCTCATCACAAAATCACAATGGAATTTAATTAATAAGTATAAGTTAATATAAAAATAAACAGATGTATAAAATATTCGCCAATATAGAAGCTCTGGAAGCACCGACTTTAAAAAGAAACACATGTATGTATTGTTAATATACTTATATTGAAACGATACAAGGTTACTTATTTTAAATATTACTTGCACAAGCTTAACCGTTTAGTATAAAAATGATTCACGGAAGCAATTAATAATTTACCTGTAAGCCCATTATACAGGCGAATCTTTCAAGGGGTCCGGGTCCCTCAGATTGTAAAATATGCTCTCGGGAAATTTCGAACTGTGGTCGCAAAATTTATTTTATTTTTGTTTTTATTAACTGTGGTTAAGCATTAAGTTTAACAAAATTTGGCTTCATTTACAGTACGTCACGAGATTTTGAATTACGGGAAGGTAAATTAACATTTTGAAGTTTTTTCTTTACAAACTTATGCTAGAAATACTGACAACTTTAGCTTGCTCAATAATTTTTGCAAATTACATTTTTTCTGTAAGTACAAAAATAAATGAAAAACGTATGCTAATTTTCTCATTTTTATCTGACTTTAAATCGTTTATTTAGATCAAATAAATGAAAGTAAATCAATTTAAACACCCATTGCAATTACCCGTGATACTTTTTTCTATTATAACATATATCGGGAATTGAACTTTAAAGATGAAACTGTAATAACTTGGCTCAAATTTATATGGGAAAGAATGGTATATTTCTAGTTTATTCTGAAACATTAATATCAAAGATTGAATAAGATTTTTCATAGAAATTAGACATTTTCTGAAGCGTGAATAATTGCTCGCACGATAGAGCTATAAAAGTGAAAAAGGGGGCATATTGTATATAGCTGGTGAACAGTCACCTGAATGTTAATACTGAACTTTACATAAATCAAGGTAAAACTAGAAATTTCAAAACCGAAAAAATACAAAGCTATCAATTTTAGAGGTCGCACTGTAGACAAGTTGTAAATTTCAAACGGTTCACCCGGTATATTAGCTACGTAAGTAATGCATGTCTAGGAGATGTACCACCTCTGTCGTCTGTCAATGAACGTACCAGCATGTGTTATTACATCATTGCGTAGGAGGTTGCCAGACAAGCACCGCTCTTTAAACATTAAATAAAGTCGCGACACCACTCCAGTAGAACTCATTAATTTTCAACCTGTCGAGGCTAATCTACTTGGCCGGTATAATACGCGCCACGGTTCTAAAAGGTTCTGAAGTTAGATGCAAATGGAGGCTTGCGCAAGTACAGTCAGTTGAAAAACTACAAACTCGCGCTATATTATTATTTTTAATTTTTATTTCATCTAACGGTCTAATTCCTTGCATAAAGTCATCCAAAAAATTATTTTTCGTGCTTGTCTATGCAAAACTGCAGTATTAGGCATCATTAACAATCAAATGAAACAACTTAACAATAGCGTACTGGACTGTACTTTATAGCAGAAAAGCGACAAGTGACACGACAACCAACGATAACCAATCACCGGCGAGCGCACGTTCTTTGTCGGTAACTGGGAGGTGGTAGGAGTCTTCCTTTCCCACAAAACAACCAGGACGGCTCTAAAATATGCAATTGCGACGCTGTTTGTGACTAACTTTAGAACTTTTTAGAACCGTGGCGAGTATTATACAGGAATTACCGTTTCTCGACGAGAGGCCCAGCCACATCGAACCCAGTACCTCTCTCGAATGCGAGTCTAGTGCTCTCACCACTACGCTACACCGCTCGGATAGACGCTGATGACCTCAGATGCTGAGCGTCTATAATCTACAATCTATCTACACCGCTCGGTTGGAACTTGTTAACTTATCGGGTAGTTTTCATTTGTGCATTTAGTGTAAACGCACCTTAACAGGCCTGTGTCACGTCCATCAGGCGGTGGGTTAACCCATCTCCGCGGTCCCCGTCCCGTAATGTTTTGTCTACTTAACCGATTACATGGTATTAACAGCGGTCAGCTATTTATCTAAAATGAGATTTTGTAATGGCGACCCAACGCTATCCAAGCATATAGGTATATTGAATCCACAAACACAATATTGCGTAAACAAATATTTAGGGGTGAGAAAACACTGCAGCAGGGTCGATTCGAGCTAAGTTTGTACTTGACTAATCAAAATATTGGTCGCAGTGCAAGACTTAACGGTTACATCCACTAAATCGACTCGGATCGGCTAGGCACGGCAGAGCAGATGCATGCAGATAGGTTGCTGAATCGATCCGAGCCGATCGTACCATATCAGTGCATGGGAACTCATTTAACTTCATGTATCCCAAAAATGCCGATCGTGTCGAGCCGGTCCGGCCCGATTCAGTGAGTGTGGACGTTTAGTAATAAAATACAGCCGGACTCATGTATTTTTTTTATTTTATTCACGAATTTTTAAGTGTTTAGTTCCTACGCTGCCCAGCCGATGGAAAAATGCATTTGACAACGTTTAACCTCAAATTAATAAAGGCTTTTTTCTGATTGGTCTATGAAAGCATGAGATGGGTAGTTGTGCATAAACTATGTGTAACGATCATAAGTATATCTAAAAAAACCCGGGTCGCAGTGCCAACACCCTGCCGACAATAGAGTGTATTTGCTAATACAGGTATTGTGGCTTTATTATGCGAACTTAAGTTGTTTTTTTGGGCAAAATAAAAAATTTGGCTCCTTAATACACCCCTTAAAAGAACATTTTTTTCTCAGTTGCAATAATATTTTCAACCGAACCTCTATACTAAATTATATACACCTTTCAGCAAATAATTCACTATCTGCAAACTAGTGTTTTCATAAAATTTGTAAATCCGGTCTTGTCGGGCCGATTTTATTAAAATTTTAGGAGCACTTTTTAATTGCTATTAAAGGGTTAAATTTCAATTTTGAAACGATTCTGAGAATTTTTTAGGTATTTTTGGGCCCAAAAACTTTTTTCAACCCCTAAAAACTACCCTTAAAATGGTCCGATTGGGCCCATTTTAAATAGGCTTCTTGCGGTGATGGATTTCAACCTGTGGGCTAAATTTCGTTAAAATCAATTAACTCTTTCGAAAGTTATAACCCGCACGTATATATATATATATATATATATATATATATATATATATATATATATATATAATTTTTCCAAAAATGGTGCCAAAGTGTTTAGGAGGCTATGAAACGTCGAGAAATTTTGGTCCGACCCCTAGGTCCCGCCATCCGACCGACGCCAATAGTGTATGTTGCCATATGGCAAATACACTAATAAAATTAGATTAAAGTGTAGACGTTGGATAACTGTCAGTAGTCTTTTAAAATCGTCTGAAAATCAACGAAATAACTCAGGACTACCAATTATCATTTTGTTGTAACTATGAAATAAATAAGTTATTTAATAGCTAGTGTATCAGCCGTTTTGAATTAAATATCCATAAACTCAAAAAAATGGTACACCCTTAAAATATTGTAAGCATGTATATAATATCATAGCTTTGTTTGAAAAGCCAAACTATTTGCGACATAAAAATACACACAAACTTTAGAAAAAGATAATTAATTATAAACATAAGATGAATTTGCGTAGGCATATATTTTTTGTAAATAATATATATTTCTTCGCAACGTTTGAAGCCAAAAGTGTTGTGATTTATAATAAGCTATTTCAATTTGTCAATTTTAACCAAACTGTTTTGCTTTCAATAATGTTGATAGCATCTTGAATATTATATCAACAGAACTCAAGTCCTTTTGTTTAATTATTTTTCTTATTTTAGCTGTTCTAGTTCACCATTCTCTCAAGTATTTCATTCTAAAGCTCCACACCCACTGAATCGGGTTGGATCGGCTTGGAACGATCGGCAAAATTCGTTGATGTAAGTTCCAATCCTCAAAATCTTCTCCCTAACTTTTTCTTCAACATTTTTCGACACGGCAATGAAGGAATTAACGGATGTGGGAACCCAAATCTGTATACTGCTATGTTCTTCCATCCTGTAAATATCCATTTTTCCTTGGGTTATCACCTTCATTATTCAGGTCATACAGAGGTAGAACAATGAAAAATTGGCGAGAAGACTTCAAGTTTTCATTCTTTTCTGACCAGTTGATGCCCAAGCTCCTTTTTTACTCCTACTTGATTTTCTTGGTCGCCTGCCTTCAAAAACCCATGTATCATAGAAATACAACAAAAAAAGAGTACACAAGAAGTTATAGAAAGAAAAATCTAAGTGTTAATTTGAATTTAACCTTCTAATAAGTTTCAATACTTGATTATTCCATCCAACTTAGCGTCTGAATTCAGGTTTTGTGGAAAGGCGATGATAAAAAAGTCGACAAGAAGCTGAAGAAGAAAGAACGAAATCATTGAGCATTGAGATTAAACGAATGGTAAATGTTAAAACAAAAATCCCTTCTTGTAAGCATCAATTTTCCATTAATTCGATTTTTCCTTGGGCTATCTTCATCATAACTCACGACGTGCGGAGGTAGTTCAAAGAAAAGTTGGAGAGAAGACTTCAAGTTTTTTCTGTCATAGTTATCTCCCTCCACGTCCTGTTAGTTTTAATTATTTAATACACCATTTACTTCTCTTCTTCAACTTCTTCTTGGCTTCCTTGTTCGCCTGTCCGCAAAAATCTGTATCTTATGGAAATGCGATGGAAAAGGGAGTACAAAAGACCTTCTAATAAATTTCAATTGTTGATCGTTCCATCCAAATCTTTTTTCTAATTTAGCTCGGCTGGAAGAATTCAGGTCTTCTGGAAAAAAGCTAACGAGGAAAGGATGAAGTAATTGAGGAATAGTAAAATATTAAAACAAAAATTCACAATAATTAGGTTTATAAATAAAGTTTAGAGATGGGAAAAACGGGTCTTTTTAGTGATCTGCATCTTTGCATCTGGATCCCGTATGTGAGCCGGCTCACTGAGCCGGTTCAAAAAGAGCCGAGTTCTGAATATGTTACTGCAGTCTGCCACTGAGTTACCTAGTTCAGTCGATCATATCACGACCTGTATAGAATCAAGAATGCATAGCCAAACATGTGATGCATGAGTCATTTGAGCTGACAGATGCATCAAAGCAAGAACTGATACGTAAGTGTAAAATGTGCTTCTGTGTGTTAAGTGTTTCACTGAGTTATGCGGATTCATTGATTCGTCGGCTCAAAAAAAAAATGAGTCGGCTCTCACGGATCTTCTGTCGGAGTCGGGTCTTTGAACCGGTTCAGATCTGAGTTACCCAACTCTAATAAAGTTGGAATGAAAAAGTGGATAGAGGATGAGTAACCATGTCTAATTACAACATATAATTATGGGGATTATAAAATGTGACGTTTTCGAAATAAGTGGATAAAAAGCGATGTCATAATATGAAAACAACGTAACTCATCATTGTACTGGATATTCAATTAGCACGACAATGCTATGTGCGTGTGGTATTGTTCCCTTTGCCTACTCATTCGTTCCACCGTCCGCTAGTTCGAGTCAAGATAAAGAAATTAAAAATTAAAATAGCTCGTAATTAATTAACATGGTCATTAAATCATAACTGGACGCGTCAACGGCGTTCTTATCTAGATTAATATAAACAAGGCATATGCAATGTGCATATTTAAAGTCGATATTCATAAAGATTTCGGTTGATAATAAATGTTTAAAAAAATATTGCGGTTAATATTTTATTTACCTGTAAAAGTCGACAGGTAAATCACATACATATAAATATTAATAACTAAAGTTTAGTACACATGCATGATGAAGAACACGTTTCCAGTTCTGAATTTTTAGAAAAAAAGTATTTTCTTTATTTTTTTTTTTTTTGATGATGTAAAAATATATGAACCTTATCTATTTTAAATGTACAATTTTCGACTTTTAGTTTTGTAATTTCTCGCATTTTAAATGATGACCTAGTCTGATTCGAGCAGTCGAGTGAATAGCGGTAAAATATGAACCAACGAACGATGTGCGATTAGATTTTCGTCAGAATACGTCACGTAAAAAATATGTAAGGACGCTATTTATACAGCATATTTGATTGACACTAACATACTGACTTTACGTGTTAAATTTTTCCATTTAAATGCAAGTTATATGTCAAATTGTTGGCTCAATCTATAAAACCCGTAATAATGTTATTTTTAACAATAAATAATAATACAGAAACACATATTAGGAAAAATCAGGTCTTGAAATAAATCAGGTAAAAAGAATCAGGTGAAAAGACCAATATGTACGTTTCAATACATTTATTCGTTATACAACGTTTCGTATGTATTATTCCGACTTCCTCAGGTATCTCGAAAATTCTGTTAAAACATAGTCATACCAATATCTTTTACAATAAAATAATGAAGTACAATAATACATAAGTCCAAAAATTATTAGACGTCAACCGATTAACCAATATAAAATAGCTCAAAGTGTTAAAATTTATAGCATTATCAATAATTTAAAGTTTATTTACATTTGTTATCAATAAACTTTAAATTATTGATAATGTTATAAATTTTAACACTTTGAGCTATTTACCACTATAACGAGATCTAAGATCTTACACATCTAAAAATGCGTAAAACGTTCTGCACTAATGTGACTGAAGCTTTATAAATTTAGTTACCTAACATTGTTATTCACGACACAAAATATTACTCAAGTCATATATTAATTTAGTAATTATTTCATGGACAAAATTAATTCTGACTTGAGCGATCATCCACGTAGATACCTAGTGAATTAGGGCTGCAGCCACTATAACGGCGATCGTTCCAGGTGACGTGCGCAACAACGGCGTGAAGCCGCAGACAATAGAAATGAATTATCGTTTGACCAAGATATCAGTTTATTACTTCCGCTTAACGTTTTGTCGTCTGTTTCCTTAACTATTCTGTTTATAGGGCAGCCGTTTACCCTCAGCGAAAACTTTATTAAAGTCGACCACTGTTGAAACATCAACAATTTTATATTTAAAAGAAAAAATATAATGTATTTTTTTGTATTATTTCATTGAATGTGAATCAATCTTTATTTCATTATTCTCATTACTCTTATGTAACTTTTTTTGTTAAAATATTTGTCATTTTTGTTCAGAGATTCTTTCATTCATTATTCGTTGTTCAGCATGGAACATTATAAATTTGATTTTTCTAATTCTTGTTTTTTGTTAAATAAAAATAAAATAAAATTATTGTGTCATTATTCATTAACAACCACTTACATCGCGTCATAAATACGCATAACGGCCAGATACAGAATTTTTTGCGGACAGAAAACTTTATTAAAGTGAATCACTCTAATAAAGTTTTAACTTGAAGGGAAAGTTTGGTTGAGGAACAGTTGAAAAAAAGAAGCTTTACCGATGTTTCGCTTGTGGCCCATAGATTATGATCATGTATCTAAGATTAGTCCAATTTACCACCCTTTGACTAGCCTGAGGCCCTGAAGATGAAAATATATTTTTCGAAACGTAGGCCACAAGCGAAACATCGGTAAAGCTTCTTTTTTTCAACTGTTCCTCAACTAAACTTTCCATCCACGTTAAAAATATATATTGAAAAAAAAAATATTAAAGACTAAAGTTTTAACTGTTAATACCGAGCGGTGCAGAGTAGTGGTGAGAGCACTAGACTCGCATTCGGGAGGTACTGGGTTCGAATCCAAATCGGCAAATGTGGATAAAACTACTGCCTCTCGCCGAAAAAATGGTAATTCATGTGCCGGCTAACTTGTTGAGGTTTTTCATGGTTTTGTTCAATTAAATCCAGAAAAATATCGAGATGGTTCTTTATTCGAGACCATGGCCGATGACCTCTCAAAGTCCTGTGCTCTCACAGTTGCCTATTTTATCCTAATTTCCTATAATTCTTTCATTCGTCCTTTGCTATTAATTAAATTAAATAAAAATAAAAGAATAGTTACTTCTTACCAGAACAGATTTATTCAGTGGATGTACATTTCGAGAGCTAAGCTCCCATTTTCAGCAAAACACTAAACTGAAGCTTAGCTCTCGAAATGTACATCCACTGAATAAATCTGTTGTGGTAAGAGGTAACTATTCTTTTATTTTTATTGTTCCAACCACAGTGCTCTTAATGTTTAAATTAAGTTAAAGTTAAAAAAATTAGCAAAATAACGAGAAGTATGGTAAATGGAAAATAGTCATAGTGCGGATGGCGTTTGTTATGATACAATGTCGACAAAGAGACGTTAAACGCATTATTATTACTATATTTTAACTGGTAATAGCATCAAGAATCAAAATAAAAAACATATCGTTACAGTCGAGAGTCGCCTGATTTTTTTCGTGAATGATTCATCTAGAAGCGTAGCGTGCCTTGGCGGGGCCCCGTATAAAAATTTGTTTGGGGGCCCTTCCCCCGTTGAAGTAAATTACTTAAACGGGGAAATCCCGCAGCCCGCGATAACCGATGTAGGGTGTTGCCAATTTTTGAACGCACGCTTTACGCGGGAAAAAAAGGAAATTGCTTTTTTTGACTTTTGTCATTTCTCAATAAAAAAAAAAATTGGGAAGTTTTTATTAATTTTTGCTTACGCACGTTGGGGGCCCCGTATAATTGATACGGCAGATACGGCGGTAGTTACGCCCCTGGATTCATCCTGATTCGATAATTAGTTTCTCAGAGAAAAAATCAAGTTTATATATCTTTAATTTTTTGTAAAGGACGACACAAAAAACTGTATTTAGATGTTTTTTTTCATTTATAGCCACCAGGACACTGAATGGTCGGTTAGTGTGTTTTCTAAGCGTCTTTCAGGGGGTAAATTGTTCAACTAATTGTACCGGTGAACTCAGATCGACACATATCACCTGGTATAAATCTACCCCGCTGACTTAGCTTCACTTTATTAATTATGGTTATAACTACGTTTAATAGTTCAGTTAACTCTGTCATGTATCCTCATTTTAGACTGTTTCGCTTTGTCTAATGCAGTTTTTAGTCTGTTAGAATGTGACAGAAGCTTAACAGAACTGTTTTATTTTAACGTTTATTATACGGAAGAATTAATACCAATGATTTGATTCTAAGTATAATCTATACCATAACTGTAAAAATTATTACAATTAACGCTATCCTGTATTACAAATGTTAGATTGTGTCGCTTTATGTAATATAGTTCTTGGTCTGTTAGAAAGAGAGAACTGTTTTATCACCATAATTATATGATACAATACCATGAACGAAAAATTAACAGCAGTGATAATTTTTGTTCAATATTTAGCTATGAGTAATAAAAAATTTCTTCAAAATATGATAATTCATTTTTTATTTAATTTTACCGGATTATTCCTATTTTCTAATAATTTGCACGTTATTTCTGGACCATAAAATTTTTTTCAAATAATAATAATAATAATTTTATTTGCGTTGACTCTGTACAAGTTTGCAAACGTCCAAAAACACATATAAGATATTGCAATATAAGATAAAATAGAACTTAAAAAAACTGACTACGTAAAAATGGAAAACAACCATGTTTTTTATTGATTAGTGATAAATTTTGCAAAATATTTACAAATAAAAATAATGAAAAGTATTTTTTTCTTCAGCTCCGAATACTGTTAATTCTATAAGTATTTAAAAAAATGCGATAATTTTAAATTAACACGGCTGTTATGTTTAATTACTCAAAATCGACATAGTGATTTATAAACGCTCGACAACTGACATCGCAAGCGTTCTAATATTGATATGAATTTATTTCTAGTGATTGTATAATTCTTTCGGCCAGTGATTGAAACACCTTGTCTTCTATTTTTTTATAGGTCAAATAATAATGACACACAAAAAATGGTTTCTATTTTGTTTTCAGACGTAAAAAAAATTAAATTATCACTGTATAAGACGAAAATCAATCAATATAATAAGAGAACGGAACCCAAAAATAGAACAAACAATAATATAAAATGACATAAGACTCATTATTTATTTTTGACAATAAAAAAAACATCCACTATTATATTTTATTGTCAGAAATATCTATAATTATGATGTCCGTGTGTCATCATAAAAGGGTGAGTGAGCATCTGCTTTTTTATATGTGAGAATCGGACACGAAACATCCGTTAACCATTGCAGACCTGGACTCAGTTTGTTTTATAAATACAGTCAAAATCTGTTATAGCGACATCGAAGGATATACTCATATTTGGTCGTAAAAACCGATAGTCGTAACAACCGATGGTGTTTTCGAGGTACAAAGTAATTTTTTATTAAGTATGTAGTTTTACTGAATGTTTAGGTACATATAAATCCATAGATATTAATAGGAATAATATCCACATTATAATTTTTCTGTATTCATAAAATCTGTAATTTTACTCTGTTTGGAACACTTCTGTGCGTACGAATTTTGTTTACAATACAGCTGGTCGTTCTAACAGATATAATTCTCCAAAGATATGAAGATATTACATTAAATGTAGTCGCTTAATACGGTATGTCGTAAAAAGCAGTGTTTTTTATAAGGCGGTCATATAGCATTCAGCCGGGACCTATGATTTTGGTCAATATAACCGGTATGTTGTTCTAAACGATATCGTCGTAAACGGTTTAAAATTCAAGAAGATGTAATAATTAAATTGGTTTTGTAAAAAGGCACACAGACCACTGCCTGGACTACTTTTAGTCCTTAGATAGATCCTTAAATCCAACCCTGTCGATGCGCGCCCTACAATAAATTGGTTAAGGCAATAATGTCGTTTCGGTATAACTTGTATAATAATTTGTTTGCGTCGCCATGTGTGAAAATAACCTTTTAAGAGTTAGTTACTTTTCGTTTCGGTTATTAATGTTAAATAATATTTATACAAACCAACTGACATTTAAATCTGTCAGGTTTAAAATAAAATTACTCTCTTCATGTCCGGACAACATGCCTTTTTTTTTGAAAAAATGTTTTTAACTGTTAATTAAATGTCAATAAATTATCAAAAAAATTAACTGGACGCGTTCAGTTTTTTTACACTTTTGAACAGAAATTTCAACATATCAATTTTATAAAAAAAAAACAAAAATTGAACATTATTTTACACACGCTCTCAAATTAGTTTTATACAAAGTTTCTGACATTAGCTGTCGATATTTGAATATTTTATATACGTGCAGTCCGATAAAAAATATTTTTACCGAAGTTTTGAGAACTTGTTATCTCTAACAAAATCATCGTTTTTTTATATCACCAAAAAATGGTTAAACATAATTCTCACAAACACTAAAAAAGAACCTACAAAAATATGCATAATTGTAATGAGACCTTTATTTGTTTAATTGTAACAGCATTACACACGAAATATATATACTTTTGAGGATTTTTTGGTAGAAAAAGGTTCTAAAAAATTCTGAAAAAAAATTGTTTCATAATCTCTAACAAAGTAAAAAATGTGGGACGGTCCTATTAAAAAATATTTAATCGGACGGGGACTTGACTTTACCTATAGCGTGAATCAAACTTAAAAAGATTGACACCATGGTTAAAAGTTTCAGTAGACAGTGGCGAAGATATTAGATGGATTTTGGTTTGCAAATGAAATAATCACGAATAACAAACTCTTAGTATGCCACTTTAGTCTATCTCTTATAGTTTAATCAAAGTACATATATTTTGCTCAAATAAATCGCGATTAACTTCAAAATTTTTGCGCACTGTTCATCCCTCTTTTATTCTAATGTCTAATAAATATATTAACTTACATTACTCGAGAAGAAGTAGGCTTTTAAAAAGCGAAAGAATGTTTCAAATCGGTTTAGTAGTTCCTGAGATAACATACAAAGATACACGTATGTTTGTTTCTCATTTCTGTGTTTCGTCACATTGTATATAATACACGCCACGGTTCTAAAAAGTTCTGAGGTTAGATGCAAATGGAGGCTTGCGCAGGTACAGTCGGTTAAAAAACTACAAACTCGTGCTATATTATTATTTTTAATTTTTCTTTAATCTAAAGGTCTAATTCCTTGCATAAAGTCATCCAAAAAAATATTTTTCGTGCTTGTCTATGCAAAACTGTATTAGCCATCTTGATCAATTAACAATCAAAGAAACAACTTAACAATAGCGTACTGGACTGCACTTTATAGCAGGAAAGCGACAAGTGACACGACAACCAGCGATAACCAATCACCGACGAGCGCACATTCTGTGCCGGTTAACTGGGAGGTGGTGGGAGTCTTCCTTTCCCACAAAACAACAAGGACGGCTCTAAAATATGCATTTGCGGCGCTGTTTGTGGCTACCTTCAGAACCTTTTAGAACCGTGGCGAGTATTATACGTGTAATAATGTGACGATATATAGAAATGAGAAAATAGTAAACAGTGTGATGACTGCTTTATTACTGCAAGCTTTAGGGCCTCGAGCAGGAGAACTGATACAATTAACTATTTAACAATTGACACGTGTGCAGCACACGCACGTCGTTTACACGTGTGCCTCGAGATATCAACCAATGAACATGCAGTACTGACTGATTACAGGACCGCACTATTGCGTTAATTGAAAATGTCAACTATACACTAAAATCCCTCGACTGGCAACATTCCCTTCAATGGAGTCGGCCCGCATTTTTAGTGTATTTGCCATGTGGCAACACACACTATTGGCATCGGTCGGATGGCGGGACCTAGGGGTCAGACCAAAATTTCTCGACGTTTCATAACCTCCTAAAAACTTTGGCACCATTTTTAAAAATCTTTATATATAGGTATATATATATGTGTGCGGCCAATAACTTTCGAAAGAGTTAATTGATTTCAACTAAAATTTGGCCCACGTGTTGAAATCCATTACCGCAAGAAGCCTATTTAAAATGGGCCTAATCGGGACATTTTAAAGGTAGTTTTTAGGGGTTGAAAAATATATTTGGGTCCCAAAATACCGAAAAAATTCTCAGAATCGTTTCAAAATTGAAGTTTAACCCTCTGGTAGTAATTAAAAAGTGTCCATAAGAAGTGATATTAATTCCTTTAAAACGAAACTCTTTATAATGAAAGAAATTGTTCAGTCCCTTGAGTTTTCACTGTAATACAGAAAAAAAAACTTAAAGAAATCAGAATCTTAAAACTTTTGTGATCGTGACTTGACGCAAAACAGGGTCTGAATATTGGTTGTTGCTCTTCATTGAAATATTTCAACGATGATAAAAGACCACAAAATTGGCATTTCGTTTGATCATTGTCAAGTTGGTACATATGCCAATACACGACATTATTGTTCAAATTCTCAGTACGCGCTACTTGACTTACACTGTGTCCGTGAATGTTGAATATTATGTAATGGTAATGTTTGATGTGCAACAAATCCTCAATTTATTTAAGAGTTCACTCAGATTGTAAAAAAAGCTCTCGGCAAATTTCAAACTATAGTCGTAAAAGGCATTTTGCTACCGTTTCTATTAGTTGTGATTAACTTTAGAAAATTTGGCTTGTTAATTAAAAAAAACCCGGGTCGCAGTGCCAAAACCCTGCCGACAATATAGTGTATTTGCTAACACAGGCAGTGTGACTTTATTATGCGAACTTTAGTTGGTTTCTGGGCAAAATAAAAAATTAGACTCTTTAATACACCCCTTAAATAACATTTTTTTTTCTTAATTGCAATATTATTACCAATCGAACCTCTATACTAAATTATATACACCTTTCAGTAAATAATTCATAACCTGCAAACTAGTTTTTTTCATAAAATTTGTAAATCCGGTCCTGTCGGGCCGATTTTATCAAAATTTTAGGGACACTTTTTAATTACTACCAGAGGGTTAAATTTCAATTTTGAAACGATTCGGAGTATTTTTTCGGTATTTTGGGGTCCAAAAACATTTTTCAACCCCTAAAAACTATCCTTAAAATAGCCCGATTAGGCCCATTTTAAATAGGCTTCTTGCGGTGATGGATTTCAACACGTGGGCCAAATTTAGTTGAAATCAATTAACTCTTTCGAAAGTTATTGCCCGCACACATATATATATACGTATATATATATATATATATATACGTATATATATATATATATATATATATATATATATATATATATATATATACAAATATATATATACATATATATATAAACATTTTTAAAAATGGTGCCAATGTGTTTAGGAGGTTATGAAACGTCGAGAAATTTTGGTCCGACCCCTAGGTCCCGCCATCCGACCGACGCCAATAGTGTATGTTGCCATATGGCAAATACACTAAAAAACATTTCTTGTCCTCAAAATTGTATACAATAATATGTCAATATTTCTTTACATCACGACATGAGATTTCAAATTACGAAAAATTTGACAATGACCTTAGATTGTGATAATAGAGTTACAGTTTTTATACATGCAAGAGCAGTCTAATGTCGTATTCAAGCTCAGAATTTTAGAGATTAATCGAACAATTAATAAAACCATTGATGGCGAACCTATGACATGCGTGCCAGAGATGACATTCGGCAGAAAATTTATGGTACAGCATGAATTGAGGTGTATATCGAAATAATTTACAATATTCCAAATGTTGTAGAAATGAAATATTGCATGGATAAACTATTTTGACTGTTTATTATTCCGAAAATATCGAAAAATCCGGTGAAAAAGAAACGTATTTTACATATGCTTTATTAACTTACTGCTTTGTACAACAAACGCAACACAGTAAAAGATGTTAAGGCTGTCGGAACGCTCTGAATTTAAGTCAAAAATAGAGCTTCGGCTGTCAAC
Organism: Venustoraphidia nigricollis; assembly: GCA_034508555.1. Lineage (NCBI taxonomy): Eukaryota > Metazoa > Arthropoda > Insecta > Raphidioptera > Raphidiidae > Venustoraphidia > Venustoraphidia nigricollis. The sequence continues at coordinate 10,711,511 of JAVRKA010000008.1, forward strand.
TGATTGTAGACTTATTCGTCGACATTTTGCAAAAATTCTTTCTCTGTAAGGAAGATAAAGGACAAATCTAAGTCTCTTATTGAACTTGGAGTAAGATACCAAACACAACTAATGATAATACATAATCTGGAGCATTCCTGGTCATAGTGTACGCGATCTGTATCTGTAGTTGCTCTGATAACAATCATTTCAAAGAGACTTGCTTTGCTGTCGGCTTGGACTCCTTGAGTCCCCGACCAGGGATCTGTTTGTGTGCTGGCTCGCTGTTGTCACGGGTCGCAGCGGTCCGTTCTCAATTATAACCATAATAATTCTACGGTCACAAGACTAGTAGCTTAAGTAGAACTTAAAAATTGATAACATCAGTTTGTTTTCTCAGAGGTGAAGAATGCTAGTCGAAATGAAAAAACGGAACCCTTATAGGATCACTCTCGTATCCTAATCTACTGAACGAAAAAAGTTGAAATTTGATAGATATTAGGCATTATATCGCATCCAAAATTATTATTATAATTCAATAATAAATCTCAGGTATTTGGATTAATAATACAAAACAATCGTGTTATTGTTAATCTTGCTACGTTTCGACTACTTTATTTAGTCTTCGTCAGGCTTTGAATATATATGTATTTTTCAGAGCCTGACGAAGACTAAATAAAGTAGTCGAAACGTAGCAAGATTAACAATAACACGATTGTTTTGTAGGTATTATTAATCCAAATACCTGAAATTTATTATTGAATTTGATAGATATATTGAATTAGATGACCCAATCACGGATATATAGCGTAAATAAACGAATTTCGTTTTTGGGGGTTAATTTTTTGGGTTATTCATAGGTATGTACATATTCAAGATACATTGTTTTAGCTTGTCACCGTAAATATTTTTAATGTAGAATCCATGCCGTGTTGCATAGTTCCATAGTTTTTTCGAATTTCTCGGTGACTTAGCAGGTTCATAATTAAAATTCGGTATGAACTTTCAAGGGAATCCAAAAATGGTGATAAAAATTTTGAAAAGAGATAGAAAACGTTCTGCATATTTAATGTGTTCGATCGCGATAAATTCATTTCCTGAGGGTTTCTAACATTGCTAAACACAATCCTGCTGTAATTCTTAAGAAATCCCTATCAACTGATTCTAATTAATATCCAAAATATCGAAAACTGTAATTTCCTATTTAATTTTCAAGAGTTTTTAGATCTGAGAGTTTTCAAAGCCGATAAATTCGATTCATCATTGTTTTTTTTTACGGAATGTAATCTAACTTTTCGAATAGTGAAGGTATTTTATTATTTAAGTTGTGAGTATAGCTGAAAAAACAGCTTTAACATAAAAAAAAATGAAAAACTTGTCGTATAGATTTCTTCAAAGATACAAAAATTTACAAAATACGCGTGGCCATAGATATATCGTAACAACAGTCCGATGGAATATTGACCAAATTCTATTGAAAGGCAACAAAAACTATGAAAATATTGATATACGCCATCTTGTTTCGTGACCACATACACATCGTCTTAATAGTATGATTGATGATAAATCAATTTTTTTCGGAGATTAAAAAACATTTTTAATTTGACATACGAGAATTTGTGTTGTGACCGCAGATGTTGTAATAACAGTGGAATTGAAAATGGACAACAAATTTTTTTCGGAGATCAAAAAACATTTTTTTTTTAATTTGACATACGAAAATTTGTGTTGTGACCACAGATATTGTAATAACAGTGGAATTGAAAATGGACAACATTTCGGAGATAATTTTTTTTTTTAATTCGACATACGAGAATTTGTTTTGTGACCGCAGATACAAATTGTAATAATAGTGCGATTGAAGACTGTGACCATAAAGGCGCATTATTACATGGACAGTACCTATGAAGAAGAGAGTACGGTATCATCGCCATTAATAAGTAACCGTGTCTTAATACACCATAACCAACGGGTAACCACTCATTCCATGCTGCTTATCTGTCGAGGCCACCGCTAAATCTTGAATTAATCAACTGATTAGCATTTAAATGTGTTTTTTTTTTGTTCTTATGTATTATCAATGTATGTATGCTTTTTATACAGGGAACACTGGAAATAATTAGATTAGAATTGTAGAGCAAGTGCCAATATATAAAAGACTTTGAGGACCACTCAGATGAAGGTACGTCTTTAAGGTAGTTGTCGTGGTTAAGGCACACCGTCAGAAAATTCTTAATTTTTGTATGCTTATTAAGGACATGATAATACAATTACCCTGAAAATTTGAAGTCGATCAATTAAAAATTGGATAATAACATTGATTGTATACGATCTCTGTAGTTCTGAACCAGTTTCTTATTTATAAAAAAAGAACTAACTATCAGAAACTTTCCAAAAACTGACAGTCTTTCAATGCATTTGTTATGAGTTTAAAAAAAATAAGACAAAATTTTTGACCGTCTAATTATTTATAAATAACGGTTTAAAGTTCAACAATTTATAGAAAAATATACATGCATATGAATACTGTATGGGTTACGTTTCCACGGGTACAGTCTTGCGTACAAATTATGGATCACTTAGTTACAAGCTAGTATACTTTTGTGGCGTGTATAATCTATAACTTTTTGACAATATTGTACCACGACAACTACCTTAAGGCTGTCGAAACGCTCTGAATTCAAGCCACACTACGAGGCTAAAAAATGCTGTCGCAAGGGTGTCGCTGTCAGTTGATTACTCTAAATTTTAGAAATATTTTGAAGATTTAAAAAACTTTTCCAAACAAGGAAGAGTCACTCTAGGTTTTGATGGAACAATTTTATGAAATAAGGTCCCGTAGTGTGACATTGAAAACGTGTTTTTTGGCACAAATAGTGCCAACTTTTTTCTAGTAAATCGTACATAAATTACAAAAGTAGTCCAGTCTTTAATATTTTTTGTTCCAATATATATTTTTAACGTGGAGGGAAAGTTTGGTTGAGGAACAGTTGAAAAAAAGAAGCTTCACCGATGTTTCGCTTGTGGCCTACGTTTCGGAAAATATGATTGGAAATATATTTTCCGAAACGTAGGCCACAAGCGAAACATCGGTAAAGCTTCTTTTTTTCAACTGTTCCTCAACCAAACTTTCCCTCCACGTTACAAAAGTAGTCCATTACAGACCTAGATTTGTTCTTCGTAAAAACGTGCAAAAGTTCGATAATTTCGTACACAAAAAATGGGTGAAAAACAGAATAGAAACTAATTAAAAATAGACGGCGGTGTCCCCAGTATAAATATTTATGTAGTTTTGTCACTGGTCGCATCACAAGTCGTCTCGCCTCCTCGCTTTTTAAAATATGCGCATTTGTGTTTTGTTTTATATTTTTTATAACCTGTATTTTTGATTGTTGGTCACGATTGTTTTAATTACACGCTATGTCATTAAAAGAATTATTTCTGTTGAAGAATTTATGGATGGCATTTTCTTTAGTTCATGTTCTTTGTGTTTGAACCTATATTCCTCATCGTTTACTCTCTCTAACTGAAGCTAAGGCAAATATAGAAGTCGTGTTACACCACTAAAGCCCGTTTTAAACGCTATAACAGATGTGAAAACATCTCAGCTCTCGCCTCACGGTTCTGCGGTTTTAGAATTTTGAGGCAACAATAATAATAATTTCATTAATTCGTACATTTTAAGCTTTTGATAAATACCTATTAGTATAGAAGTCCCTAAAATTTTTTGTTTCCTATAATACAAACAGAAAAAAAAGTATTACTTTGACATCTAAATTGTTTCAATCTAAATCGGCCTTTATATTATGTACGTGAAGACATTAGCATTACATTCTCTCAGACTTATTTCCTGTCGTAGTTTTTTATGTCCCCCGAGTTATAAGAAACAATCAGAATAATTTACATTATAAATACAGTTTTTTTAATTTATCTGAATTATTTTACTAACAAATTTAATGACTAAATTATATCTTAAAAAATTATATATGTACATGATGTATGAATTATGAATCTATTTTTTAATTATGACTAAATAGTTGAATAGAATACATAAAGAAAAAAAGATCGACAAGTGTTCTTAGCAATCTTAGGATTCCGTACCGTTATAATGAGCCTCACCCTTATAAGCTCACATAAAAAATTTAACTTCTTTAGTTTTTAATATTATTCCCAAGTTTAATTTTTTTATGTACAACTAATTAATAATATTTACACATACGTAGCGACAGACTATAAACTTCTGTCCTTGTCAATTTCATGTAATTTAGGAGACAAACCAACTTCCCCTTTATTTGCCAGCTCTACTTCCCCTCGATTTCTTACTTTTTTCAAACAGATACATCGCTAAAGAAATTAAACTTCAAAATCGCAATATTTAATTTTAGATCAAACGGCACTGCTTTCAAATCATTGGTGAAGGACACGACAGGTGATAGTAAAGGACAGTTCACATGTCACGTGATTATAATTTATCGAGCTGACACTGACACTGGAGACATAACAATATCGCATCTACATTCCCACACATTCTGGTAAACAACTGACGCTCGCTCGAAAGGACGTCACGAAAAGATTGTCACACTGTCTTGATCAATTTACATACAATGCAATGACAATTATGTATTAAATATACATAAATACATATTAATTAATCCGTAACATAATACGGGGCTCCACTATTGAACCAACGTAAAATACAGTGTAACTTTATTATAACGAACCTCAATATAACGATTTTCTCGATTTAACAATTTTTTCGAATCCCCTAGAACCACCCAAGAGTTAATGCAAAATATACCTCTACATTACGAATACGTTTTGTCAAAAACCTCTTTATAACGAATTTTGAAAAATATAAATAGAAAGTATAATTTACCTCTATTTAACGATTTTTTTGTCAACTTATAACCTTTACATAACGTATCCTACCATTCAATCACACACAATTCCACAATGACAACAATTAACGTTTCGACAGGTTGAGACACGTTAAATTTATCGTAAGACAATCATTGTTGTTTGATGTAAAGTAATGTAAACTCTGCTGTTGGTCACTGTTGTTAGTAAAAAAACTTGCAGAGGCTGAGAAACTAAAAAAGTGTTCCTTAAGGTAGTTGTGATACAATATTGTCAAAAAGTTATAGATTATACGTGTCACAAAAGTATACTAGCTTGTAGCTATAAGTGATCCATAATTTGTACGCAAGACTGTACCCGTGGAAACGTAACCCATATGCATGTATACTTTTCTATAAATTGTTGAACTTTAAAGCGTTATTTATAAATAATTACACGGTCAAAAATTTTTTCTTATTTTTTTTTAAACTCATAACAAATGCATTGAAAGACTGTCAGTTTTCGGAAAGTTTCTGACAGTTAGTTCTTTTTTTATAAATAAGAAACTGGTATGAACTACAGAGATCGTATACAATCAATGTTAATTATCCAATTTTTAATTGAATTTATCTCGGATTGTATACGGTCGATCTTCAAATTTTAGGATAATTGTATTATCACGTCCTTAATAAGTATACAAAAATTAAGAATTTTCTGACGGTGTGCCTTAACCACGACAACTACCTTAACCGCGACGGTATCCATTTTCGATTATGTTTGATATTTTATCATCATAAACATGTTACACCAAATACGACTCGTTTCCCGAACGATTTTTCGCTTTACGGACACTCGGCTATTATAAAAGTTCAACAGTGAGGCCCCTTACAATCATAATTAGCTATGGTTTACGTTCATCTGATCTCAGTAGCGACTTCCGGACAAATGTCACGGCTATAGCGACATTTCCATATAACAGATTAGCATTGATGCACTTGAACAAATGTGTGAAAATTTTTCTGTTTCTTTAACTGTACCTCCATAAAAAATACACACACAGTTAAAATAAGGTACGAGTGTATTAATAACGTTCGTATTACATTATCAAGTTAACATAAGACAAATGAATATGTGATACACGCTTTTTTAGCCGAGGACTTTTTCGATCGAAAAGATAAGGTTTTTTTATAACGAATTTTAAGTTATGTATGCAGGGTTTCCGATTCACATTTCACTAAAACGAATTTTAATAATGCGTAATTTTACTGTCAGTTACAAAAAAATTTAACGCTTCATTGTCGGTTATAGACAAATTAACGCTCAATTTGTATTTTTTTTGTTCAATTCTAATGCTTAGTTTGTAATTTAATTTTTTAATTCACATATTTTAGTGCTCATTAGAGCTGGGTAACTCAGATCTGAACCGGTTCAAAGAGCCAACTCCGACAGAAGATCCGTGAGAGCCGACTAACTTTTTTTTGAGCCGACGAATCAACGGATCCGCATAACTCAGTAAAACACTTAACACACAGAAGCACATTTTACACTTACGTATCAGTTCTTGCTTTGATGCATCTGTCAGCTCAAATGACTCATGCATCACATATTTGGCTATGCAGTCTTGATTCTATACAGGGCGTGATGTGGTTAACTGAACTAGGTAACTCAGTGGCAGACTGCAGTAACCTATTCAGAACTCGGTATTTTTTTGAACCGGTTCAGTGCGCCGACTCACATACGGGATCCAGATGCAAAGATGCAGATCACTAAAACGACCCGTTTTTCCCATCTCTAGTGCTCATTACTTTTTTCTATAGCTCAAACGATTTTCATAAAAAAAGATTCTAAACTATAATACTACTTGTTGCAAGTAAAAAAAATATCTCCTGGTTTTTTAAAAATTAAAACCATGAGGCTTTCCGCTCGCGGGTCGACTGTTTCGCAACCTGTTTAAAACAAGTTCAGGATGCGACTATTGTGCAATCGAATTGAGGTTATTTCCTCACGAGAGCAACTGAATCTGAATTGCAAAAGATGGTTGCCCCTACCTTACAGAAGAAAAACTTGCAACAATATGCAACCATACAACTGAAATTGCTTCTCGACTTGCAAACACGACTTCACAAAACCAGTTTGAAACTGAATTCAAATCGGCCGTGTCTCTGTTAACTCAAGTGCGGTTTCCCATTCTGTGGCGTACGATCTTATCCTGAATCAGTTTGAAACTCAAGTTGCCAAAAAGTTAATCCGTGTGTGGAGGGCCTTAGCAGTTCATATGTTCATGCATTTAACTTCCATCTTCCGGAAAAAAATGAAGTACAGTGGTAGAGTTAAAAAATCGGATTCGATATAAACTGATTATAGATTTTAAACGCGACTGAAACGAAACTCGGCAGCGACAACAGTACTGGAGCCTTCGGCTCCACCGTATTACTAGCTTTATAATAATTTATAATAATTCTTTCCCACAATGCAGTGGCTTCCCCAGGCTAAGATATTAAAGTGTGATGGCGTCGTCGTATTTAAACACGTTTTTTAAAATGATATTTGATTGGGAATTTTTTTTTTTTGTATATATTGTGTTGTGTGAAGACCCTATACAATATATGCGAGAAAAGTACAATATTTAAGAAGACAAGGCCAATTATAATAATTTCAAGTGCGATTAATTAGCTTTTGTAAATTGCGCTGAGTCATTAAGAGGTGTAATAATAAGTAATAACTGAAATACAGTATGAAATTTAGCAATCGCATCTATCATCCATGACAGAGGATGTGCAACACAATTTCATATACAAGGTGTCAAAAAAAGAGGTCAAGAATAATTTTAATTCGCACAGAACTCCCTATAAAAGAAGCTGGAAAATCGTGATTTCGGTATTTTTAAGGCTGTCGGAACGCTCTGAATTTAAGCCAAAAATAGTGCTTCGGCTGTCAACTGATTGTAGACTTATTCGTCAACATTCTGCAAAAATTCTTTCTCTATAAGGAAGATAAAGGACAAATCTAGATCTCTAATGGACTACTTTTGTAATTTATGTACGATTTACTAGAAAAAAGTTGGCATTAATTGTGCTTAAAAAACACACGTTTTCAATGTCACACTATGACCTTATTCGTACTTATTTCACAAAATTGTTCCATCACAAACCTAAAGTGACTCTTCCTTTTTCGGAAAAGTTTTTTAAATCTTCAAAATATTTCCAACAATTACAGTAATCAATTGACCGCGGCACCCTTGCAATAGCGTCTTTTAGCCTCGTAGTTGGCACCAGCCAAAAATTGAAACGTGCCGATGATTTGAGCGAGACAGAGCTAAAGAAGGTCACACTCACAATATTATGTCTTTTGCTTACCTCGTCCGTTACCGCTGGGTCTCAGCACAAACAAAATTCAGAGCGTTCCCAGTACCTATGTTGGAAAATTATTGTAATGGATCCGAAGATAGCAATTAAAATGTTGAACATATTTTTATGTTTCAAGGTCACTACACTATTTTTGAAAAGAAGTATGTGTGTGTGTGTAATGTGTAGTCGTTGCTTTGTTTCAGAAATTAAACAACGGCGATATCGTAACGATACTACGAAACAAAAAGATACCGGAACGAAAGGATTTAGCTATTAACGAGACGATATCGAGACAGACCCAGCACGTTTCTTTTACCGACGAAACCCAAATCGTATTTTCAACTAATATCTTGTCTTATTTCGAGTAAAATCTTACATTTTTGACACGCTGTATGCAATATGTAATACGTCATTTGTTTATTGTATTTTTTATAATATTCATTATTATTATGTACGTAAATAATATGTTATCTAGGTCTGCATTAGTCCATTTATTGTATCCCTCCAATGATTACCTCATTTTATATTGTTTAATTGTCTCTCTGAATATAGCAAAAGTAGTATTTATTTCAATTAATTATTGTAAAATTCTTACTACATTATGAATTAAGTAATCGCAAACAATATCTTAGAATATAATAATAATATGTAAACATATCATTAATTATTACAAGACGATTCATGATTTACTATTATCAATATAGCATGTAACATTTTTTACTGATTTGTGAATTAAAAAAAATTACAGAACCAATTGATGTGTGGACGAAGTGAACCAGCTGTTTTTCTTTTGCAATTAAAAGAGATAGAAATGTCGGTCATATGCAAGCCTATGAATTCCGTTGTATTTGTTGTTCGCGACGCTCGTGCAATTATTCAGGTGATTGTGTACCAGCTGTTCAATGTGCAAAAGTTGGGTGTATGTGTGTATATAGAATACACTTACGTTTCGGAAATATCTCACTTTTATGAAAAAGCCAATTAAATCTTTGATGCTACGCTTTAAAATAAACTTGAAATATACACAATTTTTACCATTCGACTTCTAGTCAAGTTTTTTACAGTTTATTTGATCTAAATAACCGATTTAAAATCAGATATAAACGAGAAAATTAGCACAAGTTTTACATAAAGTTTGAAAAAAATCATTGAGCAAGCCAACTTGGTCAATATTTTTACCATAAATTTGTAAAGAAAAAACTTCAAAATTTTAATTTGGGTTCCCGTAGTTCGAAATCTCATGACGTTCCGTAAAGAAATATTGATGAATATCATGTTTTTTCAATCAATTTTTAGGGCAAAAATATACTTTTTTTTAAGCATCAAACTAAATTTTGTGAAGCTTAATACTTAATCACAGCTAATAAAAACATTAATAAAATTAAATAAAACGAAACCACTTGCGATTACTGTTCAAAACATGTTTTTATTTACAAAACGTTTCGACCAAATTTTGGTCGAAACGTTTTGTAAATAAAAAAATGTTTTGAACAGTAATCGCAAGTGGTTTCGTTTTATTTAATATTCTATTACTGTTGGACGAGTCAATATTATTAATTAATAAAATTAATTTTGCGACCACAGTTCGAAATTTCCCGAGAGCATGTTTTATATGATCTGAGGGATCACTCTCCGTAAGTCGAAATATTCAGCTATCATTAGCAAATTTTAATCAGATATATTTTGCTGTTGGCAGTTCTTGCGATCAATAATTTAAAAGAAAATAATAGGGTTGATGATATGGAATCCTCACCGCACAAGCTTAACTCGGATTCGTCCAGGTTTTTTTAATATACCTAGCCATTTATAATTATTATATTGTATCTAAACATTTCACTCGAAACATTGACTTTTTTTCTTTTTTGTCCTTGGTAATTAATATAAAAATGACTTGTCGGGAAAAAGGACTTTTTTCCCGACAAATAATTTTTTATATTTCACTCGAAAGTTTATAAAAACCCGGGTCGCAGTGCCAAAACCCTGCCGACAATATAGTGTATTTGCTTGTATAGGGCCGTGTGGTTTTATACTTTTATTATGTGAAATTAAGTTTGTTTTTGGGCAAAATAAAAATTTTAACCCCTTAATACACCCCTTAAAATAACATTTTTTTCTTAATTGTAATATTATTGTCAATTTAACGTCTACACCGAATTAAATAAATTAAATAAATTCAATAATAATAATAATATAATAATAATAATAATAAATAAGTCACTATCTGCAAACTAGTGTTTTCATAAAATTTGTAAATCCAGTCCTGTCGGGCCGATTTTATTAAAATTGTGGGGACACTTTTTACTCACTACCAGAGGGTTAAATTTCAATTTTGAAACGATTCGGAGAATTTTTTCGGTATTTTGGGGCCCAAAAACAGTTTTCAACCCCTAAAAACTACCCTTAAAATAGCCCGATTAGGCCCATTTTAAATAGGCTTCTTGCGGTGATGGGTTTCAACACGTGGCCCAAATTTCGTTGAAATCAATTAACTCTTTCGAAAGTTATCACGCGTACACACACATATATATATACATATTATATATATAAACATTTTTAAAAATGGTGCCAAAGTGTTTAGGAGGTTATGAAACGTCGATAAATTTTGGTCCGACCCCTAGGTCCCGCCATCCGACCAACGCCAATAGTGTATGTTGCCATATGGCAAATACACTAAAAATACATTTACAAAAAATCGACTTAAACCATTCCGCTATGTGACGACAGATCCATTCGAATTTTATAAAAACAGGACACGGAGTTCTGTGTAGCATGGTTTCAATTTCCAGAACACTTCAGCATTTTGTCATTCCATTGCAAAATACAATGTGTGCGGGAGATGAAGTGAATTGGGGTGCCTGGGGTGAGTTGGAAACTGTTACGAATGATCATGTACAGAATATGCAGAAACACTATCGGTTAACAAAATACACTCGAATAAATATTCGGTACGATTTCCCCTCTTTGGCTTTCCAACTTGAACGAACACACTTTAAGGCCGGTGTAATTGTAAAATTTCTTGACTTCTGAACTTGCACGCCGTAGTCCATTGGTATTTCTACCTGACGTTTTGTCTACAACTGCGGTAGACATTATCAAAGGAGATATAGTAGCGGGCGAAGTGTTCTTCTAGATTGCTCACAGGTATTGTGTGTCGACGACCCAATGTTTTATCTATAACTTTGACACTGGATAACCACAAAATCCTTTTCGAAGACCAAAGTTATAGACAAAACATTGAATTATTATCCTCGCATAAACAAGGAAGCCATGAAAATATACAAGCACATGTAAAATTTCAACTGAAAAGAAGAAGGTCTGTATCTAAGTAAAACCTGGACACCAACATTGGGGTACTGAGCGCAACGTAGGGTTGGGTAACTCAGATCTGAACCGGTTCAAAGAGCCGACTCCGACAGAAGATCCATGAGAGCCGACTCACTTTTTTTAAGCCGACGGATCAACGGATCCGCATAACTCAGTGAAACACTTAACACACAGAAGCACATTTTACAGTTACGTATCAGTTCTTGCTTTGATGCATCTGTCAGCTCAAATGACTCATGCATCACATGTTTGGCTATGCATTCTTGATTCTATACAGGTCGTGATATGATTGAGTGAACTAGGTAACTCAGTGGCAGACTGCAGTAACCTATTCAGAACTCGGCTCTTTTTGAACCGGTTCAGTGAGCCGGCTCACATACGGGATCCAGATGCAAAGATGCAGATCACTAAAACGACCCATTTTTCTCATCTCTAGCGCAACGACCAACCACAAAAAACCGAGCTACGACCGAGTAGAGAACACTGCATAAAAGAAGAAGGAGCAGCAACCGTCGACACACTTAGCCTAGGACACTTCGCTCGCGTCATTCCAAATCCAAAATGGCGCCCGACAAAAAATGGCGGTTATTTTTTCTTTTTTAGTATAATTCAATAAAAAGTAGTTTTTTTTTTTTAATATCAAATAGATATAAAAGCTGAACCATTTTTTACGTCTGCCGCTTGAACTAAGAGTTTTGCCGATGTTGTACTTTCGCGCTTGATGTGTTTACCTCTATGCAGAACCACGCGTAGATATATGCAAACATTTAGGCCGATGATAATGGAAGCGAGTGCGCCTCGCTGGGACCATAAAACATTGGATTTATAAACGTTACGTGAATTTAATCTATGTTTATATCACTTGTATCCTATATTCCCGTCCTCTATAATATACACAAACACAATGCCTGACACTTCCCTCTATAATATAAACGCGCATTTCGCGTTCTCAATGCAATGTCATGTCGTGAGTGACATATAATGTCATATTTGCGATCTCTTCGACTGAAAAATACACCCCACGTATATTGGAGATGATTTTGTTCATGTGAAGTATAATTTAGTTGTTTAAAAAAAAAAAAAAAAAAAAACTCGGGACGCAGTGCCAAACCCTACCGACAATATAGTCAGGTCCCTCTTTTCCACTGGACACTCTGGGCAAGTGCCCAAGGCTCCGCGATTCGATGGGGTCCCCTAGTTCGTCCAGATAAGCACCCGATAAACGATACTGTTGACAAATATATCGATATATATATTTTAATAATGCATTTGTTAATTATTAATTTGCATTATAAACCGAGCTGGGTAGAGTAGTGGTGACAGCACTAGACTCGCATTCGGGAGGTACCGGGTTCGAATCCCGGCGGGGGCAGATGTGGCTGGGACTTTTTCCTACTGCCTCTCGCCGAGAAACGGTAATTCCTGTACTGGCCATCTTGATTGAGGTTTTCTATGGTTTCCCTCAATTAATTCCAGATAAATATCGAGATGGTTCCTTATTTGAGGCCATGGCCAAATACCTATCAAACTCCTAGTTCAAAAATTACCTACCTTATCCTAATTTCCTATAATTCCTTCATTCGCCCATTGCTATTACATAAGTTGAAATTGTAAAAAATGTACAAAATAACGGGAAGTGGTAGATGAAAAAATAGTAATGGTGCGAATGGCGTCTGTTATGACAAAGTCGAAAAACGGACGTTAAACGCAAGTTTATTATTATTATTATTATTTTGCTTTATAATTACGCTCGTTTTTTAAGAAATAATATTCCGATGTATTAGTCATAGGGACCCCATTATCCTAAAGTGCCCAGGACCTCCTAATACTGGAATGTTATTAAAGACGCTATTCTATAGCTGTAGTGCTGTTAATCTTTCGTCGGTTTCTAACAAATTTAACACGAGTTAAAATGCTATACGTAAATATACCATACAGAATAGCACCATCAGTTTTATTTTGAAAAGAAGTAGGATGACTGGTCCTTTTTATTGATATAAAATTAAGAAGTTGACAAAACCGATGCATTCAAAATACGTAGAGATACCTAATATCATACACAGTGTTAGTAGAAAAGTCGGTGGCGTGAAGTTGATGTGTGTATTGACAGAACACAATAATAATAATTAATAAAATGTCGGGTCGCAGTGCTAAACTCTACCGACAATATAGTGTATTTGAAAAATACAGGCGGTGTGATTTTATTGTGAAGTTAAGTTTATTTTTGAACTAAAAAATTTATCCTCTTAATACATCCCTTAAAATAATAATCTTTATTTTAATTGTAATATTATTAATCGAACATCTGCACCAAATAAAATACACACTTCGGTAAATAATTCACTACCTACAAACTAGTGTTTTCAAAAATATATAAGCCGGTCCTGTTATTAATATTTTAGAAGCACATTTTAATCATTACTAAAGTGCTACATTTTAATTTTGAAATGATTCTGAAAATTTCTCCGGAATTTTTGTATCCAAAAATAGTTTTCAACCTCTAAAAACCATTTTTAAAATGGTTCGAATAGGCCAATTTTAAATAGACTCCAAAATTTGGTTTGATCGATCATCATGAAAGTTGGCACATACTCGTATATGTGTTTTTTTTTTGAGAAAATTTTTATGTTATCCACTTTAATTGCAACTCGTCATCTAGACCGTAATACAGTCGAGCCGAAGGCTCCACTACTGTTGCCGATGCCGTGTTTCATCTCAATTGCGTGTCAAATTGTTCAGGGGGCTATGAAACGTCGAGAAATTTTGACCCGTCTCCTAGGTCTCGCCGTCCAACCGGCGTCAATAGTGTATGTGCCATATGGAAAATACACTAATGACTATATGTGTGCTATGTTATGGGTCTGGCATCTCACTCTGTGAGAGAACGTCATCGATTCGCGGTGTAGGTGAACAAGTTGATATTAAGAGTCAATAGAAGCAGTTGGTAGGAATCAAGGGGCTATTGAACACAACATTCCATAATCCAATTAAGCCTTTGTCCAACAACTCTCTGTCCATTCATCATCACTACACAAATACAGTATGTTTCTTAATTCCTGTCAATTTTGAGCACATTGCCCTCAACGTCGAAAGATTTGAATCAATTAAAAAAGAACTTGACAGATAATCTTTCCAATTATGCATTTGTCCAACAATTCTATGTCCAGTCATCATCACTACTCAAAAGAGTAGGTTTCTTAATTCTTCTCAATTTTGAGTACTTTGTCTTCCACTTCGAAAAATTTGAATCCATTAAAAACACAACTGGTAATGCATTTAGACAATCTTTCCAAATGAGCTTTTGTCTAACAACTCTCTGTTCATTCATTATCACTACAGACAATCTTTCCAATTACGTAATTGGAAAGATTATCTGTAGTGATAATGAATGAACAAAGAAATGGACAGAGAATTGTTGGCAAATACGTATTTGTCCAACAAATCTCTGTTCAATCATCATCATTACGCAAAGAGGGTAGGTTTCTTCAGTCTTGTCAATTTTGAGCACCTTGTCATCCACGTCGAAAGATTTGAGTCCATTAAAAACAGAACTGGTAGTGCTATTAAATAATCTTGGCAGTTAGTGGACTATATTAACAAAATAGGCGTGTTTTAGCAGATGAGTAATCTGTGATGATTACATTTTTGTGCCTTATTACAGCTCTGTACAATTTTATCAAGTAGGTATCTGGTAAGAAGTTGGTGATATGTCAGGCTGGCAGTAATTTTACATAAAGTGGTCATCGGTATGTCCAGAGGTTCCTTCTGAATGGCATCAGTAATAGATATATAAACCGTATATTGCGGCGTTCGGAGCAAAAAGATGAACCGAATTCTTTATGAATTCACACCTCTACAGAATTAAGCAGCCGCCATTCAAATATGGCATGTCATCGTTTCCAATGGACAGTGTAATGATGATGACAGCCGGTGTACTTTAAAGAAAAATATCACCTCGAATATTCACAATCATATACCGGGTTCAATATAAACTTATAATACCGGAAGCTCAAAAAAACATCAATATCTTTAAGCGAAGCATAAAAAATTAAACATAATATGTAGTTTTAAGCAAAGCATAGAAAGTCATGATCTAGTTTTGACAAGGTAAAATATTTTCATAAATAGTAGAACAGCTATCGTTTGCTATAATGGTTAAAAAAACAACCATTTTATAAACTGTCACTTCGCGGCGGAATGAATTATTAGGTACTCTATGGTTAATCTTTCTAATAATAAAACAAATTGTAACATTAAATTCACATCATACGAGAGCTAATTTTGATCTTAGGTAATGCTAAACCTAGCATTAATCTCCTAAAGATTACAAAATTGTTAGCAAAACATGTGTTGAAAAAAACGTATCAGTGTTTAGGTGTGTCATGGTTATTTTTTAATATTCAGTGAATATACGTAATCAACAATAAACTAAAAATATAAATTGATACTAGGCCCTGGTCAGCTTAATAAGTATTTATAGAGAATACAACCTTTAATTACCAAAATTAAATGCGCGACGCGTGTTTTAAAACAAAAAATTAAGCAGCGCAATTTGGAACATTTTGTTAAGTTCGAAAATCGGCGTTGAAATGGTATATAATTAAACTATTATATTAACAGACATCAAAAAATAGTTCCAGACCCTTAATAAAAATGCATGCGGCATACGTTTGCACCTCTTGTGCAAGTAACTAACCAGGTGGTTTTTATAAGTTTCATCTGCCACAATTTACCTACGGACTTATAAATGCACATTATTAAAAAATCACCACCCTCTGCGATGTCCAAGATCAGTTATAAATCGGCAGGAACCATCTGGTTTTCTACAAATCGGAACCCTCAATCAAACGTAGTGCCTCTATTTTTATTTTCTGACAGACGTTTTGTGTAATAACTCTGAAATAGCATTATTGTTAAAAAGCACTTCAGCTCAAGACGACGACGGTTTCAAAAAGTTCAATAAATTCAACAGTTGTTATAAGTTTCAAATGTCCGCCGTAAAAATTGTACTTTGAACTCCTGCTCTAGCACTGGTTTCCCAAGTTAGGCACGAAATCCTTAATTAAAACATTTATGTAACATAAACTTTAAGAACTAAAAAATATTATTATTATGTTTAACTTTTTATATAACTTGTCACGTTTACCCGGCGTCGTCTGGGAATAACTGCAGTCTCCTGTTAGTGTAACATTAATACTTTGCATTCTCGACACAACATCGTTTAATTGTGAGTTTCTATGAGTTTTCGGAGTCGCGTAAAAACGGATGATGTTCCGAACATTATTGAGAATTTAACCTACGCTATTCACGCCTAAAAACGATTTTTTGAAGTTTAACTTTTTTTAGCTACGTAAATATTATTAATTAGTTTGACATAACAAAAAATTAAACTTGGGAATAACATTAAAAAAAAGAAGTTAAACTTCTTATGTGATGATGTTCCGAACATTATTGAGAATTTAACCTACGCTATTCACGCCTAAAAACGATTTTTTAAAGTTTAACTTTTTTAGCTACGTAAATATTATTAATTAGTTTGACATAACAAAAAATTAAACTTGGGAATAACATTAAAAAAAAGAAGTTAAACTTCTTATGTGAGCTTATGAGGGTGAGGCTCATTATATTTTTATTAAATTTTCTGTTGGGCAATTTTCAATGACGGAATATACTCTGCAAATTAAGTAGAATGATTAAAAGTTATATCGTTAAAATACACCAATAACGATCTGATAATTTTATACAATCAAATATAAATAATAAATTATGCAGAGAAAAATTGCGAAGTGTAAAGACGCTCGATAACATAGTTTATAATTGACGTTGTCAAGTGTTTATATTCTACAATATCTATTTAATCTATAAGCTGATAGTGTAGAGTATAAACTAGAAAATCTAAAGTTTTTTTTGTGACGCTCCGTTTAGTTGATAATAAAATAAGACGTAACATATCCACATTCGAACAGAAGATTCTGTCTCTTATTAACTTACAATTTATCAGGTAAACAGAGCGGGAGAGAGTCAGTAAATGATTAAATAGATCTTGTCAAAGTTCTTAAATAGAAAAGATTTTTTTTAATTTCTAATTCACAGAATTGGAAAAGTGTAATGAATCGCGTCCATGATTTTAAATTCGTAATAGACTTTTCAAAACGTCAACTCTATCGTGGTACAATAGGAGCTACATAATAGCACCTGGATACGTGCAGAGACGGACCAGAAAAAGTTATGTACGACACTACGAGGCGTTGCCTCATCGAATTATTCATAATACAAAACAAACGTCGCGAATGTTTTCCCTTCTAAAAATTTTTCCGTAGGTACTTCTCGGTTGAAATTTAGCTTGGAGTTTCCTAGAAACCAGAGAGTAATGTGAAAAATGTATTTAGCAGAACCTACGAGAAGTCTCCGGGAATCGAAAAAGACTTTAGGACAAATTTGATTTTGACATTTCTTAGGGTCACTAAAACAGCTTCTGTTCTAAACCTTAAAAATTCTAAAAGGAACCAAATCTGTTATTTTATGGATCAAACAAATCAAGTGCAATCGAACGCCTTGAAATCCGATTCCCGAGAGGTTGTAAACACTACTACCCTGTTGTAATTGTTTCTAAAAGTCCAGTCAGTACCTGATTGGTATAAAAAATTTCGAGCAATGTTATTTTCCATTTGATTTTCAAGGCTATAGTAATCACGATTTCGGAATCGTGTTTTCAAAACTTTCCGAATAATGGGGCAATTTAATTATACCAGAAATACCAGAAATATGTCTGGATTCTCGCGGTTTTCAAGGACGTTTCCGTAATTGGTTTTCCGAAATTCTAATCAACATTTCGAGTAATGAAATCATTTCATTATTTCAAAATATATAAAAATCGAGACGTTGATTTTGACGAGTCACTCTTGAGTCTTGGCTAGCTGACATGTCTCTTGAATAACAAATATATTTGTTATATAAATTACTCTTTGATAGAGTGTGTACACCGCCTTCTAATATCACAATAGCAAAACAAAATCGATCGACATTTCTTTTGTCTTATTTTCCAGGAATCAATCCTAAAAACTAACAAAGTGATCATGTTAGTTTTGCATCTTTCTTGTCACATCATTGGATACAATAATATCGTATGGACAACGGACATCAACCAAAATCAAGACAAGGTACGAGTCCGATTACATCTTCACATTTATTAATATTTCTTTTGTACTTTTCGATCATATTTTTATTGGTATTGTTACAAAATATGGATTCTAAACCCTGACGCTGACAGGCAATTGTTAATCATTCAATTGTTTAGACTTTAGATGCATAAATGGTTATTAAATCGGCCCATTTAAACCCATCCGCACATGGGTCAACTGTTTTGGAATTTGAGTTTCAAACCAGTTTGCGATGCAACCGTTCTGTGACCTTGCGTAGGTTTAGAGAATGGCTCGAGCGATTTTAAACTAGTTTCAAACTGGTTGTATGCGATCGTGTTTGCAGGTCGAGAAACAATTTAAGTTGAATGGTTGCATGTTGTAGCGAAATTTGTATTCTTCATCTGAACTACTACTAATTGACATGTTGCCACGTACAACTACGTAATTTCAAGAATATTTAATTGTGGTTTGACCGCGCTATGAAACAACTAGACTGATTTAGATTCAGTCGCGACTCGTCTGCGGAGAAAAAACATCAATCGTTTGCAGACCGATTGTAGAAACCAGTTTTAAACTCAAATTACAAAACAGTTGACCCGTCTGCGGAGAGACTACAGTTACGTGTTCATAAAAACGCTTAGTGAATTCTCAAGCAACTAAAAATTCCTTTCGAGTCGTAGCGAAGACTAATCGACCGTATTATCGTACCTTCAGAGTAAAATTATACCATGGTAGTCGGTGTACGATGGTGGCATTGTCAAGTGTTGAACTTGAAGTGTCAACAGTAAGAATAAGAAGTATATTGAATGGATGGCGCTTCCTAGAATTTGACATTTTAATAATATCGTTTGGCGTCGGCACGAAGACACCATCAGAAGACGTGTGTTAATGGAATTTAATTTAGTCAAGGTGTTTTATGCTCATATTCGTTCCTTTTTTTTAAATTTATGTTGTATTTTGTCGCTTCGCTTATATGTCGGAAGGACTGTATAATTTCTTTAATATCGAGACGTGTTCACAACTGTTAAGCGAGATAATCTTGTGTAACCATTATTTGTCACGCCAGTTTTATACGCTCTTCTGGTAAAGTCACAAGAAATTCATAACAAACAGTATTTAAGTCTCTTGATTTGAATTTCCAAAAACCAATTCCGGAAACGTCCTTGAAATCCAGATATAAAATTTCTAATACTATCTATCTATATCTTTAGTTCGGGAGTTTTATTGATCCGTCAAAAATAGTTGGCAAACATGCTTCAATAGGATATTTTTACATATGATACACTATTATGTAGCCATGAAAATGAATTGCTAATTTCATAATATTTATTACTAGTCGTTCCCCGCGTCATCGCACGCTTTAACAGAAATTTTATTTTAATTGCTATTATAATTTGCACTGATTTTTCACTCGGCACGTGGTAGAACATGATTAATAATAACAAGTAATTAAAAAGCACTTGAAAATTCTACAAATAATTCTTTATTTCTCGACGATCGTTTCGAACATTAAGTCCATCCTCAGGAGTACAAAAACTTATATTAATTGTTATTATATTATTTTATGAAGTTAGAATGGTCTTGTCGCCCAATTGGCTGGAATTTTTTAAGTTCCAACGATAGAATAAAATATCTTTATTCACAGAGCTGATGTGAATTAAATGTGATTGTCAATTAAAATTACAAATAAAAGAATTACATTAAATTCAGCGATGAGTAAAATTTTACGGTGCATATTTAATTTACAAAGTGAATATTGATTGCGCGAAGTTTTGTATGAATACGGTGGTTCGTTTGATAATTTTCGCCTTATTAATTTTGAATAAAGGTTAATTGGCAAGTTTCCTACATTAATGGGAAGTGCTAAATAATTTGGACCATTTATCAGCTTGTTGCGATTAAAAATCCTATCGCCCAATTGGCAAGAATTTTTTCTTTTCATCGGTGTGAACTTTGCAATGTGAAGTTGTGAAATGGTGAACACGACTAAGTTCGTGATTTATACGTTAGAAAAGCACCATCCATATTACAAATACATATACATTATTAATATCGGTGTGTGCCCATATGTCCCGTGGGAGAGCGGGGTGCGTCACTGGCACACTGGATATAGTTATATATACGTGTTGAACAGTGGCGTCACGTTTTTTAATCAGAAACATTTAGGGGCCGCGTTAATCTAAATGGTCGCTGAAGTAATAATAATTTTCATCTATTTTTTAAATAACTTTAAAACTATTTATTTTAAAATTATAAAATTAGAATTATAAATTAGAATTATAAAAAACCTTATTTCTAATTTCCTAATTTGCCTCGAAAAATGATCCCCATGTTCAAAATTTATTTATTTACGTTACATGTTCGTCTTTGGATCTCCTACTTACATATGAGTACCAAATTTCAACTCAATCGTTCCAGTAGTTTTGGAGCAAATTGGCTGTGACAGACGGATGGACAGACACGCGAGTGATCCTATAAGGGTTCCGTTGTTTCCTTAAACCTTAAAAGCATTGTAAAATTTTGAAAAGTATATTCTGACCTAAATTAAATTCTCCACCGTGGCGTTGGGATGGTAAAAATAACAATACTGACGATAGTATAACGAACGTCACTGACTTATCTCATCACGATGATGATTCAATAACTATAAGTTAGGGGTCGGTGGCATACATAAAGGTTGCAGTCTACAATATCATATCATTCATAACAGGCATTATCGATTCTGTTATGTTTTAGATACAGATATAGGTATAAATATTCTGAACCCCGTTTTGCTTATGCGATGCTTTTTCTTTCTGCAGTGGGTTGTTATAATTAACAAAATCAATATAGTAATAACTCAAGTACAGCAAAATTGCATTTGCACAAATCATGTACTTATCCAGGTCTATATGACGTACTCTGTTTAGAAAGAGACACAGTGTTGTGGATGATTGGAATCGATGCAGCTTGACTTTTTCTATAAGTTCGGTTCATAATTAACATCAAACGCCTAGTTTCATGAAAACATTCAGATTTGCAAAACGCACGAAATCATGCAAAGATTTGCGACATTTAAAAAAAACCCGGGTCGCAGTGCCAAAAGCCTGCCGACAATATAGTGTATTTGCTTATACAGGCAGTGTGGCTTTATTTTGCGAGCTTAAGTTGATTTTTGGGCAAAATAAAAAATTTTACTCCTTAATACACCCCTTAAAATAACATTTTTTTTCTTAATTGCAATATTATTATAAATCGAACCTCTATACCAAATTATATACAACTTTCAGTAAATAATTCACTATTTGTAAACTAGTGTTTTCATAAAATTTGTAAGTCTGGTCCTGTCGGGCCGATTTTATTTAAATTTTAGGAACACCTTTTAATTACTACTAAAGGGTTAAATGTCAATTTTGAAACGATTCTGAGATTTTTTTCGGTATTTTGAGGCCCAAAAACATTTTTCAACCCCTAAAAACTACCCTTAAAATGCCCCGATTACGCCCATTTTAAATAGGCTTCTTGCGGTGATGGATTTAAACACGTGGCCCAAATTTCGTTAAAATCAATTAACTCTTTCGAAAGTTATTGCCCGCACACATATATATATACGTATATATATATATATATATATATATATATATATATATATATATATATATATATATATATACATATATATATATAAACATTTTTAAAAATGGTGCCAAAGTGTTTAGGAGGTTATGAAACGTCGAGAAATTTTGGTCCGACCCCTAGGTCCCGCCATCGACCGATGCCAATAGTGTATGTTGCCATATGGCAAATACACTAATAACCGGTTATTTGCTTTCATAGATAATAACCGACCAAAAATATGTTAAAAAGCACTAATCTAAAGTTTTATTTTGAAAGTAGCTCTATGAGACAGTATAATAATAATTTAAAAATATTTAATACAAAAACGAAACCGTTTCACTATCAAGTGTAATACTTTTAAAAGAATTTAGTCATCATACCGCGTTTATTGTTGTTACAAAATTGATTTTGCAAGTCATTAATATTAGTAAACAACTTACAGAATATTACTTATCATTATTGCATTGTAAAATACAATATTAGGTTTGTGTGTAAATGGTAATGAACTTTTTAGTTAAACTATTTAATTTAATCAAAATGCAGAAGCGTAGCGTGCATTGGCGGGGCCCCGTATAAAAATTTGTTTGGGGGCCCTTCCCCCCTTGAAGTAAATGACTTAAACGGGGAAATCCCGCAGCCCGCGATAACCGATGTAGGGTGTTGCCAACTTTTGAACGCACGCTTTATGTGGGAATAGAAGAAATTGATTTTTTTGACTTTTGTCATTTCTGAAATAAAAAAAAATGGGAAGTTTTTTTTTGCTTACGCACGTTGGGGGCCCCCGTGGTCCGGGGGCCCCGTATAATTGATACGGCATATACGGCGGTAGCTACGCCCCTGTCAAAATGCTTTCTTTTATAATGCATATTTAGATTTTTACTCATTGCAAGTTACGGTTCTCTTAATGGAAGATAACAGCGCAATGGAGCCCACGAAAATCTGGTTTAAAGTGGTGCATTTTTTAGGTTCCGTAATTCAGAATGAAAAAAAAAACGGAACGCTTATAGGTCAAGCCCCTTTCTCTCAGGAACGGCTAGAGGTACAAAGTTACATATGGTTTCAATCTATCAATTATTTTTCGAGCAAGATAGAATTAAAATTCCACTATGCTTTTCTTATTGAGACATAATCTATAAAATCATATTTTTGACAATGCTTTCTGCAAGCCGACTTACTATTTTGGAATCTGAATAAAATAAACAAAATTTATAAACTATAGACACAACACGCCTTTAAGTTCAAAAATTTCAAAAACCACGAGGTTTTTATTGATGTTATGTTTTGCTATTTTGAAACCACCTATTACCAATGAAAGTTTTAAATATGGCTTTCTGAACACGCTGTGTTACTCGCCAAGCTTCTCAGCCAATAATAATCGCAAAAAAAGAAGCTGAAAAACTACTAACAAAGTGTACTCAGAATTAAATTAACATAACCCTCGTAAAAGGTTCATAGATTACAGAGGCTGCCTCGTTCTGTTGGACAGTGGTGGGGAGATAACGTCATCCGGTTGACATGTCAACTGATTGCGCCAAATAAATCAAGACAGAACATTGATATCATTTGCTACTTAAAAGATATCAACGAAATTAAAAGACAGAATATTAATAAATCGAAAATGTACGTAGTCCTAGTCAATATAAATGATATTTTATGTATTGTCATTGGTAAAACATTTAATATTTACGTTGGTTGGTCAGATGGAACGAGGTAACATCTATAATCTACTAGCCTCGTCCCTCGAACAGCTTCAAAATGTGTTTAAAATAATGTGACTAAACCCGTAACATTTCTTTTTGACAGAATCATCGAATTTAAAATTGCAAATTGTGGCGGAAATGACGTGCATATCACATGACGTAATAAACATGTATGTATTGTGAGGGGGTTGGTATCCCTGTCTGATGCGACAAAGCGTTCACTTTATGGTGATATTCATTCACAACGATGATAATATTATTGTGGTGAAGAGAACAGTTACTGTTCAGCGTTCGACTAGGCGACATGCGTTTGCATGACAAAGGAGCCACTTGACAGCGGTGTAAATATGTACGGAATTATTCATGAGTGTTGGAATAGACTCTACCGAATACTCTCTACAATCTACATTACATGCATACGGGATGTTTCATTCGGTTCAATGTTTTAACTATTTGCTTCACGCTTAATCGTACAGATGGGAAAAACGGGTCTTTTTAGTGATCTTTGCATCTGGATCCCGCATGTGAGCCGGCTCACTGAACCGGTTCAAAAAGAGCCGAGTTCTGAATATGTCACTGCATTCTGCCACTGAGTTACCTAGTTCAGTCAATCATATCACGACCTGTATAGAATCAAGAATGCATTGCCAAACATGTGATTCATGAGTAATTTGAGCTGACAGATGCATCAAAGCGAGAACTGATACGTAAGTGTAAAATGTGCTTCTGTGTGTTAAGTGTTTCACTGAGTTATGCGGATCCGTTGATCCGTCGGCTCAAAAAAAGTGAGTCGGCTCTCACGGATCTTCTGTCGGAGTCGGCTCTTTGAACCGGTTCAGATCTGAGGTACATAACTCTACTTAATCGGTGTGCTTTCCATTTTGTGTCACATTCGACTTGAAACTCCAAAAGTACGTTTTACTTGATCTGTGTCCCTGATACTCAGCGAGTCAAGAAAACTCTGCTGAGGAGAAGAATTGAGCATAAAAAGTGGGGATAAAATTTAAATGTACCAAAGCTCTTGTCTCCTAAAAAGCAATTTACTGTGAATACTATATTAATTCGAATCTGAATTTCTGGAAGCGTATTGGCCCGAGTTTTAATCCCTGTTATTGCTATTGATCCAAATCTGAGTCTCTGAAAACAGTATTGGTATGAACAGGACAAGAGAAGAATGTGAAAAAGCAGTCATAAAGTCTATCTTCTTCATCTGAACTATATTTTTAACAGCCTACATTTTTCTTGACTCTCATCGCTCGACAATATTTTAGAACACAGATAAAATAATCCTCTAAGGAACTCTTCATTGTCTCTTGTTCCTTCATTTCTTCTTAAATCTTTGATTCTTCAAAGTCGGAAGATTCCCTGCTTTACGGTATTCCTATATTTATTCTTAAATTTTGGATACTTCAAAAACTCAATAGCTGCCCTGCATTCGACAATATTTTGGAGCATACATTAACCCCCCAAGGAACATACATTCCTGAATTTTTCTTAGCTCTTAGATCTCTCGCAAAGTCGGAAGATTCTCGGCTTTACGATATTTTAGGAACATCGTGTAATGCATTTACTATGCAGATCAAAAAGTAGATTTTGTACATATCGTCCGCGGAGTCGCAGAGAACGGTTGACAGACAGACAAAACATCCACCGAGGTGACGTTGCAAAAATGATAACATTCAAAGGACGTTATACATTCATATATAAGGACTAGAAGTACATTCTAGCATTACGTTTGATAGATTTGATCGTAATATATTTTCCGTTTTCAATTTATCAAATGACTCTCGTTTCTTTGGGTTTTTATTCTTTTACGATGTGACGGAAAGAACTGTATCAATTGTACACCGATAGTGACGCATTAATCGATAGTTTTGAAATTGAAGAATGACGTGTTATCTCCTTTCCAATTTTTAACGGGGGATTTCTTCTACGGAGTCTATTTTTTATGGTCGAGCGTCTATAATTCACTTCTATCTCTGCTTACTTTTTACAATTATTTCTTGCTAAAGTGGCAATGTTTGTTAGAATGTCAAGGGTAATCACAGAAAATACTGAACCGATTCGAAAAATCCTTTCACTGTTTAAAAGTTTACTGTTTCGCGAGTAAAATAAGTTTTATATTATTACGCTAACCGAGCTGGGTAGAGTAGTGGTGACAGCACTAGACTCGCATTTGGGAGGTCCGGGTTCGAATCCCGGCGGGGGCAGATGTGGCTGGGACTTTTTCCTACTGCCTCTCGCCGAGAAACGGTAATTCCTGTACCGGCCATCTTGATTGAGGTTTTCCATGGTTTCCCTCAATTAATTCCAGATAAATATCAAAATGGTTCCTTATTTGAGGCCATGGCCGATTACCTGTCAAACTCCTAGTTCAAAAATTGCGTACCTTATCCTAATTTCCTATAATTCCTTCATTCGCCAATTGCTATTACATAAGTTTTTAAAAATGTAGAAAAATAACAGGAAGTGTGGTAGATGGAAAATAGTAATGGTGCGAATGGCGTCTGTTATGACATAAAGTCGAGAAACGGACGTTAAACGCATTATTATTATTATTACGCTAAGATAAAAGAGAGTGAATAGTGAGTGAAAATGTTAAGCAAACTAGCTAAATTATACAGTAAAGTATAAATTTAACCAGTTGAAGTCGGATCGGAAAATTGATGGATAATAAAATACAAATAAAAAAACAGTAAGACTTGAGAATAGTAGCTCATAGCGACACCATACAACAAATCTCTGGTTTCGTAGGTCTAATCACTGGTACAAACCAGATTTTTTTAAGAACCCACCGATAATCCCATCCATTACCGATTTTCTACGCAGTAGAATAAGCAAGTAAACCATTTTTTAGCAGCTGATGAAACATAAAATTAATGAAATATAAAATTAAAAATGAAACGACATTGAATAAACATTGCTATAATATAAATAAACAAACTATATAAAGTTTTATTAATATTATGTAATTTATGAGACCCTAAATTAATTTAGTAAGAATTTATATGCAATTTATTTATGAAGAATATATTGTTTTATAAGTGTAGTATTAATTATAATATCCAAGAATATAGGTAAATGATACACTGGCTAACATAATATGACAGTTTGTTATTAATAAAACACGTGTACACACTGTTTTTATTGCTAAATAATTATAAAAATCTTTTTTATAACATTACGTTAGAGCATGTAAATTGTTAAACTCGGAAGAAATCCAGTTTGCTTAGAACTAACGAAAGAAAACAATTTTTTTATCGCATTCTGAGAAATATTTCTGCGTTGGATTCCTAAAGAAAATCAATTTAACCGAACTACGACGAACCCAAAAAGGATGGGTTTGGTGTTAGAAATGTATTATATGTATTGGATATGGTAGCGCCTGAATTAGTGACCGATTTTATTCATTTTGGAGGCAATCGATTTGACATGCGTGACGTAGGTGTCAATATTAAAAAAAAATCAATAAATGGGTCCTAATAAAAATATATTTTCTGTTTAATTAAAATATAAAATGAAGCTTCACAAACTCGAACACATATAAATCCGGAGACTCTAAAAACTTCCAAGTTTTAAAGGCAAGTATCCGCCTTTAAAACTTGGAAGCTTACATAAAAATTAACGACCTTTTTACATTTACAAAACTGTCGAAGTTTGTAGTTATGACTGGCACAGCGTAAATTTGCATGAACAAACTTATTTTGAAAAAACGTAAGCAAAAAACATTGAATCTAGAGGAAACATGTCGGATTCTGAATAGTTTGGGTAAGGAAAATTGCATATAAAAGACATATTTCACTACCACAAAAGTAAAAAAAAGAAAAAAAAAACTAAACAAATATTTTAAACACACACAGTCCCATATGGGTCGGGGTTTGTAAAGCTGTACTGTAATTTAATTTTGCCTGACTATTTCTGATATTTCTTCATAAAGATATTTTTCTGGACCACTAAAAAATAGTGGGAACTCGAATACCAAAACTTTTTACTTCAACTCTCGAGCAGGTCGCCAACTACTAAATACTGATAACAAAAAATACTACCTCTCTATACGCTTTGATTTATAAATATTTTGTATAATTGATTATATATTACGATTTTTTTTCTTGTATTTAATTGCGTTTTTAGTTCTATTTTCAAATTTTTAGTTATTTACTTAACTGTTAGTAAAAAATCGAATTGACAATAGACGCCTATTTATAATAATTCTAATTATTCGTCTGGATAGATCTAAATAAACGCGTAGGTTTATAATTATTTTTTGTCTTTGAGTAACGAATGTTTCATTTAAATTGCGGCACAAACGAAAAAATATTTCGTTTGATATTTTTAGATTATACAATTACAAAATATGCATTGTAACATAAATAATATGATTGCTTACCGCACAACAAAAATAATAACAAAAAAAAAATTGTTCTGCGCATAGCCGAGAGACGACTGTCATCTGTTCCATGCAGCCATCTTGATGGAGCACGTATCGTCCCACTAGACCTTGAACGGCGATGTCACGTAATCTTATTAAGAAGACAAAAGGACTTACCTGAAAACAAAACAAAACCTATAATTAGTAGAGTCATAAATAAAAATCAAGGTGTCCAATCGTTTGAACACACACATTTATACACGTGAAATAAAACCACTGGATGCGTGCACGAGAGCAATAGAGATATTAGAGAAAGAACGATAGAGACAGACCAGAAGTTCACAAACTTTTCGAAGCAAAACTTCTTTTGGTACTTGTTATAAACACTCATTGTTACAATGCTAAATTAGAAAAATTTATTTTTTATCCACCAACACCGTCGGGACTTAAACCCGAAAGATTCGGGTTTAAGTCCCGATGGTGTTGGTGGATAAAAAAAAATATTTTTTTTTAATTTAGCATTGTAACAATGAATGTTTATAACAATTATGTAGCCTTCTGCAGCTTTGTAGAAATAAAATATATCTTATATTCTTTTGGTACGGTACGGTAAAATTGATTCATGAAATTGAAAGTGTAACGAAACGTTGCAATGCACGTATACCGTATACTATAAAAATTGGCTGCACAGCGTTGTGCTATGATAGGAGGGAAACATAGTGGCTGCCTCGTAACCTGAAGGTCGTAGCTTCAATCACGGCGGGCGGTGCCACTATATTTTTTTACAATTATACCAGTTTTACTTCTGCAGTGTGTACTGTGTAGTATAAAATACGCACTCTTTTTTTTAAGTAGAACTTTTTTTGGAGCCAAATTGACAATATAACGAACGGTTCGCCATGTACGTGTACCATATACTATAAAAACCGGATGTAAAATATTAATTAAAGTGGCGGCGAAGTAAAATAATTGCCTCGAACTTGGAGGTCGTATGTTCGATTCTGGCGGTCAGTACCATTTTTTTTGTTTTACAATTATACCAGTTTTATTTCTATAGTGTGTAGTGTAAAATACAAAAATAGATTGGGTTATAAAATATCACAGCACTACCAAAAAAAAAACAAAAAAAATAGGTACCTCTATAAACCACGTAAAAAGCCGTAGGATAACTGGATTTGAAAATTAATCATAAAAGCTTGGAGTGTTTTTTTTAGTATTTTGATGCTTTCATTGTAGTTCCGTGCATCCCCAAGGAGCCCGACGCACAGTTTGGGAGTCATCGATGTATTAAAAACATAGACACAGATATTAGACAAAAACCGATACAAAAATCTAGACTATATTACTCGTAAACTTTAAAATTGTTTCACTGTAACAATATTCGAAAGATTTAAACATTTCTAGATTTAACACTGTTTGTAAGCTAACGCTATCGTGACCAAATATTTTGAAAAACCGCACTTGTATTACTGATAAAATAAAATTTACCACTTCAATAAAAGATCGAGATTTTTGAATTTGACTTTGACAATGTCAGTTGACGATGCGCAAGTAATCATAGTACAAGGATATTACGTAATCACAAATCGCACGACTTTATAATCCAACGTTGTGCATTTTTGTTACGCGCCGTGTTCAAGCGATATTTTTTTGTTGTGTTGTAGATTTTAAAATGATTGCAACTTATCTAATCTCTAGATTTTAATATTATAGAAATCATTTAATTCAGTATCAGTTCTAAAATAGATTTATTTGAAGAACGTATTTTAATTTTTGTCCGGATTTATATATTCTTAATTAATATAAATTAGACGGTGTAACGAACAATTTTGGTCTAAATTAAGATGACTAACGTATTAATATTTAAATAAGGATTAATACTATGTCGGTAAAATAAAGAATTCTTTTAGACCAAATTTGAACATCATATAAATGGTTATTCTGAGTCAACCTTAAAAGATAGACAATGCCATCGCGGAATTTTTTTTTTGAACTTTTTAAGAAAAACTATTCTACTCTACATTATTTTCGTGTAACTGTAATTATTAACGCAGCGCATGCTACGGAAGCTCTCAAAAGGGATGATTTTTTCCGATTTTATTTACAAATATCATACCGGTAGCTTATTTTCGAAAAATGTTCTTAAATTATAGCCTATAACCTTCCTAAATAATCCCTCTTTCTATTGGTGAAAGCTGTATGAAAATCAGTACAGTTTCTGAGATTATCCCGAACAAACACAAAATCATGTGTAAAATAATATGTATATATATGATTCTAGAATGAAATAACTATCTATTTATTTATAAACATAAGACAGGTTATATTTGTAGGTGATGGTACAGCTATGCTGAAGTGAACGTACTGTAATTTTGAGATATATGAATCGATTAAATACAAGTCGAAGAAGTTAATAACAAACTTTTATCTTCCATACAATGATTTAATGATCCCTTATATCCAAGGTTGCACGGTATATCAGGACAGTAAATCAACTAAGTAATGCATGTGGATAAAAACGAATAACCCCTTTTCAAATTATTTAATCAGCTTAAACAGATTCAACTGACTACATTCAAAGCTGTTAAACTACACAATCGGACCGGATGTGTGATTTCAGAGCGTTGAAAAAAATAACATACTTGTTTTTAATGGGTGCAATATTCAGCTTAAAATGTACATATTTTGACAGAATAGAATATTTAATTTTATGATAAATAATACATTGACACTAATGACCTGAGTTGTAGAGCGTCCCGATTCTAGTTCTTTGAGGCCAAAACGGAATGTTGATCGAAAAAAGTCGATCTCTTTCATAACCACAGACTAAACATAAACCAAACGCTATGTGTGTATTTATAGAAGAATGCTGGGTTGCAGAACGCATTGTCAAAACATTTGATATGGCAATGACCTTAGATTGTGATCATTAATTACATACAAGAGCATTCTAATGTCGTTTTCAAACTCCCTGTCATGTAGAACATTAGATTGTACTACCAAAAAATGTCGTTTTGCAGTGGAAATTATATAAAAAAGCTATGTTAAATAACACAGTTTCAAAAAAAATATATATCGCTTCAATCGATCAATTATTCTTCGAGACGGGTTGATTTAATATTCTACAATGCTTTTCTTATAGAGTAACAGTCTAAGGTCGTTGTTACATTAGATTTTTTGGCAATCCTTTTTGCAACCTAGCATGAATATATGTAATTTGACAATTTATAAAATCACAAATTTGGTGGCATCGAAACATAATTCACTTTTTATAAGGGCATTGTGTGTTTTTTAATTGAAATATACAATAAAATAATAATTTGGTTGCAAAAGGCACGTTGCGAAAATATACAAAAAAAAAAAAAAATAGATGTTATGTATTAATTTAATTTTATTACCTACTATAATAGCAATAATAAATTTT
The DNA here is from genome assembly GCA_034508555.1 of Venustoraphidia nigricollis. Taxonomy (NCBI): domain Eukaryota; kingdom Metazoa; phylum Arthropoda; class Insecta; order Raphidioptera; family Raphidiidae; genus Venustoraphidia; species Venustoraphidia nigricollis. The sequence continues at coordinate 10,743,229 of JAVRKA010000008.1, forward strand.
CAATGATGTGACACAGTAATGTGTTAAACATAGTGAGAAGTCAAATTAAAAATTAAAAAGTCTATTTAAATGTAAGAATTCCATGCCTGTTATTTATTTATTTTTAATTATTTTCCAAATTATGCACTATTTTTAGGTAAACATCTCACTAGAGCAACGTCTATGGGAAGGAATCTAAGTAAAGTTTGTTTTTCCATGTTAATCTAAAAAAAACTACCAAACCGCTTTGAAACCTTGTCACCTTAAAAGTCTACTTTTTCCTGAATTTTGTTACAATAAGACAAAGAGAATTTCACGCGTAATCAAGCTATCCGAATGAAAATGCGGCTGCCAATTATATTACCGGAATTGAGAGTTTTCTTCCTTGAATTTCGAATCTAATTTTACAAAGTATTTGTTCAGAACGAATAGCGGTGAGTTTACTGTCTAAAGGAAAGTATAAAAAATAGTGTGGTTCAATTATAAAATACATAATAGGTAATTATATAGATACCCATATTTCTTTAACTTTTTTATGACGTATATCGACAAATAATTATTATAAAAAAAACATTTACAGCTATTAATTTGTAAAAAAAATATTGTCATGCTATATTATACACGGTGCGCTAAAAAATATATTACTTCGAATGTATTAACATAATAGCATAGCAACAGAACAAGGATTAAGCGCGTATTATTTTTAAATGCAACTATTAACACCGGCATTTTCTGAATAATAATTAACAATTCCGTCAATGCAAAGATAGCAGTGAAATAGTGGAACGGGAACGTTCCTTGGTTTCTCGGAATTAATTGTTCGCTTAACAAAGGAAATGTTCCATGTTCGTTCTATCTTTGAAACTGATTTGTGTCGATCCCCTCCCTCTTCTTAACGTGTGACGTAATTTATGGATGGCCCCTTATTTAAATACAGAACTGAGATGATGGCGATGTATGATTAATTTGGTATTCTGTCCAGATCGAAATATCGAGATATATACCGTGGTTGATAAAAATATTAAAGGTTTGCCAGTCGACGTCATACGTGGAACGAGGTAGCCTGTGTACTTCTAATGACCTTGACTTCAGTACGAATGTTTTGAACGGACCTCGTATTTGATTGAGGATGAGAAATCAGTAAAATTTATAATCCATGTAGAAATTTTCACACAGGTCCCAATAGCTGGTATTACAGAATACATGATTATGCTGTTAACCACAAAACCGACTGACAACTACCATTCGTACCTTATATATACAACACTGAAACCAATTAATTAAAAATATTCAACTAATAAATTACTTCAAACAAACAACAAAATAACTCTAATAAAGGTGTTAAAATGCGCATCCATATTTTACTGGATTATATTATTATAACGGCTTATACATTATCTAATTGTACACATTAAAGTGTCATCTACACACAGCACGTACAATGATTCACTTTAAACGAATTACTTTTTATTAGACTACAAAAAAAAAACGAAAGGTTAATATATGTATCATTTTCGACTCTGAATAAAAACCAAAAAATTTTAAAGCGTTTTCAATAATTTGAGGTTAATAGTTTGTAAGTATTATTCTTAAACTTTTTGAAATTTTTATGTCAATAAGTTATTTGGATGCATATCAAACTTTAGTTTTTAATCACGCCAAAGAAGTATAACTTCAAACGCGCCTACTTTCTGATAAGGATTATTCCACACTAAACTTACACACTGTATATCTAGTGAACTGTGTATTTATTTAAACTTAAAGAAGACGTCGATAAAACCAAAACGATGAAAAAAACATAAATTTTTATTCCTTTACAGCATCATCTATCACAAAAAAGGTGATGTAAAGATGCATTCCAACAAAATGTCAAGTAATTTTGACACCGATAAAAGAATCTCCGACATCTCCTCAGGCGGTCGCAGATAATCTCTTGTACTTTTTATCCTCGTACCATTTGTATCCTTGTTTGATAAATTAACATTTAATCTGTTGTCTCTGCTATTGTAAATTGTTGTCTTCCTTATCTGCCACGTGGGATCTAGATTACAGCTGTCACTGTCGACTCGTAACAGACGACCCCAATATTAGATATTTAATGTAACTTGTGCATTACGTCAAAAACCTTAAATTAAAAAAAAATCTCTAGTGATATTATTTATGAGATTGTAAGAATTTTGAACGGATAAATTAGCGGGTAATTAATCGGTTATCTCTAAAACAAAACAGTGGCTTCCGGTTTATTTTCCTCGGAACAACAAAAAATTAAGCAGCAGAGCAGTTTTAACAGTAGAATCGAAAGAATTAATTAAATATTGAATCTATATTTATATTTATATAAATATATAAATTAAAATCTTGACCAGAAATTACAAATATGCGGAAAACTTTCTGGGCAGCCTTGTATTATGATAGTAAATATCGCGGCAATTTGAAATAACCGCATCTTTTACCGGTTAATGACGATTTTGTACATCGTTGCGATTTCCAGGGAATAACTTTTGTTGAGTGCTTATTTTTAGTTTATTTTTAAATTGATAATTTACAACGGCTTAAAAATACAATTAATGTTTTCACGAAAAAACTGTTTTCACGAATTCATAAAAAGTATTTTCACAACTTTAAAATGGTGTTTAGAAACACATACATTAAATTTTAGATATAGAAATAATAATAGTCTTTTTTAAGGTCAGGAGGTTAACTATGAAATGTAATCATGGAAAAATTCTACACCAAAACGGTTTTTCGCGTGTATCTTTTTAGCTGTTGATTTTATCAAAAATTAAGCATCATTACAAAAAGTAAAATACATTTCATTCGTAGGTATAATGATCTGTGATAGACACAATTATTTCATCGCCCAGGTTTTAAATTAATCGTTTGTTTGTGAACAAATTATTATGATTAGAAAAAAATGTAATGGTTTTAATTTTTAAAGTAATAATACTGTTTTGATAAAATCTAGCGTTAATGATATATAGCCCAAAAACATTTTTATTAAGGTAGTTGTCGTGGTTAAGGCACACCGTCAGAAAATTCTTAATTTTTGTATACTTATTAAGGACATAATAATACAATTACCCTGAAAATTTGAAGTCGATCGACCGTATATAATCCGAGATAAATTCAATTAAAAATTGGATAATTAACATTGACTGTATACGATCTCTGTAGTTCTGAACCAGTTTCTTATTTATAAAAAAAGAACTAACTGTCAGAAACTTTCCAAAAACTGACAGTCTTTCAAATGCATTTGTTATGAGTTTAAAAAAAATAAGAAAAAAATGTTGACCGTCTAATTATTTATAAATAACGGTTTAAAGTTCATCAATTCATAGAAAAGCATACATACATATGAATACGGTATGGGTTACGTTTCCACGGGTACAGTCTTGCGTACAAATTATGGATCACTTAGCTACAAGCTAGTATACTTTTGTGGCGCGTATAATCTATAACTTTTTGACAATATTGTACCACGACAACTACCTTAAACTGGTATAATAACTAATTTTGACTATAAGTCTTTAATAACCAATCTAGCACCTTATTGGGAATAAAATATAATTGTCAATGAAACAGCAAATTCTTAAAAAAAAATCCCTCTATTTTTTTTAACACTAGAGTGTGCGAAACTGTAAAAAAGAAAAAGAAACGTCTGAGCCTCACCCACATAACCTCACAGGGGCAGTGAAACTTCTTTAAAATTATGAGCTAGTTTCATTGATTCGTTATCAATTTTGCGATACCAAGACTTACAAAATTTCTTCGACGTTTAATAATTTCTCCTATTTTTGCGTTATCAAAGTTTGTCTTGTATTTCCCCGGCATTGAATAATTTTCCTTTTAACGTAACCAAAGAAGTTTCACTTCATAAACTTACACAATCATCTTAGGACGGGATAGAAAGTTGTTATGACAATTGCAAGTATTCATATGTGCTTGACCCAAAGAGCTTTGAAAGTTGATAAAATTAAAAAAAAATTGAACCTAATTCATCTTTAAAGTTGAATTTTTAATTTTTAATAAATTGAATTGAACTTTAAAGATGAATTAGGTTAAAATTAGGTTAAATTATTAAAAATTGAAAATTGTAGAAAATTACATTGGAAATTGTTGCGTCCATATTTTTTTAAACATACACAATTAAGTTAGCAGGAAAGTGGCCGAAGTGATGTTAATCAATAAACCAATTATTAATTAAGCGACGTTTCGGTCATATATTTGATCTTCATCAGGCATCTATATTTTAATATGTGCTGTACTTTATAGATGCCTGACGAAGATCAAATATATGACCGAAACGTCGCTTAATTAATAATTGGTTTATTGATTAACATCAATTCGTTCACTTTCCTGCTAACTTAATTGTGTATTGTAGAAAATAATATTATTTTCTACAATTTTCAATTTTTAATAATTGTTTTTGTAATGCCAAATTGTATATTATATCATAGTTTAACTATCGTTTAAGCATATTGAGAGCTTGAAAAAGTCTTAATAAAAAAAAGACGAAACGTTGCAATCAATGAATATTTAAATTGATTTATTTTCATTATTCCAATTACCCGTAATACTGTTTTCTATTCAACCTAATTTTTTCAAGTAATTTGGCATTATTAAAAATGTCTCAAAACTAGTGTCTATCAAAATAATAAAGTGTTGAAGTAGCCAGGATAAAAATGAAAATGTTATATGACACAATGAAGATAATAAAGGAAAGTTAAAAGGTATATACTACAATATAACTAAGGGATGAATATGTCTCCCTAAACGCACTGCGGGGTTGTTCACAAGGCTGTCTTTTATAGCCGCGTTGTGTTGGCGAGGGTTATTTTTTATCCGGCCACTTTGTCGTCTAGATAGGGGTGACATTTAAAGTCTCGTTCCACTTGTTGCATGCATGGTGGTCGCAGTAAGCTGTGACAACATTGCCGGTACCTATGTTGGCTTTCTGCTTCTTCTTTATGCTGTACTCCTGTTACATTCCTATACATTAGTCCATTCCGTGGTTTGTTTGGATCTTTCACGATTGGGTTTTAATTTTTTGTGACTTTTAAAGGAGGTTTTTTTATTGAAGTTTAACTTCTTTAGCGACGTATCTGTTTGAAAAAAGTAAGAAATCGAGGGGAACCAGAATGTAACAAATTAAGTAGTCCATTCCGTGGTTTGCTTGGATCTTTCACGATTGGTTTTTAATTTTTTGTGTCTTTTAAAGGAGGTTTTTTTTATTGAAGTTTAACTTCTTTAGCGACGTATCTGTTTGAAAAAGTTAAGAAATCGAGGGGAACCAGAATGTAACAAATTAAGTAGTCCATTCCGTGGTTTGCTTGGATCTTTCACGATTGGGTTTTAATTTTTTGTGACTTTTAAAGGAGGTTTTTTTATTGAAGTTTAACTTCTTTACCGACGTATCTGTTTGAAAAAAGTAAGAAATCGAGGGGAACCAGAATGTAACAAATTAAGTAGTCCATTCCGTGGTTTGCTTGGATCTTTCACGATTGGGTTTTAATTTTTTGTGACTTTTAAAGGAGGTTTTTTTATTGAAGTTTAACTTCTTTACCGACGTATCTGTTTGAAAAAAGTAAGAAATCGATAGGAACCAGAATGTAACAAATTAAGTAGTCCATTCCGTGGTTTGCTTGAATCTTTCACGATTGGGTTTTAATTTTCTGTGTCTTTTAAAGGAGGTTTTTTTTATTGAAGTTTCATTTCTTTAGCGACGTATCTGTTTGAAGAAAGTAAGAAATCGAGGGGAAGTAGAATGTAGCAAATTAAGGGGAAGTTAGTTTGTCCCCTAAATTACATGAAACTGACAAAGACAGAAGTTTATAGTGTGTTGCATTTTGATTCGCAACATATAAGAGAGCCCTTGGTAACGCAAAATTAAAGGAGAAATATGAGAGAAAGCTTGATAACGAGTTCAAAACTAAACAAGTTTCACTTCGAGCGTGAGCCGTGAACTTTCTTAAATTATTATTGAAGTGAAATATCTTTAGACGCGGTAGACAGTAGTGATTTCGATCGTATATGGGAAAAGCGTGACAGGAAGAGGGGAAGTAAGGAGAAAGGGATACAATCACTACTGGAGGAATTAGTTAATTCGCTAACAGATGGCGGTAAAAAATTAACGAAAAAGAAAATGTTAAAACGGAGCTCTTATAAAATTATTCGTTTTTCCGTTCGTCTATAAGTCCAATTACTCTGGATTAAAAAAAAAGTATCAGGCTGAAATTTACTAGCTCGCATATATTCCAGTTGCAGTAGTCAGAACGTAAAAAATATTTTCCCGTAAAACTGAAAAGCTTTTAGTTAAGATTAAAAATTTTGTTACGTAGTTTTAAAGATTTTATTATAACGCATCTCGGAAACTGATTCCCATAACTAACTAGCTAAAATTTAGAGAAACCCAGAAATATAAAAAGCGAATCGGTTTTTTCGTATAAAATTTTTGAGATAATTTTTTCAGCACTTTTTGTAATAAAATTTTTGGGACACGTATCTTTTATAAAAAAGGTTATTGATTGATCATCCCAATATTATGGTAGCATCAATGCTCAAACAAAACAAATATAATTGCACCAGACAGAGAAAGAAAGAGAATAGAGTGAGTGAGGCGCTGATACAAGGCGTTAGCGGCAAAAACTTCATTTGTCACTTGTCTCGTCACACAAAAGCAACGCGATCCACGATCTGTGTATAATTAGTTTTATTATACATAGCCGCAAGGTGATGTTATATACGTATATACAATCTCAAGCATACATCAATTGATTACATCACAATCTTATGTGCAACACTACCGCTCAAAAAGTCTGACCAGACCAGAAAAAATATACATTACTACGGTAAATGTTCTCAGAAAATGCAAATAAGTTATCTTAAAATAGCAATAAATAGGCATCTACGCATATATAATCTTATAAATTATATGCGTAGATGCCTATTTATTGCTATTTTAAGATAACTTATTTGCATTTTCTGAGAACATTTATCGCAGAATGTATATATTTTTTTTTTCATACCATCAGAAAGTAGAGATTTCAAGGAACAAAAAGCCCATCGATTTTTTTAAAAAAGCGGATATTTTGACGTGAGAATTTTCGATTGAAAATTGGGGTGCTTTTTCGATATTAAGTCAAAATAAGGTGAAAAAATGAATATTTTAAATCAAAAAAATTACTGTGTGTTTGGGACATAAGAAGGTAAGTTTTCACCAAATTTCGTGAAAAAATAATTTTTTTTGCAAAAGATAAAAATAAAAAACCAAAAACTTGGTTATTTGAATTTTTCACATAAATTTTGAGGTTATGTGAAAAAAGTGTAAAAACAAAAGTTGTAGATATTTTTATTACCTACAACTTTGAGATTTAACTTTTTTTCATAGGACTTGTAGTTTTGCCGGAAATCAAGATAAACCGTTTTTTACCCTTAAAAACTCACCCCCTACCCCTTCCCGGCCTCAGATCGACTGTAATTTATTTTTCCTTTCATTTTTGTTATATTCTCTACCTTTTCCAATGGGTTTCATCCTACTATAATTTTTTTTGGTCTCAAAAATTATCGACCCTGGTCTAGTTAGCATAAATAGAATTCTGATTGGCTCTTATAAATTACTGACAATTACGCAGCGACAACAGTAGTAGAGCCTTCGATTCGACATGGTGCTTTCTAATGGCAAGTTACAATAAAATGAATAGCAAAAGAACCTTCTCCATGAAAAAAATACTTTTGGCAACTTTCATGGTGATCAATCAAACGGTATCGAAGTTTATAATAATAAGACTAACATTAATTTTTATATATACATAGATTGGTTTGTTTACTGAATAGATTTTCGTTTTAAGATCAACCAAAATTGAATAATGACTTTTAAAGTTTCTATAAAACAAATTGTTTATTTTTTATTATTTATGGCAAGTAGTGTACGTCAATACATACTTCACTCTAATTACGTTAAATTATTATTGAATTTTCTGTAATACCCAGTTATTAGAATGAGATACAATCAATAATAATTTTATAAAAATTGGACGTAATTACATCGAACGAATTTGTCACAATTATTCGTTAACCAGCGGTATCAGGTGGTACCATAAAAACTAGGCGTTATTTTTTTCTTTTCAGAAGGTTTTTATGATGTCCACTTTGTAGTAATTCTCTAAATACGGTTGTCGCGTGCAGAGCCGCGGGTAGCGGCTGGTAAACTATAAATTAATGTATTTTTAACAAGAAAAGCAAAATTAAAATGCTGGTGTCATAGACTTTTTTCTGAAATTGGATTTTTTTTCGTAAAATATTACAAAGATTTCTATGCCACAGAATAATTTCAATTAGATTTTATTTGGCGATACGACTTACATATCTAAAAAGCATGTATGTGACGTGACGTTTGTAGATTTTCGCAGAAGTGGGATACTAAAATTTTTGAAAATCTTTTCTTTTAAATTAGATTCAACTAGGGCGATAAAGTGCGATCTAAAAAATCTTTTGTGAATCCTCTCATATTTATTCCCAGTCGGGTAGTCGAGGCTTTTAATAAATCTTCCTACCTTGCTGGAAGCTGCACTCCACACTTCATCAGGTTCTAGAAAAAGTCTGTTCTGATATTGCAGCTTTTTTGGAAAACAACTCTCTCACATACTCAACGGCCATGTTCAGCAGTTTTAATTTTGTTTCCTTTCAAAAACGAGATTCATAATTCTGAACCTTATTCAACCTGTCAGTATTTTCACTTCTGTTTTACTGAGAGTAAGAAATTATTTAGCCTTTTTAATTGAGTGCGAGATAAATCTCTTTGATTGCCGGAATCTCGAAGTGGAATCCCAGCGGCAGTTTTTATTTTTTATCTTTCCGTTTACAAACCTTTATTTTGACATGGCGTTTAGAATAACAAGAAAGGTTCAGGGCTTTCTTTAGCAAGGGAGTCTGCCAACTCATTGTTGCATTACAAAAACGTTTCCGATTTTAGTCAGTCTGTTTGAAATGAAGTACTAAACATTGTGACGTTAAAGTACTAAAGTACTAAACATTCTGACATTAAAAACATAAAAAAAGCCTTTAAAAAAGCCATTTAAGATGCCATTATAATTGCCGTAGCATATGTTTGATTAAAAAAAATTTCGTTTTAGTTGGAATTTGCCTTTCGGTATTTTCACAGTGACGATCTAGTAAATACTTCGTCATTAATTTGATGAATACTTCCACACGCTCGCATACCAACCTAATAATAATAATATGTCGTCCACATTTACATTTTTATGTTAATTTGGCACCAAACACCATTTCGGTATGTGTTTGTTTTTCCTAAACAATACACGATCAAATATAAATGCGTTGCGTGTATGTTTTTTCACACACGTGCGGCATTTTATGATGTTCACGTATCTGCGGTCACAAAAGAAAACTGCGTATACCAAATTTTTAATAATATTTTCTATATCTTCAGATTTTTAACTCGTTTATTATGTAGAAATTAACACTGCGTAAAAATGGCTTATTTGAAATCCAATCGAATAATCGCATTTGATTGCCTTTGGATAAAAATCAAATTTCGACAAAATAATTGGTTTTGGATGAAGACGAAACGAAGACGTGTCGCTGGTTTTGGAAGTACTTGAATCACCAAAAAAATGTTTGTCTAATTTTGGCACACAAAGTGAAATGTAAATTGTTAAAAGTAAAGAATTGTCTTGAAGTTAAAATTAATTTTCTTTAATTCTTATAGTTCTTTTAATCCCGACTGAAAAAATCACCTTTGTAGCGAGTTTCGTGTTTCTAAATTAAAACGATACTTCAAAACTGTTTATTAACCCCTTATTCACATTTCTAATGCAGAATTACGTATCTCTGCGCGTTTTAACTGCAGGACGTTGGGTTGCAGAGATCTTTATTGCCAAAAAAATTGATTTGACAATTGGCTTAGATTGTAACCACGCATATTTCATGAGAAAAGCATCGTAGAATATTAAATTGTTCCTGCATGAAAAATAATTGAACCGATATTTTTTTAAACTGTGTACATCACATTTTTTAATACAATTTCCATTTCGGAACAGCATTTTTCTACGCGTTTCGATCAAAATGGATCAGTCATATGTTTTTGTGTGAGTACAATAAATGATAGGGAGTTTGCCAATGACATTAGACTGTTCCTTTAAAATCATAGTTATGTTATCACAGTCTAGGATCATTGTCAAATCAGCTTTTTGACAATGATATCTGCAACGTAGCATTAATAGTCATTAGTTTTATTTTACCATGAAGACATAATCTGTTTAGCCTTTGGGTTATAGATATAATATAATGGCCTTCTTGGAGTTATGTTCCCATCACGAAACGTCTCATGGTTGACCAAACTCGTAATGGCCCAAAAGTTGTAACCAAAAATCTACTGTAAATATACTTTAATAACAAGTGATGTATATAATTATGCTCAATAATAAATCACATTTATTTGTTCTTCCTTGATTTTCAATTCAATTGATTCAAATTATAAAGCCGTTTTTATAACTTAGCAATTGCAAATTTTATGTTGAAGGTGAGAACGAAATATAAATATAAACAATAATTTTATCGATTAGACAATTGACTTATGATGACTGGTTCCTTGGATTGTAAAATATGCTCTCGGGAAAATCTCAAAATTCATTTTATTACTATTTTTATTAGCTGTGATTAATCATTAAGCTTCACAAACTTTGACTTTCTGTTTAAACATTTCAAAAATCACATATTTTTATTTTAAAAATTGAATAAAAAAACGTGATATTCGTCAATACTTCTTTACAGCACGTCACGAAATTTCTAAATACGGGAAGGCAAATTAAAATTTCGCAGTTTTTTCATTATAAACTTATGTTAAAAATACTAAGAAATTTTGATTGCTTAGAAATTTTTTTCAAATTTAATTTTTTCTGTACAAAAATTTTGTGTAAAATTTATGCTAAATTTCTCGTTTTTATTTGATTTTAAATCGTTAATTTAATAAATTAAGAACTTGACTAAAAGTAATATGGGAAGAATAGTACACATTGCTAGTTTATTTTGACGCATTGCCATCAATGACTGAATAATTGTTTTACGAAAATTTTCGAAACACACTGCACTCATATCAGTGTTGCCAGACGTCCCGATTTTTAAATAAAAATTAAATGTCCCGCGCGGGACAGGCTCAGTCCCGCTTTTCGGGGATAACTCGACCGTGCGTAAATTATTATTATTCTCTTATTGTAAGTTGCAATTTGTAACACTCACTCCTCAGACTATTGTTTGAAACGCAATATTTTTCTAATGAATAAAACTTTTTTGATTTTGGTTTTTATTTTTTTTATTTTTTTTTTATTCAGAAGACGAATAAGGCTCAACTATTTAACGATAGGGTGAATCTGATTTAAAATATCATATTTTTATTAAAATACATTTTCTATGGTTATTTTTGCTATTTATTGTCACGTAAACGTAATTTGAACTCAAAAAAAGATAAATATTTAAAAACTTCTGATTATATACATTTTTTTACTATGTCCCGCTTTCGACGAAAGAATCCCGCTTTTTTCACTCCAAAAGTTCAAAAATCCCGACTTGGCAAAAAAAATATCTGGCAACACTGACACACTCACATATCCAAAAGTTCGTATGATAGAGCTATTCGGGTGAAAAAGGGAGGATGTCAAACAGCTGGTAAGCAATCATTTTAAGATCCAAGATACTTCCACATAAAAATTAATAAGGAAAAAATGAAGATATTTAAGCATGTAAAATGTACAATACGCTACATAATATATCGATAGCAAAGCCACTGTATACGAAATTGTATTTTAAAAAAGTTCGTTCCATCGCCACCGATTGCGATAACGATCCCGTTGTGTCAATAAACTCCACCACTGACTTAGCACTGGTGATGCTTTTAATCGAGCAATAGGCAAAGCATGTCGATATTACAGGTATCTGTCAGTTCATGACCTCCTATTTAAGTCACCACTGATGTTTAACGCGACCAACAATTTAAAGTTTGGACATAATAATAGGTTCCATGTAGAGAAATATATACTCAGTGTTCAATATTTGCCCGCTTATGGCAGATAGATCAGTGTTTAAAAATATTTAACTATCCTATGTCCGATACTTCGCGATTAGTTTTTAAGAATCTCATCTATATTTATGTTGGGTTGCAGCTAGGGTTGCCAGGCGTCCGGATAAAGCAGGACATAGTTAGGCTTTTTGACTGCGTGTCCGGCTAAAATTAAACGGTGTCCGGCTTTTTAGATTTTTTACATTTCGCAAACGAGCGAGGCCGATCGCAAGCGAGTCGACTTATTTGACAATTGCCTTTATTTGATTTAAGAATTATTTAAAACTGTTTATCTAGAATTTAATTTTGACTGATGCCTTTATTTGACTGAGAGAAAATAAATTATTTGGACCGATTTGGCGTTTTATTTATTTTTTATTTATTTTTCATTAGAATTTAACAAGATTTATGGTAATAATTAAAAAAGCTTGATTCTACATAATTTTTTTTGCCGTACCTATTAATACTGAGAAAAAAATCCTCAATAATGTAGGGTGTCCGGCTTTTTTACCTAAATGTCCGGCCAAACTAGCTGGTCTGTTCGGCTTTTAGGTTTGGCGTCCTGGCAACCCTAGTTGCAGCAAGTTTTGTCAAAAAATTTGATAGGAGTTTATAGATTAAGACCAAATAGTTTTTATACATGCAGGAAAATATAACATTAAGAGCTATGTGGTTGAAACAATAAAATAAAAGAATAGTTACTTCTTACCACAATAGATTTATTCAGTGGATGTACATTTCGGGAGCTAATCTCCCATCTTCAGCAAAACACTAGTTTTAGTGTTTTGCTGAAGATGGGAGCTTAGCTCCCGAAATGTACATCCACTGAATAAATCTATTGTGGTAAGAAGTAACTATTCTTTTATTCAGTGGATGTACATTTCGAGAGCTTAGCTCTCATCTTCAGTAAAACACTAATTTTAGTGTTTTGCTGAAGATGGGAGCTTAGCTCTCGAAATGTACATCCACTGAATAAATCTGTTCTGGTAAGAAGTAACTATTCTTTTATTTTATGCAGGAGAAGTCTAATCTTCTACATGATAGGGAGTTTCATAACGACAATAGACATTTCCTGAATGTATAAAAACTGTTTGATTGAATGAATTAAGGATGGTCCTAGAATGGTCCACGTCATCCTATAAGAATTTTTGGATCTTCTTTCTGGAAGGTCTAGTTTTGCTTGAATCACCTCATTTTTGACATTGGCGAGTTCCGATTAAGCCGGCATATATGCACGGTTCACCAAACACAACCGATCATAACCATGCATCGCCGTGATAACATAACCGGTGATGTATCTAAGGCAATATACACCCACCTCACGCTATATAACCTATTCGTATATACAACTTTGCTTTGCTTCGCTTCGCTCAAGTATCACCTGTCCTATAATTAGATCTTTTTAAGAAATACCACGTACAACGCATTCAAATCATTATCACAGTAACTAGATTCAGAAGAACTGTAAAACAAGGTTTTGCAAATCAACGTTTTTTTAAGTGGCTAAAACGCTATTTTTTTTTGTAAAGGTCACCAACCTACATGGTTATCTGGACCAAGTATTTATTCGAATTGTCAGTATAGTCTTACTGTTTTGTAAACAATTTTTTCTAGAATACTTGCCAAGTTTTTTAGACACTCTAGCAGCTAAAGTTTGACGTTTGAAATAAAATCGTGGGGCGAATATGGTATAAAATTGGAAATCGCGTCTGGGTTTCGACTGTATATACTTTCTTCGACATTATCATTACCAAATGCGTCCCATGATTTTATTGTAGTTTAATCAAAGTCTCAGATTGGTGACGCATAATTATTTTCTAGCTTTTACATTAAAACCATTTAACTTAAACAGTTTTTTATCCATTTTATTAAAACAATAAGCATCAAAGTTACGTACGGCATATTCGATCTTATTCAATATTACGGTCTATGTCAGCAAATACGAGGTCACCAGCCACTATCATCCGTTCTCTAATGTCCATGTGTCCAGCGAGTAGAAAGAAATCTTTCATATACACTTAACATCTCTTGTATTTTACAAATATACACGGTGGGCCATAAAAATGGTGGGTACTTGTACTTATTGTAAACAAATGTTTAACCTACAGTATTTAAACGAATGTTATTCCCAAGCAAGAGACGAAACGTCGCTATAAATAACAAATAAGTGTTTACTTAAAAAGTCCTTTTTCCCGACAAATCATTTTTATACTAATTACCAAGGACAAAAAAGAAAAAAAAAGTTATTCAGTATTGTTCTATGAACTGCGTATTGCTTTATGTTATGTAAACTGCGTATAAGTACTAATATTACGAAGATTGTAAAACGATGCAGAGACATTCTGTGTTGAGACAGGGTAGAGTTCACATCGATTGTATTGCTGAATTGAAATAATATATTTCATTTAATAGCTAAATATACCCGCAATAGCGCACAGAAAGCGTTATGGATTAGCCCCTAGATTTCGGAGAACTTGTGGTATGAAAAAAAAACCGGTCAAGTGCTAGTCGAACTCGCGAGAAGAGGGTTCCGTACTATTCCGTTTTCCATGAGTACTTTACGAATTAAGATTTTCGTTTCAATTTTCCTGTAAACTATGGGTGACACCCGACATTCACTATTTTTTTCAAAATTTTAGGCGCAGTAGTTTCGGAGATAAAGGGAAGGGGAATGGTCAATTGTACATCTTTTTTCTTAAATAACTTTAAAATTATAAAAAAATTGAGACCCTTACTATAAGCCCTTTCATTTGATATGTCACACGGTACAGTTTGCCACTTTTTTTTATTTTCCAATTTACCCCCAAAAAATAACCCCTGTGTTCAAAATTCTTTTATTTACGTTACACGTCCATCTTATGGTCACCGACTTACCAAATTTCAACTCAATCGGTCCAGTAGTTCGACGCAAATTGGCTTTGACAGTGGGACGGACAGACCCGCGAGTGATTTGTAAGGGTTCCGTTTTTTCCTTTTGAGGTACAGAACCCAAAAAAGTAGGTATGTTTTTTTAATCGACTGTTATGGTCCACTCGGTATAGGTAAATATAATGTATTTTCGTTCTCCAATTATCCGAAAATTGCCTCTATCTCGGCCACGTATTGCAAAGCACTTGCTCGCTCTTGCGGTCTCACCATATCATCATCTTATATTGAGTTTTTTTATTATTGTACAATTTTACATTGTGTGTTTATGTTTACTTATTTGAGATTTAGATTTTATGACACCAACAACTAATTCCGGGTCCGAAGTTAGTTACAAAAGTTTACTGCCTGAGAAAAGTCACAGCTTAAGCCCAGAAACCTCTCCGTTTAATAGAGCTGCACTAGGCACCAGTCTTTTTATGTTCTGTGCAAATGAAAGACTTATAGAATCCGTTCATCGGGCTGTCTCTGAAAGGTGATTTTCTCCTAAATTATTTGATATAAAATTTTGAAATTTGGCACAGAGATAGGGGTGACAGTCCAAATATAAACGTGAAGTATAAAACGTTGAAAGAATCTGTGGACTGTCTCAAAGGTAAAAATAAATACAATATCTGAATTGATAGAGATGGGAAAAACGGGTCTTTTTAGTGATCTGCATCTTTGTATCTGGATCCCGTATGTGATCCGGCTCACTGAACCGGTTCAAAAAGAGCCGAGTTCTGAATATGTTACTGCAGTCTGCCACTGAGTTACCTAGTATAGAATCAAGAATGCATAGCCAAACATGTGATGCATGAGTCATTTGAGCTGACAGATGCATCAAAGCGAGAACTGATACGTAAGTGTAAAATGTGCTTCTGTGTGTTAAGTGTTTCACTGAGTTATGCGGATCCGTTGATCCGTCGGCTCAAAAAAAAGTGAGTCGGCTCTCACGGATCTTCTGCCGGAGTCGGCTCTTTGAACCGGTTCAGATCTGAGTTACACAACTCTATGAATTAATACTAGACCTAGATTAACACAGCTATCGGCAACCTTCGGTAAAAAAATAACAGAGAAATAAAGATCAATTTAAAATAAAACTAAATGAAAGTTATTAGTTAAAAAAATATATATAATTTATGTTCCTTGAGCCTTAATACGGCTCTGTACAATATATGAGACTACGATCTAGTTATGACCTTGTAAAAAATTCATATAAAATTTTGATTGTAACATTTATATCCTTTAGCACATATTCTGGTGTTAATTAATGATTAAATAATTATGAATGACGAGCGACTATAATTTTACAATCTATGAATAACAACGTGATTTTATATAAAAAAAAACACTTGACATTTCTGAACGATTCTTAGACGAAAGAAAATGCTTGAACACGAAAACTGTATTATATTGTAGCAAGCTTTGTTACAATAGCCCTCTCTCTCTAAAATGTAATATTTTCTAAATTGTTTTTCCCTAGCTACAAGGAAAATTGAAGGTTGTTATTAATAACAACCTTCAATTTTCTATAATCTCCAATCTATCTATCTCGTTTCAGGCAACCTAAATGATCCACCCAATCGAGAGTGACGTTTTTGCAGGAGAACGGTCAAAGACGTTTCTGGGTTCCTTCGCAAACCATTCCCAAACAGAGGCTCGAGATTTTGGTCCGATCGTGGAAGACTCCCTTAAATAAAGAGGGAAAAACATTCTTTCGAAGACTAAATGAACAAACCCAATAAACAATTGACGCGGATCTTTGAAATAAAGCAATAATTGCCGGTTCGTGATTTGCGATACGAGATTCGATCACGAGAGTGACGTTTTTGCAGGAGCGCGGTCAAAGACGTTTCTGGGTTCCTTCGCAAACCATTCCCAAACAGAGGCTCGAGATTTTGGTCCGATCGTGAAAGACTCCCTTAAATAAAGAGGGAAAAACATTCTTTCGAAGACTAAAAGAACAAACCCAATAAACAATTGACGCGGATCTTTGAAACAAAGCAATGATTGCCGGTTCGTGATTTGCGATACGAGATTCGATCACGAAGTGTTATTTTGTGTAAACTGATTAATATGCATATATGTTTGTATAATATCACACGCATCATAACTGTATAAGAGCCAATAATTCTGACAACAATCGTATTATAATATCCGTCTGTATAAAAGCCGAGGTGCCTATATAGAAAATTGAAACCAATTACGTATAGGTTTCTGTGATAGAATTGATCATCTAAAATTACAGTGTTGTGCAACTTATTTTGTAGAGTGCCGACTGAAATCAGATATAACATCCGCAGATTACCGATCGATGGACGGATTCTCAAAATATAATTTTATTTATTTTAAAGTGCAAATTAATGTTTTATTTTTCGTGCCACGTTAATTTATAGAATAATCTTTTGCAAGCTTCGGATGATGTCGCGGTTGGCAAGACTGAAACATTATCAACTGTAGTAAGTGGTCAAGAGATGATCAGCATACATTGTACACCAAATTAAAGTTAAATAGTTTTAAGTAAAGACTTTGAAAAAATTAGGAGGAATTCGACAATAGCGAATTTGCCTTCCGTAGGCTCTACTACTGTTGTTTCTGCCGTGTTTCATCTCAATCGGGAGCAGAGCCGCGGGTTGCGGCTAATATAATACAAAGAATATCTCGATATCTCAGGAACTATTATCAACCAATTTGAATAATTCTTTCGCTGTTTAAAAGCCTACTTCTTCCCGAATATTATAAGTATAAATTACTAACCTACGACAAAATGGGAACGAGCGGTGAGCGAAAATTTAAGGTAAGTCAAAAATCTTGCATATATCTGAGGTAAATTGATGTACACTGACTACACAACAAGAGAAGTCAATAAATGATACCTATATGAGTTTGTTGCTTTTAATTATTTATTTGTCAAACCTAAAATCCACACGGACTAAGACTAGTCGGAAAGCCAATGTAAAATAAACATCCTCTTTAATAATAAATTCGGCACTTACTTGGTGTAAATTAATCAGTTTAAGATATTTGTCTGACAAAACCACAATTATTATAAAACTAAGTTCTTATAAATATAAATAATTCAATATTAAATATGTAATATAATCAAATATTCAAATAAATTCAAATCTGAAATATTCCTTCCAAAAACCGACTCTGCACTTCGTGTTTTCGTAACCAAAATTCCGTAGTCTACAATGCAGATTCTAATTTATTCGAAACAAGACAAGTTTTTTTCTTCATCCATTCATCTTAATTGGAGCATATAACCACAAAACACATGAATTGAAGATTGAACGTTACGTAACTAATTATTATCGAATGTCCCAACACACAGAATGCAGGTGACATTTGGGATAATTATAGGTAATATCAAGTAACCGCTGTCCACTCAGAGACTCGTCGCCAAAGGCGTTATATCTTTTAACAAAAAATGTCATTGGTACGGTCATTAAAGACATGTCGCTCTAGAAATTATATCGAGAAAGGCAAATGACCTGTCACTGCCGTCATCGTCATCGGGGCTCCAAACAAATTATTACACTGTCATTATTATAATTAAGTGACATATTTAAAGCCGGGGCCACACTACGTGTCGAATTCCTCCCAACGTTGAACGAGTCGTGGTTCGAAACAGCCGTGTTAAACGGATTTCAAGTGATGTCGGATGTTTAGCGTTGGTACTGGAAGATAATCGGACTGTTGTCGGTTTTTTGTACGGTTATAAAGAACCATCCAACCTTTTGTAGCACATCATCTAACTAACCTTTCGTAACATTGGAACCAAAATTGGACACAATATCGTCTAACTAAGGATTAATTAGTGTAACCCCGAAACAGATGTTGGTAGGATTTAAAGTCATTCGAACTGTTGTCGGTTTTTCATACAACGTCAAAGAGATCTTCCAATCTTGGCAAATGTCTTCCAACGCTGGAAGAATAGTGCAGCCATGAAACTGAATGATGTCAGACATTCAGCGTTGGCTATAGAATGCAATGACATTCGAACTGTTGCCTGTTTTTTATACGACGTAAATGAGATCTTGCAATCTTGACAAATGTCTTCCAACGTTAGTTGAGTAGTGCGGTGGTGAAACAAATGTCGAGTGATGCCAAACGTCCAGCGTTGGCTCTAGAAGGCATTCGGACTGTTATCTGTTTTTTCTGCAGCGTCAATAGGACACATTTAACCTTGAAATCTTTTCTCTCCCACATTAGATTGCAAACGTTCAAATAGCAAACTGAAACAAATATAGAACCAATATTGGGTCCAAGGTTGGACATAGTGTGAGACCCAGAATCAAATGTTGCAGCTAAATATTAAATGCAAGAATTTACAAAAAGTGTGCTGCCGGCTTTATATGTCGAATAATGCTGCGATGTAATTTGAGAATTAAAAAATTCCGCACTAAATTGATACCTTATTCATGATAAAGTTTCGAAATGTCCATTTGCAGATGAATGTCACCAAAGAGATACTCAAAGTTGGTAAGACTGGAGGGTTGTTGACGTTGACCAGTTATTTTTAGGTTAAACGCTTTTCTGTTCTTAAACTCAACCATGAAAATGGTTTGAAATATTAAATTCCTGACAGATGATCAGAACGTCGCGAAACCATTCTAGAACACTTCTTTTTAACACGTTTAGATGGTTTGCTTTCAGCTTCGACGGGCAGTTAAATGAAAAAAAGCTTTCATAACACTTGTTTTTTTTTTTTAAATATAAAGAATAGTAATTTAAAAAAAATAGTGGTGACATCTGCAAAAGTTTCAATCAGAAAATATAGCTAAATCGGTTGTCGAAAGAACTTAACTTTTAAATGTATGTACCGTTTATAAATTGTATCCACAATCTCGTAGATAATTCGACTATAAAACAATTGTTTCGTAACGCTTTAATCAAGGACATATTTTAATGGACAGTTAATTGTAAAAGTGATTGTTATAGTAGAACTGTTGCATGTTGAAGATGGCATATCTTAGAGCGCCAAACAATAATTACAAGCAGATGACAAGGCAACAGAGTTTGGTTACGTTTGACAGTTACACACGCCAACCTGTGGCTCCGTATCGGGACAGGACAAACTGCCGTGACATAAAAAAGTAATTCTATTATAAATACGAGCGGGGGACTAATCATGATGCCATGAGTCACTAGTTCAAGTTTAGCGCAGTGACGCGTAAGGTTGCACCTATACATTAAATCCGTATTTCTCCTGATCAAAATGTCAGCCGACATCGGAAGAAAAGCAAGATTATAATGTAGGAGTCTACATTAGAAAGGGAAGCCTGATTTCCTTTCCCTACAATTATAATCTTTTATTTTTCTTCCGATGTTCGCCGACATTTGATCGGGAGAAATGCGGATCCAACGTAGGTGCAACTTAACCTTCGAACAGCGTTGCCAGACGTCCCGATTTTTAAATCAAAATTAAATGTCCCGCGCGGGACAGGCTCAGTCCCGCTTTTCGGGGATAACTCGACCGTATGGAAATAATTATTCTCTTATTGTAAGTTGCAATTTGTAACACTCACTCCTCAGACTATTGTTTGAAACGCCATATTTTTCTAATGAATGAAACTTTTTTGATTTTGATTTCTGTTTTTTTTATTTTTTTTTATTCAGAAGACGAATAAGACTCAACTATTTAACGATAGGGTAAACCTGATTTAAAATATCATATTTTTATTAAAATACATTTTCTATGGCTATTTTGCTATCTATTGTCACGTAAACGTAATTTGAACTCAAAAAGATAAATATTTAATAACTTCTGAGTATATACGTTTTTTTACTATGTCCCGCTTTCGACGAAAGAATTCCGCTTTTTTCACTCAAAAAGTTCCAAAATCCCGACTTGACAAAAAAAAAAAAATCTGGCAACGCTGCCTTCGAACAACATTTAAGGTAAAATTAGTTAATATACAATAAAACCTTTTTTGTGTTCAGGTCACTTGAAAACGTGTAAATTCATCCAAAAACTCAAAAGCCGATATTTTTGGCAATTGCAAGAACTCGTTTATTCGCTTTAATTAAAATAAAAAATCTAGACAAGTGAGAGATGGACTCAATTGCTGCAGAGGGTTCCGTACTAACAGTGTGGCAGTTTAGTCTGGAACAAACCAGTGGTTTCAAAAGGTCATTAAAACATAAACTAATCATTAAAACATTAAGATAGATTACAACAGACTAGGTACATTTTATACATTTTACACTTTCACAGTTGAGAAAAAGTTGGGAGCTTCTGTTTTAGGGTTTCGTTTGTTCTTTTCAGGTAGGTAAACCTAAAAATCCATCCAAAAACTCGGCATACGGTGCTTTTCCTTTTGCCCACACATATGTTGCTCAGTTCTTGTACCATGGTGATGAACGATGAGGACCATGATACTATCAGAGCGCAAGTTACATATTTCCTTGCTCCATATTTGGTATGATTGATTACACAACATTATAATAGCTTCGATAATTTTGTACTCAACTATTGTACTTACTTTTTTTTAAATCTAATAGTAATGTCATTAGATTGTAATTATTTATATTCCATTAAACATTCTTCAATATAAACATAATTATAAAAAAGTAGATCTCGAAAATTGATGTTTTCTCTGCAGTCATGTTGTAAACAATTAAATATTTGAATGACATTGGCATTATTTGTAATTGTGCTCCAATAATCTATTTCAAATCAACAGTTCACGATTTTAAAATATTTCGTGATTTTTGTAATAAAGTAATAAAGTTAATTAGAACATTTACTTCTTCTAGACATAATTTTTAAGTTTCGCTTACAATATCTTTCTCAACAAAGAATGTTGACAGCTTTCTGTATTATATTTATAACCTGGCGTGTCTCTTTTGATCTATGTGGAATAAATATTATTATTATTTAGTAAGTTTCTTAAAATTTCTAAAAGATATTTGCTTAACAAATTAAAAACAATCTTATTTATTTGACGATCCCTATGTCAACAATTTCAGTTTTTTATTCCATCAAAAACATAAATATAAAAAAGGGCCAATTTCGATTTGGTTCGTCGACATTGTCAAACAAAGAAGATACCAAGTTTTCACTTTCTTCTGTAATATTACGAAAGAACTATCTCGAACTGAAAGCAAAAACGTAAAACTGACTCTGGTCAAAAATACGACAAAACAAAAAATGTTGTAACAGTGAAAATTTTCATATATATATATTTTAGCCTTAGTTACTTATATAGTAACATTTTTTTAACAACGACCCGTTCTTTTCCTCCCAAATGCATTTCTTAAAGACACTTTTAGATATATTCTGTTTATTGGTTTGTATTTGAATTTCTGAGAATAGCGTGAAATAAACACGCAAACTAACTAACCAAATAGATTCAGGAGTTCCTCGAATAATTTGACAATCAAATATTTTCCTAATAGGTAATATATAAATTGGGATGATGTAATGTGTTCAGCGATCTTCGGAAAATTGTACAGGGCTACAACTAACAAAAAAAAAAGTGTAATCAAAATTTTATATTTCTTAACTGACGTTTGCCGATATTTCTTTTGTCAACTAATTTACAAAGCACACTTTTTACTGCTCCTAAACACGTCTAAACCTTTTAACCACTTTAATTATAATTTATATATACCTGAACAGAAAAAAAAACGTAATAATTATCCTTTTAAAAATCACCTAGCTCGGTGAAGCTTTGAGCTCGTAATAATTAAAAAAAAGCGGTGTAATAAAGTTCTGAATAAGACATGTCATTTCTACGAAATGACGCTCTCTGACAAGAGGACGAGAGTGAAGTCTTCGTTGTGCAGCGCGCGGGGACATAATACACATACCTGGTTAAATCACTGCTATAAACTAATTAACATGGCAATAAACTGTCGGAGACACAAACACGGATCACAGCCTTCTGCTCTCTCCTCTTAACATATAGACTCTACTGTTGCAATGTCACACCGCCACAGCTAAATGAAATATATCAGCTGAATCAGCGAAGTGCAAGACCCTTCGACCTTCAAAACTTCAAGCGTGTCTCTAAACCAACATTCCAGAACTTCAATTCAATTTATTAGCTGCAAAGGACACCTTAGTCTATTACATAGTCAAGTACAAAAATATATACAAAATGTGTCACTTAAAAACATTAAAAATTTCATTTACAGAATAAAAGCTGTTATTTTTTAAAATGTCTTTTATTTTATTTTTTTGGGTCTAGGCACCTAATGAACTCAGGTAGAGCATTAACGCTGTCGGAACGCTCTGAATTTAAGCCAAAAATAGAGCTTCGGCTGTCAACTGATTGTAGACATTCTGCAAAAATTCTTTCTCTATAAGGAAGATAAAGGACTAATCTAGGTCTCTAATGTACGATTTACTAGAAAAAAGGTGGCATTAATTGTGCCAAAAAAATACACGTTTTCAATGTCACACTACGACCTTATTCGTACTTATTTCACAAAATTGTTCCATCATAAACCTAAAGTGATTCTTCCTTTTTCAGAAAAGTTTTTTAAAATCAAAATATTTCCAAAAATTAGAGTAATCAATTGACAGAGGCACCCTTGCAGTAGCATCTTTTAGCCTCGTAGTGTGGCACCAGCCAAAAATTGAAACCCGCGGATGATTTGAGCGAGACAGAGCTAAAGAAGGTCACACCCACAATATGTCTTTTGCCTACCCCGCCTCTTACCGCTGGGTCTCAGCACAAACTGTGTGAAAGTGATCCAACACTGTTAAAGCATCTGATTCGACTGTTTAGGGGACCTTCCCAACAGGGATTGCAATGCTGGATTCAGCAATCCAGCTTGACCCAGCACATTTTTGGCCTTGCTGAATCCAGCGGTGTGGATTCGCAAACAGCTAAAAACAAGTAATTAACTGGATCTGAGAAGGATTATGATAAGATATTGAAGAAAGAAAAGGCGCTTTATGAAAGTGAGAGAGGTCAAAACCTAACTTTAATCTATGATTATTTGATAACTGTCATACCAACCAGCGTAGAGGTAGAGAGAGCCCTTTGCGCATTCGGGTATATTTGCAGTTCTTTAGGAAGTAGGCTGGGAGATAACACCATCAATAACATTTATTTTTTTGAGATCTTACTTTAAAAAAAAGTATTTTATTTTATCTTTAACGAAAATGTGAATATCAATTAACGCGATCACGCCAAGTATAACTTGTGCCGCGCGTACATAAATACACGCATCACTTCTTTTTTTGAAGTTATACTTCTTTTGGCGCATTAAGAGTAAAATTTTAGCACGCAACGGAAGTTGCGTTTGCACAGGTAACGAAATTTCGTATGAAGTTGGTCGTGCTAACGAAAATTGTACGAATTTGTCTGGCAAGTATTTGCAGTCGAGTGAATATGCTGGCATTTCTGTATGCTGTGTACCGCCAGGTTTTCAATTGATCTCACTGTAAATGATGTAGTTAGTAGGTACGTAAAATGTGACCGCGCGTATTTTATTACGGTCGCGGCTTTCTTGATCTGTTTCGTAAATGTATAGGTTTTCTGTTTGGTATAATATGTGCACGCATCGATATTATAAAATATATATTATTGCATTTATGTGTTGTTGTTTTCTCTATTATTGTTCAACTGTTATGTCCTCTTGTGAAAATTATTACAGCCAGACGCATACTATACATGTATAAAAACGACACGCATACATATTTGTAACTAGAAGGCAAAGTGGCTTGCGTCGGTTATTTTGGAAAGATAGTTGAATTCAAAGAACGCTTCCAAGGTGTAATGATCAAACACACTCTGAAGAGTGTCGGAAAAGACAGAAGGAAACTAAGCTAAGAAAGAGATTGTTGAGGCCATGGAATTCAGGGAATTGCTACTCGTGCAGTCGGTTATTTTGGTAAGATACAGAAGCGTAGCGTGCCTTGGCGGGGCCCCGTATAAAAATTTGTTTGAGGGCCCTTCCCCCGTTGAAGTAAATGACTTAAACGGGGAAATCCCGCAGCCCGCGATAATCGATGTAGGGTGTTGCCAACTTTTGAACGCACGCTTTACGCGGGAAACAAAAGAAATTGCTTTTTTTGACTTTTGTCATTTCTGAAATAAAAAAAAATTGGGAGGTTTTTATTAATTTTTGCTAACGCACGTTGGGGGCCCCCCTGGCCCGGAGGCCCCGTATAATTGATACGGCAGATACGGCGGTAACTACGCCCCTGGTAACATAGTTGAATTCAAAGAACGCTTCCAAGGTGTAATGATCAAACACACTCTGAAGAGTGTCGGAAAACAAAGAAGGAAACTAATTTACAGAAACGGGTTGTTGAGGCCATGGAATTCAGGGAGTTGCTACTCGTGCAGTCGGTTATTTTGGTAAGATAGTTGAATTCAAAGAACGTTCCAAGGTGTAATGATCAAACACACTCTGAAGAGTGTCGGAAAACAAAGAAGGAAACTAATTTACAGAAACGGGTTGTTGAGACCATGGAATTCAGGGAGTTGCTACTCGTGCAGTCGGTTATTTTGGTAAGATAGTTGAATTCAAAGAACGCTTCCAAGGTGTAATGATCAAACACACTCTGAAGAGTGTCGGAAAAGACAGAAGGAAACTAAGTTAAGCAAGAGATTGTTGAGGCCATAGAATTCAAGGAATTGCTACACGTGCAGTTGGTTATTTTGGTAAGATAGTTGAATTCAAAGAACGCTTCCAAGGTGTAATGATCGAACACACTCTGAAGAGTGTCGGAAAACAAAGAAGGAAACTAATTTACAGAAACGGGTTGTTGAGGCCATGGAATTCAGGGAGTTGCTACTTGTGCAGTCGGTTATTTTGGTAAGATGAATGAAATCCTCTAGGGTATAATGACCAAGCATGGATGATGAAAAGTATTCCGAAGAGGGTGCGAAAGAAAGGAGATTTAGATGACCCAACCTAAGCTAGAGAAAAAGGTAGACAAAGCCGTGAAATTCGGGGACTTCCCATTGAAATCTGGATCGACCAGAAGAGAGAAAGAAAAGTTGGTGGGCCAAATGAAGTTAGGTAGAAGGGTAGTTCGTTGAATTGCAAGATGTCTGGATCGATGAGAAGAATCAAAGAAATATGTAAGGGTGTTTGAAGATCAAAGGTAAAATATGTTTTTAATTAAAATTTGTGTAATATGTTTTTACACAACAGTACTGAGAAACTTTTAATTTAAAATATTCGACATATCCAACTTTTAGGTTGGTAACGTGCATATTCTGGTTTTATTACTACACTCTTGCATTCATTCATATGTGTATAAAACGTCATCGACACCAGAATAAATTAAATAATAAAACTGCGCAAGCAGATCAGAAACAAGACCTTCTGAAATCGAAGTACCTTCCAATGAAGCAAGCGTATAGTTTAGGTAGTGCGTCAATTTCAAAAAGGCTTCTTTAGACGCTAATAGCTTTAGTTGACGAGCGTTATTAATCTAGAATCTATTATTCAAGAAATTTCTTTAATTATTTTTTTTGTTGTTTTTAAAATCGCATCTTTGGACATTCAATTTCCTTAATGATTTAACTATTTTGAGTTACCCGCTTGAGTTTGATTCAAGTCTTCTAATATATAAAATCAGAAAAATCAAATTAAAAAACCTTACTACGGCTAGCACAAAACTACAAAACAAGCTTTCAATAAAAATTAGTCGAGCAAAAACATACAAAACATACTGACGCTAATTGAATACAATAAATATTCTATTCTGTTTTAGTATTGACATAATAAAACTAATATGATATCTTTACCCGACTACTTTGGATATTGAAAGTTTACCCTATAGAGTTTTTTGGACTGTGAATTTAAATGACAATTTTTACCAAAAAACTAGACAACAGAGCTGAGAAAAAAGTTGACACTACGCCAGTTTAAAGAAACTGATAAACTGGATTGTTATATCACCCGATATCACGATCTGTTTGCAGAAGATTCAAATCAATCGTAATCACGCGTGTCCATAAATGACGGTGTAATGTAATGTTGGTATTCGCAATTGACTGACGGTGATTTACACAGTGGGCCATAAATATCATAAAATTCTCTATATATCGAAGGGGAGTCCCTACTTATATCGACAGTCACACTACTAAAAACCTATCCCGGAGATTTGCAGGATCCAAACCCCGGAATTGTGTACCGGTCAGACATGCAGATAATTTTTTTTTTATGAAAAATGAGTTAGGTTTGGTTTCTTGGTAGGTATCTGAGATCAGTTGTATGATTAGAATCAAGCTAAGCTGAATAAATCTCATCAAAAATTAGTACCAAAATGTTGGCAATTAAGCAAAAGCAGATCAATCCAAGAAAAAAATATTTAAGAGAAACAAGAACACATTTATTTTTTATTTTAATTACTAGTGTTATGCCTGTCTTCACCAGGCGCAATATCGAAGTTTAAGAATTGAAAATAGCATCTTTCTTTTACACGTAATATAGAAGTTAACATATTTTTAGAAATCTCGTGTCCTATACTATAAATGTGTCAGGTTTCAGCTTAAGTTACGTTTTTGTTATTGTTTTTAATTATATCTTTAATGCTCTAAGTGTCAATATTTTTAACCAATTATATCAAAGAACTGAGTAGGCGATTATGGTTTATATGGATTATGGATTATATTTTTGGTCTCCTAGTTCAAACAAAAACAGATATATTCATCTCATTTAAGCAAAACTAGATAAATCCATTTTGGAGTTTATGCAATTTGGAAATAAAAAAAGAAGTTTCTATTATTTAACAAATAAGCTCCATGCGAATTTTTTGTGCCTTAATGTCGCGGTCCTCGCGATAATAGTTTTTTGTTAATAACTCGAAACTGTAAAATGAATTTATCTGATTTTGTCAATTTTTCATTTCGGTTTAACGGATCTGTGACCTCTGAAATAGCCACAGATCGAAAATTGTCTGTTAAGGCTGTCGAAACGCTCTGAATTTTGTTTGTGCTGAGACCCAGCGGTAAGGGGCGAGGTAGGCAAAAGACATATTGTGGGTGTGACCTTCTTTAGCTCTGTCTCGCTCAAATCATCCGCATGTTTCAATTTTTGGCTAGTGCCAACTACGAGACTAAAAAATTTTTTTGCAAGGGTGCCGCTGTCAATTGATTACTCTAAATTTTGGACATATTTTGAAGATTTAAAAAACTTTTCCGAAAAAGGAAGAGTCACTTTAGGTTTGTGATGGAACAGTTTTGCGAAATAAGTACGAATAAGGTCATAGTGTGACATTGAAAACGTGTATTTTTTTTGCACAATTAATGCCAATTTTTTTTTAGTAAATCGTAAATAAATTACAAAAGTAGTCCATTAGAGACCTAGATTTGTCCTTTATCTTCCTTATAGCGAAAGAATTTTGGCAGAATGTTGACGAATAAGTCTACAATCAGTTGACAGCCGAAGGCTTAAATTCAGAGCGTTCCGACAGCGTTCCGACAGCGATAATAGTTTTTTGTTAATAACTCGAAACTGTAAAATGAATTTATCTGATTTTGTCAATTTTTCATTTTGGTTTAACGGATCTGTGACCTCTGAAACGGCCACAGATCCAAAATTGTCTGTTAATTTATGACGCATTGTGTATGTACCTATAATGTTGAATGTTTGTAGGCACAGACAGATAGCCGTGCTTCACTTCAATGGGGAGTTGACAATCACGATGCATTTGCAGTCAGCCGGTTCAATACTTGTCATTATAAGTACTTGTACATTGTGTATTATACATAATATATTGCAAATAAAAATGTTCCCGTGTAAATGGATACAAGTCAACGCCAAGTATAATACTCGCCACGGTTTTAAAAGGTTCTGGAGTTAGTCACAAACAGCGTCGCAAATGCATATTTTATAGAGCCGTCCTGCTTGTTTTGTGGGAAAGGAAGACTCCCACCACCTCCCAGTTACCGGCACAGAACGTGCGCTCGTCGGTGATTGGTTATCGCTTGTTGTCGTGTCACTTGTCACTTTTAAAGTACAGTCCAGTACGCTATTGTTAAATTGTTTCTTTGATTGTTAATTGATCAAAATGTCTAATACAGTTTTACATAGCCAAGCACAACGCCGATCTTGGGACTCGAACTCTGTACATCTAGGTATGAAACAATGTACGCGCGCTAAACCACGCGTCCATCCATGTTGTCACCCAGACTAGGTTATTATAGTATACCATGTATCGCCAAGTTCTCAAACTAGCAGGCAGCGCTGCATGAAAAAATAGCACGGGACCTATCACCAAAATATAGCAAGCTAGCGAGAAGCGGAGCAATCAGTCACGTCACTTCCAACAGCGTAGCATGCAAGACGGCCATCAGGACTCCGAGCAAGTAAGCAAGCACGAAATCCAGCACCGTGTGAAGGGGCCTTAATATAGCATTGTAACAATGAATGTTTCTGATAATTATTGCAAAAATCACCGACTACCGGCTTATGTAGAGAAGTCTTACGGACTATAAGCGTATGAAAAAGCCCAGCAAATATTTTTACTTTATTTTACGGCAAACTCTGGAAGCTCGATGTTACGTACTTGGCGGCGAATTTGTGCCGTGATTCTTTGCATCGAGTTTTACACACTTAAGGCCGTGAACCATCGTGAGAGCTACCATTGTAATTGTCGGCTGATGGGTGGGAGGTATTGGAAACAACACTTTAATCGGTTTGGAATGTCTGAAATGATAGTTGAACACTCTGAAGCTATACACATAAATAATAACAGTCAACTTGTAACTACATAAAATGCAATCAGCCGCGTCTTTTTTACACTGTACAACATTTTATTTCGCAAATATAAAACAAATTATTTATCAAATTGGCGCATTAATTTTTTTAACTAAGAAGTGATTTCCCAAAAAAATCTATTCCTCATGTAGCAAACAATCGTTCGTTACTGAAAATTTTCCCAACAAAGCAATTACCTTTTTAATCGACTTCAAAAAAAGAGGTTATCAATTTGACATGTACCAATATAATAATAATAAATTTTTTATTGTCAAAGAATATAAGAAAAATAAAAAGTTAGAATAATATAGTTTACAGTGTACCAATATAACCAACTGCATACTGTTTGATGAATCTACATTGTTAAACATATTTAAATAATTAGTTTGTTCTAACGGAGAAAAAAAAGGTGAGGGTGTACCAATATAATAAAAAGAAGCATGGCCGGCGTATCTGCTCTATCCTGAGTACAGTTGGATCTGCAAGTAAAATGCGCTTACGTTTTCTGAATTACGTTTTTTACGAAAAATTTTATTCAATCTTTGATGTTAATGCCTCAAAATAAACTAGAAGTATGTACCATTTTCCTATATGACTTTTAGCCAAGTTTTTAAAGTTCAGTTGCTCTAAATAAACGATTTAAAATCAGATAAAAACCTAAAAATTGGCATAAGTTTTACACAAATTGTACGGAAGAAAAATTAATTTAAAAAAAATTACTGAGCAAACCAAATTTATCTGTATTTTTAATATACGTTAATTGCAAAGAAGAAACTTCAAAATGTCAATTTACCTCCTTATAATTCGAAATCTCTAGACGTGCTGTAAAGAAATATTGACGAATATCACGTTTTTTCATTTAACTTTTAAGGTAAAAATATATGTTTTTTGACTTTTTTAAGTAGCAAACCAATTTTTGTGAGGCTTAATGCTTAATCACAGCTAATAAAAATAGTAATAAAATGAATTTTGCGAGATCTAAAGTTATATTGCAAGAATGGACTGAAGCACTTTTATAGGTTCAAAATAACGTTTTCTAATAAATCCCGAAGTTTCAGAATTTTTCACCGTTTAGAACGCGAGATAATTAATAACAAAGTCCGCAATTTTAACATGCTGAACCGAGCTGGGTAGAGTAGTGGTGACAGCACTAGACTCGCATTCGGGAGGTCCGGGTTCGAATTCCGGCGGGGGCAGATGTGGCTGGGACTTTTTTCTACTGCCTCTCGCCGAGAAACGGTAATTCCTGTACCGGCCATCTTAATTGAGGTTTTCCATGGTTTCCCTCAATTAATTCCAGATAAATATCGAGATGGTTCCTTATTTGAGGCCATGGCCGATTACCTATCAAACTCCTAGTTCAAAAATTATCTACCTTATCCAAATTTCCTATAATTCCTTCATTCGCCCATTGCTATTACATAAGTTGAAGTTCTAAAAATGTAGAAAAATAACGGGAAGTGTGGTAGATGAAAAATAGTGATGGTGCGAATGGCGTCTGTTATGACATAAAGTCGAGAAACGGACGTTAAACGCATTATTATTACTTTTACATCCTGATCCCAGATAAACGTTGATATTCTTATTTTTATTAGACAAATGACCAAAGCAAGTTTAGACAAATTCCTAAAGCAGCACGCACACACACAATCGTTATAGTAGTCGGGTCACATCATAAACATACACACGGGGCAGCAGCATCGCACAAAGCGGCACGCAGAGATCTGCAGAAGCATCACGTTTCGAATTGTAATAGCCAAGGAATGATCATCAAAGGCAATCTGTTTGCACAGTTGAGTGATCACATTTGTAATTTTTCGTAATTGAAATTCCAAATTAGTTGTCCAAAACTTTCATTAAGTCTCGAAAGTCATCATACTGTTACCGCAACTGTTACATAAATTCTGTACTAAATTATACCGGGTGTCTCTTAAGGTAACTCAGATTGTAAAAAATAGTAGCTTGTAGCTAAGTGATCCATAATTTGTACACAAGACTGTACCCGTGGAAACGTAACCCATACAGTATTCATATGCATGTATACTTTTCTATAAATTGTTGAACTTTAAACCGTTATTTATAAATAATTAGACGGTTAAAAATTTTTCCTTGTTTTTTTTAAATTCATAACAAATGCATTGAAAGACTGTCAGTTTTTGGAAAGTTTCTGACAGTTAGTTCTTTTTTTATAAATAAGAAACTGGTTCAGAACTACAGAGATCGTATACAATCAATGTTAATTATCCAATTTTTAATTGAATTTATCTCGGATCATATACGGTCGATCGACTTCAAATTTTCAGGGTAATTGTATTATCATGTCCTTAATAAGTATACAAAAAAAAGAATGTTCTGGCGGTGTGCCTTAACCACGACAACTACCTTAAGGTAACTCAGATTGTACAAAATTTCAAACTGTGATCGCAATAAACAATAAACGACTGGCAGAGCAACAGAGACACTAATTACATTTTTTACCATTCCAACCCAATTAGTAGAGAATGGTACTAATTTAGGTCAAAATTCACATTTCAAAAGTTTGTAATATTTTTTTTGAATCCAAAATTCATATTTTTGAAAAAAGTCTGTGAACACGATACAGGTCAAACGGATAAGCGGATTAAAACCAAATTTTGGGAGGATGTTTAATAAGCAAATATGAAGAGCCCTGTTATTTTTGGGGAAAATCGACACATGCGCAGAAGGGATATATGTTTTTAATATACTTTTTAGAACGGTTTAATATTCTATTTAATTTCCAAAACAGTTTTCTAAGCTTCATAGTTTCGAAATTATTTTGAAAATAAAAAATGCTGTTCTTTTGTGAGATTTTAAATTACCAGAACTCTAATTACCTTTTTATAGTTTTTTCTTTACAAATTATGTTTAAAATAGTGATAAAAATTAAGCTTGAACAACGATTTTTTTTTAATTAATTTTTTTCTTTAAATAAATGTGTTACGCTGCTTTTTTGCATTTTTACCTGTTTTTAAATCATTTACTTCGATCAAATAATATATAAAAATCTGCCACACAATACTATCAAAGATTGAATTAAGTTTTTCATTGAAATCAGAGATTTTCGGAATAGTTTTCGTGGATTTTAAAGCTGCTGAACAATCACCTTAAATACCTAACCTATTTATGATGCCATAAATACGCACAGACGATTTAAAAAAAGATTGAACCAACGGGGATCAGATCCAAACACATATTTTAAAATCGGCCAATTTTCGACTATCTAATATAAAACTAGATTTGTAAAAAATCGACAAAAAATATGTGATTTTGCAACATTCACACAATTAAAAAAAAACATCTTTTCAGTTTTGACTAAATGCGTGTCTGTTTTTGCAAATATACGCAAGAGGGGGGGGGGGGCATTTAATACCGACATAACATGGAGCATAGGCGGTTTCCTGATGTTACAATTATGTTGAAATTTAATCATTTGCATGCTCAATTACTTTCCAGCCAAATGATCATAGGGTTCCACACAACAGCCATATCCCGCCGGCGTTAGTATTCTCTCTGTGTATACGTTGCGTTGACTCTGCAACATCACATACAGAAAACACACACACATAACTATATACAGCCTGTTTTATTAAGCTGACTGATCCCTCAGATTGTAAAATATAGTCTCAAACTGTGACCGCAAAATTCATTTTATTATTATTTTTATTAGCTGTGATTAAGGCCGTCGGAACGCTCTGAATTGAAGCCAAAAATATAGAGCTTCGACTGTCAATTGACTTATTCGTCAATATTCTGCAAAAATTCTTTCTCTATAAGGAAGATAAAGGACAAATCTAGGTCTCTAATGGACTACTTTTGTAATTTATGTACGATTTACTAGAAAAAACAAACGTTTTCAATGTCACACTACGACTTTATTCGTACTAATTCCTTCCTCTTCCTTTTTCGGAAAAGTTTTTTCAATCTTCAAAATATTTCCAAAAATTAGAGTAATCAATTGACAGCGGCACCCTTGCAATAGCATCTTTTAGCCTCGTAGTGGGCACCAGCCAAAAATTGAAACGTGCGGATGATTTGAGCTAAAGAAGGTCACACCCATAATAATATGTCTTTTGCCTACCTCGCCTCTTACCGCTGGGCTTCAGCACAAACAGTATGAAAGTGATCCAACACTGTTAACTACATAAATAAATAGTTTTTGTACTATTTTATATCGAAAGTAAGCAAACGTGTCGCCATCCTACGCGATGCTTATAAACTATATTAATAATTATAGCGGTGCGGAACCCCCAAGACGCGAGTTCTGCACACACTGGTCCGTTATTAAGATATATTATTTCCCAATGTGTATTTTTCTTCATTTCACTCTGTATACAGCGTCTAGGCAGCAAGAACAGAGAAACATACGGGCTTTGGTACACAGAAGTCAAACTCAACGTTCACGAGAGCTTCTTGTGACTGACGGATTGCAAATCTACTTACACCCAAGATGTCTGTTTTCCAGCTTTAACTGTACCAAATCAAAGAAGTCAAAACATTCCTGAGGTGTTCACTGCTTATAAGACAAAAAAACTGGTCAAGTACGTGTTAGGCACGCAATCGTTGCTTCACTAATATCATACCCTAACCTAGAAATGTGTCATTTTTATATGTTATTACTATGTTTTGAAGATTGTTAATTAAAAAAAAGTCGTCCATGAATTATGATTAATTGCACTATTAAAATCACTTTGGGTCCTTCTAATAAATATTGGCATGTACACTATTGTGACATCGGGTGAGTTTTTTTTTAAGTTGATATAGCTGTGGTTCTTATCTCCGCTATGTTAATAGAAAAATGATAGGCATATAAAAAATACTGTAAGGAAAGAGGAATACTGTAAGGCGTTGTTAATATATTTTGTGGTCTACAATTTTCGTTGGAAATATTTATAAAATACTATACTCTCTTGTTTTTTCTCACATGGTTGCAAAGTTCAAGGGGGGGAGCACATTATTAACGGCTTTAGGAGCTTATATTTTGGGGATTATTCATCTATGAAAAAAGTCACTTAAGAACTTTGATTGCGTTTTAAAAGATTTGTCCAAGGATACCTTATGGAATTTGATGTGCGAATCATCCCACAGTTCTATAGTATATGGAGAGCTATCCCAATTTTTTTTTTTTTTTGTAATTTCGTTACACAATAAATTTCATCTAAATCAATGTTTCGATGACGGAGTTCTAAGACTGAGACAAACGGGCAGACATGACGGAATTATAAAGGTTTCGTCTTTGCCATATGGCTACGGAACCTTAAAAATCTCTGACCATTTTAATAAACAACTAACCGCTTTGTATAAAACTAAATCTAAATTAGACATTATATCGCATCCAAAATTATTACTATAATTTAATAATAAATCTCAGGTATTTGGATTAATAATACAAAACAATCGTGTTATTATTTTTCAGAGCCTGACGAAGACTAAATAAAGTAGTCGAAACGTAGCAAGATTAACAAAAAAACCCGGGTCGCAGTGCCAAAACCCTGCCGACAATATAGTGTATTTGCTGATACAGGCAGTGTGGCTTTATTATGCGAACTTAAGTTGGTTTTTGGGTAAAAAAAAATTTTTACTCCTTAATACAGCCCTGAAAATAACATTTTTTTTCTTAATTGCAATCTTATTATTATCAATCGAACCTCTACACCAAATTATATGCAACTTTCAGTAAATAATTCACTATCTGCAAACTAGTGTTTACATAAAATTTGTAAGTCCGGTCCTGTCGGGCCGATTTTATTAAACTTTTAGGGACACTTTTTAATTACTACCGGAGGGTTAAATTTCAATTTTGAAACGATTCGGAGAATTTTTTCGGTATTTTGGGCCTCAAAAACATTTTTCAACCCCTAAAAACTACCCTTAAAATAGCCCGATTGGGCCCATTTTAAATAGGCTTCGTGCGGTGATGGATTCCAACATGTGTGCCAAATTTCGTTAAAATAAATTAACTTCTTCGAAAGTTATAGCCCGCACACATATATACCTACATATATATATATATATATATATACATATATATATAAACATTTTTAAAAATGGTGCCAAAGTGTTTAGGAGGTTATGAAACGTCGAGAAATTTTGGTCCGACCCCTAGGTCCCGCCATCCGACCGACGCCAATAGTGTATGTTGCCATATGGCAAATACACTAATAACACGATTGTTTTGTATTATTAATCCAAATACCTGAGATTTATTATTGAATTATACTAAATCTAAAATTCGGCATTATAAAATCTAAATTTTAAAGTTCCATTGAGTTTTGTTTCACTTCGTATATATAAAAGAAAATTGGTAATTAACTTAATTTCCGCTTCTTTATTGGTTTGATGGCATTTCAGTATAAAAAAGATTATTTATAAGTAAGACATTGTATAAATTATTTATATTTTTCACGAAACGAGATACATATCATGTATGTATGTTCTAAATAAACTCTATACGTTATTGCGGCAATCTGTCGTACTAATAAAATGTGTTAGCAATATAAACATTGGCATGCGTAGAGTATTTTGTTCCTAACAGGGATGGGCAAACATTTACGATCCACAAATAATAATTACACGTATTAATCGCACATTTTTTATTGACATAAACAAACTGCATTTACCTTAAAATTTACACAATAACTCATACATAAACATTAAATTGGCACAAGCCAACAATTATGCATTATTTGTCATTTGAGAACCAAGATCTTGGCTGCATCCCGTTTGAAAAATCTGATAGATTTAAAAATAGCGTCGAGAGAGCAGTAACCGTTTTTAGGCGAGGGGGATGGATCTGAGATGAAGTTCAGAGGGTCACAGTTGCAAAATGTTAGTTCTATGCCATACTGTAACGCTTTTTGTACTAATTCCCAAACTTATAAAAACATTATTTTAAAACAGATGTTACGCTGACGAAAAAAAAGATATTGACGAATATATTTTGTTATCAACTGTACATGATCGCAATAAGATAAGAAGCATCTCAGAGTACAAAGTAATGTCTTGTTCCACGGTCGATGGAAATGTGGATGCAATGATAAGGCGGCGTTCGCACTATTAACAAATAGACGGAGTCGAGTTACAATCTGTGCGGTGTCACTGGCCGTCACATGTTGAATGATTCACTTGTTTTACAAGCCCGCCATTGACTACCGTCGATTAAATGACCATATTTTAATTAAACATCTGGTAACTAAATGCATTAACCATACACGTCTTATTTTCTTCAACAATTTTATATACGAGAAACATTATTTTTAAGATAACTGATCTCTCAGATTGTAAAATACGTTCTCGGGAAATTTCGAATTGTGGCCGCAAAATTCATTTTATTACTGTTTTTATTAGTTTCACAAAATTTGGCTTGCTGCTTAAAAATTTCAAAAAACATATTTTTGCCCT
Organism: Venustoraphidia nigricollis; assembly: GCA_034508555.1. NCBI lineage: Eukaryota > Metazoa > Arthropoda > Insecta > Raphidioptera > Raphidiidae > Venustoraphidia > Venustoraphidia nigricollis. The sequence goes on from JAVRKA010000008.1 coordinate 10,780,286, forward strand.
AAAAATTGAATCGAAAAACGTGATATTCGTTAATATTTCTTTACAGCACGTCACAAGGTTTCCAATGACGGGAGTTAAAGTTTTTTCTTTACAAAATTATGTTAAAGATGCTGACAAATTTGGCTTGCTCAATAATTGTTTGGAAATTTATTTTTTTTTATCTGATTATAAATCATTTATTTAGATCAAATAAACTGTAAAAACTTGGTTTAAAGGCATATGAAAAAATGGTACATATTTCTATAATATTTTGTAAGCATTACCATCAAAGATTGAATAAGATTTTTCATAAAAATTGGAGATTTCCGAAACGTAACTGCATTTTACATGCTCACACACATTCGACTGTGGGTGACAAAAGGAGCATATTAAGCAGCTCATACTTAGTAACTTTAAGGCTGTCGGAGTGCTCTGAATTTAAGCCAAAAAATAGGGCTTCGGCTGATAGTTGATTGTAGACTTATTCGTCAACATTTTGCAAAAACTCTTCGTCTATATAAGGAAGATAAAGGATAAATCTAGGCCTCTAATGGACTACTTTTGTAATTTATGTACGATTTATTAGAAATTAATTGTGCCAAAAAACACACGCTTTCAATGTCACACTACGACCTTATTCGTACTTATTTCACAAAATTGTTCCATCACAAACCTAAAGTGACTGTTCCTTACTAGGCAAAATTTTTTCTTTGAAATATTTTTAAAAATTAGAGTAATCCACTGCAACAGCATTTTTTAGCCTCGTAGTGTGGTTTGAATTCAGAGCGTTCCGACAGCCTTAAAGTACCTTCTGCATGTCTGTTTATAAATCAGTGTCGCATAATCGGGAGTTGACTGTATTAGAATTTATCAATAGCGCACATTGGAATTATAGCGTTTGACGTATGCGACACGGGCCATGTGTCGAATTATACGCGCCACAATGTATACAAAATGTCACTAAGATTCTATTTGTTTATAGAAATGTTTCTATTCTTAGATAACACATGTACGTGTTTTTCGTCCCACTGTTCAATATTTTTGTAAAAATACTGGAACTAAAAGCGTTCCTTTATATATTACAGCGAAATCTGCATTTACAGATTTTTCGACGCTTAAAAACTCTGTTATCGAACGTCTATAATTTACAACAACTCTACTTATAGATTTAGTATTATAACTTACCATAAATATTGTAGTTTTACAAATAAAAATCACGTATGCTTACCTGAAACAAAAGAAAAACGAATATTCATTTAATTCAAAAATATTTAGAATTCATCAAATAATATAGGTATACTATAGCGACCCGGTTTTGCTTCGCCCGGATTAAGAGGTATTAATATGCTGCAGTGGCCTGTCTTATAGAATAATGGACGAATTTACCCGGTGTTGCTTTCTATTTATTACTAGCGGTCCAGTCCGGCTTCGCTTGAGTGTAAATGTAATATATAGGATATAAAAGATGAGAATCATTATAATTAAATTCTCAACGTGTATTGAATTTTCGCGAATTCAATCGCTTTTATTTCTGAATGTTCAAAAATCGAAGAAAAATCTTATTTCCCAAAAAGAAATTAAAAAAATTCTGTTGATCCGATCGCTACCAAACTTCAGAAGATCATCCGCTGGGCTAATCTAAAGATTGTCTGAAAATTTCATCAAAAATGGTCTACCCGTTTGGAGTCCATAGATTACATATACATCATCTTTTATCTATATAGATTATTAAAATGTAAAAAGTGGTTATTGTGACATAACGTTAATAGTTGGACATATATTATCGCGAAGTTTTTTGTACTTATTGATATGTTCTTTAATATTGTAGAACATACTTTTGTTCTATCATCAATAGTTTCCGCATCGCATGCGACGAAAGATATTTTATGGCATTTTTTTTACACCTTGAGTTACGTTACTAAAGTTTTAGTAAGGATCCCTAATATTTTCTAGCAATAAATATAGCCTATATTGCTCAGGGTGAATGTAGCTTTCTAATGGTGAAAGAATTTTTTAAATTGGCACAGTAGTTTTTGAGTTTATTCATTACAAACATACAAAAATACAAATCTTTCCTCTTTATAATATTAGTGTAGATTAATAGTCTACAGGGTTCAGTTGTGAATCTAAACCATTCTCGAATCCGAAAAATATATTTTCGAACGCTGTCATCGTCGGAACTAAATCTTTCCACTATCGCGGCGGAATGAGTTATCAATTACAATGACGTATCCAAACAGTCAATCTTTCTCATAATTAGAGCATATTTACTAACTGTTTATTTCACGTCATGCAAGAGCTAATTTTTAGGTAACGCTAAACATGAACCTTAACAATAGAGTTTAATATAGGTAAATTATTTTCATGACCAGCCAATTTTAGCTATTCTTAAACCCCTAAAAAGATGACGGTAGCGTCAACTAAAATCAAATTTCAAGACTTTAAAAATAGTAATTGTCCAACTGAAAATGGCTATTCCCAAACTCTTAAAATCATGTTTGGTTCCAACGGTTCTAAAATAATTGTAGCGACGCTCCGTGTATTCTCATACCCTAAAAAAAATAGTCCTTTAAAAATAATTGTAAAAACGACAAAGCAAAACATATTGCATAATATATATTTGTAAATGTTATATTTTACAGATGATTAAGCATGTTATTGAATTTTTAGTGATTGCCTCCGAAAACAACCAAGGCATTTCTTTTATCCAGTCATATTAAATATAGAAATATTTTCTTTTGTCATCGGCCATATGTTTGTAATATTGTGTTTTACCCTCATCATATTTTTTATCTGAATAAACATTATCTGCAACATTTTTGTCTTCTTCAAAAGGAAGATGTTACTGCACCGAAAAAAATATGTTTTCATATTGCTTTTTCATTTTTACGCTATGATGACTCGTAAGTACTTTTCGATAGTTTATTTCTACTTAAAAGTTCTAAACGGTGTTTCGAGTTCGGTAGAGACGTTTAACAAACAACAATATATAAATAAGTAGTTTTGTGTTTTTAGCGGACACAGCAAAACACAGGCGTTGATATGTAGTTATTTCAATACAACAAATGCAATTCGATTCTCACCCAGGTGAAGCCGGGACGGACAGTTATAGTCTTAAAATATCCCCAGGAAATAAGCTATCGAATAGTAAAAATTGCATTCAAATTGGTTTAGTAATTCTCGTGTTTTTAGCAGGCAGACAGACGCAAGAAATTTTGCCTTATTAATATGTAGACATTCGGTCAAAGCCAGGAAAGACATTTATTACAGCTGTAATTCTTTCTTAAGAAATAAGCTATCGAATGATATAAACTGCATTGAAATCTGTTCAGTAGTTCTCGTGTTTTTAGCGGACAAACACACAAATACGCGAGAGACTTTGTTTTACAAAAATGTAGTGACGAAAAAAAAGTGCGAAAAATGTCATTGATACAATCTTTTTTGGTTCAGTGTGTACAACAAGTTAAGAACGAAAGTCCTACAAGAATGTCTTCGCTAACAATAACCCTCTTTGCAAACAGTTCATAATGTATACTTGAACAATTATAACTGATCTCATTTTCATATTTACGCGAAAAAGGAACAAAAAAAAAGTGCACGTAATATAATTACAGATGCTAATGAGTGAATTTTTATGTGCGCTTTTGTTGACATAATGATTTCAGTGTTAATAGTTTTGCATTTAGCGATTCTTTGAAAATTAAGGACGTTCAGTGTCGATAGTCTACGCAGGTGGTCAGTCAGAAGGCCTGAGACCGCAGGACAGATCCACGTTGCCAGGTGTATGATAATTATCGTATTCATACGATAATAAATTAACGCACTGAACAATCGTATAAGATATCCTTGTCATTATAGTGCTAAAATATACGATGTCTTTGAAAAATTATTTGCACTAATTTCTGCTTGTAACATTAAACATTCACTTTGATGTTTCTTTGTTAATTAGATATAAGTTTTAATTTCTACAAATGCAGAACGGCTATTTAATTGTTAAACATTCATGCTAAATCAGAAAAATGTATTTTTATCCACCAACACCGTAGGGATTCAAACCCGAATCTTTCCACTTTCGCGGCGCAATGAGTTATCAGTTACTCTACTTTGTTAATTGTTATACAGGGTTTCCTTTTCGAATCTATATTTTCCATAGACCTAAGAATATAGAGAGAGAGTATTAGCGAGGGTTTTGGACGAGGGAAGCGAAGCGGATAAAGTTTTTCTGCTATTCACTATAGACTGTAATACGGAAGAGCCGAAGGCTCCACTACTGTTGTCGCTGTCATCTCAATCACGTGCAGAGCCGTGGGTAGCGGCTAGTAATTAAGAAATTAAAATATTTATTCGGCAAGAAAAACGAGTATATTATTACATGTTTTATTAACCAAATGATCTTTTTTCCAGCAAACTTTTAAGACATCTGTCAAAAGAATAACTATTACGTATTAACAGAATCAAGTTTCCTATATCTATGTTGTAATTAAATATCATGCGCAGAGCGCCGGCCATTCAGAAAATGACACCATTTTTAGCTCGTTACCCGTCTCTCAGTGGCTTCCCCCCTGTACAGATATACAGATATAATTTCTAGAGCCACGATAGTTATTCTGTATTAAAATATTTTTATGTTAATACTTAGAACTCATTTTTTTTAATGTTTAGGTTATTTTATTACATTGCATTATACTTGACTAACTTATTCAAATAAATATACAATATTTGTCCTCAAAATTAACGCAAAATAAAAATAACAATGATGCCTACGAGTTAACCTAACCTAAACACATATTATTATTATATAATGTTCAGAAACAAATGACTCCTGTGAACTGGACAACAATTGAATAGGAAGTAAACATTAACTTTATACATAAACCCTGATGGTATTAAAAAAAACACACACAAAAACCATTACATTATAATACGTGTACACTGTAGTGAGCTGAAATTGCACCGTTTTTGTCAGAACACGAGGGTAGTGCAAATTTTAAACATATATATTACTAACGGGCGACGACGAGACAAAATATTATATAGATATTATTCGAGATTGAAAAATAACGAAACAAAATATACTCTACAAGCGATATATATTCTATGAGTGATATTTTGAGTGTCTATAATAAAAACATAACTTTAACGTTAAGGTAGTTATCGTGGTACCTACAATATTGTCAAAAAGTTATAGATTATACGCGCCACAAAAGTATACTAGCTTGTAGCTAAGTGATCCATAATTTGTACGCAAGACTGTACCCGTGGAAACGTAACCCATACCGTATTCATATGCATGTATACTTTTCTATAAATTGTTGAACTTTAAACCGTTATTTATAAATAATTAGACGGTCAAAAATTGAAAGACTGTCAGTTTTTGGAAAGTTTCTGACAGTTAGTTCTTTTTTTATAAATAAGAAACTGGTTCAGAACTACAGAGATCGTATACAATCAAGGTTAATTATCCAATTTTTAATTGAATTTATCTCGGATTATATACGGTCGATCGACTTCAAATTTTCAGGGTAATTGTATTATTATGTCCTTAATAAGTATACAAAAATTAAGAATTTTCTCAGAAGCGTAGCGTGCCTTGGCGGGGCCCCGTATAAAAATTAGTTTGGGGGCCCTTCCCCCGTTGAAGTAAATGATTTAAATGGGGAAATCCCGCAGCCCGAAATCACCGATGTAGGGTGTTGCCAACTTTTGAACGCACGCTTTACGCGGGAAAAAAAGAAATTGCTTTTTTTGACTTTTGTCATTTCTGAAATAAAAAAAAAAATTGGGAAGTTTTTATTAATTTTTGCTTAGACACGTTGGGGGCCCCCGTGGCCCGGGGGCCTCGTATAATTGATACGGCATATACGGCGGTATACGCCCCTGAATTTTCTGACAGTGTGCCTTAACCACGACAACAATTACGAAAAAATTTTTCATCAGTTAACCAGCGTTTATGACGTCACGGCAGTCACGTGGCAAGCATTGACTTTTTGGAGCGAAATTTGAAACGGAATTTAAAATACATGATCTTTAAAGCTTGAGTCGTAGTTAAATAAAAATAATAAATATTTATGGCCATATTATATGTACTTTTGCACGATTTAAAACACTTTCCAAAAATGTTCGACGGGGATAGACATATGGACGAGTGGTAATCGAGTTTTTTTTTACAGAATCGTAAAAATTAGAACGTTTGCAGGGTATTGCAAATCGATGGTCTAGGAGTTTAAAAATACATCCGAGATGGCTTTGGACATTGCAGACATAAATGTATGTGTAACGCGTTCTTCTATTGTTTCAGAGAATAGGTATAACGCCATTGTCATATCCCACCATGAAACAAGCAATTCAAGTTAATTGTTATGGGATTTCAAACAGAGGCCTTCGCTAAACAACTGAACGACTGAAAGAAAAGCGCAACGGCGGCGGCCCGCGCTAAAGCAACCCGCTGCGTCACACTCTGTTTTTATTGTACGAGTTATTATTATGAAACAAATGAACGTGCAGCAGCCGCCGGAGAGCAACCCTTTTTCCTTTTCTCTCGATGGACTTTTTGACTTTTAAATAGCCACTTTAATTAAAATATATTATGCCACGTTTTAGTGTACGGTACACAATTAAACAAATGAAAAGTCAAACAGTGATTTTGTTTTTTTTATTCACTGAAAAAATGCTGTTAAACATAAAATGACGTTAATAATAATTGAATAGAAATTAAGGTAGTTGTCGTGGTACAATATTGTCAGAAAGTTATATTGTCAAAAAGTTATAGATTATACGCGCCACAAAAGTATACTAGCTTGTAGCTAAGTGATTCATAATTTGTACGCAAGACTGTACCCGTGGAAACGTAACCCATACAGTATAAATTCATATGCATGTATACTTTTCTATAAATTGTTGAACTTTAAACCGTTATTTATAAATAATTAGACGGTCAAAAATTTTTCCTCATTTTTTTTTAAGCTCATAACAAATGCATTGAAAGACAGTCAGTTTTTGGAAAGTTTCTGATAGTTAATCCTTTTTTAATAAATAGGAAACTGGTTCAGAACTACAGAGATCGTATACAATCAATGTTAATTATCCAATTTTTAATTGAATTTATCTCGGATTATATACGGTCGATCGACTTCAAATTTTCAGGGTAATTGTATTATCATGTTCTTAATAAGTATACAAAAAATAAGAATCTGACGGTGTGCCTTAACCACGACAACTACCTTAATACAAGATTTTATCATTTTTAGATTGCATACGCTAGCAAATTGAAATCAATGTAAGAATAATTACTGAACGTCCTTAAAAAAAGCCACAATACTTAAAGTTTTAAAGTTGGCACCAATTTAGTTACTAAACTTTTTATGTATCTATGTACATTAAATTGGCGCCGACCTCAAAACTTTATTATTTTACGCTTTTTCGCAACTATTTTTAAAGGAGTTCAAAGTTTTTTTAAAATAAAAAAAATCGTTGCTCTGATTTAAGTAAAATTTATGTGAGACGACCCTGCAGATGTTACGGTCTATTAAATGGAATAAGAATTATCAAATCTATTCACAATGCTGAAAATATATAGAAGACCCGACTTTATTGAAGTCTGTTAAAAATGAGTCGATTTAAAAAATATACGGTAGGATTTTGAACAAAATGGTGTCAAAATTTTTCGGATCGGTTGATCCTTTGAGAAGGTATGTTTGAACCAGGGGCGTAGCTACCGCCGTATCTGCCGTATCAATTATACGGGGCCCCCGGGCCACGGGGGCCCCCAACGTGCGTAAGCAAAAATTAATAAAAAATTCCCAATTTTTTTTTTTATTTCAGAAATGACAAAAGTCAAAAAAAAGCAATTTCTTTTTTACCCGCATAAAGCGTGCGTTCAAAAGTTGGCAACACCCTACATCGGTTATCGCAGGCTGTGGGATTTCCCCGTCTAAGTCATTTACTTCAACGGGGGAAGGGCCCCCAAACAAATTTTTATACGGAGCCCCGCCAAGGCACGCTACGCTTCTGGTTTGAACATAAAAAATATATTTTTTATGTCAAACTGATAATCTCTTTCTTTTAAAGTAGGTTAAAAACTAAAAAAGTACACAACAATTGCATCCAATAAGAAAAGTAGTCAGGTAACTAACGTAATTTTCATATTAGAAGGTTGGTTTATACTTTTTCGTAGTAGATTTTCAGTTTTATAAACTTTTATTTTTATTCTTAAGGCTGTCGGAACACTCTAAATTTAAGCCACACTACGAGGCTAAAAAATGCTGTTGCAAGGGCGCCCCTGTCAGTTGATTACTCTAATTTTTGGAAATATTTTAAAGATTTAAGAAACGTTTCTGAAAAAGGAAGAGTTATGGAACAATTTTGTAAAATAAATACGAATAAGGTCGCAGTGTGACATTGAAATCGTGTGTTTTTTGGCACAATTATTGCCAACTGTTTTCTAGTGAATCGTACATACATTACAAAAGTAGTCCATTAGAAATCTAGATTTGTTCTTTATCTTCTTTAAAGAGAAAGAATTTTAGCAAATTTTTACCGAATAATTCCACAATCAGCTATCAGTCGAAGTCCTATTTTTTGCTTAAATTCAGAGCGTTTTGATAGCCTTAAAATAGTGTTTTGGTGAAAACATATTAAAATATAAATTGAAACGATTATGTGTCACAATACGCATAAGCGATGGGGGGTCAGTGGCGGCGTTAGTCTTTCTCTCACCAGGGGGCAGACATCAACGCCCCCCTGTGAGACACAATAACCCACACTCTGGGTACATTTTGACAGACCGCTGATATGATTTTATTATAGGGATGAAAATATTATACACCGATAATGTATATTTTTATTTTTAATAATTAATAGTTTCTTCATGAATATAGGAGATAATAATAGAGCTTTGTTAAAATTCCTTTGACGTCAAAATATCGTCAGACTATAACAATTGCACATCAATTCAACTTGAACATTAAAATCGTTGGTTTAAAGCCAAAAGTGCACATGTCGCTAAGGTTCCACTCTGTGACAAAAAAATAAATAAATAGAAAAAAAGGATGTACCTTCGTTTGAAGTTATACTTCTTTAGCGTGATTTAAAACCAATTTTTAATAAATATGCAGATAATTTATTGAAATAAAATCTTCAAAAAGTTTACGAATAATACTCACAAATAATACTAAGTAATACAAAAAAAAATTAACCACACAAATATTTGAAAACACATTCAAACTTTTACTTTTATAATCAATGGATTAACTAATCAAAAACACGATATTATAAATTCCGTTGGATAACACTTAAAACGATTAGTTGTAGTCAAAGACTATAGCGTCTAGTATATTATACTAGTTTCCAGATGACAGAAAGTACATTGATTTCGTTTGTCATTTCAGTTGATGACTTCATAATGTCAAATTTTTTATTTATTTAGTCTAAATTTTCCTATTAATTCCTAATTGCAAGTAAATAATGAATGTAAGTAGGTATTTATATATATATATTTTAAATTTAACACTCTAAAGTCAAATATAACCACAAGAGAGGCATAAGAAAAATCCTTTGATTTTATGTGTCCCTTAGATTGGACCATAAACATTTAAATAGACCCATTCTTGGAAAGTAGCATCCATAAAAGAGTTTTTTAATGAGAAAGCACTATATTTTTCAAGTTAAGGTAGTTGTCGTGGTTAAGGCACACCGTCAGAAAATTCTTAATTTTTGTATACTTATTAAGGACATGATAATACAATTACCCTGAAAATTTGAGTTCGATCGACCGTATATAATCCGAAATAAATTCAATTAAAAACTGGATAGTTAACATTGATTGTATACGATCTCTGTAGTTCTGAACCAGTTTCTTATTTATAAAAAAAGAACTAACTGTCAGAAACTTTCCAAAAACTGACAGTCTTTCAATGCATTTGTTATGAGTTAAAAAAAAATAAGAAAATTTTTTTGACCGTCTAATTATTTATAAATAACGGTTTAAAGTTCAACAATTTATAGAAAAGTATACATGCATATGACTACTGTATGGGTTACGTTTCTACGGGTACAGTCTTGCGTACAAGTTATGGATCACTTAGCTACAAGCTAGTATACTTTTGTGGCGCGTATAATCTATAATTTTTTGACAATATTGTACCACAACAACTACCTTAAGGAAGACACACCTTGTAAAACAGACCAAAAGTGTAGGGTTTTAAAAGTAAGGAACAACTTTACCGATATTTAGTGACAACTTTATTGATAGCTATTGATGCTATTACAAAAGGTTTATGAGTTACATAACCCAAAAAAAGAATTGGGTTGATTTTTTTTTCTCCTTGGTAACGAATTAATTTTCTAATACACAGCACTGAATATTCCCCTTTCGTTAGAGTTAAACATTTAACACAACTGTTACATAACTTGAAGAAGCTATTTTAGATGGCGCAATGATATTCTGACTGTTGCTCGTTTCCACGACTCGTAAGTAATAAATCCCATTACGCAACTAGATACACAATCTAGTACAAAAACTGTTAAATTAACTTCTGTAAAAATTCTACGTTATCATTAATAAAGATTAGATCTAAGATCAAATGAGCTATAATTGGCACTTATTTATGAAAGATATTAATTTTCTAGCTAACGATACGACGACGTGTCGAAGTATTTAGAGTCTGCGATTGCGCCGATAGGTAAATATCCATGGTTGCGTCGGTATACTACCTAGGTACCATGAAGGTCTATACAGCACCCCCACAGCGGTCTATAGATTGATATATTGAAGCGGCAGGCAAGATTTTAATTGGTAGACATTTTTTATCTTCAAATAATGGTAATAAAAGCATTGGATCACTGCGTGTTCTTCGATCTACCCTATTCACTGCTCTCCTGTTGTGATCTTCTGCACTTCAGTAGAAATGAGACGCTGCTGAAGTTCTAAAAATAGTTTACGTTTCTTAAGATGAATGATTCCTCAGATCGCAAAATATGCTCTCTGGAAATTTCAAACTGTGGTCGGAAAATTCATTTTATAACTGTTTTTTTACCTCTGATTAAGAATTCAGCTTCACAAAATTGGGCTTGCTGCTTAAAAATTTCAAACAACATACATTTTTGCCCTAAAAATTAAAGGGCATATTAACATTTTGAAGTTTTTTCTTTACAAACTTATGTTTGATATATTAGTGTAGATAACACAGTGAAATTTACACTGAAAAGTGTACGTAAGATTTACCAAAAGTATAAGTTTGTTCCAGCAATAGTCAAATTCAGACATCTGTATCACGTGATTTACACTAGATTTACATTAGATTACGAAATATCAAAACAGGTCAGTGTATATTACATGTTTGTCTAACAAAAGTATTAGTGTCAAAAATGTTAACAATTTGCATACTGAATTACGATACTCGCTGGCGTTTATCCGTCGGTGAGGCGAATTATGCAAAATCTGTGGGTGGATTCAAAAATGACAAAACTTGGCAGCCATTAGGTTGACGATGTAGCAGAGTTTAACCTACAGCGTTCGGATTTTTGAGCTAATAACACTACTATTATAAAAATTGCCGCACAAAAAAAAAACTTTTTTGATACAAAATTTTTTGAGTACACTGTCTTATAAATTTTTTTTTTATTTAAATCGGTTCAGCTATTTGGGATGTAGGACTGATACAAAAAAGCGTGATTCACAATTGACAGACAAAAATATTCGCGTCCAAAAAATGACAGCGAATTTTGGACAGTGCTTACGTATACAAAAATTGTTTTTGAGGTTATTTCTGACAACATATTGTGCGCGTCATTGTTGAAGCAGTTTAGCAGCACCGTTTTTCCGATACCTTAAAGCATTGCGTCTTACACCAGGTGACCAATAAAACGATATAATGTTTATAAGCTAGTTATAATTAGCTTTATATGGAATGGACCTATAAGTAATTCCACAACCGCAATTCTACACTTTCGAACTTAGCAATATTATTTATATATCAATTTCCAGAAACATTTAAATTGATAATTACTAATTCTCTTATCAAAATAAAAAAAAAAACTAGTAAACCTTCAATGAATTACTACTGTCAAACAGTTTGATTATAAATAAACCACGTTCACAATTTATCATCTGAATGATCATTTACAGTTTTAATTACCAAATTAAATTAACTAAACTAAAATTTTATGTGAACCATACAGCAGACGTATCGATTCAGCTGTCCACTTTTTGATATAGTCGTTATCTTGTTACAAAAAAACTTAACTAATAAAGAAATTATTTATTCCGTAATTTGCTGGGTTTCGGTTGGATCAAGGTTATTATACAGAGGTAATCTCATTTCTTATGTAGTGGGAGGATGACGGCATATAGTGGACTATCAATAGGGATGTTGACTATTTTTGGGAAAGTGTTTTAAATCGTGCATAAGTACCTTATATTGCCACAAATATTTATTATTTTTATTTAAATACAACTCAAGCCTTAAAAATCATGTATTTTAAATCCCGTTTCAAATTTCGGTCCAAAACGCCAATACTAGTCGCGTGACGTCACCTGTTCATATCAAAGGAGGCTCAAAAGTTTACACGGGAGCTACGATCCTATAGATAGATAGATAGATAGATATATTTATTAGTTACAGTGACAAACGTTTGTAACACGTCAATACAAATTACAATTAGTATAAAAAGTTTAACAATAAAAAAGTTCAACAATAATAAAAACGTTAATTAAAATAGCCAGACAAAGAATAAAATTCCGCATCTATCAAAAAACTGAAAACTGCCGTTTTAAAACAAGAAAAAGATTTAATAGATCTGATATGTCTCGGAAGTTTATTAAAAATCCTTGTACACATATATCTGCAACTGCCCTCGAACAGTGTTAGTGAATGTTTAACATATTCATATTGAAAATTTCTGAAACTGCCTAATTCAGAAATATTAATGAGATCTATATTTTTACGAAAAAAGCAGAGGCAGACATATATGTACAAGCAAGGTAAAGTTAAAATTTTGAATTTTTTAAAAAGGCCTCTGCAAGAAGTAGACTGCGAAATACCAGCAATTATGCGGATGACACGCTTTTGTATTCTGAAGAGTTGAATACTGTCTAGCACACCCCAAAATAGGATACCATATCTAAGATGCGATTGAATGCAACCAAAATAAGCTGTTCTTAAAACTTCCATACTAACTACTGGTTTGAGCTGTCTAAAAGCATAACATTGCTTACTAAGTTTAGAACAAAGATGTTCAATATGTATCGACCATTTAATGTGTTCGTCGACAAAAACTCCCAGGAATTTGCAGTTAGCGGAAATTTTCACTGAAGTATTGTGTAGAACAATAAATTTAGGTTTAACTACCCTGCTTTGGTTGGTTTTAAACAGAACACAGTCCGTTTTGGCCACATTCAAAAGCAACCCATTTACGGCAAACCACTTATTTGCCAGATTAAGTAACTCATCGGCACATTTAGAAATTGAGTCAACCGACTTTCCTTTAATTAAAATGCTCGTGTCATCCGCATAAGAAACGGTTAAAATTTGATTAAAATGTTTGGCTATAAAACCTGGAAAGTCATTTACATAAATAAGAAAAAGCAAAGGCCCAAGTATGCTCCCTTGCGTTAGTAAACTGAGGTGATGAAAAGTTGTTTCGTAGTCGTTGCTGTAGTTACATGTAATTTGACGTTTCCTCTAAACAAATAATAATAAATTACACACTAAATATTAACCAAACAATGAAGTTTTTGACAGCGGCTGAACATATGACGTCATGCGCTCTGATTGGTGTCTGTTGTCACGTGACTTGAGAGTGATTTTATTAGGTTTTATTTATTAAATATTAATTAAATTCCTTAAAAATAAGGAAAAATATAGTGTTTTTTAGTATTTCTATCATAGAAACTACTACTTTTCGTTAAAATTATGTTTTTATTTGAATACAGTCAACATCCCTATTGCCTGGATGATAAAAATATGACGTCATTTATTAACGAGGTAACCTGTGTATTTCATCCCTATTGAGACTTTCACCAATTTTCTGATAATCTGGGAACTAAAAAAAAGTCATATAAACAACGACACTGGTACGTGCTTGGCAATTTTCAACCCTATTTAGGTTCGTACGGATGTTGCCGAGTTATTCGTGTGCGCCTATGGAAGGGTTAAGAGGATTTTGTCATTGAAATATTATCGTATCCGTTAAAAAAATAATGTCATTTGTACAGTGGCTATAAGAAAGACATTATTCTAAGAAACCGTTAATAGTGACATTAGAAAAAAACTGTAAATTTAAAATGTAATCAACTGTTTATAAATAAATACACAAAAAATTCGTCACATTAAGTTATTGAACACAAAGGAGGCTGTTGTTTTTTAACATACACATTATATGAGAGGACCAGCTCTGTGACTGGACTGACATAGTACAGATGACGGTATGTGAGCCGACAAAAACACTGGCCACTTTGTCTTCGTGATAACAGATCGTATGACCTTTATTTCAGTGCTTCTCAAACTGTAAATCCACGAGCTAATGCGGTCAAAGAGATCTGGACTAGACACGATCCAAACTCATATTCTATTCGTGTTTCAGAATGAAAAAACCGGTCAAATGCGAGTCGAACTCGCGAGAAGAGGATTCCGTACTTTTCGTGAGAACTTAGGTTTTTCGTTTAAGTTTTCCTGTGAACTACGGGTGAGGCTCTATATTCCTTAGTTCTTTTTAAATTCTACGCTCACTAGATATATCTTTTAAGCTATACAATTTAAAATTATAAAAAAAATATATTTGTGTTTCTTATAACGAGCTCTTTCATTTGACACTTCGCATGATGTACTTCAAAAAAATATTTGTTTTAAGTTTTTAGTTCGGTCTCCAAAATTGGAATTCGTTTCTTACGCTCTATACGTCCGTATGTATGTCCCAAATTTCAACTTTTTTAAATGATCCATTGAAAAATCAATTCAAGCTTTTAAGAATTTCTGGTTTCAAGGGATGTTGTCATCAACAAGAGAACAGTTGAGAAGCGACAAGTGTTTGAATGACGTCAGTTCACTGTTCGCTGTGACAAATGACAGTTTACATTTCTGCTAATGGTCACTAATGTCACAGCTTTCAATAACAACCTCGTGTCTATCATAAAGTAATCACCCACAACCAAATTAGAATTTAATTTATTTAATTTATGTCAAAACCGTGCTACAAGGTGCAGGGTGTTTACTGTTAAGATTATTCTACAAGACGACTGCTTAACAGTGTTGGATCACTTTCACACAGTTGGTGCTGAGGCTCAGCGGTAAGAGGCGAGGTAGGCAAAAGACATATTGTGGGTGTGGCCTTCTTTAGCTCTGTCTCGCTCAAATCATGCGCACGTTTCAATTTTTAGCTGGTGCCACACTACAAGGCTAAAAGATGTTATTGCAAGGGTGCCACTGTCAAATGATTACTCTAATTTTTGGAAATATTTTGAAGATTTAAAAAACTTTTCCAAAAAAGGAAGATTCGCTTTAGGTTTGTGATGGAACAATTTTGTGAAATAAGTACGAATAAGGTCGTAGTGTGACATTGAAAACGTGTGTTTTTATGGCACAATTAAGGCCAACTTTTTTCTAGTAAATTGTATATAAATTACAAAAGTAGTCCATTAGAGACCTAGATTTTAGACTGATCCCTCAGATTATAAAACATGATCTCGGGAAAAATCGAACTGTGGTCGCAAAATTCATTTTTTATTAGCTGCGATTATAAGCATTGATTCATATAATTTCGCTTGCTGCTTAAAATTTTCAATAAATATATATTTTTTGCGTTAAAATTGAATAAAAAACGTGATATGCGCCAAAATTCTTCACAGCATGTCACGAGATTTCGAATTACGGGAAGACAAATTAACATTTTGAGGTTATAAACTAAATCTAGATTAAATCTAAAATCTAAAGGATGCCGCGAACAAATTAATAATATACGAAACGTCGCAATTTTAAAATAATTTTTGTCCACTTACACTTAAAAAACTTATTAATTAAATTTTATCAAGTTCGTCTCTGTTCAAAACGATCATTTTAGGACTCTATTAATGACAGATGACGATGCAAAACGTTTTAAGTACTTATCTACAAATGAAATTCTTCTAAGATCAGGCTTTCAGCTTCTGATCAAATGAGTGATCTGTCAAGTCATCTAGCATTAACCTGATAGATTCTTTATAATGGAACACAGAGCCGCAAATCAAACCTTTTTTACTCGAATAAGAGAAATTAAATATTCAATAATAAATAAAACATAATCAAAGGGCCGCATGCACTCATTAAACTTTGAAATATACATATTTTTTTAAAGTGAAACTTCTTTACCTGCTCTAAGAAGTCTTATTCAGTTTCAAAGTGTATAATGAAAAAGCGTAACACTACCCCGGTACTAGTGTAGAGGACTTAGTTAATTCGTTAACAGATGGCAGTACAAAATAAATGAAAAATCAGTTTCTCTGTTCCAACAAACTATCCTAAATGACGATTGTTTAAAAGTTTGTATTATTTTAACGTGAATGAGAGAGGACACGAAAATTACCGGTGAATGAGTGAGTTTTGTTTCACGTACCCAAACGTACCTACTTTTTTGCATATAATAATCTCAAGAACATTTCTTAAATACCGGTAGAATTTCGCGAATCAGTCTGTATACAAAAACATTTTTTCATTATTTTAATATACTTGAGTCATTATAAAAAACATAAAGTGGGAGGTGCGAATATTTAATGAGAATAAAACCGTATTAATTTCTCAGCTGAAAGAGCGCGTAGTTCATGCCAATCGAGAAAGTCTTGTGCCACCAGAGAGTTGACATGTAAAGAGTTAATGCGTTCATCAACTGTTTTAAAGGTAGAAAGCCGACAAATAAAAGATGTGGCTTATCAAATCTAAAGCGTGTAATCCAATTATTGTATGTAGCCGCTGTTAATATCTTATACTTTAAGTCGCTTCACCGTGGCATTCAATCCATGTGACGCGTGTTAACACCCAAACATTCGTATATTTAAAGGCACGAAGTTTAAGATATAGGGGAGATGAAACCACATAGGCATTTTCATGATTTTTGCCTACACAAAAACGAATGCACCAGACATCAGTCCATTTTTTAATCCTTGACGCAAAAACAGGGGTGTTATAAGTTTGACCGCTGTGTGTGATGCGGTTTTTAGTGTATTTGCCATAAGTATATGCAACCTTCACTATTGGCATAGGTCGGATGGCGGGACCTAGGGGTCGGACCAAAATTTCTCGACGTTTCATAGCCTCCTAAACACTTTGGTACCATTTTTGTGTACGGGCTATAACTTTCGAAGTAGTTAATCAATTTCAACTAAATTTTGCCCAGGTATTGAAATCCATCACCGCAAGAAGCCTATTTAAAATGGGCCTAATCGGGTTATATTAAGGGTAGTTTTTAGGGGTTGAAAAATGTTTTTGGGCCCCAAAATATCGAAAAAACTCTCCGAATCGTATCAAAATTAAAATTTAACCCCCTGGTAGTAATTGAAAAGTGTCCCTAAAATTTTAATAAAATCGGTCCAATAGGACCGGATTTACAAATTTTATGTAAACACCAGTTTGCAGATAGTGAATTATTTAATGAAAGGTGTATATAATTTGGTATAGAGGTTCGATTGATGACAATATTGCAATTAAGAAAAAAAGTGTTATTTTAAGGGGTGTATTAAGGAGTTAAAATTTTTATTTTGTCCAAAAACCAACTTAAGTTTGCATAATAAAGCCACACTGCCTGTATTAGCAAATACATTATATTGTCGGCAGGGTTTGGGCACTGCGACCCGGGTTTTTTTTATTTGAAAGCAGGTTTTCTAGCGGTGATTCTTAGACTAGTTTTATCAAAATCGGTTCAACTGTTTCAACGCCATCACATTTTTTCCTATAAAAAGTTTATAGTATGAAAATATAAAGTATGAAATTAAAAATTTAAAAAACCCCCGACACACCAAAAAAACCTTTAAAAAGTAAAAAATAATATGTATTGATCCTTTAAATGTTGTTATTTTAAGTAGAATATATTTTTTCGACGAATTTAGAAGTAGGACATTATTTTGAACATTTTTCATATTGTCTATTTAAAAAATTTTTTTTGGAAAATTAATCATGTCCTGCAAATTTGAAATTAGCTAGTCGATTAAATCCAAAATACGTGTTTAATTTTAACGCCATTTAACGCGATGTGACGTATCGCATTAAACGGAAAATAAAAATCACAATAATTTATTCAAGCGAACAGAAAATAGCGAAATTTAAGCGCATCAAATGATATGTTACGTTATAAGGTGTTTGACATCGTTTACTATAATTTGAAGGTTTAGAAGAGAAATCACGTAACTGAAACAAAACTGTTCGTAAAACAATAACGATACAGATTAAAAAAACAAAAATAAAAAAAAAACAACGAAAACTATATTTTATCATACCAACCAAGAAATCGACCAAATGATAAAGAAACACACAACACCCGTCTTTAAAAAACAGTGAAGTTGCAAAATGTCGGATGGAGGTATGTATATATATATAGTTTTTTAATTTTCTAATTTGCTTCCCAAAATTAATCCCTCAAATCGAATTTCTATTATTTATGCTATACGCCTGTGGTTGGGTCATCTAGTACCAAATTTTAACTTTTTTTGTCCAGTAGATTCAGAGAAAATAAGTCGTGACAGATGGACAGACACACATGAAACGTCAGGTAGAAATACCAATGGACCACGGCATACAAACTCGGAAACCAAGAAGTTTTGCAACAACGCCAGCCGTGAAATTGGATAACACATGAAAGGGTTTCGTTTTTTCATAGGATGCTCGCAACCCCATCTGTTATTATTAATTTTAAATATCTGAATACAACTTCTACATATTGTGCTTTAAAGCCTACCAACAGTCAGAGTTATTAAGGCCTAGTACTGATTCATATTTTGTAAGATAAATTGATAATTTTAGTTCTCAGATTATAGACCTTGGGATACCTTAGAACGGCTCTTGCCACATAGGAAAATAAACAATATTCCCTGTTTTGGGGAAGCTTCCAAGGTCTTCGTCAAGCGAAGATCTCCATTAAACCTAATAATGACAAAGCGGATAAAATTCTACGCTTAAAGAAATCTGAGCTCAGAATAATTGCAGGGCTCTTTTCAGGTCACTGCCCTTTGAGGTATCACCTTAAAAAAATTGGCATAATACACATCGAGTCATGTCGCTTTTGTCTGGAGGCTCCTGAAACATCGGAGCATCTGCTTTGTAAATGTGAAGCAGTCATGAAGCGAAGACTCTGTCACCTCAATAATTCATTCCCAACACCTGATCAGGTATGGGACACAGATCTCAAAACAATTCTAGGCTTTATCAAAAGCCTTAATCTCATAGAGATATAAATGAGTCAGGGCTACACAATGGATCTATCAAGGTCGCGGTGTTGACGAAGAATAAAACTCTCTCGCCCTCTTTTCTAATCTAATCTAAATAGACCTTGGGAACTGAGGGATTGCAATGTCACTCAAAATGTTTCACAACCGCGGTTAAAAGCGTTGCATGGGTGAACTGTAGCAGTTACGTGTTTTCGGCGTTAAACCCTCGTTGTCTGTGAATGTTAAAAGTCGTTTGCAATGACATTGTCACAGCGGTTAAAACCTAATGTTTTGCTTCATGCCCGCTTACAAGCGAATCTAATTTACCACAATATCACAGAAACGCCGTCTCGTGTTTTGGACATTACTTGGCTTAGTTTTTCTCTTTTATTCCCGAGAATCAAAGCAATTAATTTGCCTTGTTTCTCAGAAAACAAGTCAACAGTGAAATATTTTATATAAACAACTTATTTCCCGATTTAAATTGTTTCTGATGTACTTAGTCTTTGCAGAAGAAATGTAGATTTGTTAAAAAAAGCGCTGAATGGATATTAAAGATTATAGACGTCCGACATCTAAGGTCAACAAAACTAAACTAAAACAAATCAAATACAGAAACACTAGAAACGCTTAGATTATACACCTAGTGCGTGAATTATTATTCTATGATGCAGTATCAGCAAGTTTTAATAGGCACACAAGTCAAATAATTCGCATGAGAAATTTTGTAGTTTATTGTAAATTGTTGCGTCCATATTTTTTTCAAACATATACAATTAAGTTAGCAGGAAAGTGGACAAATTGATGTAAATATATTTAGTTGTGTACTTAATTTTAACATGTGCTGTACTTTATAGATGCCTGATGAAAATCAAATAAATGACCGAAACGTCGCTAAATTAATAATTGGTTTATTGATTTACATCAATTTGTCCACTTTCCTGCTAACTTAATTGTATATGTTTATTTTTCACGTAGCTATGCTTGTCACTTAATTTTCAGTTCAGTTTTGTGCAAGATAACTTCTGATTGCAGGATGCGTTCAATTCTCATGCGGTTAGACTACGATTCACTACGGAAATGGTAATATAATCACGTTTATTTGACAATTTTACAGCACTAGTGTTAAATGTGTCATTTCATGATCGCTATACAGGCATGAAACGGAGTTATTTTATAGGGAGGAGCATGTCAAAAATATTATTTTTTTGCTTCAATTTTTAATATCCTGTAATTTAATTACCACGCTACAAATTTTTAAAAACAAAATATGAACATAATATAACATGCACATATTTATGAAATTTTGAATAATTAAAAAGCGGAATACAAACATTCTGGCATATTTTAATAGAATGTCTCAAAATAAACAGAATGGACACTTTATAATAAACCACTATTAAGATCTCACAATGATATACCCACTAAAAGAGGATTGACACAGGAAAGCAGCGTATGGTAGTTTTGTCACGAAATAAAATCTGTGGTAGGAATTTGAAAAAATAGTATGGCTTCTAAGAACTAAATTTTACTGCGTACTCACTAACCGACGTGTAGCAATGAACATGGACACTACCAAATTTTACCGTTAGGGGAGCCAGCTATATAACGACTTCAGTATGTGGACAGTTCTAGTTATATGCGCTAAATATAAGTTTATTAATAATAAAACATTGACAATGCCAATGTGGTGTGTTTACCAATTTTCAAATTATACAGGCTTTGTATTTCAAAAAACCACGGAATTGAAAAATAAGTGGTTGTAAACTTGTAAACTATGAGAATTAGTTTCTGAAGGCCACTTTACTAAAGAAAATTTTGCCACAGAAGGACAAATTACAGATAGAAAAACTAATTATATTTATTTAAATGATCGTTATATTATTCAATCAGCAGATTGTCAATGCCAAACTTTCCGCTAGCGACGCCAGCTACATAGCAACCTTAGTCTGTTAATAGTTCACAACAAATCGTTGACAATGTCGATGTGAAACTAAATACTAAGTGGTCCTATGCTACCAGAAGAGGAAAATCTTTTACTGTAAATGCTGTGACAATTAGTTTGTGATGCCCACTTTACTAAATAAGCTTTTGCCACAGAAGGAAAAATTACAGATAGAAAAGCTAATTATATTTGTTTAAATGATGGTAATAATATTAAAACATCACAGATTTACTTTAAATTATTTCTTATTTAAACTACGCAACTTAGGGTTAAACATATTGGTGAAACATGTTAGTAAAAACCAATCAAAACTTAGGTCGTTATGTACCTGCTGCCATCTACGTTACGCTTGCTTATTACTGTATCCGAGATAGTAATGTTGTCCACGATAATGCTGACCCTCTATGCATACACACACATATATATTATATAAATAAAAGGTTGAAATATGCCCCAGCATTAATATTAGAGTAAAATATCTTGCATTACAAACACAACTCATCCCCTTTCGTATTTCATCCCCGAATTTCCGACATTCGGTCGTATTATATGGCTGTTAATATAAGCAAGTTAGTAACCCTTTAGGGAAATCGTGATGCTGCTGGTATTTTTTTCTCTCTGTTAGACGCGACTCACAGAGTGGGAGGATATGGAAACTGAAGATGATACTATCACAAAACAGGGTCAGAAAAACTTACTTATATAACTTTTTTCTTTTTTGTCCTTGGTAATTAATATAAAATTTATTTGTTGGGAAAAAGGAATTCTTTAAGTGAACACTTATTTATTATATATTGCGACGTTTCGTCTCTTTATTGGGACTTTTTCAAGCTTATAACTGTAATTTAAATATAAAATATAATTTGTAAATTTACAATTGAAATATAATGGTGTGTATAATTAATATCTGATTTTTTTTTATATTTCAATTGTAAATTTACAAATTGTATTTTATATATAAATTACAGTTTTAAGCTTGAAAAAGTCCCAATAAATGGACGAAACGTCGCAATATATAACAAATAAGAGTTCACTTAAAGAAGTCCTTTTTCCCAACAAATAAATTTTACTTATATAACATTATTATATGACATTATCAATGTAAATAATTAAAATGATAACTTTGCTTGCAATAGACCGGGCGGCGGGCTGCATATCCTTTAAAAAATCTGGTCGATTCGTTCCGATTGATGATTTAAGTTCAGGAAGACCGAAAGAATGAAATTATGAAGGTTACAGGAAAAACTCGGCGAGCAATTTTTTTTAAATTAAATTTTTACAAGAGATTGATTTATTTTTTCAATTGTAAATTTTTAATTTTTTGAAATGTCAAAAAACTGTGCCCGCCATGATGGTTTGAAGTGTGACGTCAGATTTGTAGTAAAACCGCATATTATACAATATATCTATATAAACATGTGCCTCTATTCTACTAACGGTAGCCACGATGATTACCAAGTGCTTAGCAAGATAACCACATTCACACATAAGAACAGTAATTAGAACAAAAAAAAAAGTAGAATATGACTAATTTGTGAACTCTGTAAATAACTAAGATATCTGGTATCGAAAACTGTCCAGCCCTAGAACAAAACAAAATGCCCAATGGACTAATTATAAAATTTATTATGGCTTGTATAGGGTAAACGAAGACGCCGACGTAGGTGTAGCCCGATTCTGGTTTAAACAGAAGTCCGAAGAAACGGCACGTTCCTACAGGGAACTCGCTATCCATTTAAGGTACTTCGTTAACTAATAGGCAGTCTTTCATAATCAATATTTCCAAGAATTACATCGATAACCTTACTTCAGTTTTTTTTTTTACAAATAAACAAATAAAAAATTATGAGCCGTCGTGGGACGCTTAGCAAATGTGAAACATTACACAGATATTCAATGTTTTTTTTAGATTTCAGAGTTTTGTGCGAATATTTTTGTTCCACAGAATAAAAACGCCATAAAAATTGACGCAAAATATTAGAGTTTTTCACGGAAATAACCAATCTTTAGATCGAGACATCCATTCAAGGGATTGCAAAATATTCAGTTAAAAACAAATACACAATACTTTAAGTTTTTTAACAGCAAGCGAACATTATAAAATAAGTTAAAACGCGGTATAATATTCATAGATGTGTATTTTCAACATTTACATACAAAGTTTTGTATGAAGAGCTTCTGACTCCAGCACGTTAAGAAAATCATTGGACGAAAGGAAAGCAAAAGACTGTAAGACAAACTCCCAGGAGTTCTCATTTCTCACTTTATCCACTTCTTATTCTTGTTTTTGACTTTATGCTAATGGGGTATTTTTACTACAGGGTAGAATTCGGCTGATAAAACAAAACACAAATTAGAAAAACCGGCACTCGAGACATTGGTGTATAAACATTTGTAAAACATATACTCGGGACATTTCGAACTGTGGTCGCAAAATTCATTTTATTACTATTTTTAGTGTATTTGCCATATGGCAACATACACTATTGGCGTTGGTCGGATGGCGGGACCTAGGTGTCGGACCAAAATTTCTCGCCGTTTCATAACCTCCTAAACACTTTGGCACCATTTTTAAAAATGTTTATATATATATGTGTATATATATATATATATATATATATATATATATATATATGTGTATATATATATATATATATATATATATATATATATATATGTGTATATATATATATATATATATATATATATATATAAATATTTATAAACGTATATATATATATATATATATATATATATATTTACATGTGCGGGCAATAACTTCCGAAAGAGTTAATTGATTTCAACGAAATTTGGCCCACGTGTTGAAATCCATCACCGCAAGAAGCCTATTTAAAATGGGCCTAATCAGGCTATTTTAAGGGTAGTTTTTAGGGGTTGAAAAATGTTTTTGGGCCCCAAAATACCGAAAAAATTCTCCGAATCGTTTCAAAATTGAAATTTAACCCTCTGGTAGTAATTAAAAAGTGTCCCCAAAATTTTAATAAAATCGGCCCGACAGGACCGGATTTATAAATTTTATGAAAACACTAGTTTGCAGATAGTGACTTATTTTTTGAAGGGTGTATTTAATTCGCTGTAGACGTTGATAATAATATTACAATTCAGAAAAAACATGTTATTTTAAGGGGTGTATTAAGGGGTTAAATTTTTTATTTTGCCCAAAAACAAACTTAATTTCACATAATAAAAGTATAAAACCACACGGCCCTATACAAGCAAATACACTATATTGTCGGCAGGGTTTTGGCACTGCGACCCGGGTTTTTATTAGCTGTGATTAAGCATTAAGGTGCGCTTACACGGGCAACTAAAATTGCTCAATTCCGGGCAATAGTGGTCAACTATGTACATCAGTAATTCACGGCGATGGCAACATGAAGCAATTGTTGCCAAAGATACCGCCACACCATATCACGCGATATGGAGCAACTTTGAAAAACTAGGTAATACAAGGCAATCATTCATACACTATAGCAATTCAGTTGAACTGTCGCTGGCTATGGACGAGGTTTTACTGGCAGCGGCGTGTAGTGCTTTTATTATAATGAGTTTAAAACGAAAAAAAAGAAAAGGAATAGACAGATTTGGGTGCGAACGTATCTAGCAAGACGAAAGCCATCTTTATTGTGTGATGATATGGACAATTATTTATTCAAAAACTTTACCAGAATGTCTCGGAGTGATTTTGAATTACTTCTAAATAAAGTTGGTCCATTAATTACCAAGCAAAGGACCAATATGAAGCTGTACTGCACTGTACAATAGAAGCAAAGAAAATGAAATCCCTGTCACCACACGAAAGTGAAATCATGGATACGTATACGTATAGAAGGAAAATTGACTAAAATTTCCAAACCGTGTGGATGTTCGGCAATTCATGTCGGCCACTTTGGGCAATAAGGAATATATGGAGCAATTAGAAGCAATATTGCCGAAACAATTGCCGCATTTTATTGAAATTGCTCCAGATTGATCCATTAATTGCTCCATTCTGTTGCCGGGCAATTATTGCTCAAAAAATTGCTCGTGTAAAGGCACCTTTAAGCTTCACCAAATTTGGCTTCTTGCTTAAAACTTTCATAAAAAAACATATATTCTTGCCCTAAAAATTGAATAAAAAAAAAAGATATTCGTCAATATTTCTTTAAAGCACGTCACGAGATTTTGAATTAAGAGAAGGTAAATTAACATTTTGAGGTTTTTTCTGTACAAACTTATGTTAAAAATACTGACAAATTTAATTTACTCAATAACTTTTTATCAAATTTAATTTCTTCTGTACAAAAATGTGTGCAAAATTTATGCTAATTTTCTCGTTTTTATTTGATTTTAAACCGTTTACTCAGATTAATTAAACTGACAAACTTGACTAAAAGTCATATGAGAGGAATGAGACATATTTCTAGTTTATTTTGAAGTATTAACATCAAAGATTGAATAAGATTTCTCATAGAAATTAGGGATTTCCCAAACGTTGAGAGCTATTCTGGTGAACAAGGTGAAACTCTGTGTGCCGGTACTTGAACCGTTTTTTTTTTTAAATACGGTTCTGCAGAAACCAGACAAGCAGTAAAGTTGTCAGTACCCTTTCAACAAGCTGCGAGTTAAGTTTGCTGCCTCAGAATGTTTTCATAGCATTAACTTTCACGGAATATTTGTATTTTGAGTCTCCAGACCGTGGAATATCTGGAACTTAGATATAAATAAACTTTTTTATTTACTCGACTAAGCGAAATTGATTTATTTTTCAATATTCGGATTATTCAATTTGTTTTTTAAAAAACAACTAAGAGGACAATTCTGAATCTACTTTTCAAGTTTCTGAAAAACAACTGCTAATCGCTAAAACTTATGTAACGCATTGGCTTTAAATAATAATAATAATAATGCGTTTAACGTCCCCATTTTAAGTTTAACGACGCCATTCGCACCATTACTATTTTCGATCTACCACACTTCCCGTTATTTTTCTACATTTTTAAAACTTCAACTTATGTAATAGCAATGGGCGACTGAAGGAATTATAGGAAATTAGGATAAGGTAGGCAATTTTTGAACTAGGGAGTTTGATAGGTAATCGGCCATGGCCTCAAATAAGGAACCATCTCGATATTTATCTGGAAGTAATTGAGGGAAACCATGGAAAACCTCAATCAAGATGACCGGTACAGAAATTACCGTTTCTCGGCGAGAGGCAGTAGGAAAAAGTTCCAGTCACATCTGCCCCCGCACTCGGTACCTCCCGAATGCGAGTCTGGTGCTGTCACCACTACTCTACCCAGCTCGGTGCATTGGCTTTAAATTGTGACCCATTATTTTTCTACCCAAATTACTGCAGTTACCTATTAACTATAGTGATACAAAATAACCAATTATTTATGATAGTAATCATTTTGACCAAATAATTTATCGGTTAATTAACAGGCTATAATGTTGTTTTTTCTGTTATAATGGTATATTTTTCATATCGGTATATTATGCTATTAATTATTCCAAGAATTTTTTGTAAAAAATTTCTTTTTCTAAGCTTTATATTTTTGGAAACATTTGTACGAAAAGTCCAGCTCCTTATTTTTAAATATAATAAATAATTCAAAAAAAAAACATTAACTAATTTATCTGCTCCAAAAAGTATCCTTTGAATTATTTGTTACATTTTTGGAAACATTTTGAAAATTAAAAAAAAAACAGCTGTTCTTTTGTTCTGAAGATTTATCAAAAATAAATTAGTTACGTAGCTAACAAGCGTGCTCTGGTTAATTTTTACATGTAAAACCGTGTTATGTAACCATGGAACAAATAATATAAACAAATATATTATAACAAGTAATTAAAAAAAAATATTAACTAATTTATCTGCTTCAAAAAGTATCCTTTGAATTATTTGTTATATTTTTAGAAACATTGTGAAAATAAAAAAAACAGCTATTCTTTTGTTCTGAAGATCTATCAAAAATAAATTAGTTAATGTAGCTAATAAACGTGCTCTGGTTAATTTTTACATGTGAAACCGTGTTATGTAACCATGGAAAAAAATGTCTAGCCATGATTATTCCCTCAGGTTCTCACTTGTGTTTTTTGACAACGTCTTGTTAAATATAGCATTAGATAATAGATGATAGGGAGAAATAATGACAGAAAACGATAAATGAGTATTTTGCAAGCAGCAAAATAATAGTAGTAATTAGTACAACGCGGTAATAAGTAAGAGCAATGAGGCACATAGTAACGGCGATGATCCATTTCACGATGAATAATTAGTTTTCAGGTAATCAACAAGAGACGAGAGTCTTGTATCTTGCAGACAGCTGACACGTTGACAGCAAAACTCAAGATAATCTCAAACGAAAAAATAAATAAAAATGTTCATTTCACATTAATGAAGACCAGCACATCTGAACCCGATTTTTGTATCAATTATCAAATTATGAAGACAACCAGAAAAGATCAAATTAATTATCTAAATTCATAGCGAAACAGAGACAACACTGAAATCTTAAAAAATAGTGCTGTCAAGAAATCTAATTCGTTTATATTCGAGATCAACGAACAGAAAATGTCAGTTAAATTTAGTTTTTGTAGTAAAAAAATATGGCTTTATTAAATTGACAATTTTCAAAAACATAAATGAAAACTCACTGACCTTGAAATTGTACTACGAACTATGATACCAATATTCGTAATACAATAAATCACGTGGTGTGGTCAAAAAGTTTAAAAAATGCGATCTAGAGTTACGCTATATTCTTTAAGATTATCTAGGGCTTAAACCAGTTTATATTTACGAGTTATCGTTTTTAGTAGATGATAAATTAAGAGGTTAATCAGTTGTTAAATTAGAATTTTGAAGCTGAAAACGTGAAATAGGTGAACCTAAAAAGTTTTCATATTTAATTCAATATTATGTATTTTGCTGTTTTGGCGAATTTAATGTTTATACTTATTTTATGGTTTACTAAATTCTGATTAACTAATTGCGAGATTTCGAATTACTGGAAGGCAAATTAACATTTTAAAGTTTTTTCTTTACAAATTAGACATTATATCGATAATAAATCTCAGGTATTTGGATTAATAATACAAAACAATCGTGTTATTGTTAATTTCTTTACAAAATTGGCGAGCTCAATAATTTTTTTCAAATTTAATTTTCTCTGTACAAAAAAGTGTATTTTCTCGTTTTTATCTGACTTTCAATTAGTGATGAGCAAAATTGGTCGTGAACTTGCAGTCTTGGTCTTAATCTTGCGATTCGGCAAGGCCAAGATCATACTTATACTAGCAAGACCAAGACCGAATGAACAATGCTCAACAGTACGTTAAATCGTTTATTTAGTTTAAATAAACTGTAAAAACTTGACTAAAAGTCATATTAGACGAATGGTACATGTTTCCAGTTTATTTTGAAGCATTAACATAAAAATAGTGACTAAGATTTTTCATAGAAATGAGATATTTCCACAACGTGAGTAAATGCATTTTACATGCACATCGAACTGCTTCGTAAGATGTGAAAAAGATAAATTATTGAACAGCTTTAAGGCTGTCGGAACGCTCTGAATTTAAGCCAAAAATAGAGCGTCGGCTGTCAACTGATTGTAGACTTATTCATCAACATTCTGCAAAAATTCTTTCTCTATAAGGAAGATAAAGGACAAATCTAGGTAATTTATGTACGATTTACTAGAAACAAGTTGGCATTAATTGTGCGAAAAAAATACACGTTTTCAATGTCACACTACGACCTTCTTCGTACTTATTTCACAACATTGTTCCATCACAAACCTAAAGTGACTCTTTCTTTTCCGGAAAAGTTTTTTAATCTTCAAAATATTTCCAAAAATTAGAGTAATCTATTGACAGCGGCACCCTTGCAATAGCATATTTTATCCTCGTAGTTGGCACCAGACAAAAATTAAAACGTGCGGATGATTTGAGCGAGACAGAGCTAAAGAAGGTCATATCCATCTTTTGCCTACCTCGCCTCTTACCGCTGGGTCTCAGCACCAACTATGTGAAAGTGATCCAATACTGTTAATATTTTTAAAGAATTTCATCACTCTGTAAATATTGAATAAATTTGCGTGACTCCTTGTAGATATGTATTGGTAAATGGTTAAGAAGCGAAGAATCCAAAGCATGGAAGAACATCAAGAAGGAACAAACACTGTTCCTTATACTTCCTTGCGGTTTTGTTCTGGAATCTTCGGTTATTTCGCTGCCGAAGAGCCAGTTTCCAAAAAAAATATCGATGTACAGGCTCTCGTATACAATAGTCATAATGACAATATGATAGTCCGGAGCCCGGAGGCTGCGGCGGCGCGGCGATGGTCATTCTTTACGTACGGCCGTGTCCAGCCGTCGACTGGACTGTTGTTGTTCCATATTAATGAGAAGGCGGGTCTCACGCATCACACAACCGTCACTGTTGAGCTGCTCTCACAGCACGGGATACGCCACTATCAACTTATATCCATATATACTTTTGTGTTGCGATGTGTGTGTACAACAATCTCACACCATACGGGTGTTTCCTAAGTAAAATTCCCCGATTTATTTTAAATCAAAGTGCCATTTTTCAGCTCCGCGTTACGTCGGTTATCTTTGCCTTGCTCTAAAGTCGGTCGGACGTATCTCGGCCGGTCTGCCGACCATGCTTCAAGTAAATTCCGAAAGGAAAATATTAAATATCATGTTCTCTATTTTCAGATATCAGAACAATTTTCGGATTAAACATTTCTTAAATACAAGTATATGTGAGGTTATGATATCGATATACTACAGACAAGTCATATTAAAAATGTTTTCTGTAGATTATAGTATGTAAATAAAACTATGGTATGAATGTGACGATCTGTCCATGTGAGAATGTTCACATGACATAAACATCAAAGTGCCGGCTCTTAAAATGTTTAATAATTTCGCCGTAGTTATAATATTAAAAACCCGGGTCGCAGTGCCCAAACCCTGCCGAAAATATAGTGTATTTGCTAATACCTACAGGCAGTGTGGTTTTATTATGTAAACGTAAGTTTGTTTTTGGGAAAAATAAAAAAATTAACCCCTTAATACACCCCTTAATATATTTTTGTTTTTAATTGCAATATTATTATCAACCGAACATCTACACCAAATTAAATTCACCTTTCAGTAAATAAATTACTATCTGCAAATTAATATTTTTAAAAAATGTGTAAGTCCGGTTCTGTTAGGCCAATTTTATTAAAATTTTAAGTGCACTTTTTAATTGCCACTCAAAGGTTACATTTCAATTTTGAAACGATTCTGATAATTTTTTCGATATTTTTGGATCCAAAAACATTTTTCAACCCCTAAAAACTACCCTTAAAATGATCCGATTGGGCCCATTTTAAACAGACTTCGTGCGGTGATGAGTTCCAACATGTGTGCCAAATTTCGTTAAAATGAATTAACTCCTTCGAAAGTTATTGCCCGCACACACCATTTTTAAAAATGGTGCCAAAGTGTTTAGGGGGTTATGAAACGTCGAGAAATTTTGGTCCGACCCCTAGGTCCCGCCATCCGATCGACGCCAATAGTGTATGTTGCCATATGGCAAATACACTAATAACTAAGGAAGTTAAACTTCTTATGTTTATGAGGGTGAGGCTCATTATAATTTTTTCTCAATTTTACTACTCTATATATATTTCGAAAACGATGAAGATGCTGATACATGTTTTGGCTTAAAATTGGAGCCTGTGAATTTTCTATACGTATTTAGACATCCTGTATATTTATACATAGTTGTTTTATTTCCATTATCTCGTAAATACACACACACACACACACACGTACATAAGGCATAACTGGTAGACAGTCTCTGGTATTGTTGTGTATAGGTTATCCATATACAAAGACAATGGACTCTGATGGATCGCTCCAGGAGCTGTATTGTATAAGTGAACTTCAAGTCTTGAACCGCGAAAACAAACCGTACAAACGGTTCGAAAATAGTCGAGATCGTTAGGATGTTACAGAGGATCCCGTACGTCAAACGCTCCAGTTTCCTGTAATCCTTATATGCCTCTTTTTATTTTTCATTTAGTAGTAGTACTTTGGAACAGGAATGCTCAGACTTATAATGGCGACGAACTACCACAAAATAATCAATTGACAAGCGATCGACTAGACTACGACTAGAACAGTTTTACGAACGAAAATTATGCAATAGAATTAAATATGTACTTTTATTGGTGATACATTTGTTCACCTAAGCAATTAAGTACATCTGTAGATCTTAAGTAAATGTGACGGTTGCGCTGACAAATCGCGATTATTTTGAAGTCTTTCAAGGAAATGCAGATTTGTAGTTGTTTTTCCGCGATCGACCATTTGAGCACATCTGCTTTGGAATATCGTATGATCGTATGTTAAAATAAAGTACAAAAAAAGTCACCAAGAATAAAAAACTACGTTTTTTAATTTCAATTTTATGTTTCTGAGTTCAAAGGAGATGAATTCTTTTGGCAAAACACATCGTTCTGTTGGCATGTAAAAGTTTAACTACCTATGATAGACGGAGCATTTAGAATCCGATTTTTACCATTTGGGAACTATAAAAAGTGTTATTCCTGATAAGTACGCTAAGGCACAGTAAATATTCGATCATCTTTATAAATTGAATTTACAATCATATTATATTGATCTGACAAAACAACTGTTTTTTGTTGGGTAATTTTATTGCAAGGAATGGACTTCATCATAATGTCAATTTACTACCTTGCTTCTTTTTTTTAACTGCAACTTATATTTTATTATTTTTCAATATTAAA
This sequence comes from Venustoraphidia nigricollis, assembly GCA_034508555.1. Taxonomy (NCBI): domain Eukaryota; kingdom Metazoa; phylum Arthropoda; class Insecta; order Raphidioptera; family Raphidiidae; genus Venustoraphidia; species Venustoraphidia nigricollis. Next base: position 10,812,411 of record JAVRKA010000008.1, read on the forward strand.
TAAATACAGTACGCGTCCTCTAATCCGAATCACGTTAGTGCTAGGTAATTCGATTTGTGAAAATTTCAGAATCACAAAAACTACTTTTCAACAATCTTAGTGTTTCCACGTTGGACAGAAAAAAATGACAATCTAGGTAGAAAGCAGTGAAAAAAATGTTAATTTTCAATTAGCCATAAATCATAATTGGGGGTTAAGAAAAATTTGCTGTTGCACTTAGGCGCAATTATTGCGCATCCCCCATGACTAGCTATGCCCTGAAGAGCCATCTCTTGAAAACGTACTCCAATCCATTCTTAATAATTCCCAAGGATTGTATGTCTAATAAACCTATAAAAATCACAGATTATTTTGTATGAACAATACAGCAACAGCTGGGGTTATTTGAGCCTAGTAAATTTGTTCTTATTTTTTAAACGATTTTATTTATTTAATCTCAAATTGAAAATCCAATACTTTTACTGGTTCTCGGATAAGAATATACGACTTGGGCGCTTGTATCAGAGAAATGCCATACTATGAATAACGACCTTGCTACACGCTTAGCTGTTCTCAAGTCCAAGATTAGTATAGAAGAAAGATGACGGTCTATGATACACTTTAGATGAAGCAAAACGGTTTTTTTTTTTCAATCCGATTTCCCGCTCTAAATAACTGATTGATAGAAAGATGATTTATATTGATTTATAACTTATAAATACATTATAAATTAACATCTGTTCGAGATTATTTCTCACGATATCTGTGTGTTAGATATTATATTAAATGCAGTATTCTTTAATCTATTTCAGAGCGTTATACACTTTAAGGTGCTGATCGATCAAATTGTAAAATATGATCTCGGGAAATTTCAAACTGTACTCGCAAAATTCATTTTATTACTGTTTTTATTAGCTGTGTTTAAGCATTAAGCTTCACCAAATTTGGCTTGCTGTTTAAAAATTTCAAAAAACATATATTTTTGTCCTAAAAATTCAATCAAAAAACATGATACTCGTCAATATTTCTTTACAGCACTTCACGAGATTTCGAATTACAGAAAGGCAATGTAACATTTTTGAAGTTTTTTTTTCTACATTATGTTAAAAATACTGACAAAGGCTTGCTCAATAATTTTTTTCAAACCAAACTTTTTCTGTACAATAATTTGTGCTATTTTTCTCGTTTTTTGGAGGTTCGTAAAAGACTAGTCATGGAAACGTCGTAGCTCAGTTATTCTGAATCTTCTATTAATTTTAGTCAATTCTCATCCTTTCCATGGAATTTTACCAAAGTTTTAAAGAAAGGGTTCTGTTTTTAATGTGTTCATTTAGATTTTTAACGCACGGTGTTACTGTGTTGGTTAATTTAGATTTTAAAATTCTCAACGACTTTTTAACTAATTTTTTAACGGCTTCTCAAAGAATCTGTGCATAAAAGAACCAGCAATAAATCAAAACAATATTGGCATAAATGCATAGCATTACTACAGCCATAAAAGTTTAAATATGTAAAGTACACTATCTCTCAAAAAATTAGTTCTCAAGAAATATTCAAACTATTAAATTTATTGATTTTTACTGAAAGCTATCAATAATTTAATACGTAATATCATTTAATTAAATATATCTGAGAAGTTCGTTTTTAGAATTCGGGATTGAAAGTGGCACTGTTCTATATTTTTATTCTTTTGGTAGCTAAACAAACTAGTACTAGAGTAGGGGAAGGTACTTTAAAATGGGATACTTAGGTAAAATAGGATACCCTAATTATTTTTAAATATACCCAATGCCATCTTTTGTAAAATTCACGAAATACATCTCACTTGATAAGCATTCATCTGTAGTACTTTCAGTACGATAGTGTTACAAGTGTCAAATTTAAGCAAGTTTTTAAGTTTTCAACAGTTTTGTTTTAAGAATACTGGTATGATAAGGTAAGCATTTTGCCTAATTGAGTAATAAGATTATGACGGCGATATTTTTACCAGCTTTAGTGTCAAAATGTGACACTTTGTATATAAAATTTCCGCGCCAATTTTGTAGATTATAATAGTGCATGCTGTTTTTGACATAGTGTAGATACGTTGATAAAATGGGATATGGAGTATATTGCTAAAACGCCGCAAGAAGCAAGTGGTGAAAGAAAAAGCGGTAAAGAAGACGAACGCAAAGACAAACGGTGCAAAAATTAAGAAGAAAATAGAAATAATTACCATTGAAAATAAAAAAAACTGATAGTGAAGAAAATCCCGTATGCTTTTATTGCGACATCGATTTTTTTAAAAGTAAGGCAGGAGAATCATGGATTCAGTGCAATTCTTGCCAAAAATGGGTTCATGAAGCATGTAGTGGAGCAAACAGTGATGATGAACACTTCGACTGTGATCTTTGTTTATAATTACGTACACTAAACGCAATCCCATTTTAGCGACATAATGAATCCCGTTTTAAACACACAGTGTTGCTAAAATGGGAAATAACCATGGGACAAAGAAAAACATTTTTTTTTTTTTATTTGTAGTCTTTATATCATTTTTGTATTTTTTTTAAATAAAGTTATGTCAAAACTGTCACGTATAAAATTTGCAGGAATTAACTGTCTGTAATTTTTTGTTCAGAACTTGTAATACCTTTAGTATCCCATTTTAGAATACCTTCCCCTACTTAATTTATTTTTTCACATTTATGTTTTTAAACATTTGTTGTTCGGTATTGTACATAATATACTGTCTGTTGGCTACAAATGTACATATAATAATAAGCCAACAACGGCAGCATGTGAAGATAGATCCAAAGCAATACATAGCCGACCTTTAATGACCCAACGCGACCTACAAGGTTACGCGGCATGTCCAGTGGATGATTTGTGACATGTCGATGTGTCAATAACGACCAATTATAACGTTGCATTTGTGATAGAAACGGATGACCTTACATGATAACACTTCGACCAATAAATACTTATTCAATTGAAATCGCTGTTCGAGTGCTTCAACGGGACATTGAAATTGATTTGAGCTTTCAAAGATTTTGACGATAAAATATGATTAAATTTACAAGTCCATCTGGAAGCTATAATAAATTATAAAAAATAAAAATGTTATTTTTACGTACGAATCTTTTCATTTACGAGGTTTATAATTAGTAAATGACGCACTGTTTGATTATTTTATGATTAAAGGTAACTAAATTAATTGCAAATGTAAAGAAAAACTAATGACGGTTTGTTTAAAAAAAATCTGAAAAACGGTTGACCCTGCAGCCCTGGAATTTACCGCTATTTCAAATTTATTACTATTTATTACACTGCAATAAAAGCTTGTCAATAAAAGCTTGTCAAAAGATTTTGCATGTAATATGGAGTTTTGAGATTACAAAACTATAATCTTATTCAAATGTTTATAATATTTTCGATATCATTTCAGCGCCCATACATATTCTATTTATACGAGTAAAAAGCAGATATTCATAATATGTATACCGCCAAACATAAACATCAATAAATAAATCATTTTCTATGAAATATTTTTACAACAGGTAACAAAAATTCTCGTTTTCAACAGATAGTCCGTATTTACATTATTCATCAAATTATTATTAAACACTACGAATTATCATATCACAAATAAACATATGTTTGACATGATTTACTAAAAATATTATGATTTCATGTCCATATTACAAGATTAGGTCACCAATAAAATTATGAAAATATGAACGATAAAGCTATTACGAAATTTTTTTCTTGATAAAAAATAAAAATTACCAAAAATACATTTCAATTTTATTTTGCAATCAAATTTTTTTTTCACATACGGGAGACATAAATTATTATACAAGCTTTTTATAACATCAATAATGAAAATTTTGTTTGCCTGTTTTATAACTCCGATTTGGATAAAATATCTATTAAGTGTATAAAACTACTACATTACAATTCAAACAGTGCACGTATACACATTAAAAAATAGCATACAATATAAATTCTATGTAACGTCACTCTATTTAAGGTCAAACTCCCTAAAATGTTGAAATTACTCTACTTTGGTTGGTTTGTCTTCTTGTCCATGTAACGATACACTCTATGTAGCATCACACTCACTCTAAATAACGGCTATATGTCATTCTAAAGCAAGTAATTTCGGCAATTTATAAAGCAACTACTGTTTGTAGGTACTTTCTAAGTTGTCGAAATTTTGTATAACCAAGTTGATCCCACACTATCCCAAGATATGAATAAAAGACATAAAAAATACAATTATTATTGGCATAGCAAAAAAACATTACGCAATAAACGTTGTTATTTGTGTTAATAGTACAATGTTTGTTTTTAAATTGCATGCGTTATTATTAAATAATACTATAATAGTAAAACAATATTGGTTTTTCTTTCTCTCCATATAACGACAACTCTATAACGGCAGACAATGCGCAGTCCCTTCAGCGTCGATATATAGAGTTTACACTGTATTTGAATGCAGACAATTGTCGCAAATATCTTAATAATAATTAGATTCAGTTTAATAATATAAATAATAAAACAATAAAAACAAGCTACATAAAGCTGGTTAATGTAAAGCGAAATTGTAATTGACAACGGAAACAAAACATGACCGACAAACATGCAAGGAATATGATTAAAAATAAGAACCGTAAAATGATTTAATGTCAGTAATTAAGTACGTTCCTACCTATTAAATTATGGCAAGAAACCCGTGAAATGCTGTCAGCATATTTTCTTGGTTCAAAAACAAAGGGGAAGAAAACTTATAGCTGAATAAAGACTATATTCTCTACTTTCATATTTACTTTTCCACACGACTGTCTTTAATTATATTTCTCTGTTAAAATCGAATTTTAACTGTTTTCGAAGAATAAATTTTGACTGAAATGTTTATATATATAAATAAATCAAAAATGGTGTGTGTGTGTTACGAAAGACTTGATCGATTTAAATGAAATTTGATCCATATGTTGGAAGCCTATTTAAAAAATGAGCCCAATCGAGTTATTTTAAGGGTGGGTTTTATGGTTGAAAAATGTTTTGGGCCCAAAAATACCGAAAGAAATACCAGAATCGTTTCAAAATTAAAATTTTACTCTTTAGTATCAATAGGGATGTTGACTCTATTCAAATAAAAATATAATTTTAACGAAAAGTAGTAGTTTCCATGATAGAAATACTAAAAAAACACTATATTTTTCCTTATTTTTAAGGAATTTAATTAATATTTAATAAATAAAACCTAATAAAATCACTCTCAAGTCACGTGACAACAGACACCAATCAGAGCGCATGACGTCATATGTTCAGCCGCTGTCAAAAAACGTCATTGTTTGGTTAATATTTAGTGTATAATTTATTATTATTTGTTTATAGGAAACGTCAAATTACATGTAACTATAGCAACGACTACGAAACAACTTTTCATCACCTCAGTTTACTAACGTTTATGAGCACAGAATACGCATCTATAGGATGGTAGCTCCCGTGTAAACTTTTGAGCTTCCTTTGGTATGAACAGGTGACGTCACGCGACTAGTATTGGCGTTTTGGATCGAAATTTGAAACGGGATTTAAAATACATGATTTTTAAGGCTTGAGTTGTATTTAAATAAAAATAATACATATTTGTGGCAATATTAGGTACTTATGCACGATTTAAAACACTTTCCCAAAAATAGTCAACATCCCTATTAAAAGATGCTCCTAAAATTTTAATAAAATCGGCCTGACAAGATCAAACTTACACATTTTATGAAGCACTAGTTTGCGTATACTTTTTTTGTAGTTACTGTAGGGTGTATTTAATTTGGTGCAGATGCTGGATTGATAACAATATTTCAACTGAGTAAAAAATTATTATTTATTTTAAAGGGTGGATTTATGCGTATTATGTTCACGGAATGAAGTCACAATACCTGTATTAGCAAATAATAATAATAATAATAACGTTTATAGTACATATAAAAGGCACAAAAGGCATGGTTCAACTTTCGTTGGTCTTCCACCTAGCCCATGGTAAAATTTACATAGTAAAAAGCAATATACAAAACAGTACACTATACTGTCGACAGGATTTTGGCACTGCAACCCGAGTTTTTTAAAATTCAATATTACAAATAAACTTATAATCAATTTTCCAAAAAGATGATCATATAAAAATCAAAATGAAAACTCTAATATTGTGAAAAAAATGAAAAAAATTTGAGGTGATAAATTGCGAACATTTCGAAAGTATTTAGTGTGTTCTTCAGCTAAGAGTTGCTGTGTTGATATAACTCGCGGCAATTAGGAACGATTTCATAATTAGAAAGCCAATCAAAAGTTTCCGTCGAAATATATCACCCCCTCGGTGAGCGCCATTTGACGTTGTCTAGTTAATACTATGCACTCGGTACACAAAACAAGAGAAGAACAAGAAGACGGATCAAATTACCCGGCAAAAACTAATTTAATTACATCACATTATAAGTTTTGATAGCTGCTCTTTTTTCGTCGTTACGTCACGATTCCAAGATGAGAACGAATATTCGACATTCATGTGGTGAAAGATTATTGGATAGCATGGAATTAATATCGTCCCATTAACAAAGTCATTTTCATCAAACTTCGTTCTTTCGCATACCTTTAGAATTTTCGAAATTGTATATAATAATAATAATAATTCATCTAATAATAATAATAATAATGCGTTTAACGTCCATTTCTCGACTTTATGTCATAACAGACGCCATTGGCACCATTACTATTTTTTCATCTACCACTTCCCGTTATTTTCTACATTTTTTACAACTTCAACTTATGTAATAGCAATGGACGAATGAAGGAATTATAGGAAATTAGGATAAGGTAGGTAATTTTTGAACTAGGAGATTGATAGGTAATCGGCCATGGCCTCAAATAAGGAACCATCTCGATATTTATCTGGAATTAATTGAGGGAAACCATGGAAAACCTCAATCAAGATGGCCGGTACAGGAATTACCGTTTCTCGGCGAGAGGCAGTAGGAAAAAGTCCCAGCTACATCTGCCCCCGCCGGGATTCGAACCCGGTACCTCCCGAATGCTGGTCTAGTGCTGTCACCACTACTCTACATCTGTATTTGTATAAATCTGGTACAAAATCAATAGATACTTATATTGTGAAACTATTGGGTTGGGTTCTGGGTCATGTTGCCAGATGTCCGCATTTTTCAGTCCTCTCAGAACACGTTCCGTCAACACCTTGATCGGGACGCCCTGAATCCCGCTTTGTTATCTAAGTAGCAAATTTGCCGCGAGTCTTAAGCCGGGTCCAGACGTAGTAACGTGTAATGTAAGATTACGTCTAATTTAGCGTCAACAGTGTGGACAGCACACGAACTCAACGCGAATCGTGAAAGCGAATCTTTGTCAAAAGCTGTTTCCACTCAGTTGCTACGAACATGCCGAATAGGAAAGTCATGATAGCTGGTGCTGCTCTTATTTATAAATATTTATTAACTGAAGATTTCAGTTTTTTTTAAAGTAATCCGGATTTTTTGGATCCCAAATAACACGTTTTTCTTGATACAAACTGATAAGTTCAAGCGATTGTTCGTATCATGAACGTACACACGACACAATCGTCACGAACGCCGTCCAAACGAGTACTGCGAGTGCTTTTGTGTTCGCGCTAAAAACCGACAGCCGATAGATCACGGCGAACGCCGGCGCGAACGTTACATGTAATGCTCGTAGTGCCGTCCACACGCAGAATTCGTGTTACGATAGACCCGATGAACCCGGCTTTACAGTAGTCGCCAATGATACGTGACATCTAATTTGGTTGTTACCAATACTCCATAGTGAAAACCAATCGTAATTTAGGTCGTTATGTACCTGCTGCCATCTGCGTTACGCTTGCCATGTGTTCATGTCCATTGAATCATAGCTATTATCGCGGTTTTTTAATGGAAAGGTGAAACAATCACTGATCCTTAATGCTTTTCACTATTTTCTTAATTTCGTAATACACCCTGTATATAACGTAAGAATTGTTTAATATTATTGATGTCTCATATTGATAATAATAAATCAACAAAGTAGTTAATGAATAAAAAACAGAAACCAGAAAATTATAAAATAAACATGGAGCTATTTTTCGCAGGTAAATTAATTTCAGTAAAATATATAAAACGTCATTCATTTTTCTTTTTTGTTTTTCCGTAGATAATAAAAATAAAAGGTAAAAAGGAGAGATGAGCACTTTCCTCCGAGACACACGTCCAGCTAACTCGCTCTCGCATATAGTCGTATTATTTTAAAACCACCCACCACACATATCCATTACCTAACATTTCATATACAGGGTGCTCTGAAAACCTTTAAATTTGACCAAAACGAGTGATTATTTTTTTAGACTCTTCTACTAAAAGACAATGTTCGTGAAAGTTAACTCAAACAGTTCCACAGACGGAACGAACATCGAAAGTTCTGTTTGTGGAGCGACATGTCCGAGAAACAATCTCATAGACCTTTATGTTAAAGAAGTATCCACAGATTGCGGACCGATCTCGTTTCACAGTTCCAAAACGGACAGGAATATGCTTCGTAGTGTAAAATGCCAACATATCCGGGCATATCAGACGCTGGATGTAGTACATATGCACTCTCACATAATATGTTTAACGTTCGTTTATGTCATAACAGACGCCATTTGTACCATTGCTATTTTTCCATCTGCCACACTTCCCATTATTTTTCTACATTTTTAAACTTATACTTAACGAATAGTAATGGGTGAATGAAGGAATTATAGGAAATTAAGATAAGGCAGGCAACTTTATGACAAGTAATCGGTCATGTCCTTGAATAAGGAACCATCTCGATATTCATCTGGAATTGATTGAGGGAAACCATGGAAAATCTCAACAAGATGGCCGGTACACGAATTACCATTTCTCGGCGAAAGGCAGCAAGAAAAAGAATCAGCGACTTTTGCCTCGGCCCGGATTCGAACCCAGTTGCTCCCGAATGCAAGTTCAGTACTCTTACCACTAAGCTACACCACTCTGATACCGTGGCCGTTGTTGGAGTCGACGAATGGCGACAGAGGCAATAAGACGGGGTATGCAAATGGGATACGTTCTAAGGAAAGATAGGAAACGTCTCCGAAAGAGGATAGGGTTCATGTCCGAAACTACGCGAAACGTACTGTATATAATTCAGTACACCTTCGCCCTTTTCCCTAGTCTCTTTATCCACCACCAGCTACTATAGTATACCGTAGATTCTGAACAGAATATCATATAAAAAGGTTATATAAAAGTTCTTAATTATGATAAATTCGTGGATGGTTTTTTCCCACTGAGACCTATACACAAGCCGGATGAAGAGAGTATGTTGTATACGGCTATACACTCCTGCCGTAGGTAAAATTCGAACCGTGATATCATCTACGAAACCGACAGTGTCACTCCAACTGTTCACGTTTAGCCTTTGAAAGGTTACAGTCGTTGGAAAAGCCATAAATGCACAGCACGCTATATGATAAAAAAAAGTTTTTACCAACAGTCTTTAGTTTGTATAACAATATTGAACTATTGAACGCGTTTCAATAAATTTAATAGATATAATTTGCACTTTTTTTCACTGGGCACTTGGTAGAACATGGTTAATAATAACAGATAAATAAAAACACTTAAAAATTCTACAAAAATTTATTATTAAATTATTTCTCCACGGTCTATCCTCAGGAATATATTCCTGAGGATAGACTTATTTATTTTTTTTAATTTAATAATAAATTTTGGAGAATTTGCAAGTGTTTTCAAGTGTATTTTGTTTGTTATATTGATTAAATTTAAGAATTGGAATAATTTTATTGTATTAGTGTCAGAATAATCGAGGATGTCTTCAATTCTGGTGGCGAGCTCTTTGTTTAGTCTATGTGACTCGTATAGTGGGCAGTCGACCAGAAGATGTTGGATGGAAAGACGACTGTTGCAGGTGACACACATCGGAGGATCTTCCTTTTTTTAAAGGTAAGAATGAGTTAGGGTCTTGTGGCTTCTGTCTGGAGGCTCCTGAAACATCGGAACATCTGCTTTGTAAATGTGAAGCAGTCATGAAGCGAAGACTCCCTCACCTCAATAACCTATTCCCAACACCTGATCAGGTATGGGACACAGATCTCAAAGCAATTCTAGGCTTTATCAAAAGCCTTAATCTCATAGAGATATAAATGAGTCAGGGCTACACAATAGATAGATAGATAGATATTTATTAAGTCAATCGAGACATCCATCCATTTGACACGTCAGAATACAGAAATATCTACAACCCGTAAATAAAATATATATATAAAAAATCACATAAAAGTCCCAATATAGATAGATCTATCAAGGTCGCGGTGTTGAGGAATAAAACCCTCTCGCCCTCTTTTCTAATCTAATCTATCTAATCTAGGGTCGTGTGGCCGGCATGTAGTCGGGTAAATATTACATCTTGTTTTCTTGCGAGGTTTTTTTTAATAGATAAAATCGATCTTTACAATATGATGCGAGCCAAGGTTACGCGAAAGCAGTTACAAGGAGGTAAAATCTCGAGTTACAGTTTGTTTGTCACTGGTGTAAGTGGTAAAGCGAAGAAGGAGTACCAACTGTGAATGCATAAACGTCGGTACGTGTTTTCGTGCGGCCTTATTGTTATTCTCATTGCTGCCGTTTGTATGAGTGTTTAACCCTTTGTTCCCCCTACTGATATAGGTATATATTGTGTATGCCTTGCTCTCTGCTCTTGCTACCGGCAACTTCCTGTGTGCTCCTCTATCCTGCGCGTCCTGAGGGTGTCCCACGGGATAGCAGTCCTTACTCGCCTCACCTCATCACGTATACTACACCCTCCCCACTCCCTATATATAGGTAGATCGTGCTACTCAACTACAAGGTGTTCAAAATCCTATTAAAACTATCTGTCTTTAAAGGTATTCAATATGTCCTCTTTTTCATCTGCATAACTCTTACGACCAGCTGGATGTGTGTATGCATGTAAAATGCACTTACGTTTCGAAAATCTCTAATTTCTATCTTATTAGTGTATTTGCCATATGGCAACATACACTATTGGCGTCGGTCGGATGGCGGGACCTAGGGATCGGACCAAAATTTCTCGACGTTTCATAACCTCCTAAACACTTTGGCACCATTTTTAAAAATGTTTATATATATATGTATATATATATATATGTATATATATATTTATATATATATATACGTATATATATATACGTATATATATATGTGTGCGGGCAATAACTTTCGAAAGAGTTAATTGATTTCAACTAAATTTGGCCCACGCGTTGATATCCATCACCGCAAGAAGCCTATTTAAAATGGGCCTAATCGGGTCATTTTAAGGGTAGTTTTTAGGGGTTGAAAATTGTTTTTGGGCCCCAAAACACCGAAAAAATTCTCCGAATCGTTTCAAAATTGAAATTTAACCTTCTGGTAGTAATTAAAATGTGTCTCTAGATTTTTCATAAAATCGGCCCGACAGGACCGGATTTACAAATTTTATGAAAACACTAGTTTGCAGATAGTGAATTATTTGGTATAGAGGTTCGATTGATAATATTAATGCAATTAAAAAAAAAATGTTATTTTAAGGGGTGTATTAAGGAGTAAAATTTTTTATTTTGCCCAAAAACCAACTTAAGTTCGCATAATAAAGCCACACTGCCTGTATTAGCAAATACACTATATTGTCGGCAGGGTTTTGGCACTGCGACCCGGGTTTTTTTAATCTTTGATATAAATATTAAGAGCACTGTGGTTGGAACAATAAAAATAAAAGAATAGTTACTTCTTACCACAACATTTATTCAGTGGATGTACATTTCGAGAGCTAAGCTCCCATCTTCAGCAAAACACTAAACTGAAATGTACATCCACTGAATAAATCTGTTGTGGTAAGAAGTAATTATTCTTTTATTTTTATCAATCTTTGATGTTAATGCTTCAAAATAAACTAGGAATATGTACCATTCTTCCAATATGACTTTTAGCTAAATTTTTACAATTTGTTCGATCTAAATGAACGATTTAAAATCAGATAAAAACGAGAAAATTAGCATAAGGTTTACACAAATTTTTGTACAGAAAAAAATAAATTTGAAAAAGATTATTGAGCAAGCCAAATTTATCAATACAGTAGAACATCGATAAGTTAAAAAATAAAAACCTCTGTAAGTTAAAAACTTTTTGAATTCCTTTCCCCTGAAAGCATACAACCTCCATTTCTTAAATCACAAAACCTCGGTAACTTAAACAAATATTCTGAACATCGCCCTCGATAACTTGAAATAATATTTTGGTGACCTCCATAAGTTAAAGTATTATCAGTGAGTCATTATGAGTACCTAAGTATCCAAATAAAAGGTTTTGCCAAGAACTTAACTGATTTTCACTTTAGTCTTCGACTAAATCGCTTTACTGATTTCTTTGTTTAAATAATTGATCGTTTAAATAAATAAATAATTGATTCTAAATGAATAGATAAAAAATGTATGTCACCTCTATTGAACTAAATACATCCTCTATAAAATCCACAAACCTTGGTAAGTTAAAAATTTTCCTCTGACAACCTCCCTAACTTCAACTCTCGATAAGTAAAAAACTCGATAACTTAAACTTTTTAACGTTTCCTTTGGATTTTAACTTATCGAGGTTCTAATGTACTTTTAACATAAGTTTATAAAGAAAAAACTTCAAAATGTTAATTTTCCTTCCCGTTATTCGACGTCTCGTGACGTGTTGTAAAGAAACACTGACGAACATAACGTTTTTTTTATTTCATTTTTAAGGCAAAAATCAATGTTTTGAAATATTTAAGCAGCAAGGTAAATTTTGGAAGGATTATTGCTTAATCACAGCTGATAAAAACAGTAATAAAATGAATTTTGCGACAACAGTTCGAAATGTCCCGAGAACATATCTTACTATCTATAAGAGATTAAGTCACGTTATGAAATAAAAGTTTAACTTGTTTTAATAAAGACTTGGAGTTCTCTTATAATATAAGGATTCATCCAAGAAACCAGGTCCATTTTGTTGTATCTTTTGTATTTTGTGGTTTTTAAGGGTTATCTCTCTTAAGCCGATATATTATAAGGTACATTCCAAACAGCTTGTATCATCATTCATACATATGTACTTTGAAATCCTCGGTGAATACCCCTGAAGTCCAGTTCGCTTCTGTGTAGCAATCTTTCTCGGTATCACTTCTATATCTCTGCATATTTGATGAAAATGATGATTCCTGGACATTTTTCAAACCGAGTACCCGTTTCTGTTTACCTGCTAATTATTCCATAGCAGGTAAATAACAGTTTATTAATTATGAACCAAGATAAACAGTAATTACTCAAAACTAGTTCTGATTACAATATTAATACGCAAAGATTCTGATTTGTGTCGTATCGAACAAGGACAAGTGTAAATCTTCTTGATTTCCGGGCTTGTACGCCGTGGTCCATTGGTATTTCTACCTGACGTTTCGTCTACAACTGCGGTAGACATTATCAAAGGCGATGTGGTAGCAGGCGAAGTGTCCTTCTCGGCTGCTCACAAGCAAGTGAGCAGCCGAGAAGATTTGCAACAACGCCAGCCGTGAAAGCCTACACAATTGGATAAGGACAAGTGTAGATTATAGACGCTCAACATCTAAGGTCAAACAATACATTTCGATTTCGAAATCAAATATCGTAGATTTGGAACGGGAAGTTACCGTACTTGCTTTGGTTTATTTTAAAGAATTTAAATTATACGGTATTAAAAAAATTCGTTGGTTTGAAAATAGCCGAGATCTTTCGTGGTTACATTTTAGACAGTCTAGATATTTTTCAGGTTCCCGGGGTAATGATTTTCTGTGAAAGTGGTTTATTTCTATTTTTTTTTTATTTTGCCTGTATGCCTCTAGAGGGGATTAGCTTTAATTTAACGCAAAAAAATATATTCCCTTTTCGAAAATGCGATCGGAATGGTATAAAGCTTCTAACCAACCTCTCTTAGTACGAACTGGTAAAACTGTCCAAAGCACCCAGAAACTTAGTGACCTTAAAAAATTACGTGTTTAAATAAAAAATTAATTATTACTGTGTGGATATGGAGTGCTAGTCTGGGCTGCTCAAGCAAAATGACAAAAAGGGATAACGATAATTGCGTTAGCCATTCCGTCTTTGTTCAACAACATACAACAATACGAGCCAGAAAGAAACACACATACCGTGTCATTGCCTCCTCTTTCCTATCGGTTTGTATATGCAGTCTACACCTCAAAGGTTTATAATAAGCAGAAAAAAACGATAATGTGAAACAAGGTCTTTGTTCATCCCCGGATCCACGATTTTTTCGAACCGGAGCAGAAACTTGATAGTTTCTCTCCAGCGTTTGAGATAAATTGTTTAAAAAAACTCGAAAATATCTAGTGAGTGGCATTTTTTGTGACCAGAAGGGGACAATAAGTACCTTTTAATAATTTTTTTAAAATAATTTGTTATCAATTTTCAAATATGTAATCTAATTTATGGCGTCCTCTGAAACTGCCGCCTGGGGAAAGTGTCCCGGTTTGTCGCCTCCCCAGATCCGCGGCTGCCGTTGTTAATACTGAGGCGTCTCCGCGTCTCCTCTATTACAAGCCCCCAATTCCCGGGTTCAAAGCGGAGACGTCGTAAAAATACGAATAAAATTTTCAATGTATATTAAACAAAAAAATGAATGGACAATATGAATTGACGGTAGACATGTAAAAACAAAAAGCGATATATCAATGGCGATGTCTCATTTTTCTGCATTTTAAAACAGCAATGCAATACAGTGTTTCATTCTTACCGCGTCGATAAGCTCCCGGCTTGATTGTTGAGCGTTGATTGTTGAATCGCTGTCTCAAAACATTATTTACTGTTTGCATTGAATGCATCGTACAGTATTGTTCACGTTTACATAGACTTAGAAAGCGAACAAAATTACTATTCCATATGCAATTAAAATATCATCAACGTCACGGCTGCGGGTTTGTTTTAATACCGTTCAATTTGCATAATGAGCACTAATGGTTTTTTTTTCTTTACTACAATCTGATCTGTTAAAATCAGAACGGTAACCAATTTAATTTATTTACAATAAATCTACAGAATGGACCAATGTCGAAAACAAATACTTTTCTTCATACTATGCCGAAAGTACGTACATTCTGATTCGGTTTTTATGCCGAAAGTATAACATTTATGCATTGTTGTAATCACACGCATATCGTCTGTATAGGCGAGTCTAAACAGTTTTGTCATGCGCACTGATGGCGTTTGTCATCACATGTTCGCCAATAGATGTCTATGTGTACGCCAGTAGGTAGCCATCTGCTGTTATATGGACATTATTAGATGCATGTGTCATTACGTATATAACCTCAACATTGCTCATTTGAAAGTAAGTAGTTTTTTATATGTTGATGAAAGTGCGTACTTTCGGCATGGTATGAAGAAAAATAGTATACACCACACGAGCAGAAAGCTGAAAATCAAACGGTGCTAAAGTCTATTAATCTCAAACAGACAAACATCCATTACAATCTCAGAAACATGAAGACAAAAAATCCTGAGGAGTTCATAATAGCGGTATGTTTATATTATCGAGGCTCGCAAGAAACATGTACATTTGGGTGATCCTTAACAGGGGTATTATCGAATTTCTATGCTCCCTGGGGGTCAAACGTTTCCAAATTGATAAAAAAAATTCTCTAAAAAATTGTGCTCCTAATATTAACTCTAAGATATTCCGCATTCCAAACAAAGTTTCTTATGGAAAATAATATGTGGAAAACTTCTTTTGTTCTTCCAAATTTTATAACTTGGCGACAAATGAATCTACAAAAATGATACATACTTATATTAGTAGAGAATTTAACGCTCTACAAAAAAGTTTTCCAAGGATAAAGTTTATACTTCAATATCGAAAAACTTTTGAATCAGTAAACTTAACGAAAAATCAAAAGATATCTTTTTGTAGAGCGTTAAACTCTTTACAAAAATTATGTTCATATTACTGAGTCGCTCATAAGAGGGCATATTTATATTATCGCGATTCTACTGTATATATATTATAAACTAACATTCATTTTCAATGTTAACCACATGTTAAACGTCCTAATTTTTCATATTTAACCCTTATCAAATTTACTGTTGCCAGAAATAAAATCGAGTCCATTCCAAATACGAGTTTAATTATATAACTAGCTTGATATTTATGAAAATAATCAACATGCTGTGCTTTTAAAAACAGTTCGTGGTTTCATACATACTAAATTAATTTTATATTTCCTTTCTATAAAAATTAATTTTATAAATCGCTGTTTAATGTAAATAATATTTATTTTTCACTTTAATGAACTAGCAGTTGAGTGTTCATTAATTGATATTTATACAGAATTTCGAGTCGTTTGTCATGTGGCTATACAATTAGACAGCTTATGGAACCCAAACATAATTACTTCGTACGCATATATTTACATAAACAATTTCATAGAATATGTTTTTAATGTTGGAAAATGTAAATAACATTAACAGCACAAAAATAGTTTTTACTTTTTGTCGTTAATTAAGGCATGATTGATAAATAATTTACAAATGGAATATTAATTTGTTTTTATTTTCTTCATTCGCGTTTTTATGCAATATTGAACGAATACGAAAATTTAAATTGATTAACACAAACCGATCTAAGACGACTGAAATTAGCATAAAAAATTCCAGCCAATTAGGCGATAGGACCATTCCAGCTTTAAAAATATTGTCATTTGACATATAATAAATAGAATAAAATTTCACTTAACGCGCGCGGTGACTCGGGTAAAGATTAGTAATAAATATTATGATATTTGCGAGATCCAGATTATTTGATGACTAGATCCAGTAAAAGGGGAAACACAAAAATCCTTTCAGGATGTGGTGCATTTGGGCCAAGAGACCACCCCATTCTATTTTAATCTTTAATCTTTATGATATTTGCCATTCGTTTGCATACTTATGTTTTCCGCTGCAAAAATTAACCAAAGCGTGCTTGTCGGCTACCTGATTAATTTCTTTTTGACAGATCAGAACAAATGAACAGCTGATTTTTTATATTCAAAATATTTCAGAAACTAAAAAGATTAGAAAAAAATTAACAAAACTTTCTTGGAAAAATAGTGTAACGACCTGTTATAAAAAGTATACCATTAAAACAGGAAAAACAACATTATAGCGCATATCTCTTCTGTACTTAGGTCGATTTTTCTCAAAAATAATATTTACATGTCAAACATCTTACCAAAATTTGGTTTCGATCCGCAGATCCGTTTGACCTGTATCGTGCTCACAGAAAAACAAACTATCTAACACGAACAGACGTTTTCCAAAATTATGTTTTTTGGACTCGTGAGACCTTAATACCAAAAAATATAGTAAAATTTTAAAAGTTGTTTTTTGACCAAAATTAGAACCAGTTCACACTTGTGGGTTGAAAT
This sequence comes from Venustoraphidia nigricollis, assembly GCA_034508555.1. Classification (NCBI taxonomy): domain Eukaryota; kingdom Metazoa; phylum Arthropoda; class Insecta; order Raphidioptera; family Raphidiidae; genus Venustoraphidia; species Venustoraphidia nigricollis. Next base: position 10,829,913 of record JAVRKA010000008.1, read on the forward strand.
GGTAAAAATAATATCAAAATCGATCAAGTAGAAGCTGCTGAAACTTTGCGGCACAAAAAAAATCTTGTAACAAATAAATAAAAACCCGGGTCGCAGTGCCATAACCCTGCCGACAATATAGTGTATTTACTAATATAGGCAGTGTGGCTTTATTATGCGAACTTAAGTTGGTTTTTTGGGCAAAATAATAAATTTGACTCATTAATACACCCCTTAAAAGAACAATTTTTTCTCAGTTGCAATATTATTATCAATCGAACCTCTAAACTAAATTATATACACCTTTCAGCAAATAATTCACTATCTGCAAACTAGTGTTTTCATAAAATTTGTAAATCCGGTCCTGTCGGGCCGATTTTATTAAAATTTTAGGAGCACTTTTTAATTGCTATTAAAGGGTTAAATTTCAATTTTGAAACGATTCTGAGAATTTTTTAGGCATTTTTGGGCCCAAAAACTTTTTTCAACCCCTAAAAACTACCCTTAAAATGGTCCGATTGGGCCCATTTTAAATAGGGTTCTTGCGGTGGTGGATTCCAACATGTGGGCAAAATTTCGTAAAAATCAATTAACTCTTTCGAAAGTTATAGCGCACACACATATATATATATATATATATAAATATATATATATATATATATATATATATACATATATATATAAACATTTTTAAAAATGGTGCCAAAGTGTTTAGAAGGTTATGAAACGTCGAGAAATTTTGGTCCGACCCCTAGGTCCCGCCATCCGACCAACGCCAATAGTGTATGTTGCCTATGGCAAATACACTAAAAACACTTGAAAATTCTACAAAAATTATTCTTAAATTATTTCTCGACGATCGTTTCAGACAATAAATCCATATCCTCAGGAATATAAAAACATATATATTTTATATTCCTGAGGATGGACTTATTGTCTGAAACGATCGTCGGGAAATTATTTAAAAATAAATTTTGTAGAAATTTCGTATCATTATTTATTTGTTATTATTAATCGTGTTCTATCAAGTGCAAATTATTAAAAAAATTGTGTTGAAAAGATATAAGATCTATTCAATACCTAATTAGAGCAATCAAATATTAATTAAATTTATAAATAAACTAAACAGTAAATTCTTTAAACAAAACAACCGTCCTAGAACGGGTTTATAGGCTGTAGTTAAATAACACATCAACACAAATTTGTGAAACCATGCAAAATTAAAACGTTGCAAAGTAAACAGGTGGATTTACCGTATTGCAGCAATTACTGGTCTTAAGGTTGACATAAGGTTTAACGAAACGAAATTTACTTAACATTAGCTGTGCATACAATTTAGTTCAGATACCTCACCGGTTTGCCCACCACAAGTTATATAACGTAATCGCGACGCAGTCAGGCGAAAGCGCTTCAGGGGGGCGGCAGCGACAACGAAACGATATGACGTACGCTTTAAAGCGCCGCCGTCTCTTGTTCGACACGGCGCTCGAGTACTATCCCAATATGGCGGCGGAACAAGTGAATCGAACATTAAAGGGTTGTAATAGAAAACAGTATCACGGGTAATTATAAAATAAAATATTAAAAAAAGAAGATATTATTTTGTACAATTTTTAATTTTTAATTGATTTTTGTAATGCGAAATTGCTTATTATATCATAGTTTTATTATAATTTAAACATATTGAGAGCTTAAAAAAGTCTTAATTAAATAAAGGCGAAACGTTGCAATCAATGAGTGTTTAAATTGATTTATTTTTATTCTAATTACCCGTGATACTGGTTTTATTATAACATATATCTGGAATTGAACTAAGGGTTGTATTCAGTCTTGTGCACTTGGGAATATAATCGATCTCAAAGATTCACTTGAACGTACCCCAAAAGATGAATTTTTGCTGACCTAACAAATTTTAGAATTTGTGGGGTTATAAATACAGAAAGACAAGCAGATTTTGATGTCTTTGTTCCACGCATAAGTTATATTTGTAGAAAAACTTATTATAAGTGGATATGTCTATAATAGGGATGTTGACTGTATTTAAATAATAATAATAATAATGCGTTTAACGTCCGTTTCTCCACTTTATGTCATAACAGACGCCATTCGCACCATTACTGTTTTCCATCTACCACACTTGCCGTTATTTTCTACATTTTTAAAACTTCAACTTATGTAATAGCAATGGGCGAATGAAGGAATTATAGGAAATTAGGATAAGGTAGGTAATTTTTGAACTAGGAGTTTGATAGGTAATCGGCCATGGCCTCAAATAAGGAACCATCTCGATATTTATCTGGAATTAATTAAGGGAAACCATGGAAAACCTCCTTCAAGATGGCTGGTACAGGAATTACCGTTTCTCGGCGAGAGGCAGTAGGAAAAAGTCCCAGCCACATCTGCCCCCGCCGGGATTCGAACCCGGACCTCCCGAATGCGAGTCTAGTGCTGTCACCACTAGTCTACCCAGCTCGGTGACTGTATTTAAATAAAACCATTATTTTAACGCTAAGTGGTAGTTTCTATGATAGAAATACTAAAAAACACAATATTTTTCTTTATTTTTAAGGAATTTAATTAATATTTAATACATAAACGTAATTAAGTAACTCTCAAGTCACGTGACAACGAACACCAATCAGAGTGCATGACGTCACTGGCTCATCAACATCATCAGACGCTGTCATAAAGACGCTGTTCACGCTGTCAAAAGGCTTCATTAATATTTAGAGGGTGTAATTTATTCGAAAATTTCTATGACAATAATTACGAAAAAACCTATCACGTCAACAGTTTAGCAGCGTTTATGAACCTACGACGTCACGACAGTCACGTGACAAGTATTGACGTTTTGAAACGAAATTTAAAATTAAAGGTTTTCAAACCGTGAGTCGTATTTAAAAAAATATAATAAATGTTTGTGGTACTGCGACCCAGGTTTTTTATTATTATTAAATTTGTTGGGACTTAAGAGAGATAATTTAGCTAGATAAAGAAAAGTTCAAAACAAAGCTTATATTAAAACGCGGAATGTTGTGTCGAACGTTTAATAACAACGGCGACCGGGGAGTGATGGCGGTCTCAGGAAATGAAGAAGTTTCTATAGAAGACCGGGGTTTGAGAGTGCAGACACCATTGTAGATATAAGGTACTAGTGTCACATACGGGATGTTTTATTGCGACGGGATTGATTTTATGATACTTATCCCAAAATCTACAACTGAGCTTTTAATAATTCATTATTCAAATAAAACATTTTATGATCCACAAAAATATTGCGACTTTTCTTTCAACTAATAATTAATAATTCCAGCCAATCGGGCGACAGAACCAGCTTTAAAAATATTGACACTTGATGTATATATACTCGTATATATAAAAATGGCTGTTCGTCTGTTTGAGATTAATAAACTTTGACACCGCTTAGCCGATCACCATGAAAGTTGGTAATATATATGTTTTTTTCATAGAGAAAGTTTTTATGCTATGAACTTTGTTGTAACTCGCCATATCTAGATCGTAATACGAAGGCTCCACTACTGTTATCGCTGTCGTGTTTCATCTCAATCCCGTGCAGAGCCACGGGTAGCGGCTAGTAATAAACATTTCTGTTAACGGCTAGTAATAAATATTATGATATTTGCTATTCGTTTGTCAAAGTTCTTGGCGTGGGATGTGGAGTCCATGTTTTCGTCAAATAAGAAAAGTGAACTTTAATTTAACGTGTCGTTGCTTAAGGCTGTCGGAACGCTCTGAATTTAAGCCAAAAATAGAGCTTCGGCTGTCAACTGATTGTACAACATTCTGCAAAAATTCTTTCTCTATAAGGAAGATAAAGGACAAATCTAGGTCTCTAATGGACTACTTTTGTAATTTATGTACGATTAACTAGAAAAAAAGTTGGCAATAATTATGCCAAAAAAACACACGTTTTCAATGTCACAATACGATCTTATTCGTACTTATTTCACAAAACTGTTCCATCACAAAACTAAGTGACTCACCCTTTTTCGGAAAAGTTTTTTAAATCTTCAAAATATTTTAGAGTAATCAATTGACAGCGGCATCCTTGAAATAGCATCTTTTAGCCTCGTAGTGTGGCACTAGCCAAAAATTGAAACGTGCGAATGATTTGAGCCAGACAAAGCTAGAGAAGGTCACACCCACAATATGTCTTTTGCCTACCTCGCCTCTTACCGCTGGGTCTCAGCACAAACTGTGTGAAAGTGATCCAACACTGTTAATATTTTTAAAGAATTTCATCACTCTGTAAATATTGAATTTTGCGTGACTCCTTGTAGATAAGTATCGGTAAATGGTTAAGAAGCGAAGAATCCAAAGCATGGAAGAACATCAAGAAGGAACAAACACTATTCGTTATACTTCCTTGCGGTTTTGCTCTGGAATCTTCGGTTATTATAATACTTCAGACGGCATATTATACCGTAACAGCAGCCATCCTACACATTTTAATTAACTTTAGCTTTGTCTTGTAAAAGTTTTTGGTGGTAAATGTCAAAATATTATAATACTGAAACCGTGGAATGTTGATGATTTAATGAACGTTGGATAAATATGACTATACCAGCAACAAAACGAATAGGTCGACAATAATGCAAACCTGGTTATTCTGTTCAGAATTATTAAGAAAACAATACGCGTCGGTGAAAAAAATACATCAGTTTTATTTACTTGGTAACTCTGCAGGAAATCACTGCGCAAAATCGTTCCAATTACAATAAAAATACACGTCGAATTGTATAACCTTTTTTTTTAATCGTTTAAAAAATCAACATACACTAAAAAGAGCACACTTGATAAATAAAAATGGATATTACAAGTTTTCAAAAATCATCATGAATGACAGACTCCTAAACAGTTATAAAATTTACTTCAGCTAAAAACGCAAGACTCGGAAAAAAATTCTCTTCTTAGAAAATAAATTACACTGTAATTTGAACACATCTACTCGAACGGGGTGGGGGTGGATTTAAAATAAAAGAACTGCCGGTACAATCTATATCACGTGGACGAAGTCGTGGGTAAAGCGCTATTTAGAAGTTTGAATAGACCCAACCTTGGACCCAACTAACTGTGGGTGTTGGTAGAATTGCCACAAGGCATATCTTGGATTGACAAAGTATTTACCGGATATTGAATAGAGGTGCAAATCGTGCGTGAAATTTGCAATTTTATACAGAATACTCCTCACGATTGCACCTTAATATTAAAACTGACAAGAAATTTAGTATTTCTAAGGGTTAAGGTAGTTGTCGCGGTTAAGGCACACCGTCAGAAAATTCTTAATTTTTATATACTTATTAAGGACATGACAATACAATTACCCTGAAAATTTGAAGTCGATCAACCGTATATAATCCGAGATAAATTCAATTAAAAATTGAATTCTAAACGTTGATTGTATACGATCTCTGTAGTTCTGAACCAGTTTCTTATTTATGAAAAAAGAATTAACTGTCAGAAACTTTCCAAAAACTAACAGTCTTTCAATGCATTTGTTATGAGTTTAAAAAAAATAAGAAAACATTTTTGACTGTCTAATTATTTATAAATAACGGTTTAAAGTTCAACAATTTATGCATATAAATACTGTTTGGGTTACGTTTCCACGAGTACAGTCTTGCGTACAAATTATGGATTACTTAGCTACAGGCTAGTATACTTTTGTGGCGCGTATAATCTATAACTTTTTGACAATATTGTACCACGACAACTACCTTAAATGGTGATTTTTTTGTAAATGCCACTAATATACTATATTGTCGGCAGAGTTTGGAACTGTGACCCGAGTTTTTTTTTGATTGACGACTGTTTAATATTGATTCATCCAATTATAAAGCACACCGTAATTAGTAATTAAATTTATCACATTTGAAAATGACTGACATATCATATTTGACAAGACAAGAATATGTCAAAATACAAATTATATAAACAAATCTTTTATTATAAAACATATTTTTCTTCGTGTTTTTATGTCTAATTACATCAAAGCGCGACAGTCTTTTTGATAAACTTATATGTCAATTAAAGATTATTTTGAAATAAAAATTAATTGCATTTTTATGAGCGTGTTTTCCTATAATAAAAACTATTGATAATGACATATTATTATTTATTTTTGTTACATTATTTTGTTAATTTGAACATAATAAGAAGAAACTGTTTAGTCTTAGAATTATAATTATATATAGTAAAAACGCAACATATTTTTAGTAACAATAAGGACGTTCAAAAATACTTGAAATTCGTTTCAGCAATTCAGTAGAAACGCGGAGGTTGCCGAAAGCATTGCCAGAAAATCTGATTTGAAAATGACCTTAGATTTTGAACCACATAGATTTCTCCATAAGAAAAGCATTGCAGAATTTCAAATTGATTTTACTCGTAACATTATGGATCGATTGAAACGTACTTTATGAAATAAACAAAGTTTTTTTTTTGTGAAATTTGTATTTTGTGTGAGTACAATCTAATGTTCACAACGACATTAGACTATTCCTACCAGCGTTGCCAGTTTTTTTTTTGCCAAGTCGGGATTTTGGAACTTTTTGAGTGAAAAAAGCGCAATTCTTTCGTCGAAAGCGGGACATAGTAAAAACGTATATAATCAGAAGTTTTTGAACATTTATCTTTTTAGTTGAGTTCAAATTACGTTTACGTGACAATAGATAGCAAAAATAGCCATAGAAAATGTATTTTAATAAAAATATATTTGGCAGCCAACATTCACGAACCGACTGGTACAACCTTGGATTCCTGGGAATACTAATTCCCATAAAACATTGGAAGCTAACTACATATCAACGTTTCCCCTGAGAAAAGAGAGGGGCGGATTGTAGATTATAGACGCTCGTCAGCTGAGAACATCAACGTCTATGTACGTAGCCGTATCAGTGAGAATCAATTTAATTGTAGATATGGAATGGCTAGTCTGAGCTATACAAACAATATGACAGCAAGACACAGTGATAATTGCGGAAGCCATTCCGTCTTTGTTCAACAACATAAACAAGACGGGCCAGAAAGAGCGATACATATACCGTGTTTATCGCCATCTCTTTCTTGTCAGTTTGCATTATTAGCACTCAATATCTACAGCTCAATGGTGCGTGCAAATTCTAAAAAAATATTGCAATGCAAGCACCATTATAGTGTTTCATCCGAAGTGAACTTTGTATCTCACGTGTCCACTAAAGGGTTGATTTGGTCTTTTCGCAGCAATAAGAAAAGTATTGAAATTTCAATGACTCTAAGTCTAAAGACTGATTACCATATCTCAATGTCACAATGTTCCCATCTGGAATTCTAGACGTATTTATAATAAACAATAATATTTCGTTTATATGTCACTTTGATAGATGTTTTTTTAGATTTGAATGACAGGATTATTAATTTTCAAGGCAATCGTTCCAAATTAGCATTTTAAAAGCATTTTTAACAAATAATTATGTACACATTAAAAATACTAAATAACTTAATGAGACAATAAATTGCAATGAACATCAAAATAATTCTTGCAAAATGTATTTTTACAACCGAATGTTTTATGAAGGCTAAGCCAGGCCCAGAAACAAAATAGTGCAGTTGTATTGATACAAAAATTAGGACCTGAAACTAATCGAATTCGTTAGAGAAGCATCGTTTATATGAAGTTGTTATATCTTTAAGAATATTCATAAATATAAAAGTGATTTGTCGGGAAAAAGGACTTTTTAAGTAAACACTTATTTGTTATTTATAGCGACGTTTCGTCCCTTGCTTTATTTACTAATTGTCAATAAAAAAAAATAGTTTGAACATCAACCGTAAAAATATATTTTAAAAAACGGAATATTTACAAACTTTTTAATGAACAATTGATCTAAACATTTAATAGGTGTGTATAATTAATATCTGATATTTTATATTTCAATTGTAAATTTATAAATTGTATTTTAATAATTCAATTACAGTTATGAAGCTTGAAAAAGTCCCAAGCAAGGGACGAAACGTCGCTATAAATAACAAATAAGTGTTTACTTAAAAAGTCCTTTTTCCCTACAAATCATTTTTATATTAATTACCAAGGACAAAAAAGAAAAAAAGGTTCAATTATATTATTCAAACGACTTAGTATAAAATACAAAAAATGTTTTTTTAAGTTAAACGGTTTTATTGTACTAAAAGCTAGAAAATAGGTCAATTATCTGAGAGATCTGAAATCGTGGGGCGCATTTAGTAATATTAAGGTCGAGGAAGGCAGTCTAAAGCCAAATATGATTACCAAGCTCCAACAAAAAAAAAGTTTTCTACTAAATACGCCCTGCGATTTTATTTTAGTTTGATCAAGGCGACAGATTTGTGACCCATAGTTATTTTCTGGCTTAAAGTCACAATGCATGAATTAGCAAATACACTATATTGTCGGCACGGTTTTGGCACTACGACCCATTTTTTAAAAATTTATTTTAGCGTTTTTTAACATAAAATTAACCGGATATTGCGGAACTACTCTGTATAATTGATATGAAACACTGCTGAAAAAACAATTCGAAATGTGAAATAATAAATAACATCCGTGAAAAGTAATTAATACTTGAATTTTAATTTGCCTAAAATACACGACAAAATTATCTTTTCTTTTTGGCGTTATAAAAAATGGATACAGCAATTACTAAAAGAACTGTTGCTGAAAATTTATTCATTTATTTTGACAAAACATAAAATTTCGTACCTACTTCTTTCATAATTACTATTGTACTGATACAATACATTTAAGCCTGCAAGACAAAGTGGTTTATACCGACTTTTTGCAATTTTATTGCGTATTCAGGTAAACTTATTTTCTTTACGTCAAGTTGTTTAAAAAACAAATCATTATTTTCCGACTGGAATTTTGATATGCTCATTTGATATACCTATGTAAACGATACTGACTCTTACTTGCACTTATTTGTTTCCTACAAGAATGACGTCATACTAGGTAAACATGGCGGCTCTTGTTTTCACATTAACTTATATATTTAAAAATTTGAATGCCGTTTCATCACGCTCGTGTTGTAGGCACTAGGAAGATACGCGAGGGATTGCAATCCAGCGGCATTTTCAATCCAGCTGGATTAAAGCAAATCCAGCTGGATCCAGCGCGGATGCGGCATTAATCGATTTTTCAAAAATAAATGTAACAATTTTTTAACTCTAGAAAGTTTTTGACGTTAGTAAAAGTACCGGAGTATAATTATTAATTATCACAATACAGTCTTAAATCACCCCTAATTGATATTCTTAGTATCTGAAATAGTTATTCGTTTACCTATTTTACAAACTATGTAGTCTCAGTTTCTCAGTCTCAATAATTTTAGAAATAAAATTGCGTTTCCCGCTTATAAAATGTTTAGTTAACTCTTATTAGAAACAAAATTTTAATATAAATGATATAATTTAAGACTTGACTTATCTTTTAAAGAATAAAGCCAATCAATTATGTAGCTAACAGTTTTTTTTTTTACTTTTTTTAAAGTAAGATCTCAAAAAGGAATTGTCATTGATGGTGTTATCTCCCAGCCTACTTCTTAAAGAACTGCAAATATTCCTGAATGCGATTGGTTTGAGAGTCATCAAATAATCATAGATTAAAGTTGTTTTCACCTCTTACTCCCTCATTTTCATAATGTGCCATTTCTTTCTTCAATATCTTATCATAATCCTTCTCAGACATAGTTAATTGTTTGGTTTTAGCTGATTGCGGATTCGCATCGCTGGATTCAGCGCCAGATGCTGGATCCAGCTGCATTACTGGATTGCTGGATTCAGCATTGCAATCACTAGAAGACACCTCAAGTATGACCGAAAAAAATAAAAGATGAACCACTTTAATTCAACTCAATAATATAGTCAGCTTATTATGAACGTGAACTATTTTGTCTTGTGAACGCAGATTCTTTCGGGTACGCATGTTTTACACATACACAAATATCATTCACAGTCTAAAAACTTCAACAGTTCAAATGTTTCACGGCGCATGATCACAATGACGTAAAAAAACATGTACCGTCGTAGATATTTTTTAATGCCTCAGTAAAGCGATTCGAGTCGTCATAAAACGCAATTACGTATAGCAGGTATCGTGTGTACTATATGAAGGTTATGTTTTATTAGGGAACGTCCACACTATTCGAACTAAAGCGTAGACTTGCTTTAGTGTAAACGCTCACAAATATGAGCTAATCCATACTAATATTAAAAATATTAGTAAAAAAAAAACTTTTTCAAGACAAGCTTTTATTGAATTGTACTAAAAAAGAAAAAATAACTTTTAATAATTTAGGTTCATAATTATCAAAGCGTGGGCTGTAAGCTCTATGATAGTAACGACCCACGCTTTTATAATTATGAACCTAAATTCTTAAAAGTTATTTTTTTCTTTTAACAAAATATCTGATATTATTTTTTTATTTATTGGAAAAAAATAGATTTTGAAAAGATAATTCAAATAAAAATAACTATTATGGACTACCCGACCGTTTTGGGTTCGTTTAACCCGAAAAGTTGGGTTCGACAGACAAAATGAAAGGTTGTATGAAAATCTGATGTCATTTTTTCTTTTATGATGAAAAAAAATAGTTTTAAAAAGATATTTCATATATGAAATTATCTTTTATGGGCGTTGTAATTTTTTTTCTTCTAATGGGGGCGACGGTCCAGAAAAGGTTGGGAACCGCTGCTATAGATTATGACTCATGTGCTTCTTACAATAGTGTGACTATGGCAATAGGTCTGTTCAAAGTGGCGTCAAAGAAAGTCATTTCACATGTAACAGCCTCAAGAACCGTGTAATAAGCTGTAAGCGATGCCTCATGTTCCCTCACATTACGTATGTCACGAATGCAGCGTAACGTTCGCATTTGCATAGTTTATTGTGCACTTCAAAAAGGACCGGCTTTAAGGGTTGTTATATTGCCGATTTTTTTTTGTAATTCTTTAACTCTATTTTGTAGTCTTGGGAACAAGCGAATTATTTTGATAATTGAGAAATTTCTATTCGAACAATTTTTATAATCGAATGATTTATTCGAAAGGATTCCCTCAGTTGATGTATCATAATAATAGGTGTGTGGGTACCATGCAGTGTTGCCAGATTTTTTTTTTGACAAGTCGAGATTTTGGAACTTATTGAGTGAAAAAAGCGGGATTCTTTCTTCAAAAGCGGGACATAGTACTAAAACGTATATAATCAGAAGTTTTTATCTTTTTTTTATCTTTTTACTAGAGTTCAAATTACGTTTACGTGACAATAGATAGCAAAAATAGCCATAGAAAATGTATTTTAATAAAAATATGATATTTTAAATCAGATTTACCCTATCGTTAAATAGTTGAGTCTTATTCGTCTTCTGAATAAAAAAAACAGAAATCAAAATCAAAAAAGTTTTATTCATTAGAAAAATATGGCGTTTCAAACAATAGTCTGAGGAGTGAGTGTTACAAATTGCAACTTACAATAAGAGAATAATTATTTACGCACGGTCGGGTTATCCCCGAAAAGCGGGACTGAGCCTGTCCCGCGCGGGACATTTAATTTTGACTTAAAAATCGGGGCGTCCCGCCAAAATCGGGACGTCTGGCAACGCTGGTACTATGCTTAAAGCTGTCGGAACGCTCTGAATTTAAGCCAAAAATAGGGCTTCGACTTACAGCTAATTGTAGACTTATTCGTCAACATTTTTCAAAAATTCTTTCTCTATAAGGAAGATAAAGGACAAATCTTGGTCTCTAATAGACTACTTTTGTAATTTATGTAGGATTTACTAGAAAATTGTATGCAGTGTTTTAAAGAGCAAAGTAAAACATGTTAACGATGGGCGACGACGGTCGTGTTAAAATTTTGAGAACCGCTGGCCTTAACTACTTGAAAAGTACCTTATTAATAGTTCCACAGGAACTGAGAAACAATATGTTACAGTGCGATCGAAAAGTGGCACCATAACTTATATGCAAATATTTCTGACATTATAACAAATGCAATAATATGCACCTTTAACTTGCAATGCAAGGTGCACCGTCCAGCGCGACTATTATGTGTTGCTTGAAAGGTGGTAGTAACGACAGTTTTTATATTTTTTTACAGTTGGGATTCTTACAAAAAAAATAAATATACCTATCATATACTCCCTAATATAACCACAAAAATTTATTATAATTTTTTAAATACGACTAATGCTTTAAAAATCATGTATTTTAAATTCCGTTTGAAATTTCGCTCCAAAACGGCAATACTTTACTTGTCACCTGACTGCCGTGACGTCGCAGACTCATAAACGTTGCTAAACTGATCAGGTGATAGGTTTTTTTCGTAATTGTTGTAGAAATATTCGAATAAATTACCCACAAAATATTAACCACCAATTTTTTGACAGCGTGAACAGCATCCTCCTTTATAGCAGCGTCGGGTGATGTTTATGAGCCAGTGACGTCATGCAATCTGATTGTATTCATTGTCACGTAGCTTGAGAGTGATTTAATTTCGTTTTATATTTTAAATATTAATTAAATTCCTTGAAAATATGGAAAAATATTGTGTTTTATAGTATTTCTATCATAAAAACTATCACTTAACGTTAAAATTATGCCTTTATTTGAATACAGTCAACATCCCTATTACCTACAGGCCACAACGCCATCGATCTAGTGTACTTAATTGAGTTTGCCTAGGTAAACATATATATCACCAATAAAAGTATATATCTAATTTTAATACACATTTTTCTTTCGCAAACATGCCCTAGTTCTAATCTAGTCAATCGCTTATCACTTAGAGTTGGGTAACTCAGATCTGAACCGGTTCAAAGAGCCGACTCCGACAGAAGATCCGTGAGAGCCGACTCACTTTTTTTTTGAGCCGACGGATCAACGGATCCGCGTAACTCAGTGAAACACTTAACACACAGAAGCACATTTTACACTTACGTATCAGTTCTTGCATTGACGCATCTGTCAACTTAAATGACTCATGCATCACATGTTTGGCTATGCATTCTTGATTCTATACAGGTCGTGATATGATTGACTGAACGAGGTAACTCAGTAGCAGACTGCAGTAACATATTCAGAACTTGGCTCTTTTTGAACCGGTTCAGTGAGCCGACTCACATACGGGATCCAGATGCAAAGATGCAGATCACTAAAAAGACCCGTTTTTCCCATTTGTATTGTCATTTAAATATTTTGTATTAGATAATCGCATGTCTGATATCATCCCTGTTCTATAGCATGAATATCTTCTAAGAAATGAACAGTACGTATTAATGTTAAAGAATAATTATGGTGGTGGCGCGACCGGATTTTCAAAAACCCTCTGCAATAATTAGAGACCAAATTAGCCCTCACATTGCGACAGGTTGCATTTGCAAGTCTTAGACGTCTTTGATCTATGCACGGCGTTTATGCAACACCGGTTTAATACCCGAGTCGCACGCGAAAGAATAAAATACGTAATGTATGATTTGCAGTGACAGTAAATGCACAGTCGCGCGCCGAAATCATACAAAAAAGTTTGCAGTCTTTGAATAGGGGACATATTATCTCACGCGATTTTTGACATTTATTACCACCCTTCCTTCCTATGAAATAGCTTGTCACAAAATTATGTCCTACTACTCTGAGACCCTCTGGTGCAAGGATGGCGAATGTTAAATTATGTTCGAGTACCAAAAATTCAGAAAAAAAACACTATTTTACTTTCCGATGCAATGTTGACAAGTGGAGAAGCGTTTTTCATTTTACTACTTTTGTAATTTATGTACGATTTACTAGAAAAAAGTTGGCATTAGTTGTGCCAAAAAAACCCACGTTTCAATGTCACACTGCGAGCTTATTCGTACTTATTTCACCAAATTGTTCCACCACAAACCTAAAGTGACTCTTCCTTTTCCGGAAAAGTTTTTTAAATCTTCAAAATATTTCCAAAATTTAGAGTAATCAATTGACAGCGGCACCCTTGCAATAGCATCTTTTAGCCTCGTAGTTGGCACCAGCCAAACATTGAAACGTGGGGATGATTTGAGCGAGACAGAGCTAAAGAAGGTCACACCCACAATCTGTCTTTTGCCTACCTCGCCTCTTACCGCTGGGCCTTAGCACAAACTGTGTGAAAGTGATCCAACACTGTTAAACCATATATCGTATCAATCGATGAAAAAACGCTCTTAAAAATATTCAAAATACGAACACTTGATCAAAGCAATAAAATTTAAAAGAAATGAAAATCAAAATTATTACACGTAGCAAAATACGACATAACAAATTTGGATACACGTAAAAATATTCACTTTCACGGTGTGTAAGAAAGCAATAAAATATCTGTTTAGTGTTTTTCTCTCACGACAGGGTGGCGCTGAGCATCATCAGAGCGAAGTAATTTAAAAAGGCATTATTTAATAACCAATATAATAAACATTTCATGAAGATGCTCTGCGACTGTTACTTGTTTGTTGAGCACGTGGTCGTGACCCAGAACTGAGTTATGACGACAGGGACTTGTTCAATAAATGTTACCTGGTCTACCATCAAACTGTCCGGCTCGATCGATAATATTCAATGGTCTTCAGTGACTCGTGACATATCGAAAAGCAATTAAGACTCACCTGAAACAAAGAGAAATTATATATACATAAACCATATAAAGCACAAACTATAATACACAACTAACAGTAAATTGTATGTAAGTGCAGAAAGTTGAAATTCCTGCATTGCGCGTAACATGATATCTGAGGCGAAGTCGAGGGCATAATGTGTCGCGCAGTGCAGGATTTTTAACTTTCTGGCCGCATGGTGTATAAAACTACTTTTCTTCATACCATGCCGAAAATACGTACTTTCGTATCAGTGCGCTTGAGAAAACTCATTGAGCCCAGCGTCGGACTGGTCATATAGTCGATGTGGCGATTGCCAACCGGGCCCTAGCCTGCGCGGCTCCCCCACGGACCATTACGTTCCGTAGTGCGAGTACGTAATTTTGTCTATGACTTAACACAAACCAATTTCTATCTTGAAGAAGTCCTAAGATGTGTTTAAGAGGAGAATTGATTTGTCCAGATCCATAGGAAAAGTTAATTTTTTATACCCTAAGCACAAAGTTAAGTTGTTTCGGAATTTGCTTCCTACGTAACGTATTTTCAAAGTTCTCTGCGTTTTCGGCACGGATTAAACTGTATAAATTGAACTGAAATTTTAAGCTAATCATTTTTTCAATATATAGAACCATTTCAGGAGGTAGCAACTCAAAAAATTTGAAAACAATTGGCTTATACAAATAAGGGCCAGTCTAATACACTGGCCTTTATTTTGACAAGTTGTAAATTGTCACACGCTAACCTTTAAAATGGTTCTTTACATTGAAAAAATGACTCTCTGAAAATTTCAGCTCGTATGATTAAAATTAACCCGTGCCGAGAACGATGTAACGGTTATAGGTTCGCGGGGCTTGCCGCATGCCAGGCGGTAGGTCGGATAAGGGGCCCATGCAGGCTAGGTCCCAGCTCTTGCGACCTAAATGTAAACTAGAGCAGATAGTTCGTTCATACATTAGAGAGAAATGAAATAGAAAAATATCCCATCTACCATTATCCAGTCTCGGGCGCCAGGCTTGTCGGGAGCCATCCGGGCCTTTCCGGCCCAGTCCGACCCTGATTGGGCCCGCCGTTACAGACGGCATGCGCGTACTGCAGCAGTGCAAAAATGTTAGGCTTTCTGCTTTAAAATCAAAGCAGAAAGCACGTACTTTCGGTTTAGTATTAAGAAAAAGATATTTGTAATATTAAAAAGTTCCATGGTATGGACACTCAAAACTTGATAAGTCTTGCATTCTCAAGGCCAGTAGAC
Organism: Venustoraphidia nigricollis; assembly: GCA_034508555.1. NCBI lineage: Eukaryota > Metazoa > Arthropoda > Insecta > Raphidioptera > Raphidiidae > Venustoraphidia > Venustoraphidia nigricollis. The sequence continues at coordinate 10,845,774 of JAVRKA010000008.1, forward strand.
TACTAAGATTGGGCGTAATATTGTTGAAAAGGGTGACTAGGCGAGACGGGAGAGAGGACATGGGTAGTAGGCCTTGAGATCTTTATCCCAACTGTCAAACGTTCATTATAATAGAAAAATCAAGTCGGAGGTTTTCAATGACGTAGGCAATCGATTCAACGAATTACAACTTTAAAGGCCCCAGTACACAGTGGTCTGTAGTGGGCCATGCTTTGCAATGTGCAACTGTAGGTCACTATCACTTGGTGTTCACACAATGGCCCATGGCTCATTTCTGCCTGGCGAAGCACTTGCGATGGACGCGGAAGTAATTACGGCTGCGGCTATTTATTTATATACTATTTACAAGTATTATAGTATTATAAACCTAAAAGTCTCTTCAATGCTCCAGGATACTGACATTCTGGGCGATTAAAAATTTAAATAGTATAGCACGCAACAAAAAAAGTAGGTACCTGTCCAAACAATGGGCGACTGTGTGAACACCACAGGCCACGCCACGCCACGATTCCTTTGAAGTGTGTCAAAAAAACCGACAACAAATGGATTGCGCACCACGATTCACAATTGTCCGCCACTACAGACCATTACCCCCTGTACACAATGGCGATGGTCTACAATGGCCCACTACAGACCACTGTGTACTGGGGCCTTTAAAGTGTCTTACGCCCAAACCGTAAGAACTTTACTAACCGTTTTTAAATGACAAAAAAAAAAATTTTTATGAAAGAAATTTTATTAAGATATTCTAATAACTGTTTTCAATGATATTAAATTACAAAAATCTTAATATAAAATAAATATTATCTAAAGACATAACTTCAAGCGGCAACTTCATGACTCGAAGGACTGTTCACTTTTGCTTTGTTCTGACGAACAATTTCAGCACGGCGCTCATAATTTCTCAATTTCTCTTTCTGCTCCATCTCAATTTGTATTCGGCGAAATTGAGCTTGCTCAAACTTTTCTTGAATAGACGCATCTAACTGCAAAAACTTTTTAATATTACTTTTACGAACTCTGTGGACCCTGTCTTCGTGTTCTCGAAGTCGTTCTTGAATCTTTTTAATATTTTCATCGCGCTGGGCAGCCGCATTCTTCAATTTGTCTTCAATCGTACACCGAATTTCGTTAGCTTGTTGTTCAAATGTCAAGCGAGCTTTCTCTACATTTTCGATATGATCCCTCATTTTGTTTTTCAAATCGTTGATGTACGTCTCCCGTTTTTCTTCATGCACTTCCATTTTTTGTTCGAGGGCTTCCTTTGTTTGATTAATAAACAGAGTTGTTTGTTCATCTCTTTTCTTTGAAGCTTCTTCGATTCGCAACATTTTCGCTGAAAGCGCAGCCATCTTGTTTGCTTCTAATGAAAGACGTCGATTCTCAGCGGCTTTGAGTTTTTCCTCAATATCTCGAACTGACATATTCTTAGGAGAAATTGAACGCTTAGATACAATCGGGTTAGCAACAGGTTCAGCTAAAATTACCTCAAAACTGACGCCACCCTTAGTTTGTTCATTGCTTCTTACACATTCGGATATTTTGTCAGCCATTTTGACAAAAACTTGAAAATGGCAATCGTAAAATGTTGTATATAAAACAATTCAGTTAATACACCAGTAAATAATTCGAAATACAAAACTAAATAATGACACAAAACCGTAATAAAATTGTTAGTATTTTCCAAATGTTTTATCACCTGGTCATTTTCAAAACCATAGCTACTACATAATAGGCCTTGAGAATTACTATAATACGATAGATTGCATTTGTTAACAGATAAATTTACAAATACTGGACAACTCACTTTTTTTGTTAAGGCCACCAACTGTTAGGAATATCTGGACATAGTACCAATTTATAAAAAACCCGGGTCGCAGTGCCAAAACCCTGCCGACAATATAGTGTTTTTGCTTATACAGGCAGTGTGGCTTTATTACGCGAACTTTAGTTGGTTTGTGGGCAAAATAAAAAATTAGACTCCTTAATACACCCCTTAAATAACATTTTTTTTTCTTAATTGCAATATTATTATCAATCGAACCTCTATACTAAATTATATTCACTTTTCAGTAAATAATTCATAATCTGCAAACTAGTTTTTTCATTAAATTTGTAAATCCGGTCCTGTTGGGCCGATTTTATCAAAATTTTAGGAACACTTTTTAATTACTACCAGAGGGTTAAATTTCAATTTTAAAACGATTCGGAGAATTTTTCGGTATTTTTAGGGCCAAAAAACATTTTTCAACCCCTAAAAACTACCCTTAAAATAGCCCGATTAGGCCCATTTTAAATGGGCTTTTTGCGGTGATGGATTTCAACACGTGGGCCAAATTTCGTTAAAATCAAATAACTCCTTCGAAAGTTATTGCCCGCACACATATATATATATATATATTATTTATTTATAAACATTTTTAAAAATGGTGCCAATGTGTTTAGGAGGTTATGAAACGTCGAGAAATTTTGGTCCGACCTCTAGGTTGCCATATGGCAAATGCACTAAAAATGATATGTCGGGAAAAAGGACTTTTTAAGTAAACACTTATTTGTTATTTATAGCGACGTTTCGTCCCTTGCTTGGGACTTTTTCAAGCTTTATAACTATTAAGTGTTTAGATCAAGTAGATATAAAAGTTAAAATACACATGTAAATATAAATTTTAGTTAAACAATTGTTCATTAAAAAGTTTGGAATAATTCCGTTTTTAAAAAATATTTTTACGGTTAAATAACAAATAAGTGTTTACTTAAAAAGTCCTTTTTCCCGACAAATCATTTTTATATTAATTACCAAGGACAAAAAAGAAAAAAGGTCAGTACCAATTTATATTTTCAGTAGTAATATCAAATTGAAAATTCAATTAGAACCTGGGACTTGGGGGTTTGTAATACAAATGGAAAGTTAATATGTATTACAGGCAAATATACTAAAAATAAATATCAAATTATATTTCCACAAACGTATAGACAAATACCATACATATTTTGTTTTGGACAACAAAAGCGTATATAAAAGTTCATTTGATATAAGCTCTTATAGTTTATTTATAGGAAATGAGACAACGAGAAAAGCATTTCACACGAACCCTTATCGACGTCCGATAAATCAAAACACAGCGACGTGTTCGCGCCGATCCCAGAGGGCTTTGTATCATGGTCAGAAAAGAAAAGCACGCTCACACACTGCACAGACGGCGGAAGTGCCGAGGACCGGAGGAAGAATTCCGCAAAACCTTGGTATTGTAGAAACGTTACTTAAAGTGACTTGATCCTCAGATCTCGGAAAATTTCGAACTGTATTCGCAAAATTCATTTTCTTGCCGTTTTCACAAGTTGTGATCAAGCATTAAGCTTTACAAAATTTGACTTGCTGTTTAAAAACTTCAAAAAAAATATTTTTGCCCCAAACATTGAATAAAGAACATGATTTTCATCAATATTTCTTTACAACACGACACGAAATTTCGAATTACGGGAAGACAAATTAACATCTTGAAGTTTTTTGAAATTTAACTTCTTTAGCGACGTATCTGTTTGAAAAAAAATGAGAAATCGAGGGGAAGTAGAATGAAACATATTAAGAGGAAGTTAGTTTGTCGCCTAAATCACATGAAACTGACAAAGACAGAAGTCTATAGTGTGTTGCATTTTGATTCGCAAAATAATAAGACAAGGATGGACGGCTTGAATCTGACATTTAAAATTACGAACAATTGAAGTACAAAATAATTTCTGTAATTTGACGTACAAACGGTAGGAACTCATATATTTCATGTAAATTCAGAAAGGAAAATATTAAACATCATATTCTCTATTTTCAGATATCAGAACAATTTTCGGATTAAACATTTTTTAAATTCAAGTATATGTTGAAATGTCACATGATGTGAAGTTATGATGTTGATATACTACAGACAATTCATATTAATAATGTTTTTCTGTAGATTATAGTATGTAAATAAAACTATGGTATGAAAGTGACGATCTGTCCATGTGAGAATTTTCACATGACATAAACATCAAAGTGCCTTCTTAAAATGCGTAATAATTTCGCCGTAATTATAACATTAACAACTAAAGAAGTTAAACTCTTATGTGAGTTTATGAGGGTGAGGCTCATTAAAATTTTTTAATTCGGTCAACCAATTATTTCTTTCATCATGGTTTCGTCGAAATTTCATATTGTGAACCGCTGACCATTCAAGGACTGTAGCGTGGTGCAAAGGAGGACGAATACGACTGGGATTTGACACACAATGTCTTAAAGTTAGTCGGTAAGGAAGGACTCTGCGGAGTGCAAGTTGTCCAGATGGATGTTGTGGAAATGTTGCAGCAATGTTGAGGTTCAATTCCACGGCCCCCAACCAACGACTCAAGGGAATGGCCAAGATTGATAGTGCTACATTTGTGTCATGATGAGTTTACGAATCTATATTATTCTCCATTTTTATTTACACTTTCATACAAATTTAATTATCTATTTGGTTACATTATTGACTGGTGTATATGAGATGAAACTTTTTTTCAAGTTGAAGTTATGAATTAAGGGTAACTAAGCCCTCAAATTGTATAATATGTTCTCGGGAATTTTCAAATTGTCGTTGCAAAATTCGTTTTATTAATATTTTATTTAGTGACGGTTAAGCACTAAGCTTCACAAAATTTGACTTGCTGCTTAAAAAATTACAAAAAATATATATTTTTGACCTAAAAATTGAATAAAAAAACGCGATATTCGTTAATATTTCTTTACAGCACGTCACGAGATTTCAAATTACGGGAAGGCAAATTAAAATTTTGAAGTTTTTTTCTTTACAACCTTATGTTGAAAATACTGACAAGAATTCAATAATAAATCTCAGGTATTTGAATTTAATAAGACAAAACAATCGTGTTATTGTTAATGTTGCAACGTTTCGCCTCTTTATTGAACTTTCGTCAGGCTCATAACTAATACATGAAAATAGTCAATCAATTTATGTTTAAAATTTATAATATTGAACACACATTGCATTTAAAATTAATTAAACAATGTTCAAAAAGATTGATAAAGTCTCAAATTTAGTTATTTTTACGTGAATAATAAAAAATTAATAACAGACATTAACAATAACACGATTGTTTTGTTTAATCCAAATACTTGAGATTTATTATTGAATTATTGTAATAATTTTGGATGCGATATATAATGTCGAATACTGACAAGTTTGGCTTATTCAGTAATTTTTTTCAAATTACATTTTTCTGTACAAAAATTTGTGTAAAACTTATGCTATTTTTAGTAACATATAGCAAACACTCTTTTTAAAATTATTTATACCAAAATTGGCGCCCAAGCCTGCATACTACAGACTAAAATCCAGCATTGTCTATTAGGCCCTGTTTAATAATATTATAACCACCTACCTCCAAAATAGTGCTGAGTATCTATAATATAGCAGTATTAAAAAAAATGTTCATTATTAATATCAAAATTGGCGTCCAAGGACCGGCATAACAAACCAAAATCCAGCACTGTCTGTTAGACCCTGGTATAATGAAATTATAAGTACTTGCCTACTTTGAAAATAGTTCTCAATAATGGTGCGAATGGCGTCTGTTATGACATAAAGCCGAGCGTTAAACGCATTATTATCATATAAAGTTTTAAAAACATGTTCCTTAACTAACCGAGCTGGGTAGAGTAGTGGTGACAGCACTAGACTCGCATTCGGAAGGTCCGGGTTCGAATCCCAGCGGGGGCAGATGTGGCTGGGACTTTTTCCTACTGCCTCTCGCCGAGAAACGGCAATTCCTGTACCGGCCATCTTGATTGAAGTTTTCCATGGTTTCCCTCAATTAATTCCAGATAAATATCGAGATGGTTCCTTATTTGAGGCCATGGCCGATTACCTATCAAACTCCAAGTTCAAAAATTACCTACCTTATCGTAATTTCCTATAATTCCTTCATTCGCCCATTGCTATTACATAAGTTGAAGTTATAAAAAAAAATGAAGAAAATAACGGGAAGTGGTAGATGAAAAAATAGTAATGGTGCGAATGGCGTCTGTTATGACAAAGTCGAGAAACGGACATTAAATGCATTATTATTATTATAATATTATAAGTACCTACCTAGAAAATAGTGCTAAATATCTAAAATATAGCAAACTACTTGTTCATTATTAATTGGCGCCCAAGGACGGGCACTACAGACTAAGATCCAGCACAGTTTGTTAGACCCTGTATAAATAATATGATGCTAATGCACACAATCTAAAATAGAAATACGCACACGTGGGTGTAACTTTCATCTGAGATTACGTGTGATCAATCATTTAACACCAACAGCAATGACCGTATGGAAAACAAAAGGTCAACTTCGTCGGCGCAGCACACGTCAATGTTTTTGACTGATACCTTATACATATTTGCCAGCGCATACTTAACCAAGCCAACTTATTCACCTGTGCACGTGTATTAGTAAAAATGTTGACATGCGTCTGTCCGTCTCCCTGTCTGTCTATCCGCGAGCGAAATTTGAATTTCATTTATATATGTTTATGGGCACTGTTTGTGTATATGTTTGAATATGTGTTGAATTATCCAACAAGTCATTTCCATTTTAATAGAATATCAAGTCACTTATTTATTTGCTCAACAAAGTTACACCCAAATGTACACTGTGACCGGGAATGGTCGGAGTTACGATATTAATTCTCTTTTTCTTTCGTAAAAATGATTTTAAAACATTTGGGCATCGTGTTCTATATAGAGTACTTATATTTAGGGTTGAGTATAATCGAATTATTTTAATAATCGAAACGTTGCTATTCGAATGATTAATTTAAAATTGTTCCTTCCCATGATGTATTGTAATAATTAATGTTTCAACTCTCGAATGAATTTTGCTCCGTTAAGAGAGTTACCTGGATACAGTGTTTCATAAAACAGACGCAGATAAAAAAACGTAAGTAATCGTATTCAACACTGTGCAATGCATTAATATCGACAGTTTTAAAAAGATATTGTCTCAATGGATCAATTATTTTTCGAATAGAATCAATTTAAAATTCTGATATGCTTTTTTGATGGAGAAAAAAAGTATGGTCACAATCTAAGGTCATTGTCAAATTAGATTTTCTGACAATGGTTTCTGCAATCGAGCATAAGAAACCTCAATTTTTTCAAAGCGTGACTCGTTGACAGCATTTACATTTTAATAATACAGAGCTGCACATTATTACGTCCAAAAAAATTCCAGGAAATAAAATTTGTAAATGCTCAGTCAAAATCAATCATTTTAAAGTTCATTGGCAAAAATGCTAAAAAAGTTTAGAATGAATTTTTGTTAATTTTATATTTAATTTCTTACAAGCAGCTGGCAAAAATTTGAAGCGCTGCAACATATTTTAAATGTACCTACATAAAATGTAAATTTATTTGAAATAAAAATCCTCCTATTATTATTATTATTTTATTACTGTGTTTATGAAAATTTAATTATCAAAAACTTCAAAATCAAATCTATTTTAATTATCTATTCTTCTAACATACGGTTTGTTCTTCAAAGATAGAAAGAAATTCCAAGTACATATAATTTTGCTATTTTTCGGTTGTTAAACTATAAAAATATTCAAATATACGTCCGACAACCTAACAGCTTGTACTACTGTATTTGATTTGATAAAAAATTATTAGAGAAAACAGTCTTAGTATTAAACGCTACCTTCAAAGGCTTCCTTCTTAATCATACAAGACGCAACATTTTTTATAATCGTATCAATTTCCGGACACCTTGTAACGTCTACAAATGGTGATGAGTGATTTTTAAAAATTATTAATGAGTTTTATTTTTCGGTATAGTTTAAACCAGGATGTTATTCCCTAATGGGAAACAGTTCGTTATAAAATCTCTAATAATTAATTTAGTGATTTTACTTATTAACATCAATATTGATATCGCGATATTTATGTACCTCTAGGACAGAAGCGTAGCGTGCCTTGGCGGGGCCCCATAGAAAAATTTGTTTGAGGGCCCTTCCCCCGTTTAAGTAAATGACTTAAACGGGGAAATCCCGCAGCCCGTGATAACCGATGTAGGGTGTTGCCAACTTTTGAACGCACGCTTTACGCGGGAAAAAAAGAAATAGCTTTTTTTGACTTTTGCCATTTCTGAAATAAAAAAAAATTGGGAAGTTTTTATTAATTTTTGCTTACGCACGTTGGGGGCCCCCGTGGCCCGGGGGCCCCGTATAATTGATACGGCAGATACGGCGGTAGCTACGCCCCTGCTCTAGGATACATAATTTTAGTGCAATATAAAAAGTCCTTATTTATGATTCGATTCCCTCTCGTATTCAAGGTTAGTAGAGTACTATAGGTTGGGTGTAGGAGGCATCTGTGATTGGTTGAATCGATTGCTTACGTCATTCGAGACCGTTGGCTTGATTTTTCAATTATAATGAACGTTTAGATCTATTACCCCCGCCTCCTCATCCGTCTCGCCTTTCACACTTTCAACAACGCCCAAAGATGTATTCTATACTAATCTTGCCTCAGACTTATTCGGAGCAAAATATGGATCGAAATTAGATGTCTTTGTTGTCAAAACGCGAGCGCCGCTACGGAGACTGATGATATTTTTTGGAAAGTTTCGATGAAGATAATAAGTGTAGACAGAGATAAAAGGACAATAAAAATTCTGATGTCACGTAAAAAAAAACACTGTCACAAAAGATCAACTACTGTGCAATCAAAAAAGTCAACTTGTTGAACTTTTCATCTGTTAAAAGAATTACCGGCATTTCTAACGAGGTAAATAAACCTATTTCAGATAACAATTTTTATTACTTAAGTCGTAAAGATATGTGGAATATCATTGCCTTTTGAAATAATCCGTCAAAAACACGAAGCGTTCCACGTAGTAATTTGCTATAAAATTTAAAACAATTAAGTCACGGAAACAATAGATGAAGTTCGCTTTAATAAACGGACAGATTGAACAAAAATACAGTAGATTTATAGAACAAATAATACAACAAAGTTATTAGAGGTAACCTCGTTCCATTGAATAGTAGTGGAGGGGATTACATCATTCAGTTGATAACGCATGGTTGATAAAAATATTGAACGGTCTTCCAGCTGACGTTATTCATTAACGAAGTAACCTTATACTAGTGATCTTGTAATGCAACTACAAAAATAAAGTAACAATTTCCATTATTTTATCCAAATGCAAACGAGAGAGAAGCAAAGCTCCATCTCAGATTTTCTCGCTCTACTGCGTCGATCGCGGAGTCTCGGTTATCAGTACGCTATCTTTTTTTGTGAATTTTTCCGAAACCAATGATTAGTGACATATCTATTTATGAAATATTAACAAAGTTAATTTGAATGTTCAAACGATTTTGGGAATTTTTTAGGGTATTTTTGGGTCTAAAACATATTTCAGCCCCTAAAAACTATACTTAAAATGGTCTAAATGGGTCCATTTTAAATAGGCTTTGTGCGATAATGGATTCCAGCATTTTGGTTCGACCCTTAGGCCTTGCCCATAAAAGCTTAATATGTTTCAAGTTTAATTTCGATCCGTCGAACGGTCTATCAGCAAAGCCTCTGCATCTACAAGCATACGAACGGACATTGAAAAATCGTTTTTTCAATTTATAATAATAATAATAATAATGCGTTTAACGTCCGTTTGTCGACATTTTTGTCATAACAGACGCCATTCGCACCATTACTATTTTCCATTTTACCACTTTCCGTTATCTTCTACTTTTTCTAAAACTTCAACTTAACTAATAGCAATGGGCGAATGAAGGAATTATAGGAAATTAGTATAAGGTAGGTAATTTTTGAACTAGGAATTTGATAGGTAATCGCCCATGGCCTCAAATAAGGAACTATCTCGATATTTATCTGGAATTAATTGAGGGAAACCTTGGAAAACCTCAATCAAGATGGCCGGTACAGGAATTATCGTTTCTCGACGAGAGGCAATTTGTAGGAACCAAGAAACGTTTAAACCCGTGAAAAGCTCGAATTCAAGTTTCTCGCCTCTTGTGATCGAACGACAGTAGTTAAATTATGTTACGTCATAATTGAAAGAGTTAAAAACGCTTGAACATGGCTAAATTAAAAGTCCATACCTTTTGTTAAAGATTAAAAGATGTTAATACAAAAATTCGTTACCACTCAAAAAGCTATAACAATATTTATATGTCAAGGTACAAACACACTGATGATATTCTTTAGAAAAAGATGTGAGACGATTTTTCATTTACTTTTTAAAATGAAGTTCATTAAGAAGGTTTTGTAATTAGCCGATGAATCTTCAGAGAAGACTGTCGTACATAACAATATTCCATTCAACTATACTTTATTCGCGGTGTGAACAGAAATAAAAGACGCAGAAAGTTTAAAAATAACCATTCATAAAAGGTACGTTGTCTGTATTTCTGAAAGTGCTTAAGGGGGTTCACCAGTGTAAGGACCGATTATCGAGCGGTTTTTCAGGAATTTATTGTGGAAGAACTACTAAAGTTTTTTCAATAGTTTTTACGCCATTTTGTTCGTGTATTATCTAGTATTCTACATAAATTTTGTTGAAAGTGTAATCAAATTGATGTGCCTCTGACAAAGGCTGAAACGTGACTTCCACAAAATGACACTGCCAAATGGTGTGCAAGATGCAATACGCATCGGTTGTCTGAAACGAATAATGAAAATATCTCGTTATTCGTAATCCATTTGCCGAGGTACTGACGTAGGGGTTTTGCAAAATTTTGAAAACTAACAAAATGGCGGACCTTGAAAAAAAAATCCGTTTTTTACGTATTTTTCTCTGAAATTATAAGCTGTGAAAAATGTAAAAATCGAAATTTAAAAAATTCCCTATAGACCAGGGTCGATAGTTTTAAAAATGGTAAAAAGTGAAAAAAAATTATAGTAGGATAAAACCCATTGGAAAAGATAGAGAATATAACAAAAATGAACGGAAAAATAATTTACGGTCGATCTGAGGTCAGGAAGGGGAAGGGGGTGAGTTTTTAAGGGTAAAAAACGGTTTATCTCGATTTCTGGCAAAACTACAAGTCCTATGAAAAAAAGTTAAATAGCAAAGTTGTAGGTAATAAAAATATCCACAACTTTTGTTTTTGCACTTTTTTCACATAACCTCAAAATTTATGTGAAAAATTCAAATAACCCAATTTTTGGTTTTTTATTTTTATCTTTTGCAAAAAAAATTATTTTTTTACGAAATTTGGTGAAAATTTCCCAAACACATAGTAATTTTTCTGATTTAAAATATTCATTTTTTCACCTTATTTTGACTTAATATCGAAACAGCACCCTAATTTTCAATCGAAAATTCTCACGTCAAAATATCTGCTTTTTTAAAATGTCGGTGGGCTTTTTGTTCCTTGAAATCTCTACTTTCTGATGGTACAAAAAAAAAATACATTACTACTAGCCTATTTTAAACGTTGCATGGTGACTTTTTGATTGAACTACGTAATATTTCCAGATAACTAAATACAATGTAAAAGAAGTCTTTAGTCATAACGAATCTACGATAGATAGCGTCGCTGTCACAGCCATCGTATAAGCCATATAGAAAGAGGTACGAGGAATATAATGGAGTCAGGGTTGTTTGAGAGCCAGGGGGTCACGGGTTCAATCACTGGCGAGTGCAGGCGGGGTGTCGTCATGCGACCATAAGGCCATTTGTCACGTGTCATACTCTAATCGCATCACTGTATCGCTCATATGACATGTCATAAATCTGAACTCTTATTATATTATATTGACTTACGAACGAATCACTGAATAACAGATAGATACGTTCAAACACATTAATCCTAGCGTCTTACTCACAAAACATACTTTTCTAAAATTGAACAAAAAATTAAGATCAAATTAACATGTTAAAATCATTTTTCAACATAATTGTTAATATGACAAACAGTAAATTTTGCCATACCATTATAATAGGGATGTTGACTGTATTCAAATAAAAACATAATTTTAACGAAAAGTAGTAGTTTCTATGATAGAAATACTAAAAAACACTCTATTTTTCCTTATTTTTGAGGAATTTAATTAATATTTAATAAATAAAACCTAATAAAATCACTCTCAAGTCACGTGACAACAGACACCAATCAGAGCGCATGACGTCATATGTTCAGCCGCTGTCAAAAAAACTCCATTGTTTGGTTAATATTTAGTGTGTAATTTATTATTATTTGTTTATAGGAAACGTCAAATTACATGTAACTATAGCAACGACTACGAAATAACTTTTCATCACCTCAGTTTACTAACGTTTATGAGCACAGACTAAGCATCTAGGGATGGTAGCTCCCGTGTAAACTTTTGAGCCTCCTTTGGTATGAACAGGTGATGTCACGCGACTAGTATTGGCGTTTTGGATCGAAATTTGAAACGGGATTTAAAATACATTATTTTTAAGGCTTGAGTTGTATTTAAATAAAAATAATAAATATTTGTGGCAATATTAGGTACTTATGCACGATTTAAAACACTTTCCCAAAAATAGTCAACATCCCTATTAAAAAATATATATTTTTTAGAAGCCACTAAGGTAAGATGAGGCAAGTGCATTCACATACCAATCACTGCCAACTGCGTATTTTATTAACTAATTTTCAGTTGCATTATTACTGTGGAATGACACGTGTGATATTTCGCTATTTTCGATTGATATAAAGAGTTAAAATAAATATCTCAGCAGCTAAAAGTTACCTGATGTCTTGCAAATTAATGATTTTCTGTTTATTGCACCAGTTCCATTTGTTAGCCACAGCATTATATTCAGAGTAATAGATTTTGATGCTTTGTCTGCTCTACAGGGTTACCAAGATAGATCAAAATAAAAAAAAGTAAATAAAAATCTTTAATTCAACAAATCTTAATTAAAAAAGATATTGTTTCACAAAGTTTGGCCCAAGATATTATACTTCCAAGAGAAGCACTCAGCTAATATTCTTGGCGTTTCAGCGATTTCATTTTTTGGATCACACTTGCCCCATCTCAAGTTGCCTAACTGGCAATATTAGCCTGGAGTCCTTACTCGGAATATTCGCCAAAGATTCGATCCCTCTTCAAGGAATTTACTGAGTTCTTACTCATAGTTCATAGTAACATAACCGTTTTTTTTACTTAAAACAATAATTCAAAACACTCTAGATGTGATTCTGAACGAAAAATGCCCAGATAGATGCACATACGTAGAGTAACAGTAAGTAAAATCGCATTTATTTACGTTTTGAGGTTAAGGTATGTCGATTTATTGAACAAATAACTCAGAATAAAGTGTTTATAAATTACCTCTTACGAAACTAAATTAAACGCTTTGCAATAAATAGTAAATCCCTAAGAAATGACAAGATTTATTTCCAATTTAATTATGTGTGACAAATCGGTAGTTGAAACTAATAAACAGTGACGCATCGTTAGTTTCAAGGTCTGTAGTCGTATTGAAGAAAATAAAACACATTAATGACTAAATGACAGTTTAGGACGAAAGGTCACCAACCTTTAATGACAACGACAGCATGGTGTACGTCATGTTTGTGTAATTATGGACAGATCGGTTACAAACACATGATATCGATACTTAAAATAGGTTTACTCATTTATTTTATGTTGTAATAACGTCAGCATATCTCGAACATTCAACGTATCGGTGTTAATAACTCTTCTGGTGGCATATAGTTCTTAATAAGAACCAGGTTAATAAATTCTGCATCGCAATCGACGCCATTAAAAGACGAATATAACAAAACAAAAAAATTCCAGCCAATTGAGCGACAAGGTCTTCAAAAGGACTTCAAAAATATAGACATTTGATTTATTATAATAAAAAAAACAGCATATATATATATATATATATATATATATATATATAGTTGAATTCATGCTGCAAGTTTTCATCAGAGCCCCTACATGATGTCCTTGAAAAAAGTTTTTTTTCCATTTTCCAATTTACCCCCTTAATTTAACCTCCAGAATTAAAATTCAACTTTTTATACTTAGCCTCTGTATTTAAGCTAACACATTCTATCGCTGAGCCAAATTTCAAATTTGTACGTCAAATAGTTTCAGAAAAAATCGCCTGTGACGGACGGAAATCGAAATGACTCCATGAGTGTTCCGGAACACTAAAAATAGTAATACTACCTATATAAAACACAGATCATGGCTCATTTACTGCAAAAGTAGGTACATATGGTAAAATATTACATTGCCGATGCAATGTTAACCAGATTCGTCATTTGCCATTCATTTGTTTTTTTATTAATTTACAAACACAGGAATATTATTCCGTATCTATTAATAAACACATGTGTCAGGAGATTCATTTAAAAAAAAATATATGCACATTTGAAAGTTAATTTAAAATTTAGATGGTATTCGTTATTACAAATTGAAGGATTTATAACGACTTATCAGAGCCTTGTTCACTGCTTGAGTAAAATCACTTCAGATACTTTTTTAATACTTTAGTTTAAAATTTTATTATAATTCAAGGTTATTATGGACTCCAAACGGGTAGACCATTTTTGATGAAATTTTCAGACAATCTTTAGATTAGCCCAGCGGGTGATCTTCTGAAGTTTGGTGGCGATCGAATCAACAGAATTTTTTTAATTTCTTTTTGAGAAATAAGATTTATCTTCGATTTTTAAACATTCACAAACAAAAGCGATTGAATTCGCGCAAATTCAATACACGTTGAGAATTTAATGATAATGATTCTCATCTTTTATATCCTATATATTACATTTACACCCGGGCGAAGTCCGACTGGGCCGCTGGTGTTCTATAAAATAAAACAGTTTTTAGACTGCTTCGAGTTCACACTAACTTGTAAAATTGTAATTTGTAATGTTCTTTCTTAATAAATAATTTCATTTACTGTTTTGCATGAAACAATTTATTCTTTATTGGATGAAACTTAGAACATTAATGAAATATTTTAATTTTACAGTATTCTTATCACATTAGGTAATTTTGTTAAAATATTATATAAGTCTTAATTTTAGGGTTGTACAATTTAGTACATCATATAATTGAAAAATGCGAACTGCAGTTGTCAACGGGTCTTTGCGTATGCACGTCCGGGCTGTACAGGTCGCAATTCGTGACGAATCGCCTTGGTTTATTATTTTTTTGATTGATTTACTATCAAATTTATTTTTTCTACTATATTTTTAATAAAATAGCTTTCATTCTCATGTTAAATGTGTATTTAAAATAATATAAAATTTTAATTAATTTAAAAGCAAAGATAATTTCCATTAACTCGACATGACAGTATACAAAATATATGCGATTTAAAAAATATTAATTAGATATCATCCATTTCTACATATAAATCACAGTGCATGGCTTAAAATATGACAAAATCTAAAAAAATAAACAAATAAACAAAAAAATACGTAAGCAGCCAACCGTAAAATGATAAATTAGCATCATTAAAAAAAATCATTAATCACTAATTTAGATGAGTTACTTTAATGTTATGATACCACATAGATTTTGATAAGTTCCTTATAGAGTAGTAAAACTGATGAAACACAAAAACAGTTGAATACCGCGTCCATTTCAAGGACACACCTGCTGACAAAAATGAAAGGTGTCACTTAATTACATTCGATAATAATTCATTATGATATAACGCCAGGTAACATTGACCTCTGAGGTCAAAACAAAATCACGAATTCGCAAACTTTATAATTATCGATGTTTGTAAAATTGTTTATGAAACATTGCTGTGACATCATTTTAGTTTTATACAAAATGTAATTATTTAAACTGACTTAAGGTGAGTGTTTCAATATGCTCCCTTTTTCAACTGCATAACCCTATCTTATGAGCATTTGCATCTACTCTCGTTTCGGAAATCTTTCATTTCTATGAAAAATCTTGCTCAATCTTTGATGGTAATGCTTACAAAATAAACCAGAAGTATGCCATATGACAACTAGACAAGTTTTTACAGTTTATTGAATCTAAATAATCAATTTAAAATCAGATAAAAAAGAGAAAAGTTTTGTACAGAAAAAATTAAATTTGAAAAAATTTATCTAATCCAAATTTCTCAGTACTTTTGACATAAGGTCTGTAAAAAAAAGTGCAAGATATTAATTTGCCTTCCCGTAATTCGAAATCTCGTGACGTGCAGTAAAGAAATATTGATGAATATCACGATTTTTTGTTCAATTTTTACGGTAAATAAAAAGATGAAAATAATTAAATTTTGAGGTCGGAGCTAATTCATTACAAAAACTTTTAATTACGTATCTACTTTTAAATAGGCACCGATCTCAAAATTTCATGTGATTTTTTTTGTAATGAAATTAGCTTCGACCTCAAAATTTCATTATTTTCATCTTTTTAGTGATTTTTTTGAAGGAGGTAAAGATATTTTTTTTTAAGTTTTTTTTTACGTTTTAGTGGTGGATTTGATTTCGCACATTTTTAAAAACTACTGAACCGATTTAAGTAAAATTAATATGGGATCACCCTGAAGATGTGCCCTATTAAATAAGAAAAGAATCATCATAATCGCGTAACAAATGTTGGAGATATGAGGTAGCATACATTAAAAAATATGTTTTTTGACGTCATTTAAAAACGGACGAACCGATTTTAATAAAAACTATATGGGACCACCTGGGATGTATACCCTTTCAAACAAAAAAATAATTTTACAAATCGGTTCAGGCGTCTTCGAGTAATCGGGGAACATACATAAAAAATAAAAAAAAAAATAAAAAAAGATTCCGACGAATTGAGAACCTCCTCCTTTTTTTGAAGTCGGTTAAAAATATATGTTTTTTAAAATTTTTAAACAGCAATCCAAATTTTGTTAAGCTTAACGCTTAATGACAGCTAATAAAAACAGTACAAAAATGAATTTTCGACCACAGTTCGAAATTTAACACATTAGAATTACAGACCGATAGAACGCATCCGTATTCCGTAAACACCTTGTATATTTTAAAATCGCACAGTACTTTCGCTTTGCAATGCAATGACATAGCAGTTGAGGGCGTACAAAACGACAAGCAAGTACAACATACAACTAACAAGTTTTATTAGCACCGAGTGATTGTATCGAATAATTGAAATACGATTTTTTTCTTGTGTTTTAACAGAATCGTTGATGAATTCATCAACACAACATGTTGATTGATTATTTAATACCAACACGTACTTCTTTTTCTGCAAATATCCCTGTTATTCGTTTATCAACTGTTTAGATCAATTACTTCGAATAATTTACAAATGTGTGTTATAACTCCTTATCTGATTGAAAATGATTTATCTGATTGAAAATGCATAATTGTTATTTATATCCTGTATTTATATAAATTAATTAATTATTACACAAATTATTGTATGGAAATTGATTATTAATGTCAGCCGTTCACTGCAGAAGTGACGTCACCGTGTGATCTAGCAAGTGTTATATGCACCAACGCTTTCTGGTGCTATTCTGTATGGCCAACAGTGCTGTTTTGTCACTTTCAAACAAATTTAACATTACATAAGTTCAACTGAGACAGAACTTTAACAGCGCTGTTAACTTTAATAATGACCGTACATATTTAAAACCAATGCAAACAAAAAGAATCAACTTCCTCTAAGTTTATGCAACATAACTATTAGGAGGCGTCCATTAATTATGTGAGGCAATTTTAGTGATTTTTCGACCCCCCCTCCTCTTCACCTTGGTGAGATGAACCCTAACCCTACTGCCAGACTATGCTCCTCGCACTGCTCCTCGCTCTGCTCATCGCGTTGTCGCGATGTTGCCCTAAGCGGCCAGACACTGCTGTACTCGCGACGCTCCGCACTCGGCTTTCGCCTTTCGGCAATGGAGGTCGGTACTGTGGCAGCGTGCGCACTATGCCTTTACACTTAGACCGCTTCATGCGTACTGAGTGGCGCGGGAGTATGTGGCCGGCTTACTCGTGCTCTTATTGCTGGTCCTTTGACTCGCGCACAAAAAACCGACAATCGAGGGAGCACTGGGCATGACGAGGAGCATGACGTGCGGCATGACGAGTAACGCGGCCACACAACGTCTCTGCCTTCTTTCCTCGCTACTTCTCATGCCACTCGTCGAGTGTGTGGCTGAGGCATAAAATATATGTGAAGATACTTATATATATAACAAAAGTGAATTGATTAAACAATACAGATAAGTAAAATAAATTATAAAACACTTATGCTTTGTTTTAAAGTAAATTGCGACACAAGTATTTTTAATATTGCAAGTGTCGTCATTTTAAAATACATTTATTTTTTATGCATAAGTCATACTGGTTTGTTACAGAGGTAATTGCTAATGGCTTATCGATTACATCAGTTCTATACGACATTTAGAGGTCATACTAGTTCTCACACATTACAATTTTTCTTTTCAATGATGAAAATTTCATTTCTTAATAACGTGAAGATACGTGACTTGAATTATGTAGAAGGTATTGTGATTAAGGATGACATCAGATTGTCTCACATAAATCATGTGATTGGCTGTATATTTGTAAAACAAACGTATGTGTTTAGGGAAGCCGCGCAAACCTAACAACTCGTTCACACTATAGCCGGATGTAAATCATTTTTAATCTTTTATAGGCAAACATTTACAGAAAAACGTATTTTAACTGTGCCGTTTATATATGTCTATTTTACTTTATTTTTTATTAAACGATGTAGGTATTCACAATTATTTCAGGCTGATCCATGGACATGACAGAAGGAATAATTCAAATGTTATTTTGCCGAAGTCTATACTGATGTTTAATAAAAGCACCGAATATGACGCCCTGAAAATGTTTAATAAATGGCCACACAGCTTAATAAATCTAAGAAATTTAACTTCTCTTCTTAAACAATGTCTATATAAGGTAGATGATTTTGTTGTAAATAAGTTGTAAACATATCTTTCTTTTTTGATGACACCTCACATATTTGTGTGTCTTTGGGTCAATAAATTCCAATTCTAATTCCGATTGGGAAACAAAAATGCTTAGCATGCGTCAGTACATAAAAAATACATTAATTAAAAAAAAAAAAAAAAAAAAAAAAAAAAAATTATTTACCCACCTAAAAGAAAAAATATAATTTATCATTATTATGTGTCACCCAACTAAATATTTACAAATATTAGAGACATTGTATATTATACTTACCTTATAACTTAGACTCGTGCATATAGCCATAGTAGCTGCGCACGTTATTTATAAAAAAAAAAAAAAAAAAAAAAAAAAAAAATTATTTACAGAATAGTGAAGCGTATTAGTAATTTTCTTTTTAAACTGTTTGACAGGCAAATGTTGCAAATCAGTAAGAATATAACTGAACAAAATTTAAAATAATATTATCAACCACTGTTCGTTAGCATTGTTTTCAAAAGGTCCTGTCTCTAGTGGACTTGTACTTCGCTACACGCTCGGCTATTCTCAAGCCATGAACTGATTTTTATTGATGACAATGGCGATATTTGTTTTGTCTTTTTTTCTGCAATAAACAGCTTCATGGCGTTTTATATTCACCAAGATATTATAATAATTATAATTTAGCGGCACAGATCATTATATTATGGTAATTGGCAGTTCCCATTACAAATGCATCGTAAATAAACGAATATGTTATTATAATGTAATTATATTTGTAATATTGTTTTATTAATTAAATACTATTAATTAAAAAATGCATAAAACTAGCATTAACATACATAAAATGATTATGCATGTAAGGCTTGTACCAGAAATCACTACCTCGTCTATCATCTGTTTATTTTTTGAAGTTATACTTCTCTAAAATTTTAGCAGGTAGAAAAAAGTTACGGGCGTTCAGCTAACGACAATTCGACAGTATGAAATTGGCCGCGCTAACATTCCGCAGTACCGAAGTTGGTCGCTAAACGAAAATTCGACAGCTTGAAGTAGTCCGCGCAAACGAAAATTCAACAGTATGAAGTTGGCCACGCAAACTAAATTTCGACAGTATGAAGTTGATTTGACCGCGCTAATGAAAATTCGATGCTAAGAAGTTGGCCATAAGAGGTCAGGCTGAAATGACAGATGGACGAAATCAATACGCTTTGTCATCTGGATATTGTATAATATACTAGACGACTATAACCTTTGATTACAACCAATAGTCATTTTTAAGTGCCATCCAGCAGAATTTATAAAATCGTGTTTTTGATTATTCAATAGATTGATTATAAAAGTAAAATGCAAAATAAAATAAAATATTTGAGAATTGAGATTAATATTTTGTAACTGATATTCTTTAACTTTTTTAAGTTTATTTCAAACAATTATTTGCGTGTATATTAAAAAAAACCCGGGTCGCAGTGCCAAAACCCTGCCGACAATATAGTGTATTTGCTTGTATAGGGCCGTGTGGTTTTATACTTTTATTATGTGAAATTAAGTTTGTTTTTGGGCAAAATAAAAAATTTAACCCCTTAATACACTCCTTAAAATAACATTTTTTTCTTAATTGTAATATTATTATCAATCTAACGTCTACACCGAATTAAATACACCCTTCAATAAATAAGTCACTATCTGCAAACTAGTGTTTTCATAAAATTTGTAAATCCGGTCCTGTCGGGCCGATTTTATTAAAATTTTGGGGACACTTTTTAATTACTACCAGAGGGTTAAATTTCAATTTTGAAACGATTCGGAGAATTTTTTCGGTATTTTGGGGCCCAAAAACATTTTTCAACCCCTAAAAACTACCCTTAAAATAGCTCGATTAGGCCCATTTTAAATAGGCTTTTTGCGGTGATGGATTTCAACATGTGGCCCGAATTTCGTTGAAATCAATTAACTCTTTCGAAAGTTATCGCGCGTACACATATATATATATATATATATATATATATATATATATATATATACGTATATAAATATATATATATATATATATATATATATATATATATATATATATATATATATATATACATATACATATACATATATATATAAACATTTTTAAAAATAGTGCCAAAGTGTTTAGGAGGCTATGAAACGTCGAGAAATTTTGGTCCGACCCCTAGGTCCCGCCATCCGACCGACGCCAATAGTGTATGTTGCCATATGGCAAATACACTAATTAGTTTTTAAACGCGCCAAAGTAGTTCAGACGCGCGTAGATAAGTACATTCACCCACATTTTACACATTTCAGACATTTATAACCTGTCGTCGAGCATCGATAATGTATAAAATCTTCTTCCCGTTAAAAAATAGGTCAAAATCTGTTCAAATTCCACAAAAAATGAAACGACGAGTTTTGTATGATGACGTCTAAAAATATTTTGTGTATATAAAAATATTATGAAAAATATGAGTTGTGATAGAATCGATTTAGTGGACATATAACGTTTGTGGAGGTCACAGGTTATAAACTGATTGATGTTGTCACTCTAACTTGACAGTGACGAGTGCTTTGTGGTCAGATGTGAATACCGCTACGCCACCATCGTCCAACAAATACATTCGTAAATTATTATCGGTACATGTCAATCAATAAGTTATTAGGAAACATACATTAATTAATAATTACACAATTTTTTTCACAATACGCCTGCAATAGGGATGTTGACTATTTTTGGGAAAGTGTCTTAAATCGTGCATAAGTACCTAATATAGCATTAAAAATCGCATGTATTTTAAATTCCGTTTCAAATTCGCTCCAAAACGCCAATACTTGTCACGTGACTGCTGAGAAGTCATGTGTCCATAAACGCTGCCAAACTGACAGAGTTGTGTAAGGTTTTTTCGTAATTGTTACGAAAAAACCTTTGGAGTGTAATTTATTATTATTTATTTACATAACATGTATAATTTGACGTTTCCTATAAATAAATAATAATAAATTACACTCCAAATATTAGCCAAACAATGAAGGCTTTTGACAGCAAGAACAGCGTCTGATGTTTACGAACAAGTGACGTCATGCATTCTGAATGGTGTTCGTTGTCACGTGACTTGTGAGTGATTTAATTACGTTTTATTTATTAAATATTAATTAAATTCCTTAAAAATAAGGAAAAATATTGTATTTTTTAGTATTTTTATCATAGAACCTACCACGTAACGTTAAAACTATGTTTTTATTTGAATACAGTCAACATTCCTATTATGTAAATTTGGATAAGAGTATTAATATGTCCGTTAAAGAGAGGTTTCTAGTCTGAACTGCGCTCAAATCACTGCCCGTGTCCGTTTCGATTATATTATGCCATCGGGGTGAGATTTAAAAAATTGGCCGTTCTAAAGAAAAGGTATTAGTTAAGGGCCCTGATACTTCTGATTTTGAAATATGCTCTCGGGAAATTTCGAACTGTGGCCGCAAAATTCATTTTATTATTGTTTTTATTAGTTGTGATTAAGCATTAAGCTTCACAAAGTTTGGCTTGCTGTTTAAAAATTTCAAAAAACATATATTATTGGCCTACAAAATGAGTAAAAATAACTTGATATTCGTCAATATTTCTTTACAGCACGTCACGAGATTTCGAATTACGGGAAAGCATATTAACATTTCGAAGTTTTTTCTTTACAAACTTAAGTTAAATATAGTTACAAATTTGGATTGTTCAATAAATTTTTTCAAATTTAATTTTTTCTCTGTTATTTTCTCGTTTTTATCTGATTTTAAATCGTTTATTTAAATTAACTGTAAAAAAAACATATGGGAAGAATGGTACATAT
This sequence comes from Venustoraphidia nigricollis, assembly GCA_034508555.1. NCBI lineage: Eukaryota > Metazoa > Arthropoda > Insecta > Raphidioptera > Raphidiidae > Venustoraphidia > Venustoraphidia nigricollis. Next base: position 10,868,547 of record JAVRKA010000008.1, read on the forward strand.
TTCTAGTACATTTTGAAGAATCAACATCATGGAAATTATAGATTTTAAAAACGTGAGTAAGTGCATTTTACATCCAAACACACATCCAAGATTATGGGGGTGAAAAAGGGGAGGATATTGAACAGCTGGCATTCAGTAGCCTTAAGAGAGGTTTTGCTGTTCTAACATACGAGTATATCAGCAACAGTAAGTATCAATTTCATTGCATCATGGTAGAAATGACACAATAATGTGATTAGCCTTTTTAAGAATTTCCTTCGAAGAATTGAAAAAAAAACTACATCTTTGCATAAAACGCTATTTCAAAGGACGGATATGATATGATATGGTTCATAAATCAAAAATGTCAATTGACGTTTCAAAATAAATATGATGTCATTTATTTATTATGTACAAATGACAATATAGTATATTGTTATTTCTTTAATAATCAGTTTAAGGTTAAATCCGCTTGGCTAGTAATTAATATTATTTAACAATTGTCGCAAACACAATTAATTACTTGAGTTTTAATCGTAATTTATACGATTAAAAAAACACACATTGCCATAGATCATACTTAAATTACTAAATATGTTTTTAACTCATCCTAATGAATATTCTAACGTGATTTTTAAATAACTGTTTCGTTATAAAAAAAAATATCAGAAATCAATCTGTTATAAAAATAATTAGTTAATTAAAATGTCGAAATGGAAGTTATCAAAATTAAAAGACATTAAATTATAATTCAAATTAAGCGAATGACTAATGAGCAGAGATTAAAACGCCTTTTCAAAAGTCAAAGGTTACTAAAAGCAGATACGTGGAAACTGATATTTTTCACAAGAATTCTTTCCAGTAAAAACATAACTTCGTGAAAAATATAATAACTATATTTATATAGCATATCAGCTAAGTGCTTTTTAAGAAAGGAGTAGAGGTTGCGAATAGTCGAGCTTCTGGGGATACACTACTACCATATTATTTTCGTTTTAGTTCGAAAACGGGTGAGGGTGGGTACCTGCTTGCATTTAGATTTTTTTAATTACGCAAATCGAAAATACGTCGATTTGAACAAAATTACAAAATTTGACGTACAATGAAGCGCAAAAATGTAGTATTAGTTATGGTGCGCTTACACGGGCAACTAAAATTGCTCAATTCCGGGCAATAGTGGTCAACTATGTACATCAGCAATTCACGGCGATGGCAACATGTAGCAATTGTTGCCTAAGATACCGCCACACCATATCACGCGATATGGAGCAACTTTGAAAAAGTAGGCAATACAAGGCAATCATTCATACACTATAGCAATTCAGTTGAACTATCGCTGGCTATGGACGAGGTTTTACTGGCAGCGGCGTGTAGTGCTTTTATTATAATAAGTTTAAAACGAAAAAAAAAGAAAAGACATAGACAGATTTGGAAGCGAACGTATCTAGCACTGTACAATAGAAGCAAAGAAAATAAAATGACAGCGGCGCATCTCATCCCTGTCACCACACGAAAGTGAAACCATGGATACGTATACATATAGAAGGAAAATTGACTAAAATTTCCAAACCGTGTGGATATTCGGCAATTCATGTCGGCCACTTTGGGCAATAAGGAATATATGAAGCAATTAGAAGCAATATTGCCGAAACAATTGCCGCATTTTATTGAAATTTCTCTAGATTGATCCATTAATTGCTCCATTCTGTTGCCGGGCAATTATTGCTCAAAAAATTGCTCGTGTAAAGGCACCTTTAAATATTTAAATACATAATTAATAATATTTTGTGATTCAAGCGTCGTCGCGTCGGGGGACCGCTAAATAAATAAAATAAAAAACAAAATACAATAAAAAGAATCTTGGTAATGATATAAAAAAATATGCAATTTTAAAATAAGCATTCTATCTAGGTCTCTCGACACGACGACGCTTGAATCACAAAATATTACTAATTATATATTATGTAAATATTAAAGTTAACTTTTTATAGGGTTTTTGTGTCGGGGGGTTTGTTAAATTGTTAATTTGATTTTCCTTAATCCACCCCGAGCAGGTTCGGCTCAGCCTTTACAAAGTTCTTGCAATTTTTAACCGCAATTTCCAAAAGTTCGGGCTAGACTAAACGACAAATTAGCATAAAATATGGCGATTTATAATTTTGTCAGTTTTTAATTTAAAAGAATGACGCGAGTAGCTTGTTTTTATTTTTAAAATAAGTATTTTTCCAGTAGATAATTTATTCATAGCATATTATATGTAGTTCTATGTGCCTCAGATCGTTGGCTATTTTTAACTATGGCGGACTTTTAGCATTGTTGGTATATATAGTTCGAGATATAAAGCAATCAAAATGAATGCGGTATTAAAATATAAAATATACGACAATATTGCTGTCTGTTGTAACACGCTAAGTGCGATATCTGCAGTGGCTCAAATTGAAATATAAATATTGACGAGTTTACACCAATCGCGCCTGCGCAAATATACGTGATCTGTATGTAAACAATATTTTTATAATGTAAATTTTATATTAAGATTTGTATTAAAATTGAAAGAGGGCATCGTCGTTGCTTCGACTGCTTAAGAAACGAAAACTGGTCGATTTAATATCTTGAATATTAATAGGGAAAAAAAAATTGTGTACAAGACGTCCGTAAATTATAAACGATAGCGGCCCAGTCCGGCTTCGCCCGGGTGTAAATGTAATATATAGGATATAAAAGATGAGAATCATTATAATTTGCGCGAATTCAATCGCTTTTATTTGTGAATGTTCAAAAATCGAAGAAAAATCTTATTTCCCAAAAAGAAATTAAAAAATTCTGTTGATCCGATCGCTACCAAACTTCAGAAGATCACCCGCTGGACTAATCTAAAGATTGTCTGAAAATTTCATCAAAAATGGTCTACCCGTTTGGAGTCCATAGATTACATATACATCGTCTTTTATCTATATAGATTATTAAAATGTTAAAAGTGGTTATTGTGACATAACGATAATAGTTGAACATATAGTATCGCGAAGTTTTTTGTAGTTATTGATATGTTCCTTAATATTGTAGAACATACTTTTGTTCTATCATTAATAGTTTCCGCAGCGCATGCGTAGAAAGATGTTTTATGGCATTTTTTTTACACCTTGGGTTACGTTACTAAAATTTTAGTAAGGATCCTTAATATTTTCTAGCAAGAAATATAGCCTATGTTACTCAGGGTGAATGTAGCTTTGCAATAGTATATTTTAGCCCTGTAGTGTGCACCAGCCAAAAATTGAAACGTGCGAATGATTTGAGCGAGACACAGCTAAAGAAGGTCCCACCCACATTATGTCCTTTGCCTACCTCGCCTCTTACCGCTGGGCCTCAGCACAAGTGATCCAACACTGTTAATCCTGGCGGAATGAGTTATCAATTACTCTATAGTGACATATCCAAACAGTCAATATTTCCCATTTTTCTAATAAAACATTGTAACAATGGATGTTTCTTAACAATAGTGGCAAAACTGTGATTTATTAGTCTTACGAACTGTGCCATTGCTAAAACTTTACTGTTATTTTTTATGCTTGTTCGGTCTTTAACTGAAATGACTACGACAAAAGCTGGTTAATTTTGACACATGAAAATCCCGGTACTTATGACTCTTCATATCGATTTTTTAATCATTCTGTTATCGCATAATTGTAAGTAGTCGTCAATCGAAATTCAGAAAGTAAGACGTTCCATCCACAAATATTTCAGTGAATATATTAAAACGATTTTAGAACTTTCAAGTGGACAGTTTTATGATCGGAGCAATTCAAACAACTAATAAGTTACTTTATCTGACAAATTTAATGCATGCTTCACGCGGTACATAAACTATAACTTAAGATAAATGCGTGTCCAAACAAGCGGGCAATAATTTAGCCGGATACTTGTAAATAAGGTTGGATAAAATATATTAATTTCGGCCGAAATGACACATTTTTGTCGCCTATCATCTGCTTGAAAATTCTTATTACAAGGTTTTATTTAGTCCCGATGTTCGTCAAAAATAATTTTTAATAATTTAAGTTCATATTTATAAAAGCGTGCGTTGTAAGCTCTATGATAGTCACGGCCCACGCTTTTATAATTATGAACTTAAATTATTTAAAATTATTTTTATCTTTTTTAGTATCTACACTGAAATAAAAGATTGTCTTTAAAAAAGTTTTTTTCTAATATTTTATTTTAAAATTTTTAGTTATGCCTTTTGGCCGCCATATTGGATTTTACACTTTTCTACTTGTCATATCCATATCAAGGGGGTTGAAAAAAATAGATGATCCGCCATTTTGTGTCGGTCGCCATTTTGTGCCGGCCGCCATTTTGGATTTAGATTTGCTACATTTGATACTCATGTTGAGTGGGTTGTAAAGACGAAGGTGATCCGCCATTTTGTGATGACGGCCATATTGGATCTACCACAATATTCAATGTAGGTATACTATATCGTATTGTCTTCAGGACCAAACGTGCAAAATTTGAGCTCAGTCGAATAACGGAAAAAGGGTCAAATTGAATTTGTAAGATTCTATTACAAATCCACAGACAGACATCGGGACAGATGAAAATAAATAAAAGCTTGTAAAAAAATATTAAATTTCTAATCGACAACATAAAACATAAATGTTTACTAGGCCCCGATAGGTCTAGCAAACGGTTGCCCTTTTTAAATAATTTGTACAGCAATGCAGACAGTTTCTTTAAGTAGGTATTCATTTTTCCTTAACACCCACATGAAATGTCGTTTTGATAATGGACGTTTTGTTTATATATCGGACGTTTTTTGTCCATCCATGACGTGCGTGTATGTGATAGCGACGTCGAGCAAAGAGAGCGTCCCGACGGGCGCCACTGTGTTTACATTAGACAGGCGTCGCAAGTGAGAGCGTCGCTTATGATGGCCGCCGGTAACCAAGAGCTAAATGTGGAACGACACTAACTGCCTTATGGAATGTCGAATACAGATTACTTATTTTATACAGTGCGTGTCAAAAAAGAAAATGGACTATGCGCGTTAGAAGTTACACTTCCTTGGCGTGATTAAAATCAATCATTACTTGACATCTATCATATTCACTACTTTACATTTTCGATCGTTGGGCCATCAGTCGAATTTTTTATAAGCGTGCTTAAAATCAAAATATTGAACAAAATGTTCAAAGCGTATGGTTTAGTGATATTTCTTTTTATTCGTATTGAAATAAAACATCATCTGACATCTGCCATATTCACCATTCTACATTTTCGACCGCTGCGCCATGTGTTTGGTTAACGTGCTTAAAATTGAACTGCGACCACTTCATCTTGTAAATTTTGATTTTACAGTCGGCAACTTCATTCTGTTAATTTTAATACATCATACGATAGAATCATTCGATTATAAAAAATAGCAACTTTTCGATTATTAAAATCAATCGATTATTCCCAAAGAATACTTGAACACACTCGAACATTCAATATACAGTCGAAGCTGTCGAATTACACATCGGCTTGCGTTGCACAATTATTTTACGAACACTTTCAAATAATCATCGAACATAAAAACAGATTACATATAATTCTGAAAGTAAATAAAACATGTCACTTCACAATACAAATTACATGTCGTCCGTACGTGACATCGGTACACAAAATCAAACGAATTAAAGATCAAACGTCATTTATTTGTAATCTAGCGATGTGTAAACTTACAGCTTCATCTGTACTAACAAGACAAATGTGTATTTCTTCACAGCGGCGCTTCGGCACACGGTGCTTGATTTTGATGACAGATTAACGCGACTGATGATTACACGTAACAGATTTTGTTTTAGTCGTTTCGTTTTGCGCAACGTTTCAGAGCATGTGTCCAGCATTTCTATAGAGTAGAACTACATCACCACTCAAAAGTAACGGTCAATTGTTTTAACAAATGCAGGGTTTAAAGGCGTTATGGAGGTAAACCGAAAAAGTTCACTTTCTATTTGTGTAAAAATTCTGAAGATCTGAAAAAAGATTCAAATCTATTCACTGTAAAAAAACATTATAATGAGCCTCATCCTTGTAAGTTCACATAAGAAGTTTAACTTCTTTAATTTTTAATATTATTCTTAAGTTTAATTTTTTTTATGTCAAACTAATTAATAATATTTACACATACCTTAGCAACACGCACTATAAACTTCTATCCTTGTCAGTTTCATGTAATTTAGGAGACAAACTAAGTTCCCCTTTAGGGGTTGATTCTATTTCCCCTCGATTTTTTACTTTTTTCAAATAGATACGTCGCTAAAGAAGTTAAACAACAAAAAAAACGTGCGATCTTCGCCCAAGGTTAGTAGAGTACTATGGACGTAAGTGGCATTAAATGTGGTTGTCCGTGATTGGTTGAATCAATTGCTTACGTTATTCGAAACCCTTGGCTTGATTTTTTAATTATAATGAACGGCTGACAGCTAGAAAAAAGGTCTCAAAGCCTGCTATCTCCACCTTCTCACCCATCCGGCCTAGCTATACTTTCAACAATATTAGCGCCAGCCACCCAACTCAAGGTTAGTAGAGTACTATAGGTTGGGCGTTAGAAGTTAAATATTTGTCACCAATTTCTGAGTTATCCTTACACCATCTCTGAAAATGTGGCAACTGCGCACTCAAAGTGAATTTTGACGTAAATTAGTACAATTCCCTACTAGTGGGTTAGAATCAGCGTTGCCAGATTTTTTTTTTGCCAAGTCGGGATTTTGGAACTTTTTGATTAAAAAAAGTGGGATTCTTTCGTCGAAAGCGGGACATAGAAAAAAACGTATATAATCAGAAGTTTTAAAATATTTATCTTTTTATTTGAGTTCAAATTACGTTTACGTGACAATAGATAGCAAAAATAGCCATAGAAAATGTATTTTAATAAAAATATGATATTTTAAATCAGATTTACCCTATCGTTAAATAGTTGAGTCTTATTCGTCTTCTGAATAAAAAAATAAAAAAAGAAATCAAAATCAAAAAAGTTTCATTCATTAGAAAAATATGGCGTTTCAAACAATAGTCTAAGGAGTGAGTGTTACAAATTGCAACTTACAATAAGAGAATAATTATCTCAGAAAACCGGGACTGAACCTGTCCCGCGCGGGACATTTAATTTTGATTTAAAAATCGGGACGTCCCGCCAAAATCGGAACGTCTGGCAACGTTGGTTAGAATGTTAAATCGCTGATGATCTCAGATGTTGAGCATCTATAATCTACAATCAATCTAAAATGGTAAAACTGAATACTTAAATATCTTGAATCAGTGTATTCAATTTACGTAATATGCATGAAAAAAAACATATACGAACATATGCATTGGAGGTCCTAATTTTGGAAATAGCACGCGTTCATCACATATCGTGAATACACAATCAGTAGGTACTAATCACAGATCGCGATTTTTTATGTTCACAAGTCGGGATTTTGGAACTTTTTAAGTGAAAAAAGCGGGATTCTTTCGTCGAAAGCAGGAAAAAAAAACGTATATAATCAGAAGTTTTTAAATATTCATTTTTTTATTTGAGTTCAAATTACGTTTACGTGACAATAGATAGCAAAAATAGCCATAGAAAATGTATTTTAATAAAAATATGATATTTTAAATCAGATTTACCCTATCGTTAAATAGTTGACTCTTATCTGTCTTCTGAATAAAAAAATAAAAAAAAACAGAAATCAAAATCAAAAAAGTTTTATTCATTAGAAAAATATGGCGTTTCAAACAATAGTCTGAGAAGTGAGTGTTACAAATTGCAACTTACAATAAGAGAATAATTATTGACGCACGGTCGAGTTATCCCCGAAAAGCGGGACTGAGCCTGTCCCGCGCGGGACATTTAATTTTGATTTAAAAATCGGGACGTCTCGCCAAAATCGGGACGCCTGGCAACGCTGTTTCCAAGCTACCCGTAATTCACGAGTCGCGTCCTTGTAAAAAGTAATTTCAGAAAACAGGTAGTAAAAATTAGCATTTAACAGTTTCCGGATATTTGTTTGCTTATGCAGTGTTAAAAATAACCGTTTCAATGATTGAAATTAAGTGCCGTTTATTTTTTATGTACCTACATCTCTCGTGAAGAAAGTAATGTGAGAAATAGTTAAAAAAATGTCAAACAGTATAAGGCACTCTAACAGTTTCCGACATTAAAATTAATAGTGGTACTTTTTAGACAAATTAAAATGTTTTGACAGTTTGCCACTTATCGCCAACGAAATTAATACCGAATATCAACTTGTCACAACATATAAGTTGAAATGTTTTTGAAAGCGTGATATAATTTTTATGTTGGAATTTGATTTATTATTTCTCTAAAACGTATTCATGTTTGTAAAAAGAAAGGGGGAATACCAGTATGTCTTCCAGATTTAGGTGACATCAAATATAGTACATGCTTCCAAAATTTTCAGTTCTCAAACAATACTTATAATAAAATATTTTAGAAATTCTAGCCCACGAACAATAGATTTTTATTCTGGAAAAGGTATAGCCGATCCAGTTTAGCATGGAAAAACCGAAAACCGCCATGCGTTGTTTTATAGATAACCAGTTAATTAGCCGATTCCAATAAAAAATAACCGGTAATTTTAAGTCACTACATTATAAAACGAGTGAAAAAACAGTGAAAATTTTCGGTTTTAAGTCTCGACGGTGACAGTAGTATCTGAAAATATTTTTTTCTAATATTGCATTGGGTGGTAGCTAAACTATAGCTATCCTATTGTGTTGCTAAGGCTGTTTGGAAACAAAAACGAGTTTTTGAATTTTGTCGAAATCGACTGTTTTAAGGACCAGATAGGCAGACGCTGTCCTGCCACAGACCTCGCTAGCATTCAATTGAGAGGTTCTGGGAGGCTGAAAATTCGGGGTTATATTTTTTATGTGAAAAATCCACAAAAAATACATTAAAAAATGTTCGGAAAATTAAAAAAAAAACTTCCTCAAACTCGACAACAGCCCCATCTACTGGGTTCAACTATAGCTAAGAAAATCATCCAGGTGACTCCATAAGTACACAAAAAAAATGTCATCAAAATCGGTCAAGCTGTTTAGAAGAATTACGAACACACGCACACCTGAATTTTACATAAACCACATGCCCCCCCTTAAAATGTGAAAATCCAAAAACCCTAAAACACGTGATTATTTATTTATGATGCTACAATTTCATTTTTCAATACAAACTACCCTCCCCCCTATTAAGTTGAAATTTTCAAATACCCTTCTTAGTGATTATAAACTAAACTATGTTCCAAATTTCAGCTTTCTAAACTTAGCTTTGGCGATGCGTTGATAGATCAGTCAGTCAGGAGAAACAATTTCATTATATGTATTTAGATTATTTGAAAAATCTTAAAAGTGAAACCTTAGATGTTTAGTTAAATTATGCAGTACGCCACTGGTATTCACAACACACGACATACATGTGTCGGATCTATTTTCATGGACTATTAAACGCGACGAAATGTAAATAAAATAAATTCTGTTCATGCTTTCAAGATGTCAACCAATGTGTTCAGTTGTTATGTAAACACGAGTAATCTTCTCGCCGTTTAGCATTCACACAGACTAGAACCAAACTCTCATAAATCAGATCCTACTTATCCTGTATTACAAAAATCATAGAGTAACGACGCGACGACGTCTACGGTCGTTTGCATTTTTTAAGCGAAGCTTTCTTATACTCGTTGCGCGCTCGGCTACTGGGGAGTAAACTGAAAAAAAATAATATTTTAAAAAAACTAAAAAACGCGCTTTAATAGCAGAGCAAACTAAAAAGTAAAAAATATTTTTTTATTGTAAAAAGCGAGGGTGCTTGATATCAACTGGTATAAATATTTCATTGGTAGCTATTTGTAAAAGTCGAGTTAGTATAAAAATAGTAATAAGCACCTCCCGCTTTTTTACACCAAAAAAATATTTTTAATTTTTAGTTCGTGTTTTTTTAATTTTTTTTAAACTATTATTTATTTTTTAGTCTTATTTTTTATCCTAGTCAGGATAATGGGACAAACTTATTAAATTATTATACTGTCATCGGTCCTTGATAAGTGTGCAAAGTTTCAGTTTAATCTGATGTTTTGTAGTGGGTGAATTTCACGTTCAAAGATTTAAACGTATCATAAAGACTTGCAGAAGTTATGAAAAGATGTAAAGAATTTCTTAAAATATCTCAGATAAAAAGTACGCCGAATACAGTAGACCTGAACGCAAGTCTGCATGTAATTTTTTTAAGATATGGCGATATAAAAAAAATTGAAATAATTCCAAACGGCGTGAATTTTTAGTACATAAAATCGCAGAACTACACATGTATGCAAAATTTCAGTTCAATCGGATCACTAGAATTGCGTTACAATCAAAAAGATTTGTAGCAGATAGACAAAGCAAGTTAAGCAAATGCTTTAAAAATACTATTATAGTAAAAAAACTATTTTAAAAGACAAGCCGTTATCGAAATATACTAAAAAAAAAAAATAATGTTTGCAATAATAAAAGCTTGTGAAAATACAGTAAAAAGCTGTTATAAACATCGCGTGAGTAACAATAAGGGACGCCTACCGATAGCGTAGGTATGTAAATATAAATATAAAAACAAAGCAAGTAAAATACAAATAAAAGCACAAGAAAAATCGCAAACTCATTGACACGGAACAAAAATAATAACAATTAACAGTAATAAAAATAAGCCGTTGCAAATGAACTGCAGAATTGCACGATGCGTCTAGACTCTAGAGTCAAGAAGCGTGCTAAAAATTGTTGCATTTAAATGTTTTTGAAATAAAATTTCTTTAGACGCGGTATGAAGGGGTAACTCAGATCTTTTTATAACGGAAGTAACTGTATATTACGGAAGTGACGTTCAGTTTATGCAAAGGAGTATCGATACAAAGTTAGGAATTTTATAAGGTAAGTTTTAGTCAATAGATGGCCGCACAGTTGTAAAGTTTCTAGCTTACCGACATAATTTGTTATTTATTCATTTTTTTTACCGAGCTGGGTAGATTAGTGGTGACAGCACTAGACTCGCATTCGGGAGGTCCGGGTTCGAATCCCGGCGGGGGCAGATGTGGCTGGGCTTTTTTCCTACTGCCTCTCGCCGAGAAACGGTAATTCCTGTACCGGTCATCTTGATTGAGGTTTTCCATGGTTTCCCTCAATTAATTCCAGATAAATATCGAGATGGTTCCTTATTTGAGGCCATGGCCGATTACCTATCAAACTCCTAGTTCAAAAATTACCTACCTTATCCTAATTTCCTATAATTCCTTCAATCGCCCATTGCTATTACATAAGTTGAAGTTTTAAAAATGTAGAAAAATAACGGGAAGTGTGGTAGATGGAAAATAGTAATGGTGCGAATGGCGTCTGTTATGACATAAAGTCGAGAAACGGACGTTAAACGCATTATTATGATTATTAAATCATGAAATAAGCAACTACGCCAAAGATCTTTTACTTCGATCGCATGTAAAGATTACAGGCACTGTTACTACCTATGAGATACAGGTAAGCTTTGCAATCCCAAAATCTCGGGCTTTTTATTGATTTTAAGCGTGGGTACTTCGACAACGATAACCTGAAAATTGAGCCATGGAACCGTCATGAAAACAAACCCAGTTTAAAGAAGAAGACACAAGAAGAGACACAAGAAAAATATCAACTAATATATATTTTAATAGAGTCAATATACATGGGCTTAGCTGTAATGGGTAAGCATATAGGTATACTAAATGGCAAAAACATCGCAAAAAGACAACACGAAAAAAGAATGAAACTAATATAACAAGATCATAAAGTTCTCATTGGAAACACAATACTGACATATTGATATTACAAAAAGCGCTGAACATTTTCAAGTCAATATCTTGTTCAGAACAACGCTACGCGGTTCTTGTGAATCGACTATATAGGTACAGGATGCTACGAAATCGTATGGATGAAGTTTTTGGAATGCCATTTTTAGGCTATATCGAATGATAGTTGAACACACAGTTTTTGTATGACATCTTCATTCTTCGTCCATCATCTAATGTATAAAATTGATCAAATGAACAAGACCAAGATCAAATGAACAAGGCCAAAACCAAAATCAAGGCCAAATGAACAACACCAAAACCAAAATCAAGACCAAGTATGCAAGACCAAGACCAAATGCGCAAGTTTAAACTAAAAATTATAATCTCACTTTATCTTCTATGAATAAATTTCGAAAAATAATTATTAGAATTTATAATTACCAAACCCAAGACCGGGATTAATACGCATGACCAAGATCAAGAGCAGGATTCAATACGAAACACCAAGACCGAATGAACAAGACCAACACCAAAACCAAGAATGAATGAATAAGGCCAAGATCAAGACCGAATTAACAACACAAAGACCAAAACCAAGACAAAAGTTTGCAGGACTAAATGCGCAAGATTAAAATAAGAATTATAATCTCACTTTAAGCATAACCAGAATTAAATACGAAAGACCAAGACTACCGTGGTCTTGGTCTTGGTTTGCTCATCACTACATCTACTTAAAAATTTCGGGTTACAACAAAGTTTAGTGAAGTTTAATTTAAACTGGACTCAGAAATAATCAATAAAAAAGACCCCATTACTATATTCTCAGTACCTAAGTTGTTTAAGTTGTCAAGATAATTATATGAAGGCAATATAATGTCGATAAGAGTTTACTGTGTACGTTTTTTTGATCGTAAATCATATTCAATCGTCCATAACTTTAACGACAGAACAGGGATGGGAATAACTTATTAATTAAGTCTGTTCAGTTTTTTTTTTAAGTTTAAATTGGTCAATTAAATTTACAGAGCGTAATTTTTTATAGACTTCATTTTCAACACATTATCCCAAGTAATATTAAAATCAAATACTTTTCGCATTCGACAATCAACTTAAAGAAAACAATTTAGCGAATTAAAACCTTCCGGGAATTTTTTAACCACGAATGTTAAGGACCGTATATTTTACATGCTACAGCTGAAGTGAAACTTCTAGTCACACACCGACACCATCCATATACGTCAACAACGCAGAGGCGTGGTGGTGCAGCGTTTCGTTACACATCGTGCGTAACTTATTCAGCCACATAAATCCAATTCACGACACCGTGCGTAAAGACCTCGTGACTTAAATTTTGACAGTCAGTGCGTTTTGTTTCTATGGTCCTCTCATTGTGTAAGCTATGATCTGAACGCTCGTTTTTTTCCAGTGGACTGCCTGTTTCAAGGCCTGCGTTAAAAAGCTATAGCGTTACCAAGTACTTGTTATTTTTATCTTTTATATATTATAATATTTCAACGTAAATGAAATATTTAAGTTCGGCTCTGTTGTTTTGGTTATGTAAGTTTCTTTTATTTGCGTAATAGTCGTCAATACCTTTTTGTCACTATATAAATTTTTAGTTAATTTTTAGTAACTCTGAAAAAGTAAAACACCGTTTTTATAATAAATAGTTCTACAAAAAAAATGTAGAAATGTTTCAAGTAAGATATTAAAAGAAATTGTTTTTAAATAAAATTTTAGTATCGTTAAAACTGTTCGAATTATTGGGCCCAGCACCTTTTATATTTCCTTAATCCATCCCGAGCAGTTTCGGCTCAAAGCATAGCTTCAAAAATCTCTCTATATCAATTCTCCGTGCCGCAAACGATTCTACACCCTGTATATGAATACAGTATGTCACAGTCAGTCACAATTTAAATCCTCAAAGCATTAAACGCACGCTCCGCCACGCCACGCGCGTTTCGCCTTCTGTCGATCTATCTTAATACGCTTACAATGCTGCGATAATACGCGCGACCCTTCGCGACAATGTATACAAGAATATTACTCGGTGTATAACAAAAGCGTAACGCCACAACAAAAGCATAACGCCGTCGATCTTATACACGCATAGCACACTTTGATGTCTTCGTTAAACGTTAAATTAGATTAGGTAATGCGTACAACCCGGGCTCATCGCTGTACGACGCACAATTTACATTGTAAGGGACGCCAATATAGTACAGTTTTTAGGTAAGGTGATATCAGATGGTTCATTTTTTGTTCATTTCTATCTTTCATGCGAAGTGAAATGTCTGAGCACAAAATGACACAATAATGAAAAATTAATTCATTAATGAACCGATCCAACAACGCTAGATATCGGCATTCGGCAGCATTCATTCGCGCTCCGAATGAACGAAAAATGAAACGTTTGAACATTCGGGTTCGATCATTTTGTGTCGTGTCTTGTAGCGGACGGACTTGAGACTACGACACTGCATAGTCAATATATTCTGTTTGTAGTTAAAATGGTATTCAAGTGGAATGACTAAAACACGCTGTTGTTTTTGGAGATTTTCAAAAATTGGCAATCTTTTTGGAACCATAAACTCGACGAATACAAAGACAGAACAATACGAGCAAATTCTATAAAATCTTTAATTAATGATTTAAACTTAGACTTTTCTTTTTTTTTGGCAATTCTTAGATGAAATGATCACAAATCAAACGAATTTCATTCGACAACATATTCGAGGAAAAGACTGGATGATCGTTCATTTCTGTGTCATTCTGTCTACGTGTTGTGTGAACGCGGAATGAAACAAAAATTAATTATTCAGTCATATGAACATTCATTCGGAGTGAATCGTCTGATATCACCTTTAGTGAGTAAATGAAATAATTTCTCTCGAATCATGGCTAGTCTCAAAGCTGGAACTTAACAAAGCAAGGCCGCAACTATTCGGTATTTTGGATAAAAATTAAAAACGAATTCCAATTAGGAATAAACTATATATTACCGATTCGTGAGGAAGACGATATACTAAAAAGTCTTATTTACAGGAATACAAATACATTTTAGCTTTACGTTTTAACACCAATCAATGGCTTTACTATGTGCTCAATTTTACTAATTATAAACATAGTGCTAAACCTTATCATAGTACTAAATCATTTACATAAATTGAGTTTTGTTTTTCATTTTGCCACGGAGTGATGGAGATACATTTTTATAGCAGGCATATAAAAATAATGTTTAAAATAAAAATTGCAATACAACTTTAAAAATTCCAAGCACATGTAATGCATATCTTAATATTTAAATTAACAAACGTCCTTGAAAAGGCACTAACATTAGTTGAGTTTGGTATCGTACTGCAGTTAAAAAAGTGTTAACGCTTTTTACACCATTGCGTTTGTTATACAAGAGAGTAAGATACACTGATCGGTTTGGTATCTTGAACTAAGATAGTGAATCCTAGGTGTCTCGACTCTTGAACAGGAGTACGTAGAGTAGAGAAGATCACGTCACACGTTTGAATTTGACATATTGTTAAACGAACTACATTTTTATCCGTTTTGTGACATTTTTGGTGTCTTAAAATGAATCAGTTTCAGTATAAAAAAAACAGTGCTTATAACCTTTTCGCGCGATTGAAGTAAAACCTCTTTGGCCCAATTTATATCGGTAAGCTAGAAATTTTACAACTGTGCGGCCATCTATTGACTAAAAGCTTCACTCTTTTACATAAACTGAACGTTGCTTCCCTTAGAAAAAGATCCTCTCATATTGCACCTAAAGAAGTTTTTACTTCTACAATTACTATTTTTTTTCTACCACTTCCCGTTTTCTACATTTTTTTACAACTTCAACTTATGTAATAGCAATGGGCGAATGAAGGAATTATAGGAAATTAGGATAAGGTAGGTAATTTATGAACTAGGAGTTTGATAGGTAATCGGCCATGGCCTTAAATAAGGAACCGTCTCGATATTTATCTGGAATTAATTGAGGGAAACCATGGAAAACCTCAATCAAGATGGCCGGTACAAGAATTACCGTTTCTCGGCGAGAGGCAGTAGGAAAAAGTCCCAGCCACATCTGCCTCCGCCGGGATTTGAAACCGGTACCTCCCGAATGCGAGTCTAGTGCTGTCACCACTACTCTACCCAGCTCGGTAACTTCAACAATATAAAATAACAATTTGTTTTTCTATTCTAAGTCTAATCTAAATCTAACCTTGGTGTGAAATCTGTCACTAAGCCCGTTTGGTAAACCTAACGTACACTTTTTTACTGAGTTATCTACTCTATTCAAACATTCCAAATATTATTGCCCGACAATGGAACTCCCAATGAATTAAAAAACGTGAACATCGACATTGCAACTGTTTTAATATTGTCCAACTGAGTTCGAGCAATGTGAGAGGGGATAACAGAGGTCGGGAAATTGTTATACACGTTAAGTGGGTAAAACTAAGGGGTAGAAATGATATTGTCACCCCCTTGGCGAATGTCCCGCCGGGCTACAAATTGACAGGATAGTCATCCTGTGTCGTGTGTGAAATGAAACATTAATATTTTAAAATTCAATTTGCTATTTTCTTTATGTCATGCGATAGTTGGATAAGACAGCTATATGTAGGGGCCTTCTATATTATTAGCTACCATGTCGAGTTCATAAAATAATATTCCATCCGTGAAAGACTATAAAAGACATTGCAGATTTCAACTCGGAGCACGAAAAATTGTAAAATCAGGTATCAAACGCAATCAACTCTTTCTGACTGACTATACATTATTAATTTGATTATATCTTTCTTCACAGCCAATTTTTGAAGTAATACTTCTTTTGGCACGTTCTAAGGAAACATTTTAGCAGGCAATAGTAGTTGCAAGCGCACAGCTAAAGAATATTCGACAGTATGAAGTTGGTCGCGCTAACGAAAATCGACAGTACGAAGTTAGCTCAGACTGAAATGACAGATGGACGAAATGAATACACTTTCTGTCATTTAGAAACTATATAATAATATACTAGACGACTGTAACCTTTCATTACAACCAGTAGTCGTTTGAAGTGGCATCCAGTGGAATTTATAATATCGTATTTTTGACTACTCAATAGATTGAATATAAAAGTAAAAAAAAACCCGGGTCGCAGTGCCAAAACACAGCCGACAATATAGTGTATTTGCTAATGCAGGCCTTGTGGCTTTATTATGTGAACTTAAGGTGATTGTTGGGCAAAATAAAAAAATGACTTCTTAATACACCCCTTAAAATTACATTTTTTTCTTAATTGCATTATTATTGTCGATCGAACGTCTCCACCAAAATTAAAAACAAAATTCATTACATAACTCACTATCTGCAAACTAGTGTTTTCAAAAAATTTGTAAATCCGGTCCTGTTTCAATTTTGAAACGATTCTGATAATTTTTTAGGTATTTTTGGGCCCAAAAACTTTTTTCAACCCCTAAAAACCACCCTTAAAATGACCCGATTGGGCCCATTTTAAATAAGCTTCGTGCGGTGATGGATTCCAACATATGTGCCAAATTTCGTTAAAATTAATTAACTCCTTCGAAAGTTATATACATATATATATACAACTAGGAGTTTGATAGGTAATCGGCCATGGCCTCAAATAAGGAACCATCTCGATATTTATCTGGAATTAATTGAGGGAAACCATGGAAAACCTCAATCAAGATGGCCGATACAGGAATTACCGTTTCTCGGCGAGAGGCAGTAGGAAAAAGTCCCAGCCACATCTGCCCCTGCCGGGAATCGAACCCGTACCTCCCGAATGCGAGTCTAGTACTACTCTACCCAGCTCGGTTTTCAGAGTTATCTACACTAGGTACATTAATATACCAAACACACCTACAAAAGAACTCCTGTTCATTGAGGCTGCCAAACATGCTGTATACACGTGCATATAGTAAAATCCAATCAAACAGAATGCATTGCCGGAGGTTTTGTGAACGTCCTGCTATTCTGCACACAAAAATATGTATAATGTTACTTATATCCAGAGATAAGGCATGGCAAACTTCTGTCAAAAACTTGGTCAAACACTATAATCTGTACACAATTAAGTTAGCAGGAAAGTGGACAAATTGATGTAAATCAATAAACCACTCTACCGATACTGTTCATTCTTCGTTCGTTATTGTATATCAAACAAATATGGAGAACTTGAGATGTAGTTCTGATTGCTATTCTTATAATGTAAGATCCAAGCATAATCTAAGATTACCACCTCACTGACTACAAAAAACACATAGCAGTTTCGTCTGCATGTCAGTTAGATTTTTCAATAAACTGCCTCTCGATGTTCAAAACCTTCCTTTAAAGCAATTCAGGAAGGCAGTTGCTCGTGGCTGGCCTGTATACTATAGAAGATTTCTTTAACTTAACGTTTTAAACTTGTATTTTAATTGTATTAGACGATGTTACGCCATAATAATAATAATAATAATAATAATTTATTAAGTTTCAGAAAACTCACGAGAGTATGAAACATAGTCATGTACAAAGATAAAAATTAAACATTAAAAAATTCCTGTAAATTATAAAAACATCTTTCAATCAGGTATCATATAATGGTGGTATTTGAACAAATATATTCTATCCATTCTATATTCTATCTATCTACAATTATTTTACGGAAAAACCCTGTGGAAAAAGAAGAACGTCCGCGTCGTTACTCCAGAATAGCGGGACGACACGACGACGGTCTGAGCTCTGTATTAAAAGACCTTCATCAGGCATCTAGATGCCTGATGAAGATCAAATAAATGACCGAAACGTCGCTAAATTAATAATTGGTTTATTGATTTACATTAATTTGTCCACTTTCCTGCTAACTTAATTGTGTATGTTTGAAAAAAAATATGGACGCAACAATTTCCAATACAATCAGTATTTAAAAATCCGTCTAATTTTTGTTCATTTTAAATAGCACAGTTATTTGGTCGGCCGATGTTTCTGACCCAACTCGATTGATTTAAAAACTATCTAAACGTCTGAATCAACAGTTGCAGTTGAGTCATAAAAACGGTGGGTAAGTCACTCACGCAACTGGCCTAAATAGTTGCTCGTTAAGTCCATATTTACCCCTCCTGTGTTTTGATTTTTCAACTGTTACGTAAGCTAGATCTCACATGTTTGAATTAAAAAGAACCGAGCTGGGTAGAGTAGCGGTGACAACACTAGACTCGCATTCGGGAGGTACCGGGTTCGAATCCCGGCGGGGGCAGATGTGGCTGGGACTTTTTCCTACTGCCTCTCGCCGAGAAACGGTAATTCCTGTACCGGCCATCTTGATTGAGGTTTTCCATGGTTTCCCTCAATTAATTCCAGATAAATATCGAGATGGTTCCTTATTTGAGGCCATGGCCGATTACCTATCAAACTCCTAGTTCAAAAATTACCTACCTTATCCTAATTTCCTATAATTTCTTCATTCGCCCATAAGTTGAAGTTGTAAATAATGTAGAAAATAAAGGGAAGTGGTACATGAAAAAATGGTAATGTTGCGAATGGCGTCTGTTATGACATAAAATCGAGAAACGTACGTTAAACTCATTATTATTATTAATTAAAAAGAAATTAAGAATAAAGGATTTCGTTAAATTGTTGGGCATTGACGAAATATAAATATTAATAATGTTGTAGAAGTAATTGTTTTCAAAAATAAACGAATGTCGTCATCTCTAGTATAGATTAATGCAGGCCAAAAAAAGAGGTGTGTCGGTCCCTGGACACGCTTCAAAAATATATTGTTAACCATGCCTAGTACAGACAGCAATACAATTGTCATCCCACACCAGAGTCCGTAGTTCGAGCCCCGTCACGTTTAAGCTTCGGGCGACTTTACAGCTTTAAAAATGTGCACTCTATTTGGCGTTATTGTCTGCTACAAGTGTACAACGACCACTATTCTCTACGGTTTTGTTTTTTAACTTGATAATTATTTTTGGAATAAATTTAAAAAATGTCAATATCCGCGTCACATTATTCTAAATTTTGGAAGTGAAACTTCTTATGCGGCATTTCGAACAATTAGGCGCAGTAATATGAATGAAACGAAAATTTCACACAAATGCGTTACGTACTGTCAATCAGAAGTATACGCGAAGTACCGACTTTTGATCAACTGCCCGCTTAGCTCAGTTGGTCAGAACGTCAAACTAATAAACGGAAGATTGTGGGTTCGATCCCCCATGGGCCATACGTTTTCTAAATGTTGTTCATTAGCCAACTTTCCCTCAACGTTTAATATTTTATATTTTACACGCTGTATTTTTCTTTTTTAATTGAATATAGTTGTCTTTTTAAAATTATTATTTACTTAATCAGTTATTTAATTATTAGAATTATATATATTAATAAACTATTCACTACGGTATAGTTCGGAAGACTTAATTAATAAACAGTAGAATATATTAGAAAATGTTTGTATTATCAAAAACTCTCACCGTCGGGACTTAAACCCGAATCTTTCCACTGCCGCGGCAGAATAAGTTATCAGTTACTCTTTCTGATGATAAAGCAAATTGTAACAATAAATTCACATCATGCGAGAACTATTAGCTTAATTAACAAAATAAAATTTCTTGCAATACTGTTCAATATTTTTATTTACATAAAAGACGTTTCGACCAACAGTTTTGGTCCTTTTCAATTTTCAAATATAAATATAAATTTTATATTTGAAAATTGAAAAGGACCAAAACTGTTGGTCGAAACGTCTTTTATATAAATAAAAAATTGAACAGTATTGCAAGTAATTTTATTTTGTTAATATTCTATTACTGTTGGTAGAGTCAATATTTTAACTTAATTATTTCATCATTTTCTATGAATTAAATTTTAATTTATTATTTACGTAATTAATACATATTTGTTATGAAAATAGTTTATGACCTCAAATCATGTCTAGTAGCGTGTGCAAGGTTCATAGATGACAGCTAAGCAACCGCCTGCGCCTGTCTACTGCGCAAGAGTTGATTTCTCCTTACACAATTCCGTTGCAGATTTATTGAATTAGGAAAATACCGTTGTATAAGATGCTTAAATACATCAGAAAGATTGCAAAAATGGTAATTTAACCGAAGTCGTATACATACTGTTAAAAAATTCCAGGATGTCATTAACGCTTCTAAAATTTTAGAATCAATGTTCTGAAACTGATTTACGAATAAAATAGTTCTGAGTTTTCAGAAAGTAGCAGAAAATTCATAACAGTATAGGTATTATTTTTATATGAATTTTCAGAACTAGATTCTTAACTTTCAGAACAAACTGGTGATGAAAATTGCTTCATAATTATTTTTCAGAAAAAAAAATTAACAATGTATAATAGATAAAAAAACGTAAGCAATAGTGAAATTTTAACTTTGAATACAGCGTATAGCAGATAAATAAATATTATATCAATCAGTCCACTTTTAAAATGAAGTTTTCTACCTCAGATCCGCTGACTGAAAGGTGAGTAGAAAATTTGCCTATAATAGCCTTTTGTTCTATTTTAGAATTCAAACAACGCCGGTTTAATCAGAACAAGACAAAACGCAGAATTGGTTCAAGATTCCGGTTTAAGTGCAGGTTTGGGACTTGCATTTGTTAAAAGAGAGTGCAGACGACAACGAGAAAAGAGATAAAAGTATACAGCAGTTGTTTCAGTATAAGCCATGCAGCGGCCGCGAGGCAAAACTAATGAAAAAGGGTGATATGATTTAAGACACCGAAGAGACCGACTTTTAATACAGAGCTCAGACCACGTCGTGTCGTCCCGCTATTCTGGAGTAACGACACGGACGTTCTTCTTCTTCTACAGGGTTTTTCCGTAAAGTAATGATAGATAGAATATAGAATAGATCGAATATATTTGTTCAAATACCACCATTATATGTCATAACATCGTCTAATATAATTAAAAAACAAGTTTAAAACGTTAAGTTAAAGAAATCTTCTACAGTATACAGGCCACGAGCAACTGCCTCCTCACATAGGGTTGCCATCCGTCCGGGTTTCCCCGGATTTGTCCTAGTTTAGACAGCATCCCGGGAGCATCCGGGCGGGGCTTAATTTGTAGTCCGGGTTTAAAAATTTAAAGTCTTGGGCCGCCCGCGACAAAAAAACTGATTATTAAAACAATTTGTAACAAACTGTAATAAGATTCTGTTTTGTTAGGTACATATAAAATGATGATAAAAGATGACTAAATTTAATTTTAAGGTCTGAAAATAAATAAAAAGATGATTTATGACATTTTCAACTGTTTTTTATTACACTGACTATGTTTAAAAAAACATGTTGACATGTCCGGGTTCTGGGCTCTAAAATCCAGGGTTTTCACGCGTCTCACATGATGCCTGAACTGCTTTAAAGGAAAGTTTTGAACATCGAGAGGCAGTTCATTGAAAAATCTAACTGACATTCAGACGAAACTGCTGTGTTTTGTGTACTCAGTGAGGTGGTAATCTTAGATTATGCTTGGATCTTAGAATGGCAATCAGAACTACATCTCAAGTTCACCATAATATTTTGTTTGATATATAATAACGAATGAAGAATGAACAATGACTATAGAGTCAGTATTTTGTAAATAACAAAAATTGGTTTGCGAAATTCTTTAGGTGAAACTCTAGCAATAGCCCTAATGGCTCTTTTTTGAAGTACAAAGACTCTATTCGAATCCGTGGAGTTTCCCATAGTAGTACACCATAGCTAATTAAACACTCAAATTGCCCGAAATATACTGTTCGTGCAGCCTCAATGAATACATCATCCGAAATCCTTCTTATATTAATTAATATATTCTTATATTAATTAAGTTTTAAACAAAGCTGGGATATATGTGCTTTCCATCTGAGATATTAACCTAAATATATTCCCGAGTTTAACATTGGTGATGTAATAATTACTTAAATGTTTAAAAGTCAAAAGTTCTGTTTTATCAACATTAGCTTGTAAAGAAAAAACTTCAAAATGTTAATTTGACTTTCTGTGATTCGAAATCTCATGGGATGCTGTAAAGAAATATTGACGAATATCACGTTTTAGGACAAAAATATATCTTTGTTGAAATTTCTAAGCCGCAAACCAAATTTTGTGACTATTAATGCTTGATCACAACTAATAAAAATAGTAAGAAAATGAATTTTACGATCTGTCATCATAACACCAAAGTACAAAGGAAGCTTCCAGCATGATTGTATAAAAAGTAGTAAATAATTTTTTTAGTACAGACGTTTCGACAGAACATCTATTTAGCTATTAGTTTTTCCAATTTTTTAAGTCGCATTATATCGACGGAATTGATAAGTTACCACCCTGTATATAGTTTAACAGTTGCATTAAAAAACGACGGATGCTGGCCACTAGGCACACATAGTTGAAACCCCAGCGCATATAAAATTACATGGAAGACACGTTTGAAATTTGAAAAACGGTTTACGGGCGCATGTGGTGCACTCTATACGCAAATGTCGGCGGCGGCGAGAATCGGTCAAGAAGACGCGGCGGTGGCGGCATTATGATAGGGAAACTGGGAACCGAGAAAGGTCAGACTCGATTGCTACCGTCTCTATATGCTAAAACGATTGTAGAACACAACGACTAAATACTACTTATATGTGACCAAAAAGCAAAATCGCTCAAGTCGAATTATTATTTTCAGATCGGTTTTCTATTTCTATTTTTGGTAAAATCGTACAACATCTTAACATAATTCATCTTTAAAGTTCAATTCCAGATGTATGTTATAATAGAAAACAGTCTCACGGGTAATTGGAATAAAAATAAATCAATTTAAACACTCATTGATTGCAACGTTTCGTCTTTATTTAATTAAGACTTTTTCAAGCTCTGAAAAAAATTTTAATATTTTTATTATATGATTGTTAATTTTTGTAAAAATTTTTTTCAGAGCTTGAAAAAGTCTTAATTAAATAAAGACGAAACGTTGCAATCAATGAGTGTTTAAATTGATTTATTTTTATTCCAATTACCCGTGAGACTGTTTTCTATCTTAGCATAATCGTTTCTAAATTTAAAATCTAATTTGCGAGACTAACTCCGTCGAAATTCGACGCAGAGATTATATTAGAAATAAATTATTCATCTTTCAACTCATGTTTAAAAGACAAAGTTTTGGTCAGCCCTGTTATTAAATTTATACTTTATTACTTCATTTGCTGGAATATAATTTTGTTTTATTATGTAACTTGTTAAAATATCTAATTTTAAATGGATGGAAAGTTATCCGAGGACTTAGGATTCAAAATAAGTCAATACTAAATTATTATTAACTTTCCATCTATTTAATTCATAGCCAGGATGGGAGCAAGTTTTAAAATATTTAATTTTAGTTTTTAATAAAATTAGTATTGAAAAAGAATTCTACTGTTTAATAAATCACACAACTACTCATAAATGTATTTTCAACATCATCTATTTTCAACTGATTTTAATCTCGTATTTTCAAGTTTTAGTTCCTACTTCTCACGTGAAGTGTCTTTTCTTACGCTGCCAGCCAATGAAAAAATACATTTGACAACGCTTAGCCTCGAATTAATAAAGTTCTACTGTGTTATTGTAATTTCTCCTTCGACAAAACCGTTTTTATAACAAAGTGGGCTTCACAAACTACTGTCACAGCATTTACAATAATTTTTTTCCCTTTCTGATAGCATATACAACCGCTTATTTATCAATTCCGGATCCTTTGGAAATATAAACCCTGTATATTTTGAAAATTGGGAAACAAAGCACATCGACATTGTCAATGCATTATTATTTGAAATAAACTTGTACAAACACTATATAGCTGGCGTCCCTAGCGGCACAGTTTGGCAGTGTGATTCATCAGTTCGATTGTAGCATAAAAAACCCGGGTCGCAGTGCCAAAACCCTGCCGACAATATAGTGTATTTGCTAATAAAGGCAGTGTTGCGGCTTTATTATGCGAACTTAAGTTGGTTTTTGGGCAAAATAAAAAATGTGACTCCTTAATACACCCCTTAAAATAACATTTTTTTTTCTTAATTTCAATATTATTTTCAATCGAACCTCTATACCAAATTATATACACCCTTCAGTAAATAATTCACTATCTGCAAACTAGTGATTTCATAAAATTTGTAAATCCGGTGTTGTTGGGCCGATTTTATTAAAATTTTTGGGACACTTTTTAATTTCTACCAGAGGGTTAAATTTCATTTTTGAAACGATTCGGAAAATTTTTTCGGTATTTTAGGGCCCAAAAACATTTTTCAACCCCTAAAAACTACCCTTAAAATGGCCCGATTAGGCCCATTTTAAATAGGCTTCTTGCGGTGACGGATTTCAATACGTGGGCCAAATTTAGTTGAAATCCATTAACTCTTTCGAAAGTTATTGCCCGCACACACACACATAATATATATATATATAAACATTTTTAAAAATGGTGCCAAAGTGTTTAGGAGGTTATGAAACGTCGAGAATTGTTGGTCCGATCCCTAGGTCCCGCCATCCGACCGATGCCAATAGTGTATGTTGCCATATGGCAAATACACTAATAAAGCAATTTTTAAACTATCTAGTTTTAAAAACTCGTGGCGAGACAGATCAGAGCGGAATGAGAAGCGAACGCCGGTGTATCCATACCACGGAATAGATAGATAGGTGGGTATAAGTCTGGCATTGTTTATGTATGGTTTAGACGAGGGCGACTCGATACAATAGGTGACCAGTGGTGCGTGTGTATATATAAGATATGTGTCTCGGGAGACCCACACCAATGAATATCATATGAGAATGAGAAGACCATTTCGCTTCAGATGGATGAATGGTACGCGACCAACGTCGACGGACATGTCGGGAAAAAATGAATTGCATCGGCATAAAAATGTAACGAATTTTATGCCAATCGGTACTAAATGTCCGTTTGAAAATCCCTTGTTGAATATATAAATTCATAAGCTGATGAATTATTTTTGGATACCTATATTTCTTGGGATGCAAATTAGTTTGTTTTTTTTAATTTGTTAATAGTTTGTTGGACTCGTTGCCGTAGCCAGAGTTAAATTTAAGGTAGGGCAGCGGTAGTTACAGGTAGGGCGGAAGTAAAAATTTTACTTGATCTGATTTAGTCAATCGATTTTCGTCGTACTTAAGTAATTATTAAGTGTTAGATAATTTCTAACGGAGATTCTAGATTTTAACATTCTACTGAATATATTTTATATAGAAAATATTAGGGCAACATAATAAAATATTTATATAGGTATGTTGAAAATAATACACTTCCTCAAGCGAAATTCTGATTCAAATATACCTATTGTTAGTTTAAATAAAGTAATTGGTGAAACATTCAATCTACTGTTAATCGCGATCGTCGTTTTAAAAAGTATTTCGGTACTTTTGGAATAAAAATTTTCAATAAAATCGACTTACCGTGAGGAACCCATCCGTGTTTGCAGGTCTCGCAGTATCTCAGGTGTCGTTTGCCAGGAATAAAACATTCACAACTGCAACTTGGAACTGTACATCGAATTGCCTGCAAGAAAAAAATAGATAAGAAATTAATTATCACTGAAACAGTCAATTATGCTTATTATAATTATTAATTTTTCAAAGATTGTTCCGATCCTGACTAATTAAATAGATGAAAAATTGTCTGAGGACTTAGAATCAATTTTTTAAGTCAATACCAAATTTTTATTTTTATTTATTTTATTTTTTCTGAAACGTCGTGATAAAAATAAAAATTTAGTATTGACTTAAAAAATTGATCCTAAGTCCTCAGACAATTTTTCATCTAGGTATATAATTATTAATTATAGCGCAATATAAGCGACATCGCTACACACTCGGCTATTCTCAAGCTTCTTATCAAATCAGACAGTTTTGGATCACGCTGTACGCATGTGAATGTACTACATTTTCATAAAATTACTTTATGTATTTTTAGAGTGCTAAAAGTTAAACAGCTCGCGTATAAGAAATAACGGCGGTTCAGTGTATAATTTTCATTTAAGCGCCCTGTTTTAATTATCCCCAGGTTACAAAGAAGTATCAAAGATTAAAACTGTCTTGAGTTTTAATTTGAGATACTTGTAACATACCACCCCCTCCTTCTACCCCTTTATTGCACAACTCGTCTATGTGTTTAACACCCATGTGACCCTTCTGTTTCCTGCAACCCCTTCTTTTTAACAACAGCTTCATTCTCCAACAAAACAGGTCTCTTGTTGCTATTAAAAATAGTCAGTTTATTTTTATTCTTGATGACTTTTTTTTACAAAAGTTCACTCAACGTTGCTTTCATTACGTCAATGAAAATTATAATTTTTAGCATAAGAAGTTTTCTTCTTATTGATTCTTGGCCTACTTATTTTATTTTTAATGAGTGACAACAAGGCAAAAGAAGTCACTATTAAAATGCCTTTGTTAAAGTTTTATGTTACTGTAACTGTTCACTAATTGTTCAATATGCCCTCTTTTTCACCCGCATAGCAGTTATATAAAATGCACTTACGTTTCGGAAATTTCTAATTTTTAGAAAACAATCTTATTTAATTAATAATATTAACTTTACCAACAGTAGTAGATATATTAACAAATAAAATTACTTGCAATACTGTTCAATTGATTTTTATTTATATAAAAGACGTTTCAACCAACAGTTTTGGTCCTGTTCAATTTTCAAATATAAAATTAAATTACAATTGTTTAAATAAAATTTTATTTAAACAATTGTAATTTACTTTTATATTTGAAAATTGAAAAGGACCAAAACTGTTGGTTGAAACGTCTTTTATATAAACAAAAATCAATTGAACAGTATTGCAAGTAATTTTATTTGTTAATTAATCTGATTTAATCTTTGATGTTGATGCTTTAAAATAAACTGGAAATACCATCTAAATGTCATATGGGAAGAATGATACATATTTCTAGTTTATTTTAAAGCATCAGCATCAAAGATTAAATAAGATTTTTTCTAAAAATTAGTAATTTCCGAAACGTAAGTGCATTTTATACAGTTTATTTGATTTTAATAAATGATTTAAAATCAGATAAAAATGAAAAAATTAACATAAGTTTTATACGAATTTTTGTACAGAAAAAATTAAATCTGAAAAAAATATTGAGGAAGCCAAATTTGTCAGTATTTTTAACATAACTTTGTAAACAAAAAACTTCAAAATGTTACTATGCCTTCCTGTAATTTGAAATCTCGTGACGTGCTGTTAAGAAGCATTTTTTTTTTTAATTTAAATTTTAGGGCAAAAATATGTTTTTTATAATTTTTAAGCAGCAAGATAATTTTGTGAAGCTTAATGCTAAATCGCAATAAAATGATTTTTCCGACCACAGTTCGAAATTTCCCGAGAGCATATTTTACGATCTGAAGGATCAGTTACCTTAATCCATCATGTCAACTAATTCAGCGTTGAAATACAAATTTAAATAAACATTTTCTTCTCTTATCATATATACCACTAATTGTCAGTCTTTAAAATTAAAGAATGTAGATCAAGAATACCCAGAATAATTTCACAATCATCCATTAGTTTACCTAATTCCTCGTGAAAATTCAAACTTATTACGAAATCATATTCGTGATCCCACAGAACTCTTATAAAACGGTACAAAAAAAATGCAAAGATAATAATTTACCAATAGTTCTGTTGGTGAGGTAAGATATCCACGTCGATCATTTCACAATACACATTATACAATAATAATCGCACTAATAAACTCTGCTGTCGAGCGTCTATAATCTACAATTTCTATTTACAATAACCATGTCACACATCGGAAAGTTTTCCACTAAATAGTCCATCTTATACGAAACTTAATAAGTTAAAATTGATAAGCAAATACTCGTATTACAATTTGAAATACGACATAACCAGACAACACAAGATAAAATACTGTTTTTAATTCAATAGCATGCGGCGACCGTTCTGTGTCAAACCTAGTTCGAACTTGCTACAATTAATACAATCGAAAAGGTAGATATAGATAGAAGAAATTATGTAAAACTACAAATCTAAATATATAAAATCGTTTGTCCTGACTGACTGATCTATCAACGCACATCCAAAACTAATAAGTCTAGACAACTGAAATTTGGAACATTTATTTTATAACGTACGCATCCGCTAAGAAAGGATGTTTGGAAATTTCAACTTTAAGGGGGGAAATGGGGGGTACAAGTTTGTATGGAAGTATCGGTTTTTTTAAATTTTGACGAAATTTTTTTTGTACTGATGGGGTCACTTGGATTGTTCTTATAGATTAGTTGGAACCAGTAGGTAGCACTGTAGTCGAGACCCAAAAATATTTTTTTTTTTATTTTCCGACCAAATGTTTTTTTTATATTTTTTTAAAATTTCTTACATAAAATAACGTGCCACATTTTCAACCTCCTAGAACCTCTCAATTCAATACTACCAAGGTCAGTGGCAGGACAAAGTCTGCCTACCGGGTCCCCTAGTTGATTATAAAAATACAAAAATGAACCTAAAATGTGTTTATACTGTAATATTTATTAGTTTATAAAATACAATGATAAAATAAAATGCCGCACTATCAGTTTAAAATTTTTATTCTATCTGCTGCAGTATAGAGCATTCAAAATTTAAAAAAACCTTCATTGCGTTACGTTCTATCATTACGCAATTAATAACACCAATATACCGGGTGTATACTGTATTATATTCAAATATGATTATAAAAAAATAAAAAAATTATATACTATATACTAGATACAGAAGGTGGATTCTAGTGGGGGGATGACGTCATGGACTGACAATTGATATTGTATGGTTGTTAAAAATACTGAACGGTCTTTTAACTGACGTCATTCATTAACGAGGTGACCTGTGTATCTAATGACCTTGCTAGAAACTACATAATGTCTCAATTGAATATACATTTTTTTCTTTATTAATGCCACGGTTATCTGACAACACAAATTTATATTTTCAGTGTATCATCAATTGTCAGATTAGAACTAGGGGTTAGTATTACCGAATGAGTCACGGAGATCGGGGGCAGAAATCTTGTATTTTAGACGCTAGACAACTAAGACCATATAAACAATGTCATCTCAATGATTTCGACTAAACAAAATCACGATTACATGAAATAAAATACTCGTTTCGTACGAGACTCCAGATTCTATTCCAAAAACTGGTGCAAATTAGATTTTGTAGAAGATAAATTACTGTGAATTATAAAAAATAATCGTAAACTTAAAATATGAATTAGTATTAAGCCTACATTACACTCAAAAAAAGAAAGATTATGAAATGAATTCACAGGAAACTTAATAACTTTAAAAAAAGGTAATACGACGGGAAGATAAGAATCAATAACAGCTAGTATTACTAAAGAAAAAGTAAAAACATAAAAGGACATTTTAAAAAAGTATTATAAAAAAATCTAGACATTTTTTCACTCGTTCAATGTTAAAAACGTCATCATCAAATAAGTAGACCGCCACCCCCTTCTATTTATATGGCCCCAGGGGGTCAATATTTATCGTTGACGCTAAGCTGAAAGAGCCCTTACAACGTACAGCCAAGAAGACATACCGTGCCGTCGTGAATTTGGTAGGCGATATAAGCATATAATAAAAATTCACGCTCTTTTAAAATCCATGTCAAATATATTCAAATTGGGCTCGTTTAGCGGTCCCGGAGGCGCCGTTGAGGTTGACTGCAATTTCCTTGACATGAAACAATGAGCCGAGCACTGAAGGCAAATTCGTATCTTCCACTCAAGACATCGAATCATCTAGCTTAGATGGATGTAGTCGGTTGACTCAAGATTCGTAGATTTAATTCTCATCAAGATTACTTGATAATAATTAATATTAATGGACCAGAATGATTCTATTCGTTGGTTCTGAATAGTAATCAAACATTATTTAGAGCCAAGCAAGATATACATATTGTTAGAAAAATAATACGCTTTGACATTTGGTATTTTATAATCGTATATGGTGGTGTTGATCTAATAGAATGTCACAGCAAAGGAAGATTTAAATAAATTTAAATAAACAAGCTTTACCATAGTTTCGCTATGGCCAACGTTTCGAAAAATGTATTTTCATCTTCAGGGCCTTAAGCTGGTCGAATGGTGGTAAATTGTTCTAATAGTGAAGATGAAAATAAATTTTTCGAAACGTTGGTCATAGCGAAACTTTGGTAAAGCTTGTTTATGTATTGATCCTCAACCAAATCTTCCTTTGTTGTGGTATTTTATAAGTACATTTAAATGCCATTCAATTAAAAAAAATCTACAAATTGTCGACTAGCAATAATTAAATATTGTTTCAATAAAAAATTAAAATTGACTTCAGATCAAAACTACTTTAACAAGAATATCTAATTTTAATTGATTTTCGTTAAAACTGTCACATTTTGTTATTTGTTTGATTCGATTCATCTTTGTGTATAAAACTGATTCAAAAGTGCCAGAAAACTACTCATCTCGAACGAAACGTTTCATAAGCAACTCATCACAGAATCAGTGAGTTCAGCTTGCAAGGAACTGATATCCTTTATATAGTAGATCGTATAAAGAGGGTCAGAATAGAGCATCCCTAGGGAACATGTTTCAGTCCCATGCCTTTACAGTAGTCTCCACGTACAACGCCTATATACAAAGTGTTGTCAAAAAAAGACGTCATTGCAATTGGGTATTGTCTCATTTTTCACTCATTACGAAAATA
Organism: Venustoraphidia nigricollis; assembly: GCA_034508555.1. Lineage (NCBI taxonomy): Eukaryota > Metazoa > Arthropoda > Insecta > Raphidioptera > Raphidiidae > Venustoraphidia > Venustoraphidia nigricollis. The sequence goes on from JAVRKA010000008.1 coordinate 10,900,092, forward strand.
GATTTCTGAAGAAAAAATAATTTGTCCGTGTTTTTTCGTTTTTAAAATTCGAAATCTCGTGACGTACTATAAAGAAATATGGACGAATATCACGATTATTCAGTTGTTAGGGCATAAATATATGTTTTTTGAAGTTTTCAAGTACAGCACGCCAAATTTTGTTAAGGGGGTATTCTTATGTGAACGCATAAATTTTTCCTCTTTTTAGGAAATTTTTTTTTAGACGACAATAACATTCAATCATTTTTGTTTGTATCAAACTGTATAAAAATTTTTTTTCTCTTATTTTACATTTTTTATACATATATTTTTTTTAAATTAAATTAGACACTAAAAAAAAGCAGGTCACTGGTCATGGTAATAGCGGCTGTTCATGTTGTCTGAAATAAAAAAATCGAATGGATCATTGTTCAGTAGGGATGTCGCTATCGTCCCTACTAAAATTAATCAATTAAAACAAAAAAAAAATGAGGGACTGTAGAAAAAAAGTTTGTGTTTTTTGTTAATTTTTTTGTTAAAAATCGTTTAAAAAAATAATTTTTAGAAAATAAGTAATTTTATTACGGACGATAACCATTAATGTGTAGAAGAACATATATAAATTTCAAAGCAATCGGTTGAATACTTTTTTTTTAGGACCATGACAGTTTTAGAAAATAATGTTTCCAGAAAAATGCGTTTAAAGTTTCACGAGCCAACAAGTCGCTTACGGCGCGTCGGCCCCTATATGAGTTGTAATTTATTTAAAACTACGAATTTCGGTCTCTATTTTTCACAGCATATTTTCGATAGGTTTTACTATTGAAATATGAAAAAAAAATCGATTTTTCGAAGTGGTCACATAAGAATACCCCCTTAAGCTTAATGCTTAATCACAGCTAATAAAAACAGTAATAAATAGTATATTACACCACAAGAGCAGAAAGCTGAATTTCCTGCACTGCGCCACATGATGCCCGAGGCGAAGTCGAGGCCATCATATGTCGCGCAGGGCAGGACTTTCAGCTTTCTGCTCGTGTGGTGTATACTATTTTTCTTCATACCTTGCCTAAAGTACCCACTTTCACCAATATATAAAAAGACTAATTACTTTTAAGTGAACAATGTTGAGATTATACATAATGATACATGGATCTAATAATATCCATGTAATAACAGCAGATAGCTACGTACTGGCGAACATGTGACGACAAACGCCAGTCTCGCGTATCAGTGCGCATGACAAAACTGTTTAGACTCGCCTATACAGACGATATGCGTGTAATTCCATCTCAGTGCATAAATGTTATACTTTCGGCTTTAAAATCGAATCAGAAAGTACGTACTTTCGGCATAGTATGAAGAAAATGAATTTTGCGAGCACAGTTCGAAATTTCCCGAGAGCATATATGACAATCTGAGTCTGATAAGTCACCTTAAGTTATGTTTGACGTGGAACACCCTGTATATTATGGTAGCAGATTGTATGGCAAGCAGGTGTATTGTATTTATTTACACATAGAAATTGGACATTATCTATTTCGTATGTTCCACAGTCTACTTTATTGTGTTGAATAAATTTATATTATTTACCTTTGATCTCGTATAAAATTGATATTTTGGAGAAAAAAAGTTCACTTCATTTTATGAGCTCGTAAAAGATAGGCCGTTATGTGACAGTAATATTTCAGAATTAAAATATAAAGTCTCAAAAATACAGTCGAAGCTATTGGGGATAATATCCGGAGAATTATGTGGTATAGATTTTTGTTAGAAATTGTACGACCGTTTTTGTCAAAAAATGAGCCTGTTTTTTCGTGGTTATTCCTGGACAAACTTCATTTTTATCTGCTTGTATTACTCTAACAGAAATTCTTCAGAGCTTCTCGGAATTACTCTAAGTTCAGGAATTAGGAAATCTTTTTTAGATTTCATTATCGGGAAATTACCTTCTTGGTCGAGGCTATTTTTACAAATAAACGTGAATTTATTCAGATTTAAATTAAGATCTGCTTTCCCGTTAATATTTTTCCAATTTAGTTGATAATTAATATTCCGTCACGCTTGCCAAAAAAATAATAAACATTCAAAAGACAAGCATTTTGCGAAACGCGTATTGAAATTGCATCATTACAAACTTATTTTCGGGGTCGAAAGTTAGCTTTCGCATGCCAATAACAAAAAAAAGAAAAGTCATAGTCAAAAGCAAACTGTTTTCGTCTCTTGGGAAATTCTTTTCGAGTCGAAAGTAAGCGAAAGTGGTGGCATCGTACGCGATGATTGTAAACCTAACCTACAATATCCATTTTCGGGGTTTTTGTAACGTTGTTCTTTCAGTGCAAACTACTATACATAGCTCGGGCAGAAAGTTGACTGTTGCAACTCGTGTGATTGAATCCTCGATTCATTCTTGTTGCAAACTTCACACTCGTCGGAAACCCTAACTGTCTGTACTATTTACTGTCAAGTAGATGCGCAGAAAAATTTAATTTACAATTTATGGAGTGGCAAAAACCGTGTTCTTGCACTCTAGTAATATAAAACACAATAATCAACCCGTGTATTTTCTTTGTGAGATGCCATAAGAAAGACATCATGAGCCAGCCTAATATAATAACAAATGCGAAGACAACATGTACCAGTTATTCTTTAGCTACTGCAAAATCAGTAGCGTCCTTCATTTATTCATTTCTTATTTACTTTTAGGCAACCTCAAATGTGTTTATGAGTTCGGGAAATCCATTATCTTAATCAAAAAGTAGACCAAATCCCGAAAATTAAAATCAATTCTTTATTTGTTTTAAATGATCGTTTCGGCTATTTGAGCCATCATCAATAAAACTTATCTAATCAATATTAGTAGAGGTACACAATTATTTCAGAAATGTTAAAATCGTAAGTCATTCTTCTTATAACATTAAGTACTCTATAATTATTATTCGTCTATGCAAAATTGCCATTAATAAAATGTGTAAGTTTTCAAGACCGGCGTTGTTCCGAAATAACTTTGGTTTCCGGACATTTAGGCCGTGGTTTCTTGGTAATTCTGTCCGACGTTTCGTCTACACCTGCAGAGTTGAAGTGTCGTTTCTGGCAGATCAGAGGTGTCTTTTCTCTTCTTTCTGGTTCTTTGCTCGGTCGTACTTACTACAACCGAGCAGAGAACACATTCATGAAAAAATGAAGGACATTTACCTATGATCCGTCACGGGGGACACTTCGACCGCTACTACACTGCCTTTGAAAATGTCTACCGCAGTTGAAGACAAAATGTCAGGTGAATATACCATGAACCACGGCATATAAATCCAGAAACCAAGAACATTAATTATATTTTTTAGAATATTTCTAAACAAGTACAATCGCCCACTAAAGACTAATTGGTTTAAAAAAAATAAAAAAACCGGGTCGCAGTGCCAAAACCTTGCCGACAATATAGTGTATTTGCTTATACAGGCAGTGTGGCTTTACTATGCGAGCTTAACTTGGTTTTTGGGCAAAATAAAAAATTTGACTCCTTAATACACCCCTTAAAATAACATTTTTTTCTTAATTGTAATTTTATTATCAATCGAACCCCTATACCAAATTATATACAACTTTCAGTAAATAATTCACTATCTGCAAACTAGTGTTTTCATAAAATTTGTAAGTCCGGTCCTGTCATGCCGATTTTATAAAAATTTTAGGGCCACTTTTTAATTATTACCAGAGGGTTAAATTTCAATTTTGAAACGATTCTGAGAATTTTGTCGGTATTTTGGGGTCCAAAAACATTTTTCAACCCCTAAAAACTACCCTTAAAATGACCCGATTACGGCCATTTTAAATAGGCTTCTTGCGGTGATGGATTTCAACACGTAGGCCAAATTCCGTTAAAATCAATTAACTCTTTCGAAACATTTTTAAAAATGGTGCCAAAGTATTTTGGAGGTTATGAAACGTCGAGAAATTTTGGTCCGATCCCTAGGTCCCGCCATCCGACCGACGCCAATAGTGTATGTTACCTTATGGCACATACACTAATAATAAGAACAGATATAGTGATAACACTGCTGTTTTTTATTTTGTTTTCTTAAAGGTTTTTATGGTAATTTTTTGAAACTTACTATTTTTACAGGAAAAGCTTGAGCTGATGTTTCAAACCATACGCAAAAAATATTTTTGAGCGTGAAAGCTTTAAGTCTCACTTTTCAATTAAGCTATCGAAAGCCGAGCTACGATTTTCTTACCCGAAGATAATATATTTTTTTGTTAAAAAATCGTTGCACTTCACTGCGATCCCCAAAGCATTTACAGTGGCGAAAATAAAGCTAGCAGGTATAGCATAAAAGACGGACTAAAAGGAGGAAAGAAGACAGCGAGTTAGTAAGGACAACGACGCCGTTCCTTCAGGAAAACGAGGACGAAGAAAACAGTAGGTGACAACGTGTCATAAATTACATGGCACATTTATTCTTCTCGTTTGTTTCTCTCGCGCCATTTCTCTGCGGTTCACGCCATCTCCCGCCAGATTGCTCCATAAAACAAAACACGCACGCATTGCAAATACAAATATATTATAGCAAACATCTCTTGGATGATGCTAAAAACCGAAAAAAAATGTTATTTCCATTTCCATATAGGTAGACTATTGGCGGTCGGATGATGGGATCTAGGGGTCGAACTAAAAAATGTCGACTTTTCACGCCATTCTAAACAGTCTGCAGGATCCATTTTTTAAAATTTGTCTCAAATCGAGTGCCTACCGACAGTACCTACATTGAAATTGAGGAAAAATACGGAACAGAGAATTTCTTAACATTTTTTTACGCAATATACTGTTAATTAGTGTATTTGCCATATAGCAACATACACTATTGGCGTCGGTCGGATGGCGGGACCTAGGGGTCGGACCAAAATTTCTCGACGTTTCATAACCTCCTAAACACTTTGGCACCATTTTTGAAAATGTTTATATATATATATATATATATATATATATATATATAGGTATATATGTGTACGGGCAATAACTTTCGAAAGAATTAATTCATTTTAACGAAATTTGGCACACATGTTGGAATCCATCACCGCACGAAGCCTATTTAAAATAGGCCCAATCGGGTCATTTTAAGGGTGGTTTTTAGGGGTTGAAAAAAGTTTTTGGGCCCAAAAATACCTAAAAAATTCTCAGATTCGTTTCAAAATTGAAATTTAACCCTTCAGTAGCAATTAAAAAGTGCTCTTAAAATTTTAATAAAATCGGCCCGACAGGACCGGATTTTCAAATTTTCTGAAAACACTAGTTTGCAGATAGTGAGTTATTTACTGAAAGGTGTTTTTAATTTTGGTGTAGACGTTCGATCGACAATAATAATGCAATTAAGAAAAAAATGTAATTTTAAGGGGTGTATTAAGGACTTATTTTTTTTTATTTTGCCCAGCAATCACCTTAAGTTCACATAATAAAGCCACAAGGCCTGTATTAGCAAATACACTATATTGTCGGCAGGGTTTTGGCACTGCGACCCGGGTTTTTAATATCATTGCCGGTGCAATAATAAGTTGCTTTCATATTGTTGTAGCAGGATATTCAGTCGTGTCCGAACTATTTCATCTAATACAATCTTCATTGAACTCTTCACGAGGGATTTTGGAACCTTAGCGTTGATGGAAAGACACTGGTGCTAATACATGACAAACGAAATAAAGAGTTCGTATTACCATTGCCCAAATACAGCGCTACGTAAAAAAGTTTTAATTCTTTATGTTTCAATTTTTTTAACAAGCTACCTGATGCTATAAAAAGCAGCTCCTGAAGCAGTACAAGAAATCCGTGAAAATATTAATAATAATTAATGAATAAATTTTCTTGGGCACTTGGACTTTAAAAATAAGATTTAACTTCTTAAAATTTTAAGAAGTTAAATCTTATTTTTAAAGTCCAAGTGCCCAAGAAAATTTATTCATTAATTTCATAACATGGATGAGAACCAAGATTTAAATTAATAATAATAATTTATCTAAGTCTAATGAAATATCGTTTCAATCGAGCGGGGTCGATTTTGAAATTCTACAATCCTTTTATTATGGAGTATTTATCTGTTATTAGTGTATTTGTCATATATGGCACATACACTATTGGCGTCGGTCGGATGGCGGGACTTAGAGGTCGGACAAAAATTTCTCCACGTTTCATAGCCTCCTGAACACTTTGGCACCATTTTTGGAAAAATTATATATATATGTATGTATGATAACTCTCGAAGGTCGTATTCGATTTGAACGAAATTTGGGCCACACGCTGAAATCCATCACCGCACGAAGCCTATTTAAAATGGGCCTAATTGGATCATTTTAAGGGGTGTATTTAGGGGTTGAAAATTGTTTTGGGTCCCAAAAGTACCGAAATTATTCTCGGAATTGATTCAAAATTGAAAATTTACCTTGCAATATCAATTAAAACGTGCTTCTAAAATTTTAATAAAATCGGCCGGACAGGACCGAACTTATAAATTTTATGAAAAGGTTTGCGGTTAGAAAAGTATACTTACTGAAGGCTGTAAGGTATATAATTTTGTGCAGATGATGAACTGATAAAACAGAGATGAAATATTGAAATTAAGAAAAAATATTATTTTAAGGGTTTCAATTTTTTTATTTTCTCCAAAAACAAACAAATTCGTATAATAAAGTCATTTTGCCTGTATTAACCAATATACTATATTGTCGGCAGGGTTTTGGCACTGCGACCCGGGTTTTTATAATCTAAGGCCAGTGTCAAATAAGATTTTCTGTATTCCAACTGGACGATATTCGGGCTCGTCGATTGTACTGTTGCCCAGTCCTGGACCAGCGCGCGTCCATATTGTGATTGGCATAGTGTAACAACATGCAGCCTACTCGTATCCACTATCGCCTCCTGTTCTGCGCTTGCCACCAGTTTGCCTATTCTGCAACCTGCAGCAATCGATGTTTAACTAAACTGCAATTCATTGCGTCAATAGTTACATATTTACAACTGTGAACATCATCTTGTGAATGCCGCCGACAATCGGTCGTTACTTAAAAAGGCTACCACCTTCGACCAAATATGGGGAACCAACATATCAATACGTGCAGGTTCAATAAACCAGTGATCGCAAAACTATCGATCGCCCGCCTAAAAATTAAACGTTTGTCAGATGTTATAGTCCTATACCCTATATGCCAAAATTTAAAATAGTGATGAGCAAAATTGGTGTTGGTCCATTTGCCAATATGACCTTAGATTGTAGAATTTTAATTCGATTCTGTTTGACAAAATAATTGGTCGATTGAAATGATATTTTTTCTAAACTGTGTATACGAGTACTTAATATAATTTTTTGCATAATATTTACTCCGAAGTGACATTTTTCTACGCATTTTAATCAAAATTTGACTTGAAAAACTAAATTTTTCTGTGTAGATCAAGCATTTGTTTTTGTGTGAATATAATCTAATGTTGTACACGACAGGGAGTTTGAATACGACATTAGACTGTTTTTGCATATATAAAAATTGTAATTATATTATCACAATCTTTCAGTTGCAACTGAATCTGAAAACTGCAACTGAAAAATTGCAAATGAAAAACTGCAACTGAAAACTTGCAACTGAAAACTGCAACTGAAAACTGCAACTGAAAAATTGCAACTGAAAAACTGCAACTGAAAAATTGCAACTGAAAAACTGCAACTGAAAAATTGCAACTGAAAACTGCAACTGAAAAATTGCAACTGAAAAACTGCAATTGAAAACTTGCAACTGAAAACTGCAACTGAAAAATTGCAACTGAAAAACTGCAACTGAAAACTTGCAACTGAAAAATTGCAACTGAAAAACTGCAACTGAACACTTGCAACTGAAAAATTGCAACTGAAAAATTGCAACTGAAAACTGCAACTGAAAACTGAAACTGAAAAGTTCAACTGAAAAATTGCAACTGAAAACTTACAACTGAAAAATTGCAACTGAAAAACTGCAACTGAAAACTTGCAACTGAAAACTGTTACTGAAAACGCAACCGCTACCGCTACCATGCGCCATTACTTTGATTTTATATTTTTATATTTTCATACACATTACTGAAAATGTATACAGTCTATTGCTTGCAAACGGCAAGCACAAACAAATGTAACGCTTATTTGGATAACCTAATCGACTTTCACAGAACTGGAATTTCGGTACTAAATCATGAAGAATGTAGAGCAAATAATTTTTTTTAAATAAGTTCATTTCTGATAATATTTACTTCGAAGTGACATTTTTCTACGCATTTTAATCAAAATTTGACTTGAAAAACTAACTTTTTCTGTGTAGATCAAGCATTTGTTTTTGTGTGAATATAATCTAATGTTGTACACGACAGGGAGTTTGAATACGACATTAGACTGTTTTTGCATATATAAAAATTGTAATTATATTATCACAATCTTTCAGTTGCAACTGAATCTGAAAACTGCAACTGAAAAATTGCAAATGAAAAACTGCAACTGAAAACTTGCAACTGAAAACTGCAACTGAAAACTGCAACTGAAAACTGCAACTGAAAAATTGCAACTGAAAAACTGCAACTGAAAACTTGCAACTGAAAACTGCAACTGAAAAATTGCAACTGAAAAACTGCAACTGAAAACTTGCAACTGAAAACTGCAACTGAAAAATTGCAACTGAAAAACTGCAACTGAAAACTTGCAACTGAAAAATTGCAACTGAAAAACTGCAACTGAAAACTTGCAACTGAAAAATTGCAACTGAAAACTGCAACTGAAAACTGAAACTGAAAACTGCAACTGAAAAATTGCAACTGAAAACTTACAACTGAAAAATTGCAACTGAAAAACTGCAACTGAAAACTTGCAACTGAAAACTGTTACTGAAAACGCAACCGCTACCGCTACCATGCGCCATTACTTTGATTTTATATTTTTATATTTTCATACACATTACTGAAAATGTATACAGCCTATTGCTTGCAAACGGCAAGCACAAACAAATGTAACGCTTATTTGGATAACCTAATCGACTTTCACAGAACTGGAATTTCGGTACTAAATCATGAAGAATGTAGAGCAAATAATTTTTTTTAAATAAGTTCATTTCTGATAATATTTACTTCGAAGTGACATTTTTCTACGCATTTTAATCAAAATTTGACTTGAAAAACTAACTTTTTCTGTGTAGATCAAGCATTTGTTTTTGTGTGAATATAATCTAATGTTGTACACGACAGGGAGTTTGAATACGACATTAGACTGTTTTTGCATATATAAAAATTGTAATTATATTATCACAATCTTTCAGTTGCAACTGAATCTGAAAACTGCAACTGAAAAATTGCAAATGAAAAACTGCAACTGAAAACTTGCAACTAAAAACTGCAACTGAAAACTGCAACTGAAAAATTGCAACTGAAAAACTGCAACTGAAAACTGCAACTGAAAAATTGCAACTGAAAAACTGCAACTGAAAACTTGCAACTGAAAACTGCAACTGAAAAATTGCAACTGAAAAACTGCAACTGAAAACTTGCAACTGAAAAATTGCAACTGAAAAACTGCAACTGAAAACTTGCAACTGAAAAATTGCAACTGAAAACTGCAACTGAAAACTGAAACTGAAAACTGCAACTGAAAAATTGCAACTGAAAACTTACAACTGAAAAATTGCAACTGAAAAACTGCAACTGAAAACTTGCAACTGAAAACTGTTACTGAAAACGCAACCGCTACCGCTACCATGCGCCATTACTTTGATTTTATATTTTTATATTTTCATACACATTACTGAAAATGTATACAGCCTATTGCTTGCAAACGGCAAGCACAAACAAATGTAACGCTTATTTGGATAACCTAATCGACTTTCACAGAACTAGAATTTCGGTACTAAATCATGAAGAATGTAGAGCAAATAATTTTTTTTAAATAAGTTCATTTCTGATAATATTTATTTCGAAGTGACATTTTTCTACGCATTTTAATCAAAATTTGACTTGAAAAACTAACTTTTTCTGTGTAGATCAAGCATTTGTTTTTGTGTGAATATAATCTAATGTTGTACACGACAGGGAGTTTGAATACGACATTAGACTGTTTTTGCATATATAAAAATTGTAATTATATTATCACAATTTTTCAGTTGCAACTGAATCTGAAAACTGCAACTGAAAAATTGCAAATGAAAAACTGCAACTGAAAACTTGCAACTGAAAACTGCAACTGAAAACTGCAACTGAAAAATTGCAACTGAAAAACTGCAACTGAAAACTTGCAACTGAAAACTGCAACTGAAAAATTGCAACTGAAAAACTGCAACTGAAAACTTGCAACTGAAAACTGCAACTGAAAAATTGCAACTGAAAAACTGCAACTGAAAACTTGCAACTGAAAAATTGCAACTGAAAAACTGCTACTGAAAACTTGCAACTGAAAAATTGCAACTGAAAACTGCAACTGAAAACTGAAACTGAAAACTGCAACTGAAAAATTGCAACTGAAAACTTACAACTGAAAAATTGCAACTGAAAAACTGCAACTGAAAACTTGCAACTGAAAACTGTTACTGAAAACGCAACCGCTACCGCTACCATGCGCCATTACTTTGATTTTATATTTTCATACACATTACTGAAAATGTATACAGCCTATTGCTTGCAAACGGCAAGCACAAACAAATGTAACGCTTATTTGGATAACCTAATCGACTTTCACAGAACTGGAATTTCGGTACTAAATCATGAAGAATGTAGAGCAAATAATTTTTTTTAAATAAGTTCATTTCTGATATTCATTTATTTCCTATAAAATTATCAATTAAATCGTTTTGGTAAAATATTATATCGTTCAATCATTTTTTAACCGAACGAAGGTACGGAGAGATGGTCGCCTTTCCCTAATTAGTTTTTTTGTATCAATCTTTATAATTCCTACTTTAATTTTAGTGTAAGTATAATTAGTGTATTTGCCATATGGCAACATACACTATTGGCGTCGGTCGGATGGCGGGACCTAGGGGTCGGACTAAAATTTCTCGACGTTTCATAACCTCCTAAACACATTGGCACCATTTTTAAAAATGTTTATATATATATATGTATATATATATTTATATACGTATATATATATATATATATATATATATATATATATATATATATATATATATATATATATATATGTGTACGCGCAATAACTTTCGAAAGAGTTAATTGATTTCAACGAAATTCGGCCCACGTGTTGAAATCCATCACCGCAAGAAGCCTATTTAAAATGGGCGTAATCGTGCCATTTTAAGGGTAGTTTTTAGGGGTTGAAAAATGTTTTTGGGCCCCAAAATACCGAAAAAATTCTCAGAATCGTTTCAAAATTGACATTTAACCAGTTAGTAGCAATCAAAAAGTGCTCCTAAAATTTTAATAAAATCAGCTTAACAGGACCGGACTTACACATTTTTTGATTTGCAGATAGTGACTTATTTATTGAAGGGTGTATTTAATTCGGTGTAGACGTTAAATTGATAATAATATTACAATTAAGAAAAAAAATGTTATTTTAAGGGGTGTATTAAGGTGTTAAGTTTTTTATTTTGCCCAAAAACAAACTTAATTTAACATAATAAAAGTATAAAACTTCACGGCCCTATACAAGCAAATACACTATATTGTCGGCAGGGTTTTGACACTGCGACCCGGGTTTTTTTTATTTAATTATCACCAATAAGTTTAGCGGAATTAAAAAACAATAATAATAGACCACGCCTACTCCGTGGTTATTGGTGGTAATTACGATACATCGAATAAAAAAAAATATCTAAGGTATTTTCTACTCCAATTTTTTGAAGTTTCATTTGGCGCGTTATGAAAAAATGATGAGTGTAAATTTTTACGATGCGCGCGCATACTGGAACATCAAAATTAACAGGATGAAGTTGCTCGCAGACCGAATAAAATCGAGGCAGTGATCATGTTGGCATGCGCGCAGCGTCTATAATAGCTGTATCTATGCTAACCTCACTCCAGTCTTTTTATAATTTTATTTCAATAAATTTATCACGCGGAAGAAGTATAACTTCTAACGCATCTGCAAAAGTACACGCAGCCATTTTTCTTTTACTGTCTTCAAGTCCGTTAATACGATGATCTGAGAAACCCTGTAGCAAATTTAGAAAACTTAGAATTTTAATTTATTTGTGTCCAATTACCCACGATCCATAAACATATAACATCATGGACGATAACAACTCGAACCTGTATCTAACGTTCTACAGATTTAAGTCATCTAATTACCTAATTTAAATTCGATGGCCATCTTACAATTTATCAGCCTATTTAAAATGGGCGCTAGCGGACCATTTTAAAAATTATTTTTAGGAACGTACAAAAAGCAATAACAATTTCGGAATTGTTTAAAGCTATTCAACCAATTAACATGCGGTTTTCATGATTAGGTATAGAAAAAATATTTTGAAAGGATTTAGGCTATATCTCATTACTGGAACTGAGCAGTGAACGAAACAGAGGATAAAATAGGGCCAGTAAAAAAGTAATGTGAAACTTATTACCACAAAATATGAAACATGCAGAGAAATCAACTAATTCATGCAGCGTAGACCAAAATAACATCGGGGTTTGAGGTAATCCCGGTGGCAAAATTGTACAAATCGGATTGGTGTCTCTCATATATTCCCGTATTAAATGCAACTTTTAGTACAGGGGCTGACTCCTAACGCATCGACCAAAATTTTACACAATTCTACTTGAATTCAAATATTGGTATTTCCAAAAAATAGTTTGCACATAGCAAGCTCAATTGTTATATTGTTTTTTATACAGTGAACACAAGAAAGATGGTAGAGTACATTTTATTTATTGTAAATTATAGACGCTCGACAACTTAAGTCATTGGCGTCGTAATTACATCAAATAACATAATCACTTAAAACCAAATGACATCACAAAATATCCATAAGCAGAGATATGATTCGAATCTACGACAATCCGGTCAAGAAGTTTGCAAGCTGTACCAAAAACATAAATGTGAAAATCAGCAAGGTTATTAGATACAGAGGTGACCTTGTTTTATTGGATAATAGTAGGAGAATGACGACATCCAGTGGACTATCAATTCAATTTGCGTGATTGATAAAAATGTTGGACAGTCTGCAGATGACGTAATTCATTAACGAGGTGACATGTGTATGTAATGACCCTGCGTAATACTTGTATTTATGGTACAGTAGAACTCAAATTTAGTAGATTACAGAGATTCTCTCGTTCCGTTGGACAGTAGTAGGAGGATGGCGTTATCAATAATATTGATATTGCGTGGTCGATAAACATATTGAACAGTGTTTATGGATCGTGGGTAATTGGACACAAATAAATGAAAATTCTAAGTTTTCTAAATTTGCTACGTTTCGTAGGTTAGTTTCCTACTTCTTCAGGCAAGCTTTAATTAAAATAGGATACAATTAGTTATTAGTTTTAATTAAAACTTGCCTGAAGAAGTAGGAAACTAGCCTACGAAACGTAGCAAATTTAGAAAACTTAGAATTTTCATTTATTTGTGTCCAATTACCCACGATCCATAAACATATAACATCGTGGACGATAACAACTCGAATATATTGAACAGTCTTCCATCTGGCGGTATTCATTAACGAGGTGACCTGTGTATCTAATAACCTTCTCTTTAGATCAGCGGTTCTCAACCGGTGGGTCACGGAAGGGTTACATGTGGGTCGTGACTCGATCCTAAAACTACCAGAAACCATTAGAAAAGATAAGAAACAAATCGAATTGTGTTCTAATTGTTTTCTTGGTTCTTGATTTTTGGCATCTGGGGCAGACAACAGAACCACTACATCCCTCCATTATGGACCGTGGATAAGGAAAGGTGGATCGTTTTACAATGTAGTGAGCTGGCTGTTTTTTATAGATTCAACTTTGACACGGTCTAGCGAAAATAATCCGCAAACTAAATTAAATCCAAGCCTGTCGACAAAAACAAACCACCACACAGATAGAGACAGATAGACAAAGTGAGAGAGAGACAGAAATACGCGTGGTATTTTGAAAACAGTGATTTGAGCCGAACGCTCATCGACAATATTCCACTTTACATTCCTGTTAATTCGGTAAAACACATTGAATTGAACTCGGCTAATGCAAACCCAATAACAATGCCGCGCCGTACAACTCGGACGCCAATCACTGTTTATCTGTGCGCAATGTTCAATAACATGAGTGACGATCAAATCTAAAGCTCGGTACAATTTCAATGAATGGTTAAATTCTGCCAACCATTACATAAAACTGTAAAATTCTGTTTTATACTGTGTTGACACTGGTCAGGTCACCTGATGATGTGACTTGACCAGTGTCACCGTAGCATTTAAGCCGGTGCCAGACACAGCAACAATATTTGAACACTTATTTGAACACTTGTTTTAACTAGGGATGGGGATTATAAATCGATTATTCGAAATAATCACAAAAAGAATATTTTTCCCGATTTTATAGAAGAAAAAAAGTTTTATTGTTCTTTTATTCTTCTATAAAATCGGGAAAAATATTCTTTTTGTGATTATTTCGAATAATCGATTTATAATCCCCATCCCTAGTTAAAACAAGTGTTCAAATGAGTGTTCAAATATTGTTGCTATGTCTGACGCCCGGGTAACACTTGTGAGGCACGGGTATTTGGGTATTTGTGATAAATATTTATTGTATAATATAATATAAATAATAAACAACTGCGTTTTGATAAAAAAAAAATAAACAAGAATCCTTTTATGCGTTTTCATCAAATCTAAACCTTTTCCGCAACAAGAATGCTGTACAAAGGATAAATGATGCATTTACAAAGCTTTTTACATGTGCAGTCTGATTTACAATGAACGCAGTAAATCGGACAAAATACCACGGATTTGTGTTCGATTTGGTATTCTAAATATTTTATATTATAAAATATAAACAGAGCTCTATATATAATAAATATTTCAATTTTGTGCGCGTCTAAATTAAATGTAAAACTGCCATTTTAAACATTTATAAAACTACTACTTTGACAAAAGTTTTGTTATGTTTATTTATTTTAGAAAAAAAGATTGTAGTTTATAGATGCTCGGCAAGTGAGACTTTGGGAAAACGGAATACATGGTAAAATAATAATTCATATAGTTTTTATTAGGCATTACATAATTTATATAAGTGCTGGTAACATTTAACACCCAGTATATTAAATGTTACTTTTTTTTATTTTTTCAGTTTGTAAAATATGCTCTAGGGAAAAATTCATTATATTGCTATTTTTATCAACTATGATTAAGCATTAAGCTTCACAAAATTGGGGTTGCTGCTTAAAAATTTCCAAAAACATAATTTCGATCTAAAAATGAAATTAAAAAACGTGATATTCCTTTTTTCACAGCAATTCATGACATTTTGAATTACGGGAAGGTAAATTAACATTTTGATATCTTTTCTTTATAAACTAATGTTAAAAATACCGAGAAATTTTGTTTGCGTAATAATTTTTTTTCGAATTTAATTTTTTCTATATAAAAACTTGTGTAAAACTGATGAGAATTTTATCTGATCTTAAATCTTTTATTTAGATCTTGGCTGAAAGTCATATGGGAGAATGGTACATTTTTATAGTTTATTTTGTAAGCATTTTTCACAGAAATTAGAAATTTTCGAATCGTAAGTGCATTTTATATGCACAACGGCTCTGCAGGTAAAAAAGGGGGCATAAGGAACAGCTGATAAACACTGACCTTACGGCATATAAACAATAATAATTCATAGAAATCTTTTAACAATCAGGAACAGTAGACAAAGTGCAAACAACTTTAATTAAAGTCTAATGAAAAAAGGAAACTTCTCGAATCGTGTCAGACGTATGTAGTGACACAAATTAAATAAATAATGGCGCCACGCCTAAACACAAAGAATGAATCATTTTGACAACTAACTAATTCCCATAAAAGCTTGCAATCAGTAAAAAGAATGCGTTAGACTTTTAACGTTTTCACATTCAAGTTATAACAAAGCAACGATCACGTAGAAAAACGGTCACATTCTTATATGACATGTTTTTGTACCGGAAACGACAACAAAACGTGTCGGCGGATGAACGGATGTTCAACGGAGGGTTAACATTTTTTTCTTAAGATGTCGTGTCTCGTGCATCCCCACCTTTACAGGGATGTGTTTAGTTTTATTTTTATCATTTATTTGCAATACCATTTTTGCTTAGGGCCTACAGAATTTCCAGTTATAGTAGAAACCGGATGAGCACGTTTTTTAAATTCTTTGAAATCAATAAGTGTCGAAAATATTATATTCCCTAAATATAAAAATGATTTGTCGGGAAAAAATACTTTTTAAGTAAACAATTAGTTGTTATTTATAGCGACGTTTCGTCCCTTGCTTGGGACTTTTTCAAGCTTTATAACTATTAAATGTTTTGATCAAGTAGATATAAAAGTTAAAATACACATGTAAATATAAATTTTATTTAAACAATTGTTCATTAAAAAGTTTGTAATAATTCCGTTTTTAAAAAATATTTTTACGGTTGATGTTCAAAACGTCGCTATAAATAACAAATAAGTGTTTACTTAAAAAGTATTTTTTCCCGACAAATCATTTTTATATTAATTACCTAGGACAAAAAAGAAAAAAAGTCAATATTGCCTAAATCTTTCAAAATATTAATTAAATTAATTTTTTTTTTTTTTTTTTTTTTTTTTTTTAATTATCGTGCTCAGCGACAATGGCTATATGCACAACTCTAGATAAATCAGGTAAGTATAATATAATATATTAATTATGGGTATATCTAATAAATATCATAGTTGTTAATTAGCCATCATGAAAAAAAAAACTTTTTTATATTTATGCTTGTCTTTTTAGGGTAGATCACTTGACACTTTGATATAGATTGTACGTTCAATTTACAATGGTAATTTTCACTTTTAGGATCTTCTTCAGGGCTAAGAACTTCCGTAACTTTCGATGCAATGACTTTAGGTAAGCTAATAATGTTTATATTTAGGGTATTTCAGAGAGATAGAATATGTGGGTTGAATGCATTTTCATTTATAGTTATTATTTTGCCTAATTTTTTACATAGCTCCACTGGATTCGCGGTCGTCTTCTGTATTTGTGGCGGTATCTTCCATTGTTGATTCACTAGTTAATATTTGTCTTACTTTCCTGATATAACGTGTAAATGTAGCTTTAGCAAGTTTGCTTTTTAGTTCCGGGTATAGCTTTTCTAGAACATCTACTATATCTTGGGGTTCTTTTTCAATTTTGTCCATTGAAATAATTATTTCGTTGAGACTCCGCGATTGAGTCAGAAGTTCAATTAGTTGTTCATACGAGATAATAAATTGATCGCTGTTATTGCTGATTATCGGTTTTAGTATATTCATTTGTGATTCTAAATTGTTTGTATCAGTGTTTTTTACTTTTTCTCGTTTTTTAGTATTTTGTTCCTTAAGTTTTTTCTGTTTGTTAGTTAGTGGTTCACTGATAGGTATGGCGAATATTTCTTCTTTATTAGTTTCTTTGTTGGTAGTTACAATAAATGAGGGAGGATGAGATGGTTGTTCATCCTGTGGTAGAGGTGAATTCTCTGAAGAAGATGTAAAATGCGAACGCTTAAGTTGACTAGTAGTTTCAACTTCCATGATAATTTGTTCAGCTCCATCCTCAGATACCGATGTCTGGAAAGGTTTTATAATTTTTACTGGCTCAGGATCGGTCATCACGTCGACTGAAATTGTATTTTGTTGTTGTGGAGTATCGTCCGGTCTTGAACTATTCTTTTTGGGCCTTGGATTGGGTGGTATTCTTTCTGAGGCAGATTTCTCTGTACATCTTGGTGATAAATGAGTGGTGGAGTTACAGAATTTACATTTCATTTCTTCAATGCTCAGATATATTTTATATATTTCTCTTTCGGCTTCAACGTCGATTGAGTAAGGGATGTTCTCAGTTGGACTTATATAGGTGAATTTTCTTGAAGTTTTAATATGCTGGAGTCTTGGATTAATCGTATAGATGCGAATATCCGTTATTCTAGTTAACAAGTTAATATTATGTTCTTTTAGGCATTTTTCTATTTGTTTATCATCAATTATGGGTTGTACTCCAGAAATGATTAGCTTTAAACCAGGGTTAATTAATCTTCTAGTTGGCATTGTTTTATTTCTTATATTCAGTGCGGGGTAACGGTTTATAAAATCATTAACAATTGTTTTATTTTTTAGGTAGAGGCAAATACGATCTTGAGACATCTTAAAAGCGTGAGTGATGTTTTCTGGTCCAATTTTTTCTGCAACCGCTTCAATATAGTCTAAGAGTGCCAGCTCATCCGCTGCAGGTAAAACTATTGCGTTTTCCTTTGTTGGCTTATTTGATTGATTTGCGGCATCTGAATAGGATTTGTTAGCGTTTAAAATTGGAGTTGGTGTTGATGTATTTGAGGTATTTACAGGCATGGAGCTTGTGTTGTTAATTTCATTTTCAGGTTGCGTAGTTTGGGTAAGGCTGGACGAAGCGTCGGAAAAATTTGAGATATTATTATTTTGATTATTCATTCTAATTAACTATGTAAAAGTTATTTACTTGGTACGAATTGTAAATTTTAATATTGGTATATTTATGTTTATGCGTAACTTGTTTTAGGTGGAGCGCAACGCGCTCCAGCGCGCGTATTTAATGTTAATTATTATTACACATAAGCTATTATACGTTTGTTAAATGAATATAAATAATCGATTGATAATATGAAAGAAAAAAATGTTCTAATTTTGCATTAATGAAGCATTATTATGCACTCACCAAATAGATAATGAACACAGAAAGCACGAAAGTTATCACTGTGATTATAAATTTGAGGTAAATAAGTTAGTATAACTATTAATTATTTACTGATTGAAAAAACACGTCTGCATCGTTACAAGTTCAGAACAAGACCTCAATTAAATTAATTAAATGTTAAATTTCTAAGCTAATTCAATGAAATTTTTAATTTTAACAAAACACCTACAAGGCCAACAAAAATTGTCTTAATTTTTCAAACTAAATTCCACATATGAAATATAATTCAATTTTTTAATTTTCAGTTAAAATTTTTTTAAAATGAAAGTTTAATTTTAAATAAAAAACAGTTCATTATAATGGCATAGTTTCAAGAGTTGGATGGGTACTTTAAGATAGTATAATATGTACATTAGTGATTCGGGAGATTGGACAGACAAACGAGCGAAGAGGGGGGGGGGTTGTTTAATCAGAAAGTATTGGGCGCACCTCGCGTCACATTAAGACTTACGGCAGTTCGTCACGATATACCTTGTATGAGTAGTCCAAGCTATTTAACTACTGTACATAGCTGGACAAACAAAATGAAAAAAAATTTATTACGTATGTCATAAATATTTTTAACGGATTGAAAATCTCTCGAGAAATTTTTGCGAGGACGGCTTGGTGTAACTTTTGAGTCAAACCATCTCCGTTCATTGATGTTTCGTGATGTTTAATTTGATATAATTAAACACTAATGACAATACAATAAATAAGTTTAAACTTTTGCGTTGGCAGAAAAGAAACACGTTGCATTCAATTAAGGGGTTACACTACCTAGGCGCGTCGAAAAAAGAAGCTTTTTTTCTGAATTTTTTTCTTGAATTCTAGGTTGTGGATCAAAAAAAAATATTTAGGGCTTTATTACACATATATTAAGCTTCTCAAAAATATTTTTTATTTATATATATATATAACAAAATGGCGTCGTGGCACTTTAAAAAATAGAAAAAAAAATTTTTCGGAGGAAATCGGCGGACACCGTATCTCGTTCAATTTTTGCCCGATTGACTTGAAATTTTAATTGCGACTTCTTAGATAGTATATATAGTATCTTACGTAATAGTGTCAAAACTGTTAACACTTTTTATACTGGACCTACAGAGCACGATAATAGAATAATAAATTTACTACTGGCAAAAGAAGAAACTTTTTTTTAAATTTTAATCGTATGCAATTAGGGTTGCCAACCGTCCCGCTATACGCGGGACGTCCCGTTTCTGATATCCTTAACGAGACGTCCCGTTCAGGGTGTGTGCGGGACGCTAAATATCCCGCTTTTCGGAGGGCGCTAAATACATTGCATCTATTCCGTGTTCTAATGCAGCAGCAGAGAGAGTCTTCTCACTTTGTAATAATGCCTGGACTGACGCGCGAAATCGTCTTTATGTGAATTCTGTAAAGTCAGAGCTACAAGTTAAAATAAATTTTCTTATCCATGCAAAGCTTTTTACAATGTTGTACTTAAAAATAAAAAAATCCTTAAAAGTGCCAAATGTCAAGAAAAATACTCATTTAAAAAGTAATTTATAGTTTTCATAATAAAGTCTAAATTACACTATAACTGTTTTTGTTGTAAATATTGACTATTATTAATCTAACAAGGTCTTTTATTTTACTTCTCATCCTGATTTGTAAAGAAAATTTCACGTTTTTTTTGCATTCTAAGTAAAATTAGTTGGATCCCGCTTTTTAAACCCTTGTCCCGCATTTGAAATCATTATTTCCCGCAAATTTGTATTTTAAAGTTGGCACGCCTATATGCAATCTTGTTGTTCAAACAAGAGGTGACTAATTATACTAATCAGTCTAGAACTCAAAAACCCGTAAATAGTAAAAAAAATCGTTTATTGAAAATATTTGTCCAAGTCTGTACAGTAGTGTACAGAAGTATAACGTCACGTAAGTTGCGACCAATGAGTTGATTGGTTGTTATTAGATCAATACGTTGTTTGCACCTTAAAGTTAGAACTTATTATGTTAAATTTATGTTTACAGATTGTTTCATAAAACACAGGTGACCTCTACAATCACGTATTTTTTCTCCATCGGTCCATACTTTCTAGATTCTGCATGTCACCGCTGTGATCTTTTTCTTGCAATTTGGTTTTAGCACAATTAATGCCAACTTTTTTCTAGTAAATCGTACATAAATTACAAAAGTAGTCCATTAGAGACCTAGATTTGTCCTTTATCTTCCTTATACAGAAAGAATGTTTGCAGAATGTTGACGAATAAGTCTACAATCAGTTGACAGCCGAAGCTCTATTTTTGGCTTAAATTCAGAGCGTTCCGACAGCCTTAATTCATTAAAAAAACAACTCTCGCAGTATATGGATTTTTTAATTCGTTGTTATAAAAACAAACACATAGGGTAATTCTATTTTGTTATATACAAAAACGTCACATCTCTTCGTAGCGGCATCGAGTTGCTCCGTCACGTAATTCGCAAAACGCACCCAAAGAACTTCTGACGTTTTGTTCCACCCAGTATACATGCACTCCATGTATCTCAGCGTGGTAAGACGTCGAATCCATTTAGAGTAGGAAATTCGCTCTGCATGTGATTTTTGATGATTTAATTTGAGCATTAACACCACCAAGAATAAATTCTAATTTGATTTCGTTAGATTGAATGATGATGAATGGTGATAATTCAACTGTTTGCTGTCATATTTACATTGTTGCTTGTCCAAAAAGAAATATATTGTAATTATCAAAGCCTCACCTTAATTCATTAATCTATGTTTTATAAGAAACGACAAAAGAAAGACCGAAAAGTAGAAATTTTTAACTAATCATTTATGTGCTGTTTTATCGGAATTTGTGACATCTAATTTTAAACATTCATAGTTCACGCTTGACAGTTTTAATGGTAGTCAAAAATCAGATAAAGTTCAGCGTTTCTCAAACTGTGGCACGTGTAATGTCAGTGGTACATGAAGGGCCTAGAGTCTAGATAGTACACCAGAGAAAAAAGATTTTTAAGGCAATGGGTTTTGCATGTTTCTGTGAAAATAAAGTCAACTCCACTAGCATTGAGTTTTGATTTTATTAGTTAATTGTGCACACTCTTGTCAGGCATAAACCTGCACGACCTGCAACTATATCGCACACTAGAGCAGTATGAACCAGCACAAACCAACAAATTTTAGCGCACATTTCGTTTACGCTTGACAAGCATGCGCGGTTTTTAAAGCTAAATAATTTTTTTCTAAAATATATTAAAGAATAACAACTAGTTTCTTTTGATATAATTATTTCTATGTCTCACAATTTTGACAAGATTTCTCGAAGCTCGTCACATCTCGTCAATTGAAGATGAGAAAATTTCTCAAAAGCAACACAGAACCCAAAATCTATTGAGTTTTGTATAAGAACGCATTCGTTTAAAAAATAAGAAAGCAGTTAAAAATATGATAAATTGTAAGTGATAATGTTTAATTTGGCTAATTATTAACAGAACATGGATGTCAAAGCCATTATTTTGGCGAGTTGTCGAAATGTCTGCCATAGATCAAACTGTAATAATATATATAATTTCTTGCAGAAAAGACACGGCCTGTATTTCATATCTGTCACCTCACATATTTAAGAATACAGTGTTTACGGCTGCACTACAGGGAGTGACCGCTACACTACACTACACTACACTACACTACAGACATTGTCTTTTCGTTTACCTAGAGTCAAACACGCAAAACGTTGGGCCATTGAAAGCGAGAATGGATGAAACATGAAACAGAACTTTGAGAAACAACTTAAAAAGAAGTTTTGTGGTCGCCGTTTCAAAAATTGTATTTTCATCTGCTAGTTCTAGCTAAGGCCCTGAAGATGAAAATATTTTTTTCGAATCGTTGGCCACAAGCGAAGCATCCATAAAGCTTCTTTTAAAATTGCTCCTCAGTCAAACTTTTCCTCTACGTTTAATATTTATTAGAACTAAACAAATTACGAACAAAATCCTTGGTAATCTCGACGATTTTATAAAGAAGTGTGACTGTGTTCTACGCCATCATATGGCGTTTTATGCTCAGCGTAGAGTTGGATAACTCAGATCTGAACCGGTTCAAAGACCCGACTCCGACAGAAGATCCGTGAGAGCCGGCTCACTTTTTTTTGAGCCGACGGATCAGCGGATCCGCATAACTCAGTGAAACACTTAACACACAGAAGCACATTTTACACTTACGTATCAGTTCTTGCTTTGATGCATCTGTCAGCTCAAATGACTCATGCATCACATGTTTGGCTATGCATTCTTGATTCTTTACAGGTCGTGATATGATTGATTGAACTAGGTAACTCAGTGGCAGACTGCAGTCACATTATTCAGAACTCGGGTCTTTTTGAACCGGTTCAGTGAGCCGGCTCACATACGGGATCCAGATGCAAAAATGCAGATCACTAAAAAGACCCGTTTTTCCCATATCTAGCTCAGCGTTTCAAAGACATATATTTATTTAATTCTTGTTTACAATCAAGAGGAAGGATATGAAAGCAAAAAAATTTGTTCACATGATTTTTATTTATTTTTATGAGAGATAATATACACTATTCAAAATAATTGTATTTTGATACGTGAAACGAACCTAATGTTGTTTTCACGTTCACTAAGAACCCAAACTTTCAGTGAACGAACTGTAAACGAAAAGCTGAAGAGTATATTTCAGAATGTTACAATCGGCGGCACAATGGATCATACAAACATGATAAAGCCATCAAAAAGCTCGTATATTTATTTAATCACCCCATATACTTTGTATTGGCAATGTTTTAATATTTAACAGTTGGCAAGTAATAAATATAATGTGTTGTCGTCTGGTTACATGAGTTTATAACAACGCATATAAATACAAGGTTGGTAATATGCATGTAGACTCTATATTACAAATGTTTACATCTATAGTTTATTCGCGATCGAAAGTGAAATGTACTGATAACAGATCAATACATATTATAAGATACAACAGAACTATAGCGTCTATAATCTACAATCTTTCTCTCTACAACAAAACTGTTTAACGATACTATATAAATTTCTACCGAGCTGGGTAGAGTAGTGGTGACAGCACTAGACTCGCATTCGGAAGGTACCGGGTTCGAATCCCGGCGGGGGCAGATGTGGCTGGGACTTTTTCCTATTGCCTCTCGCCGAGAAACGGTAATTCCTGTACCGGCCATCTTGTTTGAGGTTTTCCATGGTTTCCCTCAATTAATTCCAGATAAATATCGAGATGGTTCCTTATTTGAGGCCATGGCCGATTACCTATCAAACTCCTAGTTCAAAAATTGCCTACCTTATCCTAATTTCCTATAATTCTTTCATTCGCCGATTGCTATTACATAAGTTGAAGTTGTAAAAAAATGTAGAAAATAACGGGAAGTGGTAGTTGAAAAAATAGTAATGGTGCGAATGGCGTCTGTTATGACATAAAGTCAAGAATGGACGTTAAACGCATTATTATTATTATTATTATTATTTTTAATAGAAAATTCCACAAATCGATTTTTCGTTGGCTAAAAATTTACAGTGCGTAGCATATTAAAAACAAAAAAATATGTAAATTTGTCTTTTTGTCTAGGGTGACGTAACCGCAAGAACGGACTCTGCTGTGACACATTTTCGCTTTTACATTAAAAAAATATATGATGAAAAAGGAACGTTGATAAGTTATTGACTTATTTCTTTTTTGTCCTTGGTAATTAATATAAAAATGATTTTTCGGGAAAAGCTTTAATAACTGTAAATATTTACAGTTATTAAAGCTTGATAAAGTTCCAAACAAGAAACGAAACGTCGCTGAAAATAAAATATTAAGTGTTTTACTTATAAATAAAGTCCTTTTTCCCGAAAAATCATTTTTATGTTGATAAGTTATTTCCACATCCCCTGAGTGATTAAAATATCAACTACATAATAATAAAGTTGATGTAGATATCACATCAAAAACCATTAAGGAACAGTGATATATAAATTTTATCATTTTTCTCTCAACAAATAAAAGACGCAAAGAAGTAAAAACATGTAAAAAGTGCGCGGGATGAGAGACGAGATCATCAATTTATCTGTTTTCCGAATTGGAGTGAGTCTATGACCACTCTGTCGATGGTTTGACACACAACGGGAGCTTAAAGTGCCCTCTATTGAAGCTTCAAGCCGAAAGCACCGTGCCTGGTAACCTTGTACTACACAATTGTAGTATAAGTGAATAAACTTATGTATATATTTGCGGTCACAAGGCCAACTGGCTTATGTCAACTTTTTTAGGCTAGTCTTTTATTTTTTACAGTAACCAAAATAAGATTTTTTGTTTTTAATTTTTTTTAAGCAAAGTATATTGCTATCGAAATTAAATATATCAAAATTACAGTTTATTAACCAAGCTATAAAATAATAAAATAAACAATAATCCTTTGTCAACAGTAATACAATAGGATATATACAAAAGAAGATTTTCTTATTTAAATAAAAGTTTTTCTTTCGTTGTTAAAACTGTCCAATAAATAGTTTAACAGGAGGGTACTTCCACCTATAATTTATCGGACGATTTAAACACCCGATAGGACTATATGCTCTTTATGAATACCAAATCAGCCTATTGACTAGTTTATTGTTAAATAAGTTATCGACTCTTTATGAATACGGCCACACAAGTTATAAAATATAGTTGCATTCGCATCATTTTTGACATCTGCATCCGCAACAGTCGTTGTCCAACTTTAGCGAATACGGATGTGATGTAAATCATGACAAGATTATCGGGAGTGAGTCTGGTGCTTGATGCACGCTTGAGTTCTTTGACAACTTGACCAATAGGGATTAATTTATTATGAATCTTTGCGAAATCGCTTTAATCCTGAAGAAGCTGCAATGTTATTACTTTTCAATAATATACCTTACCAATTCTGATACCTTATTATTAAGTAATGAAAATAATTACCGTCTCAATAAAAATAATAGTAAATAACAAATTCTAAATATAATTCTTACCATAGAAAACAGTATCACGGGTAATTGGAATAATAAAATAAATCAATTTAAACACTCATTGATTGCAACGTTTCGTCTTTTCTTTAATTAAGACTTTTTCAAGCTCTAAAAAATTTTTAACAAAAATTAACATTCATATAAAAAGTCTTAATTAAAGAAAAGACGAAACGTTGCAATCAATGAATGTTTAAATTGATTTATTTTATTATTCCAATTACCCGTGATACTGTTTTCTATTATAACATATATCTGGAATTGAACTTTAAAGATGATAATTCTTACCATTCAGAAATCAAATGATAAATATTTTGTAAAATATATTTTTCTTATTATTATTTGCGCATCTGCATCCACATCTCCAGATGTCAATAAAACCCACACAGCATTTGGTAAATTTTTATTCAATTGTAACCTTATTTATATTAATTTAAAAAAATCTACAAACTTTGATACAAATAATAATTTTTAGAAACTCTGAAGATGGTACGAATCAGTAAATAAATGCAATTTTAAACTCAGTATTGCTTCTCAGTTGATCCTTTGCCACGGATTTTCATCCAAACTTTCTCTATCTGTAACATCCTTTGGTATAGATACAAAAAAAAAATGTCACATATACCAGTTTGCGTTGTGGTCTCAAATACTTATATAGGGACTGTTGAAGTAAACATATTCATGTTGGCACGCCTCGACCGGCTAGATATCTGTCCCCACATCAATTTATTACCCACTGACTAGAACCCTGTCTGATAAGTTGAGTGAGCATATTTTACTCTATCAAACAGGTGACGTGGCTGAAATTTACTACATCTTCAATTTTCATTGATAAAAATCTTCACACATTTAGCAAAAATATCTGCGCAAACCATCTACCTTCTTTATTTATTTCAATTAAATAATATTTCCATAATTAGTAGTCCTGGATTTCAACGATTTCAAATGTAAATAAATATAATAACTTATAGAGAGAACCGAGCTGGGTAGAGTAGTGGTACAGCACTAGACTCGCATTCGGGAGGTACGGGTTCGATTCCCGGCAGGGGCAGATGTGGCTGGGACCTTTTCCTACTGCCTCTCACCGAGAAACGGTAATTCCTGTACCGACCATCTTGATTGAGGTTTCCATGGTTTCCCTCAATTAATTCCAGATAAGTATCGAGATGGTTCCTTATTTGAGGCCATGGCCGATTACCTATCAAACTCCTAGTTCAAAAATTACCTACCTTATCTTAATTTCCTATAATTCCTTCATTCGCCCATTGCTATTACGTAAGTCAAAGTTTTAAAAATGTAGAAAAATAACGGGAAATGTGGTAGATGGAAAATAGTAATGGTGCGAATGGCATCTGTTATGACATAAAGTCGAGAAACGGACGTTAAACGCATTATTATTTTTATTATTATTATTTATTTCTGCAAATGTCTAAAAAAAACTCCAAGGCTAACCCAAAATTAATCCGCAGTTCCTCAAACATCTACCAGCCACAGATCAAATCATTGGTATGTGCTGCCAGCAAAGCAGCTAACTGGTCACATTTTCAGCTTCCTCGTCACAGCAAATCAACTGAAAACGTCGATTTCAAATAGGTCACTAGGCATAAATGAATACGAGCAGACTCACAGCACTCTCGCGTTCTTGTTCAAATGCAAATAAGACAGCATTTATAAAGCGATCCAACGTTGATGGATTCATCGAGAAGATGGATGGTTGCGTTTGTTGGCGGTGCGGTGGCAGCACTGCTGACAGATTCTGTGCTACGTCGCGCACACCCCATATGTATCTCAACCCATCCCAGCAGACATACTCCTTGTACTCGATACCCTATCATGCCAACACTACGAGAGAGATATTCGGATAATAATATCGTATGGATCTATTCCTTCACTTCAAATTCAATTGTATTATGAATTACAATGGGTACCGTGCGGTGATATTATGTCATATCAAACCTGTATCAATATCACCCTGCCAACTTTGTTTCGGTGACGTTGCCATAGCTGCTTTCTTGTTTACAATTTGACGAACACCAAAATAATTCTAAACTGATTTTGGTAATTTTCTTCGCCCTACCAACTTTGTTTAGGTGACGTTGCCACAACTGTTTTCCTGTTTGCAATTTAAGGAACACCGAAACAATTTCAAACTAACTTTAGTGTTCTTTTTTGGTATATCACCCTGCCAACTGTGTTTAGGTGACATTGCCATACCTGCTTTCTTGTTTGTAATTCGAGGGGCACCAACACAATTCTAAATTGATTTTGGTAATTTTTTGGATATATTTTACCAGCTTTCTTTAGATGACGTTGCCATAGCTACTGGGGAACACCAAAATAATCTAAACTGAGTAATCTTTTTGGATACACTACTTTACCAACTTTAATTATATTACGTTTCCATAGCTGTCTTCTTGTTTGCAATTTGAGGAATACCAAACACATTCTAGTCTGACTTTGGGGTTCTCTTTGGATATGTTACCATGTCAACTGTGTTTAGATGACGCCTTATCGTTATCAATTTGAGGAACACTAACTCCAAAACAATTCTAGGTTGACTCTGTGGTTCTTTTTTGGACAAGTCACAATAAGGTACCTTTTATCTTCAGAGTGACTTTATATAAACTGATGTGAATAGCTTCAAAGTAATTTTGAAATGACTGTAGTTTTTCTTATAAATGGATCAGAATAAGCTGCGT
Organism: Venustoraphidia nigricollis; assembly: GCA_034508555.1. NCBI lineage: Eukaryota > Metazoa > Arthropoda > Insecta > Raphidioptera > Raphidiidae > Venustoraphidia > Venustoraphidia nigricollis. The sequence continues at coordinate 10,928,644 of JAVRKA010000008.1, forward strand.
TACATTTCATTTTCCGCTCAAGAATCCACAATATACATATATAAATAAGCAATAATCAGCATCCCATCTTATTAAATCTAAAATCAGAACTCTTCTAATTGTTTTCTGGTACGACTTTAATACACAAAAATGTTTTATGGTTTCTATTAGCTGTACTAAGCGTATTTTTGGACGACATTCCATGTAATTGAGAGAATGACGCTTTTTAAATACCATTTGATCATTAAAAATAATAACGCAGCTGAAAATATGACTAGATATATAGTTTAACAATAGCAACGGATAAGTTTATTTTTAATTAAGGTTTTTTGAGTAGTCTTTAAAACATGCAGCACTGGTATTTCAATGGGACGAAAATCATCTAGAAACACGTTCAACATTAATATAATATTCATGAACACGAGGGGTTGTGGAAAATGATACTGAATATAACTGGTGGTTTAATCTCAGGCACCATGTAAAGTATCTAAAATTTACCTCAATATTACTAAAAGCACCCTTTAAACAATGTGTCCTGTAATCTTACTGAGAAGGTTAATTAGTGCGGAAATAATTAAAGGACGCTATTCTGAATTATACAGACTGTTTTTGCAGTCAGTTATATACGCAATACTAATTGTAACAAAAATGAGTGCATGTAACCTTTAAGCGCGGTCGGAGTAAAACTTCCTTGAAGTTGTGGCAGATATTACAATTAAATTTAAAAAAAATATATTTTTTTACTATAGAAGTTTTACACATTTTTACGAAAAGTTCAACTCCTTGTTCTTAATATAACAAATAATTCAGTGGATTAATTTTTAGAACGGGTAAATTAGTTCAATATTTTTTATTTAACGGACGTTTCGCAATAATTTATTGCTTCTTCATGCGTTCTATAAACAATACGATAAAAAATATGTTAGTAATACAATTAAAGAATTAACAATAATATTAAATACCTATTATACATACATATACAATATAAACACTATTAAAATTCTTCCTGTCTTGCCATATATTATTGTTTATCAGGTCTATGATTTGGACCTTTTTTTCATGCTAATTATTTTCATATATCTTAATCAACAGAATTATATTAAATAGAGGCAGACCACTGTAAATATTTCATAAATTAAGAAAAAAATCAGTTTTGTTTAAAATTAGAATATAAACGCCGAAAAGAAGCTTTTACAGTGGCACATTCTGTATGAATACGAAGCTTAAGCTTGGCTACAGTGGGCCAAATATAAAATGAACATTTCAAAACAGATAGTAAGTAAAGTAATCAATTGAACTAATGTAATTTGGCAGTTGAGGGGTTGAAAAGGAAGATATTAACTAAGATTATAATATTAGCTGCAGTTAATGACAATTTCAGATTTAATTCAAAACAATCTGTAGTAGTTGTACTTATAAAATTAAATAAAGAAGATAGTGAGAGAGATTGTAATTATTATAGATGCTCGACAATTAAGTTCATTAGCGTAAATAAAGGGGAAAGGTTTAAAGGTTACAAAATTAATTATATTTTCTTAATAAGTTGTAGACTATGATACGAATTTCTTTGGACAAAAAAAGAACACCAGAAAACGTACCAAACATAGCAAAATAAAAAATTAGCGCCTTAATACATACTTTAAAATAATTATTTTTTTCTGTTTCATTATCAATCCAATATATACACCCCATTTAATAATTATCACTATAATTATTTTTTTTTTATTTGTTTACTGCAGAAAATATGAAATAAATCAACATATGTAATTAAAAACTAATTTATAAACAAATACAGAAATTAGAAATGTATATTTCTTTATAATTTACTAGTTGCTACCCATGGCTCTGCTCGCGATTGAGAACACATAAAACAATTTTTGAAGTCGGTTAAAAGCTACAGACCCGATTTAAATAAAAATGTTATGGGTCAATTCCGTAAACATTGTGAATTCGAAATTATTTAAATCGATTAGCCCTTCGAGAAGTTATGGCTGAACAAACAATTACAAAAATATACAAATCTAATCGATAATGCTTTCTTTATTTTGAAGTCGGTTAATAAGATCCTATTGTTCCTTTAATTTAATAAAAACTCGGGTCGCAGTGCCAAAACCCTGCCGACAATATAGTGTATTTGCTAATATAGGTATTGTGGCTTTATTATGCGAACTTAAGTTTGTTTTTGGACAAAATAAAAAAAATTTAACCCCTTAATATACCCCTTAAAATAATAATTTTATTAGTTGACATATTGTTATCAATCCAACATCTACACCAAATTAAATACGACCTTCAGTAAGTAAATTCGTATACGCAAACTAGTGTTTTCATAAAATTTGTAAGTCCGGTCCTGTCGGGCCGATTTGCTTATAATTTTAGGAGCACTTTTTAATTGCTCCTAAAGGGTTAAATTTCAATTTTGAAACGATTCTGAGAATTTTTTCGGTATTTTTGGGCCCAAAAACTTTTTTCAACCCCTAAAAACTACCCTTAAAATGCCCTGATTGGGCCCATTTTAAATAGGCTTCGTGCGGTGATGGATTCCAACATGTATACCAAATTTAGTTAAAATTAATTAACTCCTTCGAAAGTTATTGTCCGCACATATATATATATACGTATATAAATATATATATATACATATATAAACATTTTTAAAAATGGTGCCAAAGTGTTTAGGAGGTTATGAAACGGCGAGAAATTTTGGTCCGACACCTAGGTCCCGCCATCCGACCAACGCCAATAGTGTATGTTGCCATATGGCAAATACACTAAAAAGCGGTCAATATTTTTGGTCACTTCTGGATTATTGCATGTCACGTTCCACTCGCTCGAATAACTAAACATCGGACCGAAGGACAGAAAATAATTCAATAAGAAGAATACGTGTTTACATCTACTGACTCGGGAATCAATAATAATTACATCTACACTCACAAGGCAAAATGGGTTATGTCCGCAGTTTTAGCGATTAATCTTTAGATTAGCCCAGCGGGTGATCTTCTGAAGTTTGGTAGCGATCAGATCAACAGAATTTTTAGTGTATTTGCCATATGGCAACATACACTGTTGGCGTCGGTCGGATGGCGGGACCTAGGGGTCGGACTAAAATTTCTCGACGTTTCATAACCTCCTAAACACTTTGGCACCATTTTTAAAAATGTTTATATATATTTATATATATATATATATATATATATTTATATATATATATATATATATATATGTGTACGCGCGATAACTTTCGAAAGAGTTAATTGATTTCAACGAAATTTGGGCCACGTATTGAAATCCATCACCGCAAGAAGCCTATTTAAAATGGGCCTAATCGGGCCATTTTAAGGGTAGTTTTTAGGGGTTGAAAAATGTTTTTGGGCCCCAAAATACCGAAAAAATTCTCAGAATCGTTTGAAAATTGAAATTTAACCCTTTAGTAGCAATTAAAAAGTGACCCTAAAATTTCAATAAAATCGGCCCGACAGGACCGGACTTACAAATTTTATGAAAACACTAGTTTGCAGATAGTGACTTATTTATTGAAGGGTGTATTTAATTCGGTGTAGACGTTAGATTGATAATAATATTACAATTAAGAAAAAAATGTTATTTTAAGAGGTGTATTAAGGGGTTAAATTTTTTATTTTGCCCAAAAACAAACTTAATTTCACATAATAAAAGTATAAAACCACACGGCCCTATACAAGCAAATACACTATATTGTCGGCAGGGTTTTGGCACTGCGACCCGGGCTTTTTAAATTTCTTTTTGGGAAATAAGATTTTTCTTCGATTTTTTAACATTCACAAATAAAAGCGATTGAATTCGCGCAAATTCAATACACGTTGAGAATTTAATGAGAATGATTCTCATCTTTTATATCCTATATATTACATTTACACCCGGGCGAAGCCGAACTGGGCCGCTAGTTTTAAATAAACGCAACAGTGTAAAAAGTGTAAATAATATCAAACACACCTATAGTCATAACAAAATCACTTTGAGCCTTTTGTGTAAAGTATACACATCCCTTAAGAGAAAACGGAGTTTCCTTTTTTTTGCGATTTATTCTATCCGCCCGGCCTGTGTGGAAACACTATAATTGCAAGGTTGAACAGTGAACAGACATTGTTGAGAGTAAATACACTTGAAACAAGTACTCGAAAAGTCTCAACAACCTGAACTATCGTCGGTTGGTCGAATTATTTGACGATTTATATAGCCGGAAAAGTTTCTTCCAACGACCAATCAAATGTTACCTATAGAGGAGCCTCTTGTAACAGATTTAACTATCTCCGGCAGCTAAAATATAAACTAAGAAAAAGTTGAATACAAGATAATTAATGCTTGAAACTTATCACTCTTATTAATACCATATATTGAAACGAACTTTATTTCTAAAAAATACAAGTGAGGCCCAATTCGTGAATTATTTAACAGGTTAAGCGCCAAGAGGAGTTGTCAAAAACTTTCCCCTAGGACCAATGTGGTTTTTTGTCAATTTTGCATATTTCTGATGATTTTAAACTTATATTACATGATTTTGAAAAATTTGGCATTTTTCAAATAGAAAAAATTGACAGCGGACACCGGTGTCCGTCGTGGCCTGAGCGGCTTGGAAGTATGGCGGACACAGGTGTCCGCTACGGCGCTTAACCTATTAATGGTGTTTGTTAGCAAATGCTCTCTCTAGAACCGAATAAATATTTTTTACGTTGTTATGAACATCTCAGACTAAATTAGACACAATCGACTCCTTTAATTTTCTAGGAGGAACTAATCAAACCATTTCACACTATTATTAAGAACATATCCATGCGTGTAATTTAATAAAAATAGTCGTTCTCGTAAAATAAACATTTTTCTGTTTTTTGTTTTTTTTTGGCAGGTTTTTAAAGGGAATACTTTTCTCACAAAAGAGTTAGAACCGATCTTGAGATGTCACATCGAGATATAACCGTCTTGAACACTAATGCAAAATTGGAGCAAAATTGATCCAGTAGTTTGAGTTTTAAATGCGATCATAGCATTTTTAAAACTCAATTTTTGGATTCACCGAAAACTCGAAATTCTGTACAATCACAAGACTTTTTCTACATACTATATTTTATACATACTATATTCATAGTATGAGGCACCATTGCCTCCATACAAGCACGGTTTTGTAGGTTATACTGCATTACAAAACCGTACTTGTTTGGAGGCAGTAGTGCCTTTTACTGAATACGCTTTTGCAAGTTTGCAAAATTGTACTTGTTTGAGGGCAATAGTGCTTCCTACTATAAACGCGCAAACGGAAATACGCACCTCGGAATTCAGATATCTAGGAGTTTTATAAGTACAGTACCCACTAAAAATTAGATCTATAATTTAACGAAGAGTTTAAAAATCAATTAATTATTATCAGTATATCATTTTAAATGTAGGTGTCGAACAAGACGTACTAAGAAAGTCAACTTTATAGTAAAAAAAATTCTGTCTTCATTTTACTAAACAAATTACTGAAGAATTCCGAGATTTTGAAAGAAAAAATTTACATAACCCGTTTTGCCACAGAAAGCATGCATACGAGTTATTATATTAAACATAGAATTATTTGAAAAATATTCGTACAGTTGCATTTTCTAAACATATCATTACGTAAAAATTTTAACTGTCCGCCTGTCGCGAACAGAACTGTGACAAGCATGACTTCGGCGAATTGGCTGCAGGCATTTATGTCAATAAGTTTTGTACGGTTGGTAATAAGGACCACACTGCCACCATAACGACATTCCAACAATAGAATGTTAAGCGAGTTCACAGTATTAAAACTTTATGAAACGGAAACCATTACAACTGTTTGCATTTGTTTTGAAATTTTGTTTTCCGTCGTCAGGACAAAGTACGCAGCAGAATAACTATTTAGCAAATTCATGGCGGTCGACTCTAATCGTAGACATATTTACTAAAGAGGAACCCAAAATTAACAGCCACAGATATTTGGGCCTAGCATCAATACATTTTTAGTGTATTTGCCATAGGCAACATACACTATTGGCGTTGGTCGGATGGCGGGACCTAGGGGTCGGACCAAAATTTCTCGACGTTTCATAACCTTCTAAACACTTTGGCACCATTTTTAAAAATGTTTATATATATATGTATATATATATATATATATTTATATATATATATATATATATATATATATATATATATATATGTGTGTGCGCTATAACTTTCGAAAGAGTTAATTGATTTTTACGAAATTTTGCCCACATGTTGGAATCCACCACCGCAAGAACCCTATTTAAAATGGGCCCAATCGGACCATTTTAAGGGTAGTTTTTAGGGGTTGAAAAAAGTTTTTGGGCCCAAAAATGCCTAAAAAATTCTCAGAATCGTTTCAAAATTGAAATTTAACCCTTTAATAGCAATTAAAAAGTGCTCTTAAAATTTTAATAAAATCGGCCCGAGAGGACCGGATTTACAAATTTTATGAAAACACTAGTTTGCAGATAGTGAATTATTTGCTGAAAGGTGTATATAATTTAGTTTAGAGGTTCGATTGATAATAATATTGCAACTGAGAAAAAATTGTTCTTTTAAGGGGTGTATTAATGAGTCAAATTTATTATTTTGCCCAAAAAACCAACTTAAGTTCGCATAATAAAGCCACACTGCCTATATTAGTAAATACACTATATTGTCGGCAGGGTTATGGCACTGCGACCCGGGTTTTTTTAATTTAATAATAATAATAATGCGTTTAACGTCTGTTTCTCGACTTTATGTCATAACAGACGCCATTCGCCCCATTACTATTTTCCATCTACCACACTTCCCGTTATTTTTCTACATTTTAAAACCTCAACTTATGTAATAGCAATGGGCGAATCAAGGAATTATAGGAAATTAGGATAAGTTAGGTAATTTTTGAACTGGGAGTTTGATAGGTAATCGGCCATGGCCTCAAATAAGGAACCATCTCGATATTTATCTGGAATTAATTGAGAGAAACCATGGAAAACCTCGATTAAGATGGTCAGTACAGGAATTAGCGTTTCTCGGCGAGAGGCAGTAGGAAAAAATCCCAGCCACATCTGCCCCCGCCGGGATTCGAACCCGAACCTCCCGAATGCGAGTCTAGTGCTGTCAACACTACTCTACCCAGCTCGGTACTTTTTTAATTTATTAGCCATAATGTATTTTTAAAATGAGTTTATTTATTTTTGCTCTTAACTTCTCGAGGGGTTAACCAATTTTTTAAAGCTTTCGACTTGGTTGTGTTCCGCATGAGTCAGAAATGATTCCATATAATTTAGATTTAGTAGTTTTTTTTTTCCTAATTTAGTAACCATATCAAAGAAATTTAACAACGCGCAAACTACAAAAATAGATTTACCTATAAATCAACTAAAAAGTGAAAAATAAGACCTTTTTTAAATGTAACTGTCTTCAAAAAAATATTAGAAAGCAAAAAATAGTTTCATTTTGGGGTTTAAGCCAAGTTAATTACAATTCGATTATATCACGTGGTGCTCGAGCAGTGCCGGGCTTAAAAGCTAGTTATCTATATTATGTAGCACCGTTTCAAAGCAACATTAGTTAAAATTAATGCCTTGTTGTTTATTTTTAAACAGTTCTATTTTGTAACAAATTTGTAAACACAAAATAAATATTGGCAGGCGTGGAATTTAGTCAATGAGTCACATTAGTTTTGGTGCATAAATATTATAATGTTGGCATGATTTGTGTCAAAACACTTACGCCTATATTCTCTGTAATTTATAGTAGAGTAATAATTATTATATTGAAGTATAAAATGCATTTAAATAATAATAAATATTAACATGTCACACAGTTTTATTTATAAACAAATGTTTTGTAGGCGTTTTATTACAGATTTGTCACGTATTCCATTTTAACAAAACCAACTCTTTACAAAGTAGAGGTATCTCAAAATGATAAAAAATACTTATTTTCCCATCCCTAAATGCACCTCTCACATTGATCTGTTTATGCCCATTTTAAACAGACTTCGTACAGTGACAGAATCTAACACGTGGACCAAATTTCATTTATATCAATTACGTTTTTCGAGAATTATCATGCTAACACACGTATATAAATAAAAAATTTCAAAAATGGCGCACAATTGTTCAGGAGGCTATGAAACGTCGAGAAATTTTGGTCCGATCCCTAAGTCCCGCCATCCGACCGACGCCAATAGTGTATATGCCATACGGTAAATATACACTAAAAAGTGTACAGTCAATAAATTACAAAAATCGCAATCGCGTATAAATGCGAAACATCATGATTTTTTGTTAAAATCCCGATAATCAGTAATGTACACAAAATCAAAACATGGTTCCCCTTGATTAAACACTGCAGATAAACATATATGTTTACATCACGCGAACAATGTCAAATAAAATGCTAAATTCAAAAAACAACACCGCGGAAATACACTAACGGTGCGATAATTCGATTAAACACGGTGCTTTAAAACAGAACTGACCGTTCCTATGTGATTTTAAAAACGACAATATTTTGCCCGTGGCTTAGCATCAATTTTGATTAGCTTGCATAAATAAATTAAACAGATATTAATAAGATAAATTTTTATTCATTTTACAATATCCCATCGTTTACTGGGAACGTTTACAAATTAGATTATAGTGAGCGTAAAATATGGAAAACGAATTTTACTGAAAATCATTTTGTTGATCGCAAAATATTTTTATTTGTGTTGGAGATTGGCAGCCGGATATAAAGTAGGCTATCTTCTGAGTGGAGGAGCTCTACCACCGTGTACCAAATTTGATTAAAATCGGAATGGGGATTTAATTGTTATGGCTTCCTTTGAGGTTAGTGGTTACCAGCTGTTCCATATGCCTCCTTTTTCACCCACTTTTATCTTAATGTTTCAAAATATACTAGAAATATGTACCATTTTTCTCATAGGACTTTGAGCTAAGTTTTTATAGTTTATTTAATCTAAGTAAAAGACTTAAAATCAGATAAGAACGAGAAATTTAGCATAAATTTTACACAAATTTTTGCACAGAAAAAAATTAATTTGAAACAAATTATTGAGCAAGCCTTTGTCACTATTTTTAATGTAAGTTTTTCAAGAAAAAACTTCTAAATGTTAATTTGTCTTCCCGTAATTCGAAATCTCGTGACATGCTGTAAAGAAATATTGACAAATATCATGTTTTTTATTTAATTTTTAGGACAAAAATATGTTTCTTTAAATTTTTTAGTAGCAATCCAAATTTTGTGAAGCTTATTGATTAATCACAGCTAATAAAACCAGTAATAAAATGAATTTAGCGACCACAGTTCGAAATTATTGACGAATATCAAGTTTTTTTTATTCAATTTTTAGGGCAAAGATATGTGTTTTTTGAAATTTTTAGGCAGCAAGCCCAATTTTGTGAAGCTTAATGCTTAATCACAGCTAATAATAAAAACAGTAATATAATTAGTTTTGCGACAACAGTTCAAAATTTTCCGACAGTATGTTTTACAATTAGTATCGATGAGCCCCAAAAAACATTTCTGAAATGTTAATTGTTTTTGGTCAATGTTTTCAAATGGATTAGCTTATAGATAATAGGTTGAGGTCGTTAGCGGTTTTCAAATGAACTTATCAATCATTAGTTTTGCATATCGAACTATAATGTACCACAATCAGTGGTAAGCGGACACTATTGTGTGTAACCATCCCCACCGGATCTCGCCGTGTCCAACCGGTCAGCTACAGTGTTGTCAGGCCGCAGGACATTTCAACTGTCACCGCCATATAATTCTGCATCATACACCAATTTTATCCCCTCATCACACACAATATACCCCACAATTGTTTTATATACAGGACGATCAACAATACAAAAAAATCAATCATTACTATATTTTAATTTTTAACGACTAGATATTTTATACAGTTTATAAAGCTTCTAGTCCGAATTAATTTTCAGTATGTTTGGGCGCAGTTTGTTTGTTTCAGATTAACTGACCAACTACTAAATCGATTTTGATCGAACATTCACGATTTAAGTTGACTGATAAAATATATATATATAAAATATACTAACAGGAAATTTCGACCTGCGGTCACAAAATTCATTCTATTGCTATTTTTAGTGTATTTGCCATATGGCAACATACACTATTGGCGTTGGTCGGATGGCGGGACCTAGGGGTCAGACCAAAATTTCTCGACGTTTCATAACCTCCTAAACACTTTGGCACCATTTTTGAAAATGTTTATATATATATATATATATATATATATATATATATATATATATGTGCGGGCAATAACTTTCGAAAGAGTTAATTGATTTCAACTAAATTTGGCCCACGTGTTGAAATCCATCACCGCAAGAAGCCTATTTAAAATGGGCCTAATCGGGCCATCTTAAGGGTAGTTTTTAGGGGTTGAAAAATGTTTTTGGGCCCTAAAATACCGAAATAATTCTCCGAATCGTTTCAAAATTGAAATTTAGCCCTCTGGCAGTGATTAAAATCTGTCCCTAAAATTTTAATAAAATCGACCTTACTGGACCGGATTTAAAAATTTTAAGAAAGACTAGTTTGCAGATAGTGAATTATTTACTGAAAGGTGTATATAACTTGGTATAGAGGTTCGATTGATAATAATATTACAATTAAGAAAAAAAAATGTTATTTTAAGGGCTGTATTAAAGAGCAAAATTTTTTATTCTTCCCAAAAACCAACTTAAGTTCGCATAATAAAGCCACACTGCCTGTATAAGCAAATACACTATATTGTCGGCAGGGTTTTGGCACTGCGACCCGGGTTTTTTATTATCTGTGGTTAAGCGTTAAGGCTGTCGGAACGCTCTAAATTTATGCCAAAAATAGAGCTTCGGCTGTCAACTGATTGTAGACTTATTCGTCAACATTCTGCAAAAATTATTTCTCTATAAGAAAGATAAAGGTCTCTAATGGACTACTTTTGTAATTAATGTACAATTTACTAGAAAAAAGTTGGTTTTAATTGTGCCAAAAAACACATGTTTTTAATGTCACACCACGACCTTTATTCGTACTTATTTCACAAAACTGTTCCATCACAAACCTAAAGTGACTCTTCCTTTTTTAAATCTTCAAAATATTTCCAAAAATTAGAGTAATCAATTGACAGCGGCACCCTTTTAGCCTCGTAGTTGGCACCAGCCAAAAATTGAAACGTGCGGATGATTTGAGCGAGACGGAGCTAAAGAAGGTCACACCCACAATATGTCTTTTGCCTACCTCGCCTCTTACCGCTCGGTCTCAGCACAAACTGTGTGAAAGTGATCCAACATTGTTAAGCTTACTGCTTAAAAATTTCAAAAGACGTCTTATTTTACCCGAAAAATTGAATAAAAAAACGGAATATTCGTCATTATTTCTTTACAGCACTTTACGAGATTTCGAATTACGAGAAGGAAAACTAACATTTTGAATTAGGTTTAAGGTTTAAGTTGAGTGAATTCATTCTGAACTTATGTCTTCTTATTTAAAAGTGACCAGTGGATCCTGATTAATGTAAGTTCAAAGTCAACCAAAAGAAAGCTTTGTAAGCGATGTTGAAAACGTAAAAATAAATAAAAGACATAACGCCATTCACTTGAATTCTAATAATGTTGCATAAATGAGTTAATAAATAAACTGAAAAATGTTACGTTACGTGTGTGGCTTACAAAACGAATAATAAAACATTAATAACACCTACTGCTTACATCAGATCTAAATGTAAATATCAAAAGCAAAACCGTCTAAGGAGAATCTTTGGTGATACACTTAAATATGTCATCTTTACATGAAAATCAAATAAATAAAATACAATTTACTCCGCTTTCCAGATGCTAATCCAAGAACTGGTTGAACTGATAAATTGATTTTTCAATTTATTATCAAAAAATAATAAAAACTTAGTTGCTGCCATAACAAAATAACAAAAACCCGGGTCGCAGTGCCAAAACCCTGCCGACAATATAGTGTATTTGCTAATACAGGCAGTATGGCTTTATTATGCGAACTTAACTTGGTTTTTGGGCAAAATAAAAAATCTGACTCCTTAATACACCCCTTAAAATAACATTTTTTTCTTAATTGCAATATTATTATCAATCGAACTTCTATACCGAGTTATATCTTTCAGTAAATAATGGACTATCTGCAAACTAGTGGTTTCGTTAAATTTCAAAATCCGGTCCTGTAGGGCCGATTTTATTAAAAGTTTAGGGACACTTTTTGATTACTGCCAGAGGGTTAAATTTCAATTTTGAAACGATTAAGAGAATTCTTGTTTATTTGTTGGTTTCATTATTTTATTTCCACAACATAATACGTAAATCCTTCTGTAGAATATTAATGGTGAGGCAAAATGCCACAACAAAATCTATCCGACATGAGCAGTTTTACCTTTCGGTCGCAGATATGTAACTATATAGAGAATTCTTTATTGTTATGACGAATAAGTGTAGTGACAAGCAATAAATAAGAATATAATTAAACTAACTGCAAAAGGAAAGAAGACCACTTTCATATGTACACCTGTCATCGAAATGTTGATTAAGTACGGTCACGTTTCTTTTTTTCTCTCATTTCAATAACTATATTGCTCTTTCAGAATATCGACATGGGTTAAAATTTACATGCATATTTTGTTAGCAAAATAAACAACTGCTATGCAACTACAAAAGTTATCCAAAAAATAGGTAAAGGTAGGGTTTCCCCGGATTTGTCCTAGTTTAGAGCGCATCCGGGGAGCGTCCAGGCGGGGCTTCATTTGTAGTCCGGGTTTAAAAATTTAAAGTATTGGGCCGCCCGTGACATAAAAAAATTCCAACTGATTATTTAAACAATTTGTAACAAACTGTAATAAGATTCTGTTTTGTTAGGTACATTTAAAATGATGATAAAAGATGACTAAATTTAATTTTAAGGTCTGAAAATAAATAAAAAGGTGATTTAGGACATTTTCAACTGTTTTTTATTACACTGACTATGTTTAAAAAAACCTGTTGACATGTCCGGGTTCTGGGCTTTAAAATCCGGGGTTTTCACGCGTCTTGTCCTGGTTGCCAAATTTTGGAGATAGCAACTAGTGTTGGGTAACTCAGATCTGAACCGGTTCAAAGAGCCGGCTCCGACAGAAGATCCGTGAGAGCCGACTCACTTTTTTTTGAGGCGACGGATCGACGGATCCGCATATCTCAGTGAAATACTTAATATCAGTTCTTGCTTTGATGCATCTGTCAGCTCAAATGACTCATGCATCACATGTTTGGCTATGCATTCTTGATTCTATACAGGTAGTGATATGATTGACTGAACTAGGTAACTCAGTGGCAGACTGCAGTAACATATTCAGAACTCGGCTCTTTTTGAACCGGTTCAGTGAGCCGGCTCACATACGGGATTCAGATACAAAGATGCAGATCACTAAAAAGACCCGTTTTTCCCATCTCTAATGGCAACCCTAGGTAAAGGTCGAAACCTTTATAGATGTAAAATCGAACCCAATTGTTTGCTAGCAAAATTCCAAGTCTACACCCGGTATATAAAATGCCTATCGAAATTAAAAGTAACCTACCCGAGAACTATACTTTATTTTTTAAATGTTTATCTAAAGACAGTGTAAATAGCTATTCCACTTCTGACTATATCTTATCAACAGGTGTAAATTGTGTTGTCTCCAAAAGTTAATTAGAAAAAATTACCGACACTAAAATATATGTACACAAATTTAAATAAAAAACCGAAAAGGAGCCACGATAAACAAGCTACCTGTCTTACCTACAGCAGCTAACATGCAACTAATTGTTACTTAGGTATTACGCAAGAATACAGGCTGTCTCAAAAAGATCAAACTAACCGCATTAAAGTATGAAAAAGATCAAGGATATAAGATTGGAATCCAAAATTTTGAAATAGTTTTTACTAAAAAAAAATGACAATTTTTCAGGGAATTTTGCAAGGAATTTTTCTTCGCACTTTTGTTACGAAATAAAAATAGACGTCAATTTGAACAAAACTCTAAAATCTGAGAAACACTGAACGATTCGTTGAACGCAATAATTTATTAGAAGGAATGTGCTATTTAAACAACAGGCGACGTCAAAAGTGCTTTCACATAAAGCGGCTGTTGTATAAAGTCGTATTTTGTCTGAGTAAGCATTGAAAAGTACATGATCAAGAAACCCTAGTTTGAATTCAGCACAAATAAATGATGTAACTTCATGATATTTAAAGCTTTGGCTATTTATTTTATTTATTGAAAATTCTCGACAACAAAAAGTTGGTCGATGCCAATTTAATTACTAAAAATTTGTAGGTAAATATCTACTCTTTTAAAATTGGCGCCGACCCTATTTTTTTTATTTTTCTTTTTAGTATTTTGTTTGAAGGTGGTCCAATTTTTTTTAAGTTTTCATTATTCATTTTTTAATGGATTTGCAGTATGGAGTTTGCATATTAACAAACGACTGAACCGATTTAAGAATACCCTGAAGGTATGTTCGATTAAATAGCATAAGAATTATTAAAATCGGTTCACAAAAAATATCGCGAATCATACCGGTTTAAGTAAAATTGATCTGGGATCAACCTGAAGGTATGTTCGATTAAATAGAACAAAAATCATTAAAATCGGTTCACAACTGGCGAAACAATCGCAGATCATACAAAAAAAATACACATCGATGAGAGCTCTTCCTTCTTGAAAGTCAATTAAAATTTTTTGGAATACCTTGTATATATTACGTGTAAAGTTCAAACAAAAATCCGATGAGCACTTAACAATACAAACAGCTTAAATGTGGAGGACATATTATATATCTAATAGCTTATCACCGACGTGCTAACGATGTGTCGCGCTACCGGCTTTTTACAGATTTTGTGTAACAGACAAAAGAATTACTACCAACCGACTTATGTTCACTGGAGTTCTGTCTATATACGCAATGTTTTAAGGGGTGTGCGTTCCGCGCCGGCGTTTCATTTATTAGTATATTTACCATACATGGCACATACACTATTGACATCGGTCGGATGGCGAGATCTAAAAAGTCGGACCAACATTTCTCGACCCTTTAATTTCATATGTCACATGATGCACTTGAAATTTTTTTTTATAATTTTCTAGTTTATCACAAAATCGGAATTCGTCAAGAGAGTTATTCTATAAGGGTTTAATTTCTGTGCGAAATCTTAAAAAACTAATAGACTTTGAAGTCCTAGAAGTATTTCTCGTATTCATTGAAACATTCTGTACACAGATATAAAGAGCGCAAATAAATATTTTACGTTGGCAAAAACTACAATTAAATTAAATATTGCTTAAATTACTGTGAGTTACCTTGGAAAATAAATATTGGTACAAATATTATTAAAAGTATTTTTAAATGTTATTTGCTTCACGAATTTGTCACTAATTAAAATGATGAACTTTCAAGGAAATGTACTCTTTGCATATGTGACAAAAGTAAATATCAATTAGCACTTCTGACAGAACGATATTAGACATAAGTACAGCAGACTCTCGATTATATCAACGTAACACCGATAGGTGGTTGAATAATAGATACATAGAACAATAGATACATAGTAATTGATGAGTACATGACAAGCGTAACGTAGATGGCAGCAGGTAAATAACGACCTAAGTTACGATTGGTTTCCACTAAGGAGTATAGTAATAACCAATTCTACGTGTTTTTTTCTATGTGCCATGATTTAAATAATAGTCGAAGAGCTCATGAAACCCGTTACATTAAGTGTTTGATTCAGATAGAAGTTTTATATAATAGTATATATAGGTAAGATGCAGGGTCGGACTGGGCCCGAAAGGGTCCGGGTGGCTTTCACAAGCCTGGGGCCTGTGACTGGATAATGGTAGATGGGATATTTTTTCTATTTCATTTCTCTCTAATGTATGAACGAACTATCTGATCTAGTTTACATTTAGGTCGCAAGAGCTGGGCCCCAGCCTGCATGGGCCCCTTATCCTACCTACCGCCTGGCTTGCGGCAAGCCTCGCAAACCTATAACCGTTACGGCGTTTTCGGCACGGGTTAATTTTAATCATTCGAGCTGAAATTTTCAGAGAATCATTTTTTCAATGTAAAGGACTATTTTAAAGGTTAGCATGTGACAATTTCCAGCTTATCAAAATAATTTGTATTTTTTCTATCTGCAATTTCTACTTCTGTCCCAAAATCTTTTTTAGTATTATCATTTCGATAACACAGTAGTGTGGACAAGCTTTAAGTGTGAAGCAAACGTTCAAGAATACGTTTCACTCTTGTGTACTGTTAACTCAGCAGAACATTATTCAGCACAGTCATTTTACAAAGTATGCGTGACTAAAGGTGACAATAATCACATAAGTTGTAATTGTATTTGAGCAGTTACCTCTCTAAGTAGTTGT
Organism: Venustoraphidia nigricollis; assembly: GCA_034508555.1. NCBI lineage: Eukaryota > Metazoa > Arthropoda > Insecta > Raphidioptera > Raphidiidae > Venustoraphidia > Venustoraphidia nigricollis. Next base: position 10,945,058 of record JAVRKA010000008.1, read on the forward strand.
CTAAAAAGTACTGTTTAAATAGACCGATAAAAATTCCTTAAGACTCGTATTCACCGAAAATATGATTAATGATTCCAAAAAATCTATCAAATTAAATTTAATTTGGTTCGATGTATACGAACGTTATTCTTTTCTTCGAAATATCAACCTATCTTGAAAACAAAAATTAAGTAAAGCTGGACACACATTTCACTGTAATGTTACGTTGTGTTGCAACGCAACGTTGCGTGGGTTGCGTGCGCTCAACTTCGCTTTCGTGGGTTTCGTGGGCAATGGACAACTTGTCGCCCTAGTGACGCAATCTACACTAATATTATAAAGAGGAAAGATTTGTATTTTTGTGTGTATGTTTGTAATGAATAAACTCAAAAACTACTGGGCCGATTTAAAAAATTCATTCACTCTGAGTAACATACGCTATATATATTGCTAGAAAATATTAGGGATCCGTACTAAAACTTTAGTAACGTAACCCAAGGTGTAAAAAAATGCCATAAAACATCTTTCGTCGCATGCGCTGCGGAAACTATTGATGATAGAACAAAAGTATGTTCTACAATATTAAAGAACATATCAATAACTACAAAAAAACTTCGTGATACTATATGTCCAACTATTATCGTTATGTCACAATAACCACTTTTTACATTTTAATAATGTATATATAGATAAAAGACGATGTATGTGTAATCTATGGACTCCAAACGGGTAGACCATTTTTGATGAAGTTTTCAGACAATCTTTAGATTAGCCCAGCGATCGGATCAACAGAATTTTTTAAATTATTTTTTGGGAAATAAGATTTTTCTTCGATTTTTAAACATTCACAAATAAAAGCGATTGAATTCGCGTAAATTCAATACACGTTGAGAATTTAATGATAATGATTCTCATCTTTTATATCCTATATATTACATTTACACCCGGGCGAAGCCGGACTGGGCCGCTAGTATATTATAGTTTTAGTTCGACATGCCTATCTAAAGTCAGCAGTTTGAGAATAGCCGAGCATGTAGCGAGTCCGTTGTTTATATGGTGTTTCTATGGTTTTACAATCCCTAGATTTTGGGAAAAGTAACAATTTTCAATCGTTCATAAAAAAATAATAAATTGATGCTAAGCCCAAATTGCTTTGGTTTAAAAAAAACTTAAAGACAGTACTGTCTCTTTCTATTCGAGAGGAAAGCAGACAACCAACTGATTCACGCGCCCAATAAAAAAGACGACGCACAGAGAAACGAAACTTGACGGCTGGCAAATTTCACAGTAAATGGGAATCATTTGTTTATTTTCAAAGATGTCACGCTTTATAAATTCGATGCGATAATTTGTTTATAGACATAAACAGTATCAAACGAGAAAAAAATCGAGTGGGTGGAGATGAAGAACGTCGTTTGTTTTTCTAAGATGGCGCGAATACATTTAAATAATTCAACACTTAATGGCGAGTCTGCGCCTAGGTAAACAGAAAACTTAAGAAAATAGACAAACACGCCAACCACACGTAGGTACTGTGTACCTATTACGCTATAAATTTACGCAAAATATCCCACTAAAATATTCCATTATGTTTTAAAACTAGCTTTTCTGCACGCCTTTGCCTGTGGAGATTTTAGTTTCGAACACAACTGCGTTTAAATAAGCGAGGGAACCAGTGAATTCCGGGCCTATGGCGGCATAATTTTAGGGAAGGCGACAAAATTTCAGAAGTAAACAATATTAGGACAGTTGAAATTTAAAAATTAATTTATCATCCATTGTGTGATATTTTTTAATATTGTAAATTTTAACTTGTACTCTGATGACAAAGCCTTCTCTTTTCGAGTTACTTTTTTAAGAGAAAATATATATATTATTATAATTATATTATTAAAAGTTAACATGTATTTTAGAAGACTTCCCCCCTGTTTCGTTAGATTCTGTCCCGTGTCATACATAATTATTAACTTCGTAGGTCTTTGGGGGTTCTCTGGAAAGTCTAGAAAGAAAAACCGACAAACAGACACCTATACATTCTGTTAAGTTTCAAAAACCCCCTCTATTTCGATCTCTGGGGAGAAAATCGAAGATCCGGCTTCGTTAGGATCTGTCTCGTATCTCATACTATAAGTATGCCAAATTTCAACTTCCTAAGTCTACTGGGATCTTCTGGAGGGTCTGAAAAGATAGACCTCTGGACATCCGGACATCTGGACACACATTAGGAAATATATCTAGATAGAAATGAAATTTTATCATTTTGACCATTATCTAAATAACTCCATAACATCCTTAGAACAAAATGCAGCTCTAATTTTGAGACCCTGACATGTAGGTATCCATTGAGTAAATATCAACAAGGTATATCCGGAATTTATTCGGTTTACGATTTCAGCAGCTTGAGTAGCAAAGTTTTAAATGCACTCTAAACTATAAAAAAGCAGATTCAAATTAAAAGACATTTGTTGTTTGGGAGTCAGAGAGAACAAAAAAGGTGTAATACATAGAAAACACGGCGCGCCGCCAAACAAGAAATGATATAATCTTGTTGTCAAGAACTGAACAAATAACATTTTTTCAAATACCTCGGTTGGAAAATATTTAAACACAACACACGATAGTTGAGACAAGACTTCCTGTTCATCGTTGGCACCACAAGCAGTTATTTTAAATTAAGGTGTTACCATGTTGTGATAATAAGACTTATTATAAAATCCTATTCATTCCATTCAGACGGTGGCCCGTCCGAATACATGCGCGGACAAAAATTCAAATATACCTACTTTGTCCAGATTTGTAAATTATTCCACATAATCGCTGTCCGTTTTGACAGAAAGCCAATAGCTTAAACATTGCGCTGTAGTAAGTTTAATTATATTATTTAAACAGCCAAAATTAGACTACTTTCTAATCATTTTATGTGATTTTATGTCATCAAAGGTTACAGTCGTCTAGTGTATTATATAGCTTCCAGATGACAGAAAGTATTTGTCATTTCAGTTTTGATGGCCAACTTCATATTGTTGAATTTTCGTTAGCGCGGCCAACTTCATACTGTCGAATCTTCGCGAGTTGTAGGCCTACTAAAAATATACTCTCAACTTCAGAAAAATATCCATGACTGTACAGTATAAGTTGTAACACATCTTCAGTTCCATTCTGCATTTAAAATATAGTCAAATATATTCTTTCTCCTTTGTTATCTATATGCTAACCTTTGTAGTAAGACAGTGACAAAAAATGTTTAACGACAAAAAAATAAAGAATAACACGGTAGTGTCATGTTTTGTATTTACATACTAGATATTAAAACTACAGTTTTGACTCCTTGAATGCACCTACACAAGAAATGTATTTATAATAGCCAAATTTGAATACAAGCTTTCCATTCATCACTTGGAAGTACCCAAAATTCTTCAATAGCAATGAGGACGCTGTCGGAATACACATAGTTGGAACTAGATGTGTATTTTCAGAGTAATAACCAAATACGGCGGATTATTATGCGTTATTTTTGTACCACTGAGGGATAAGCGAATTTTCACATATTATGAGGTGTCGATGGAGTGATGGGTATAATTTTCGTATTACGTCACGCAAAATTCAATATGGTGGACGCTATAGTTGTAAATATCAAAAGTCAACCAAACATTAATTTTGTGGAATATAAAATGAAAGATTGAAATCAGAATTCCACAAATATAGAGACTTTTGAGTCCTACTCAACGCCGTTTTGTAATTTAACCTATCCTTATTTCTTACTATAATGAAAGTCTAATCAAAATCAGGTCAGTTCTTCTTGAATTAATCCGAAACAGACAAACACGTTATTTAGATCTAGTGATGTAAAATTACCGGTTATTTATTATAGTAACCATTATGAATGGATAATTTACCGATTAATTAACCGTTTATTTATAAAACAAAATAGTTGCTTCCGGTTTCTGTTTCTCAGAACAACAGAAAACAAAACATTAAGCAATAGAGCAGATTTCAACAGTAAAATCGAAAGAATTAGTTAAATTATGTATTTATATTTAACTAGATATTGGTTATAAAATTAAAATCTTTCTACGTAACGTTGTGTAATAATAATAATAAATATACACGCGGCTATTTATAATAAATTACCGCGGATATTTAACCGGATAAATAACCGGTAATTGATTTTTTTTACATCACTATTTGGATCTACGTTTCAGCGACTATCGGCAATTAAAGTTTGATAAATCAAATGGTCAACAAAATCTAAAAAAATCGCACAAAAAAGATGAAAACAACTTATAATGTTGAAATTAAAGATTGACACATATGATATGAATTAAGCATGAAAAATGTATTTAATAATCGTTTAACAGTGGAAAATTACTACAAAAAGATTAGTGTATGATAAAAATAAATTAGTGTGAACAGGCAGGTTGCTAATGCAGGTATCAACCGTACCGACATACGCGCATTGTGGTGTGTTTAATATTATAATATGCGTGGCCAAAATGTAAATTTGCTCATGTCGTATTTCTGGTAAAATATTTTTTTTAAAACCCACCAACAGCCAATTCTTATTTCCAATTTATTACTTTGTAAACAATAATTTGAATTTACCTCTAATTTTTGAATTATTACGATCAATCTAACATCTGCACCAAATTAAATACACCCAATTCACTATGTAAATTCGTATATGCGAACTAGTGTTTTCATTAAATTTGGAAGTCCGGTTCTGTCGGGCCGATTTTATTAAAATTTTAGCAGCACATTTTAATCTTTACTATTAAATTTTGAAACGGTTCAGAGAATTTTTTCCGAATTTTTGGGTTAATAAACTTTTTTCAACATCTAAAAAATGGCCCGATGCGGTGATGCATTCCAACATGTGGGTCAAATTTCGTTACAATCAATTAACTCTTCCAAAAGTTATATAAGCCAGTATATACATATATATATATATATATATATATATATATATATATATATATATATATATATATATATATATATATATATATATATTTCCAAAAATGATGCCAAGCTGCTTAGATTGATGTGAAACGTGGAGAAATTTTGTTCCGACACCTAGGTCCCGCCATCCGACCGACGCCAATAGTACATGTGCCATATACGGCAAATATAAAATTCATTCATATGCGATAAGCTGAGGTACGGAACCCAAAAAAATACCGAAAATTCGACATATGCACTTTTGTCTTGTGACCACAGACATACATATGCGACATTAAGACCACGGCGCGTCTGTATTCAAAGGGTTACACGCAACACGCGATAAAACTGAAAATAACCACGTTGTGGTTTCGCTGCAATAATATTATAATTAAACGTGTTTAATTAGGCTTACTCTAAAACCACTGTCGGAGAGAGATGTACGATGCCCTTTTACAATTCATTAATATATTTTTGCATTTTATCTTTTTAATTGTTAGCGGGTTCTCCGCGAATCGACTAACCTATATACTTGATATAAGTATCTTATACTAATATATAAAAATTTTTGTATGCATGTGTTTAGAACAGATTTAACCAAAAAACTCTTTGACGAATTATAATGAATTGTTTTTTAATGCTTCATATGATTCTAGAAATACTATAGGTTATGTTTTATTTCGCTATTGTATCCTAAAGTCAATTAATTTAATTTTCTTAATATTTTGGCATATAATTCAATAATAAATCTCAGGTATTTGGATTAATAATACAAAACAATCGTGTTATTGTTAATCTTGCTACGTTTCGACTACTTTATTTAGTCATTGTTTTGTATTATTAATCCAAATACCTAAGATTTAATATTGAATTATAGTAATAATTTTGGATGCGATATAATGTCTAATAGATGAAAAATTGTCTGAGGACTAAGGATCAATTTTTTAAGTCAATACTAAATTTTTATTTTAATCACAACGTGATTAAAAATGTTTTTGGGCCCCAAAATACCGAAAAAATTCTCCGAATCGTTTCAAAATTGAAATTTAACCCTCTGGTAATAATTAAAAAGTGTCCCTAAAATTTTAATAAAATCGGCCCGACAGAACCGGATTTATAAATTTTATGAAAACATTAGTTTGCAGATAGTGAATTATTTACTGAAAGGTGTATATAATTTGATATACCTAGAGGTTCGATTGATAATAATATTTCAATTAAGAAAAAAAAAATGTTATTTTAAGGGGTGTATTAAGGAGTCTAAATTTTTTATTTTGTCCAAAAACCAACTTAAATTTGCATAATAAAGCCACACTGCCTGTATTAGCAAATACACTATATTGTCGGCAGGGTTCTGGCACTGCGACCCGGGTTTTTTGTATTTCCATGACCTATAAAAAAGATGTTCATGGTTTTCCAAGTCATAGTCAGCCTGCCTTTTTTATATTACAACGATTACTCTATTTTTTCTTTCATACGTGACGCTCATGGTAAAATACGTAGAGAATTTGCTACATTGGTAGCTATTTAATACAGGTAAAGCACAGGTGATAATTATTGTTATCACTATTGTTTGTTCACACATCACATAAGGTAAGGCAGGTACGCCATATTATAGTTATGGCTTCCGTTCGTGACATTTGGCGTTATATCTCCGTTTCAAACACCGGTAAAATAACCTATCTCATATAATACAGAAATTATACAGACGATTCGTAAGACAGCAATTATCATTACAGCCGGAATGCAACGCGAATTATGAAAAACGTGTAAAACAAAACGTGCACCAAGTATGACAGACGCCATTCGCACCATTACTATTTTCCATTTTACCACTTCCCATTATTTTCTACATTTCTAAAACTTCAACTTAACTAATGGCGATGGGCAAATGAAGGAATTATAGGATATAAGGATAGAATAGGTAATTTTTGAACTGGGAGTTTGATAGGTAATCGGCCATGGCCTTGAATAAGGAACCATCTCGATATTTATCTGGAATTAATTGAGGGAAACCATGGAAAACCTCAATCAAGATGGTCGATACAGGAATTACCGTTTCTCGGCGAAAGGCAGTAGAAAAAAGTCCCAGCCACATCTGCCCCCGCCGGGATCCGAACCCGTACCTCCCGAATGCGAGTCTAATGCTGTCACCACTATAGTCTATAACCCAGCTCGGTTCAGCATGTTAAAATTGCGGACTTTGTTATTAATTATCTCGCGTTCTAAGCGGTCAAAAATTCTGAATTTATTTTCTGATTTATTAGAAAACGTTATTTTGAGCCTATGAAAATAAAGAGCAGAATCTGTCGAAAATCTTTATTACTATTTTAAAGGCGATATCGTTCTTTCTGATCGTACTCTATATAAGCATGTATATTAATGTTCGCATTCGGATATGTTTCTGCTGTATCTTTAGTATTCACCTGCTTGTAATAATGGAACGTTCACACCGAACTAGAGAACGCTAATGATCTTAGTTGTCGAACATCTATAACCTACAACTGAAGAAAATTGTACGTTCGTTTATCAGTGTCAATAAACAATTATTCGAGTTGTGCCTCGCGTATTTTTCCCGTTGAATATTTTTTAAGTAGGTATCTAAGATTAAAAATGAGAAACTATAATATGCTTTAAATAGTATCAACAAGTTTTAAAACTTTTCAGTTTCGTTTCTGCACAAATATGCCAAGATTACGTATGGACCAAATTATTATGGTATAAAATTTTTTAATAAATTGCCAAATGAGATCAGAGATCTAGGCATTAAAATTTAAAAAAAAAACTGTCAAGAAAATTGTCATATAAAAATGCTTTCATACTATTGAAGAGTTCTTTGAGTGTCACTAAGTATTGTAATACGAAACATGACAATAAACTATTATTATTTAATTTACAATATTAAACATCAAATCTCGACGAGATTTCAACTAAGAAACAAATTAATTGCAAATTGTTGCGTCCATATTTTGTTTCAAACATACAGAATTAAGTTAGCAGGAAAGTGGACAAATTGATGTAAATCTTTAAACCAATTATTAATTTAGCGATTTTATAATAAATGACCGAAACGTCGTTAAATTAATAATTTACATCAATTTGTCCACTTTCCTGCTAACATAATTGTGTATGTTTGAAACAAATTAATATTTTAAAAAGTGTATTGAAGGGTCTCAAAAAAAGTAAGGACATATAATAAAGCCACACTGCCTGTAATTAGCAAATAGACTATATTGTCGGCAGGGTTTTGGCACTGCGACCCGAGTTTTTTTTATATATTGGAGGGATTTTATGCCCAAGAAAGAATCAATAATGAAACAACATATGACTTCTAATAATGGCGCAGCGCAGTTCCACTGAAATTACGATACTAATTAGAACGTTGCCATGGTTACGTATTCGAGAGTATCTTAGTGCCTGTTCGAGTACTGCAAACGAGTAAATTACAGGGCTGATAATGATGACGACAAGGGGGTCTGTATTCTGCATAGAATTTGCACATTAGCATTACGGTGGCTGCCCTGCATGGCCTATACTCTATAGTAACTTGTGTCTCTGTTTTCAAGTTCTATTACGTTGGCAACATCTAAAAATATCAATACACAGTACCAAGGTTATTAGAGGTTAACTCGTTCGGTTGGATAGTAGTGGGGAGATGACGTCAGCCAGCGGACTGTCAATTGATATTGCGTGATTAATAAAAATATGAACGGTCTGCCCTCTGGCGTCATTCACCACACGACGTAACCTGTGTATTTTTAATGACCATTTAACATTTTTTGCTTAAAAAATATATTAAATAAACATTGTTTTTTGTGAACCACAAGTTATAAAAAAAATCGACGCGTTATCTATACATTGTTAGATTAATTATCAATCAAAATAGAAAAATGAATCAAAAAAAATTTTCAATCGCCTGGCAAACAGTGATTCTAGCCTTGGATTCTAGACTTGGAATGTAAGTTTATGTGGACAAATGTACAGTTCGGCCGGCGACAACTGAGCTGTATGAACGCCGTCCGGCAAACAGATTTTCGGTGTCGTTAATGCAAACGGTTCAACATTTAGCACGAGTTTAATGAAAACTTACAGTTTTATAACAGAATATACCTGCTGTAAATAAGCCTCTGAAGTTAACATACTTGAACAGTAAAATGGAGTACAAATTAAATCATTAAGGGGATGCAAGTTTCAATGGGTGACAATAATACAAGGTACTTGAATTGATTGCAGCCAGGGCATAAAATGGCATACTTTAACCTCCTTTCAACGGATTTATTGTATAAAAAATAATAATATCATATTCGCTCATTATATAACAGTGCTAATAACCGTTCGCTGCAGCATATTTTGTTTATTTTAATAAAAGAAAAAAAAACTCTGACCTAATCGGACCATTTTAAGCGGCGTATTTAGGGGTCGAAAATTATTTTGGGGCCCTAAGACATCGAAAATATGTTCGGAATTGATTCAAAATTGAAATTTAACCTTTTAGTACCAATTAAAAAGTGCTCCTGAAATTTTATTAAGATCGGTTCGGTAGAACCAGTTTTACAAATTTTATGAAAACACTATAGTTTGCAGACAGTAAGTTATTTATTGAAAGGTGTATTTAATTTGGGGCAGACGTTCAATTGATAATAATATTGCAATTGAGAAGAAAATATGTTATTTTAAGGAGTGTACTAAGAGGTTGAATTTTTTTTTTTGTCCAAAAATCTACTTCAAAAAAGACCGGCTTTAAGGGTTGTTATATTGCCGATTTTTTTTTGTAATTTTTTAACTCTATTTTGTAGTCTTGGGAATAATCGAATGATTTTGATAATCGAAAAGTTTCTATTCGAATGATTTTTATAATCGAATGAATCATTCGAAAGGATTCCCTCAGTTGATGTATCATAGGTGTCTTGGTATTCTCTTTAAGACTGATAGCTGATTGTATATTTATTCGTTAACATTTTGCAAAAAATCTTTCTCTATAAGGAAGATAACGGACAAATCTAGGTCTCTAATAGACTACTTTTGTAATTTATGTATGATTTACTAGAAAAAAGTTGGCATTAATTGTGCCAAAAAAACACACGCTTTCAATGTCACACTACGATCTTATTCGTACTTATTTCACAAAATTGTTCCATCACAAACCTTAGGTGACTCTTCCTTTTTCGGAAAAGTTTTTTAAATCTTCAAAATATATCCAAAAAGCAACTGACAGCGGCACCATTGCAACAGCATTTTTTAGCCTCGTAGGGTGGCTTAAATTCAGAGCGTCCCGACCAGCGTTGCCATACGTCCCGATTTTGGCGGGACGTCCCGATTTTTAAATCAAAATTAAATGTCCCCCGCGGGACAGGCTCAGTCCCGCTTTTCGGGGATAACTCGACCGTGCGTAAATAATTATTCTCTTATTGTGAGTTGCAATTTGTAACACTCACTCCTCAGACTATTGTTTGAAACGCCATATTTTTCTAATGAATAAAACTTTTTTGATTTTGATTTCTGTTTTTTTTATTTATTTTTTTTTTATTTAGAAGACGAATAAGACTCAACTATTTAACGATAGGGTAAATCTGATTTAAAATATCATATTTTTATTAAAATACATTTTCTATGGCTATTTTTGCTATCTATTGTCACGTAAACATAATCTGAACTCAAATAAAAAGATAAATATTTAAAAACTTCTAATTATATACGTTTTTTTACTGTTCCGCTTTCGACGAAAGAATCCCGCTTTTTTCACTCAAAAAGTTCCAAAATCCCGACTTGGCAAAAAAAAATCTGGCAACGCTGGTCCCGACAACCTTAAGCAAAAATCTATTTTAACAGTGTAAACGTGTCTTTAAGAGGACGACAATACTATATGTGTGTTTGTGTGTGTGTCTTATTGCCGTATCATCAGCATGTCATGAGTTCATGACAAAGAAGTGGTCCTTGATGGCAACCCTTTTCAGAGTCACCTCAGCTGCCGTTGATGTCCAATCAGCACGATGACGCTGCCGAACGCTTTCAACTGTTACACAAGGGATTTTCTGTTGTCTATTCCAAAGCCTACTTTATTATTATAAATGAATCGAGAAACTGAAATTGTCACTTTAATAACAATATTAATGTTATTAAAATTAAATCATATTCAGACATGCGCTGATTCATAAATCATTTTGAATTGTTATTTATTTTAGAATGTTTTTAAAAATTATTTCGGTAGTTTGAAAGTGAATGGTGTCGAATTTTCGTTTTTTTTTTTGTGTATCTTAAATCACCTTAAATGTTTTTGCAAAATCGTATTCAGGGTAAAACATTCATCATAAAAATGCATGTTGCCGGCTGGTAATCCCGCCATTGCCATTGCTTAAACAATTTTTACTTTTGAATTTTTTTTATAATCCTTAGTCGAATTACAACATAAAATGTTAAATGACTTCATCCATACTACATACTATTATTCAGGTCCATATAAATTATAAATTAAATAACCAGTTTGATCATACCAAAAATTTTTTTTATGCTGATTAAACTTTCATAATAATTATGAAAGTTTAATCAACATTAAAAAAAATTTTGGTCTGATCAAACTGATTATTTAATTTATAATGTTAAATGACTTTATATTGTAAAATCAATAGTTTCCAAATTATTATTTTCAGCTCTTCGCAAATACGCTAAAATATTATATTTTTGATCGACTACTCTTTTTGCATCTTCTTTCAACTATGCTGAACAAACTCTGCAAGGAAAGTTTTTCATTTTTCATCCTTATTTTTCAACTCGAAGTGTCGTTTTACGGAGACCGATTTTAACTGCTAAAATATATTTAAATAAATGCTGTTGTGACATTATTTCGAAATAAGAGTCAGCGAGTTTCAACAATCACACGAACCCAAATATCATAACGTCCGAGATATATACCTATTACACTTCGTGCATGTACAACCACTTATAAAATAGCTGGTTTCCATTTCATTTGACGTATATTTTTAAAACCATAGAATTTGCATTTGCGCAACAAACAAAACTAGATTACCAGAGTTACTAATAGTAAATTATCCGTAAAATGTATATATCGGTTTTAAACGGGTCATTTCACGACTGCAAAAATTGTGTCGCTATAGTTGCTACCGTTTTTTCTTATTTGCTATAAATATCAAACAGTAGGGTTTTTTTAATATCACTAATTCAGCTGTTTACAGTATGACCAACCGTTACAAAATATCACCGAAATGATTACGTGTCACACAAAAATTAGTATTAGAAATGCACCTTTAACTAAATTTATTTAGCGTCACTGCACCTGCCTTGCGTTTCTGAATAGCCCGTAATTGTCAAACCGTGTCATAAACAAGATTTTTAACAAAAAAACAAATGAAACGGCTTGCTTAGCGCCTGCAAGTGTAAAAACCTCAATTACCTATTTCAGAGAACCAATGGTTATATTTGTGTCTGTTGGCGTTGTATAATAGACTAAGAAAAAATGAATATATAATTTCTGTCTCCATTGGATCTGCTTAGGAGGTAATCGTCAATAAATAATTTATAGGCGCGACTTGCCTTCTCATACCTGACACAATGCGTTTATGGCGCGCTGTTAAAAATATAATATCAGTGGCAACAAGAGAAAATCGTTTAAGTTGTACTTTTTAGGGTTTCATACCTCAAAAGGAAAAAACGGAACTCTTATAGGATAACTCGTGTGTCTGCCGTCCCTCTGTCACAGCCAATTTGCTCCGAAACTACTGGATCGATTCAATTGAAATTTGTAAGTCGGTGATTCAACATAAACAAATGAATTTTGAACATGGGGGTCATTTTTGGGGGGCAAATTAGGAAATTAAAAACTACGAACTGTACCGTGTCGCATACCAAATGATAGGGCTTGTAGTAAGGGTCTCAAATATATTTTTATAATTTTAAAATAAATAGTTTTAAAGTTATTTAAGAAAATAGATGAACAATTGACCATCTTCGCTCCCTTATCTCCGAAACTACTGAGCCTCAAATTTTGAAAAAAATAGGGAATGTCGGGTCTCACCCATAGTTTACAGAAAAATCTAAACGAAAATCTTTAGTCTTTCAGTAGTCACGGAAAATGGAATGGTACGGAACCCTCTTCTCGCGAGTTGACGTTTTTTTATATTCGGATTTTCTTAAAACAACTCGCAAAAAGCAACGTTGCAAACGTCAAATCAAATAATATTCATTCATCAATATATTCGAAGCGATTTGAGTTTAAGTTTTAAATGCAAGTTAAGGTAAAATAAATTTTGTGGTCCTTTGAGGTAGAAAAATGCTTCACGAGATGTGAAATGCACAGTACTGTCTTTCAGCGAAAAAGATGGGTAGTTTAGTTAGCATTAACGACATTTTTATTCATTTTAGTAACTTGAGCCATTTTGTCATAACCGACAGATATAATATTGATGCTGGTAAGTTATACAGGGGTGAGTGGACAATAATGTGAGTTGTTTTCGATTTTGACTTTACAGTTTAAATAACGTTTTTTAAAGAACAATTGTTTTTTTTTTCAAAGAATTTACAGTTTATTTTAATGTTTGATAAAAAAATGTGTAAATCGCGGTTGTTATAAAAAGCTCTATTAAACAGACTAAGAATTGGTTTACAACGAGCGGTGATATCGCCGGAACGGGTACAAAATAAAATCAAATGCTATAATGGGCACATGACACGTATAGATGGCAGCAGGTACATAACGACCTACAAGTTACGATTGGTTTTCACTATAGAGTATAGTAATAGCCAAATCCACGTGTTCTTTCTTAAGCTGCGTGATTAAATACGCTATAATTTAAAGTAAATCTGCGATATTTTAATATTATAACCACTATTTAAATAAAATATACTTATTTTTTCTATCTGTAACTTCTGTGGCAAAATCTTTTTAGTAAAGTGGGCTTCGCAAACTATTGTCAGATCTTTAAGAAATACAAATTCTCTATAATTTGAACATTGGTAAACAGCACGTGATTTATTATTTGAAATAAACTTATTTTGCATACACTACTGTGAACTATTATTCACAGGTCGTTATATAACTGGCGCCTCTAGTGATAAAAATTGGCAATCTCCATATCTATTGGGACTAGGGTTGCCAACCGTTCCGCTATACGCGGGACATCCCGTTTTTGATACCCTTAACGAGACGGCCCGCTCAGGGTGTGTGCGGGACGCTAAATATCTCGCTTTTTGAAGGACGCTATTTACATTGCATCTATTCCGTGTTCTAATGCAGCAGCAGGGAGAGTCTTCTCACTTTGTAATATTGCCTGCACCGACGCGCGAAATCGTCTTTATGTGGATTCTGTAAAGTCAGAGCTACAAGCTAAAGTAAATTTTTCTTATCCATGCAAAGATTTTTGCAATTTTGTACTTAAAAATAAAAAAATCCTTAAATGTGCCAAATGCCAAGAAAAATACTCATTTAAAAAGTAATTTATATTTTTCATAATAAAGTCTAAATTACACTATAATTGTTTTTTTTTTTGAGTAAATATTGACTATTGTTAATCTAACAAAGTGTTTTATTTTACTTCTCATACGAAAACTTCACGTTTTTTTTTTGTATTCTAAATAAAATTAGTTGGATCCCGCTTTTTAAACCTTTGTCACGCATTTGAAATCATTATTCCCCGCAAAATTTGTATTTTAAAGTTGGCAAGCCTAATTGGGACCCTTTTCATTTTTTTGAAGTCGACCCATCCCTGTACAGCAATGAGACACACGTATAGACAACATAATAGTATTCCTGATTGAAGATACAACAATAAAATATTATACCATAAGCATAAGAATATAGATGATACTGGGATATATTCTGCTAACAACGATACTAATTTCTTGTTACGAAGTTGGCAAGTAACAGCCAAATAACAAGAAATACTATATTTTTAGGGCAAGGTTTTGTTTACAATTTATTAAAAAATGTACCTATAGCTCTGACAAAAACTAAACACATATTTAAAAGATTCCTTTTTAAGTGTCAAACTCTGTTAACAAATATAATACAGTACAATCGCGATAATATAAATATGCACTCTTATGAACGACTCAGTAATATGAACATAATTTTGGTAACGAATTTAACGCTCTACAAAAAAAAGTTTAAATTTTATCCTCGGAAAACTTTTGAACCAGTAAACTTAGCGAAAAATCACAAGATACCTTTTTTGTAAAGCGTTAAATTCTCTACAAAAATACGTATGTCTCATTTTTGTAGATTCATTTCTCCCCAAGTTTTAAAATTTGGAAAACAAAGGAGTTTTCCACATGTTATTTTCCATAAGAAACTTTGGTTGAAATGAGGACTATCTTAGAGTTAATATTAAGATTTCAAATTTTTAGAGAATTTTTTTTTATCAATTTGGGAACGTTTGACCCCCTGGGAGCATAGAAATTTGACAATACCCCTGTTAAGGACCACCCTAATGTACATGTTTCTTGCGAATCTAAACCTCTCGCACTTGACTAGTTTTTAGACAAGATTGCTAACTATTAGCAGAATATCGACTGAAATAATGTTTATGGTCTGCGCAGGTATGGCATAGCATGTCGTCGTCACAACACAATGTACGCGATTCTTCTCAACCCGTCGTATGACAATATAATTATCGTAATGACGGGGACAATAAAGGCTGGCATGATATATGGTTAACACTATAATATCTACGCGTCGACAACACTGCAACAGAGACCTTATACACAGATTCCACTATGTCATTATCTAAACAAGCTCGCATCAATACAATATTATCACATATATAATCGTGTTGTTTGCATACAGACTGTTTGATTATACGCGGACCACCTATTTTTGAGCACAGTCTCCATATACAAGCTATCATTTAACTTGACATACACGGTGTTCAAAAAGTCCAGAAACGTCGAGATATCTTGAAGGGATTAAAGTTTCATGAAAAATGGTCCGAGTAAAAGTTGTTTAGTTTTTAACGGGACAAATAATGGGGCATGCATCTGACATTGAAAACAATTGCCAAGGTCATTTCAAAGTCGACATTTTGTATTCAAATGTACTCGTTTTTTATTGCTAATTCCTATTCTACAGAGAAAAAAACGTAAATTTTTCTTAAAAATGCCGTGTTTCTTTGTTAGAAGCTCTCGCATCATTTCTACTCATTTATGCCTCCAAGAAATAAACGAGATGATCAAAAATATCCGAACAAAAGGTGTTGCACCGGGAATGGGTCAAATAATGGTGCCCTTGTACTTGATCTTAAAGTTCAGCTTGTTGTTCTCAAATTCGAATCCACATTTTTATTTTACAAGTAGAAATAATGCAAGGGTTTCTAGCAACGAATTAACACTGAAGGTAATTTTGTGACGACTTTCACACAGAAATTCATAACTAGACTTTAAATCAGGTCAAGTTCATGTCAAGTATTAAAATTCTAAAATCAAGTCAAGAAGTTATATGTCAGGTATCAAATAGCTCCTCAAGACTACCTGATTTTTCATCAGTTTCATAAAAAAGGTGGATTTGTACATTATAGATGCTAAACAGCTAAGGATATTATCGTCAATAGTAACATTTTTTAAAAGAATCGTATTTTGAATTAACAATAGGTTATCATTAAAAAGTACAAGTAACGGTAGTGAGTTGCAAAATGCAATACGACATTTATTTACAAAACTATATCCATAATATATTTAGAAATAATAGTATAAAAGCAAAAAAAATATAAATAAACTGTTTATTTTCTTTTTTGCCTTTAGAGTCATCTTCAGAATATTATAGTACCTACTTAAAAGAAATAAAAATAATATTTAAATATTAAAGAGTAACATATTAAAAAATTAGATAATATAATATAAACAAATATTTTTAAAGTGTTATGGCCTCTGTTGTCGAGCGTCTATAATTTACAAGAAAAGGTTTAATTAATAAATCCGGGCTGAAACATCAAAATACAGTCTGAAAAATTAGCTGAGTATTTTTATCTGACCGATAATGTTACTAAAATGAGAATATTTTATCGAAAAAACGGGTTGACCGCCACTGGTCTAGACACCGGCTACACCCTTAGGTTAAAAGCATTTTCAAAGGTTTGAAATAAAAATTAATTAAGTCGTTAAGCGCATGTTATGTATGTCCATGACATCGATTCAAGCGAATTTTCCGCATGAAGTGAACTACATATGAACTCGCGCAGAAACCTTCCCACCAGAGTAGCGTTATTTAAAAAAAAAATTTGCAAACAATGTCAGCCCATTTTTATATACAATATTAATTCTATTTTAAATAGCCAAAGAACATTCTACCTTTTATTTCTTGAAGCTTTCGCTAACGTGAAGGTAGATTTTTCTCGAACATTTTCTCGCATTAATGTTTTTATTCCAGTTATATTTTTAAGTCAACACTGGCGAAGCCGGACATAAAATAGCCTACCCTTTGTGTTGAAAAGTCCTACATACGTGAACCAAGTTTCAATGAAATCGGATCAGGGATTTAAAAGTTATGGCGAACAGAAAAAATAACCAATTACAAAAAATGGCCAAAAAATATTAACCATTAATAGTCAGAAAAATATTCTTTCGAGTTTCATTATTTCAGTTTATTTCACTTAACTGCTAAGAAAAAATGGACCGTGTGAATTACACTACACACTGCAGAAGTAAAACTTTTAAACACAAATAATTCAATATGAAATGATAAAATATTGCTGCCATTTATAGATATGGTAATGTGGTCCGTTCGTTTCGGCAGTTGCGGGTGAATACCGTGGATAAAGAAGTTTCCCTTCAAAAACTTAATTTCAACATAGACTCCTTTGACACGTTCCTATAGATATATTGCAGGCAGAGACGACGCGGCAGTGAGATCTATGCAGTAATGATTTGGCGATCAAAAAGTTGGCCTTAATATAGAGTTTCTGAGGACAGTGCGAGTTTAGTTTTAAGTGCGACTCTGTTATTTGATGTAATTAAGACGTTAATGTCTTAAGGTCGAGCATCTATAAATTACAATAAAAAATGTAGAGTTTCAACTAATTATTGAGCTCTCTAGAATTATGTAAAATACGAGCTGCGAGCCCGGTTTCACTTGAATCAAGTTTGATGTGGATACAATTTTTAAATTGCAGTTTGAATGAGAGTATAGGTGTTGCTTTATTGCAATAACGTGAGTATTCGAATTTTGCGGATTTATGTCGTCGATTCGAAATTAATATTATTTTTTATGCTTAATCATTTTTATAGATTTCAATCAAGTTTACCGCATCCTTCGACTAAATTATTAATATGGATTTTTTTTAAGTTTAATATTCGAAGTGTTTTTAATTACTAGTCAATGATTTTCTGTTCGCTTGCAAATTGTCTCCAAGTTTCATTCAAAATTTCTATATTAACAAAGTCGTTTTTCTTCTCCATGCAGTATTTTTGTTGACTTTTCTAGATGTTGGAACTAGCTCTGGAATTCCGAAACTGAGAACCAAATATGAAAACAGTTTCGGAATTAAGAATCATCCGATAGTGGAGACCCTAGTTGCGGCGATTATAACGACTGGGCATTAATCAAACCGCGAACTGTCGCCGTCAGCAAATCAGAACACCGAACACAATGTAACGGCCATATGCTCACCATATATACAGGGTGTCTATCATTTGTAAAATACTTTTAAACCACCATATTTTAAATTTGAGTCTAGAAACAAATTATTGCAATCGAAGTTTTCAAATTACATCCTTACTCGGGAACCTGGAACCCCTTAAACTTTTGTAGAATATATTATGTTCAACAAATTTTCCGTACCTACATTGCGTTGATATTAAACGATTTTTTGCTGACCGCTTCTTCTACTAATTCCCTGTTACCTAGCCTAACAAAATATAAACTAAACAGTAGGTGTTACAATTGGCGCCCAACGTGGGGCCAATTTTTACACCAAAAAATATATATATATCTCTGCCAATTTCCTGTTATCTAGCTTAACAAAATAAAAATAAATCGGAGTAGTGGTTCTCGAATTCAGACAGACGGAGAGCATTTTATAGTAAAAAACGTAAAAGGCAAGATCTCTTCGTTTGCTTTATTTCGCTACGAAAATGTAGAAAATCGCATTTTTATAACAAAGAGACTTTACAATTTCTAAACGATATAAAAGTGCATATATAGAATTCGCCGTAGAGTTTACTGTAAGACTGAGAGTAGGGTTTATTTGAAAAACTCTGAAAAAATTTGACTCATAAATTAGTAAATTTAAATTAATGCAAAGCAAACGAATCACCGCATATCAAACGCAGAAAAACACAAGCAATGGACCTGTAATATTTATACATAATAAATAACGTACAGGACTGATGGCCATTGACAATTCAATTACCGGTCAGAAAAATTTACGTTCTGGATAAAAAATTCATTCAAGTTCATAAATATCTCACGTCTAAATCAAATTACTCATTTATTAATAAATAAACCACGTTTGTAGGCATGCTTTGCTGCTGTATGAACATAATATGTATTTTCAATGGAAACGGCCACGTGACAAGCGTAACGTAGATGGCAGCAGGTACATAACGACCTAAGTTATTATTGGTTTTCACTATGGAATATACTATAAGCCAAATCTACGTATTCCTTTCTAAGTGGCATGATTTAAATAAGGATTGATTCAAAGTAAATATTATAACCGTCATTTAAATAAATATAATTAATTTTCTATGGCAAAATCTTCGTTAGTAAAGTGGGCTTCACAAAATAATAGTATACGACCACTTATTTTACAGTTCCGGGTTCTTTGGAAGTACAAAACCTCTATAATTGAACATTAGTAAACACACAACATATAAACGGGTAGTTGGAATAATGAAAATAAATCAATTTAAACACTCATTGATTGCAACGTTTCGTCTTTTCTTAAATTAAGACTTTTTCAAGCTCTCAATATGTTTAAACGACAGTTAAATTATCATATAATAAACAATTTGTAATCAATGAGTGTTTAAATTGAATTATTTTCATTATTCCAATTACCCGTGATACTGTTTTCTATTATAACATATATTTGGAATTGAACTTTAAAGATAAAGTAGGATGTTTGACATAACTTCAGTTAGGATGTGAGATAATTTGTGATCGAGCCGAGGGTCGATTTAGCAGTCACCGGAGTTCGGGAACTGAAATACAAAGTTCCGTTTGATTGCTCCTGCGAATGGCCAACGTCCATTCACGCGGTGTTTACTTTTCAACTCTTTAACTCCCAGAGCGGGTGGTAGTCGATCGTCACTGCACACGTGATCATATATACAGTCGCTGTAACGGTGGTGATTATCCGGCTCCCCCAAACAATGATGTACCGCGTCATAATAAAACACTGTGCTCTTCGGCGGCACAAATTTTTTTTATGAAACATTCGACCGATGGTCAATTTCTTTCCAGCATCTCTCAATTTTGATTATCTACATACGGACAAATTATACTTTTTTATTTGATAGATATTCGTCTCTCATTTGTCCTCAGTATTTTAGAAACTGTTTGATCACCCAGATAAAATAAAAACATTTTTTACGAATCATTTACGATTTTCGATGTTTTTATAGCAATGTTTTAGGAGCTGTAAATAGGTTCTCCTTAAAATCTGAACCGTTTTTATCATTATCATTTTAGAGGCATTAAAATCACTTAACGGTATTTAGACAAATACGAAAAATGTTGAATACTTTTCA
This sequence comes from Venustoraphidia nigricollis, assembly GCA_034508555.1. NCBI lineage: Eukaryota > Metazoa > Arthropoda > Insecta > Raphidioptera > Raphidiidae > Venustoraphidia > Venustoraphidia nigricollis. The sequence goes on from JAVRKA010000008.1 coordinate 10,965,668, forward strand.
AGTTAATAACAAGGAAGTTAAAAAACGTCGAGAAATTTTGGTTCGACTTCTAGGTCCCGCCATCCGACCGACACCATATGGCAAATACACTAATAAATTTTGAGTTAATATTTTTCCGAAGATATGAAAATATAAAATACAAAACAAAAACATTTCTCCTTCAAAAATTTCATCAAATTCACTGCTTCATAACACTCGTCCGACCCATTCCAATTCTGCCAGTGAAAAGAAATTAAAATTGCAAATTATAAACAAAAAACTAAAAAAAAAAACTGTAGGTATGCGTAATTCTTGTAAGCAAACAAAAACGTAAAAAATACAGGTACCTATATTCTTTTGTGAAATGACTGGCCGCCTCTAATTGTAACAAATTACTCGCCACAAGTCATCGATCCGGAGACAAAATGAACACATAAAAAATTAAAGAGAATGAACAAGCAAAAAAAAAATACAAATATCTGTAGGTACGAAACCTGTATTACCTATACCTTTCAACGTTTTAAACATTCGTGGTCGAACAGTGACCATTTATTTAAAGCCGAACTGGGATTTACGCGACTTCTGTTTTGTAAATTTACTCTTGAATATGCCTTGATATCAAGTTGCTCTGAACTGCATGGTTAGAAAGAGTTTATTCGGACAACGCAATGAGTAATTTTTTCTGCGGTCTTCAAAATCGTAATAGATATAAATCAAATTCACATTTTGTAATAATTGTTTTAACCGAAACTAATTATATTATCAAAATTTAAAATCATTTGCAAACTTATATAATTAATTTGTTAGCGTATTTGCCATATAGCAACATACACTATTGGCGTTGGTCGGATGGCGGGACCTAGGTGCCGGACCAAAATTTCTCGACATTTCATAACCTCCTAAACACTTTGGCACCAATTTTAAGGAGTTGAAAAAAGCTTTTGGGCCCAAAAATACCTAAAAAATGCTCAGAATCGTTTCAAAATTCAAATTTAACCCTTTAATAGTAATTAAAAAGTGCTCCTAAAATTTTAATAAAATCGGCCCCACAGGACCGGATTTACAAATTTTCTGAAAACACTAGTTTGCAGATAGTGAGTTATGAAATTGAAAGGTGTTTTTAATTTTGGTGTAGACGTTCGATCGACAATAATAATGCAGTTAAGAAAAAAATGTATTTTAAGGGGTGTATTAAGGAGTCAATTTTTTTTATTTTGCCCAATAATCACCTTAAGTTCACATAATAAAGCCCCAAGGTCAGTATTAGCAAATACACTATATTGTCGGCAGGGTTTTGGTACTGCGACCCGGGTTTTTTATTTTTGTAACTGTTGGTATTAAATAAATATTTTATCACATGTAAAAATTAACCAAAGCATGCTTGTAAGCTACTTATTTTTTTCGGCAATCTTCAAAACAAAAGAACAGCTGATTTTTTTTATATTCAAAATATTTCGGAATAGTAATACCCTGGCCGCAGGGGGCTGTCAGACTAAGCTTTCATTGTTGAGCAGATAAAGTTAGTACACCCACATTTTCACGAGTTTCGAAATGACTACTCGAAATCTGTTGTTGTTATAAAAAATACTGTGTCACTCGGGCAAAATGGGCGATTGCGAACGAGGGTGACGTTTGCCAAATTACAGTGAGGACCTCATGACGGGAATTGCCCGAGTCGCTATCGCCAATATTCTGCCCACAAATGTTTGGGAATGACTGGAATACAGATTATTATATATTGTGTTTTAACAAAAGGTGTGTTTTTGAAAATGACACCAATCTAGTGACAAACCATACTTAAGTGGTGTGATAACTTCTGTCATACTTCAACTTAAGTGTGAAAAAGGTAAAAAAGAATTTGGTTGACTCTTAAAATTGTTCTCGAAACCACTTCAACTGAAGTCCTAAACTTATAAAGAAATGCTGTTTATATTATATTATAAAGTTGACACTGCTAATGTGAAAAAGATTATATGTGTTTAACAGTCACTGTCTATTATAAAATAAACAAAATAATAATAATAAAAGTTAACAAAATAACAGTTCGTTTTGAAAAAAACTAGACCAGCGTTTCCCAAACTGGGGTCCATTGGAGGCGCTCGCAGACTCATAGCTGGTGTAAGTGGACAAAAACTATACAGTTCGGCCGGCAAACAATGATATTAGGCCAGCAGCCACCGCCTGTTTTTTTAAGTGATTAATAACAGGCTGAATCTTCGTGAGTTCGTTCGGTTCGACGAGACGCCCAAGTTTTTCCTCTGTCCAAATTCTCAAAGAGGTAGGTAATGAACTGAGCAGATGTAAAACATGTCGATTTGGTAGGGTGTCGAAATTGTCTGACTAACAGTAAATTTTTCATTGAAATTTTAAGATAATATGATAATAAACTCGGAAAAACAATTGTCCTACAAAATCGATGGTTTGAGTTGGAGCGTCCTCCACGCCGAATATGTCGAAATAACGAGGTCATAAAAATTATTAATAACTAGCTGATTTTTTGTATGCAGCTTACTAAACATTAGTATAATTGAATGGCCACAAAGTCCTACAAATGTAGTGGTAGGTTTTCCTAGTCCTACGCTTGGTAAAATTGTGTTCTACACTTTATTCCCGATAGGACAAAATCAAACCTAGGTTGTTATTAATGAAAAAAGTGTTACCGTGGAATCGACAACTTCCAAGCGTAGGACTAGGAAAACCTACCACTACATATTTTGTAGGACTTTGTGGCCATTCCCCTTCAGAAGTTGGAAGGCTCAAATATCAAATTAAAAATTTTATCACTTGAATCATCAAATTCGTTTGTACTTCTTAAAGTAGGTATACAACAAAATAATTATAAAAAAACTATTAAAAATAGGTTAACGGAAATGATGTTATTCTTTGAAGTTGTTATCCCAAAAATGACTTGCTATTTTTTATCCTTTATATTGATCGAACCGTTATAAGGCACCTTTAAAATTGATTTTAACCGCGCTTCTTTGACAACAATGCATTATTAGTTTTAGATCTATTTTTTTTTGACAAGTGAAACACGCAACTTGTTAAAAATATCACAGTTGCTATTGAATTTAAAGTAACAGCCCACAATCATTAGAAACCACCTCAACATTTCAGCAACGATAAAAAGAAGGTAAACAAAGCACCGATTTTTTCACTTTACAAAAAAAAACTATTGTTAATCACTTTTAAAATTTGATGTGGCACTTAGAACTGCATATTATAACTGTTTTGTTATTATTGATAATGAATATTATTTTTCATACATAAGGATCCAGGTCTTTAAATACACATGTCACCTCGTTAAGGAATGACGTCAGGTGGAAGACCGTTCAATATTTTTATCAACAACGCAATAACAATTGATAGTCCTCCCACTACTATCCAACGGAATGAGATCACCTCTGTCGAGGGTTGTTTGACGATAGATGGCGTTGACGAATGAAATTGACGTTACCATCGTATACTGCAGACTTTTAAACGATCACATGCTGAGTTGTAAATGAATTCATAGGTTAGGTTATTTTTGACAGCCAGTTAGATCATTCGTGTTTTGTATTTTTCGACAAAATGGAAAAAGAGCAATGTCGATCCGTATGATCATAGATGGTGAAGGATCCAACTTCAGGTTTATTTCTTCGCATGTTTTTTAAAAAAACGAATTACGAATCGATATTGATCTTTTTCCATTTTGTCGAAAAATACAAAACACGAATGTTACAACTGGCTGTCAAAAATAACCTAACCTATGAATTTATCTACAACTCAGCACGAGGTCCTTTAAAAGTCCGCAGTATATGATGGTAAAGTCAGTGTCACTCGTCAACGCCATCTTACTGATCAACTCTCGTATCATAACTTTGCATAGGGACTTTTTATCCAGTGGAAAATTATACAATAGATCTGTCGCCAAATGTGCAGTGATAGATATTATGCAAGACATTTCTAAAAAAGAAGCAATATTATTTAATAACCCGAATACAACCAGTTTTAGAAAAAAAACTAAATTGGTAAGAAATTAAAAAAAACAACATTTTTTTAGAATGTTTTTGCGTTCAAAACCTGAAATTAAAGAAAAAAATAATATTTCAATTTGAATTTTATCGGCAAGACAATCAAGAAACTATGCCTAGAGTACCAACACGGAAAAATCCCAAAAAAGAAATGTTCGTTCTGACTCCAGTATAACTTCCCTACCCTAGTAGAGGTAAAAATAGCAAGTACAGTGGTTAATATTACAAAATTAGTCTGGTTTCTCATATGTTGTATGATCAGTACGCCACTGACTAACTATTACAGTCATTTCACCACAGCAGACATAAACACAGACATTTATAAACTAAAGGCAAATACAAGAAACATAACATGAAGGTTATTTACCTATACACGCACCAACTTAAGATCTGTTCATTCAGAATTTACAACTCAAAACGTTTAAAATAAACCTAAATACTAATTAAACACGTCGTAAGTCAAGCGTAAGTTGATTTACTAATTAGACCCGTGCAAAACTTATTTTGAAATTTTTATTTTAAATTTTTTTGTCAGAAGAAATAATATTTGTTAAATATTGCATATGAAAAAACTTAAAAAAAAAATTAACCTCTTTCAAAAAAATCACTAAATAGATGAAAATAATAAAATTTTGAGGTCGGAGCTAATTTCATTACAAAAACTTTTAATTACATATCTACTTTTATTAAATAGGTGCCGACCTCAAAATTTCATTATTTTCATCTTTTTAGTGATTTTTTTGAAGGATGTTAATATTTTTTTTATAAGAGTTTTTTTTTTTTTTTACTTTTTAGTGGTGGATTTGATTTCGCACATTTTTGAAGATTTCCCTCGATTTCTCCAGGGTTCCATCATCAGATCCTGACCTGATGACCATGGGACCACCTGGGATGAATACCCTTTCAAACAAAAAAAGAATTTTCCAAATCGGTTCAGGCGTCTTTGAGTAATCGGGGAACATACTTAAAAATAAAAAAAATAAAAAAGATTCCGACGAATTGAGAACCTCCTCCTTTTTTGAAGTCGGTTAAAAATAATTCTAAATACTAATTAAGCACGCCATAAGTTGATTTACTAATTAGACCCGTGCAAAAGTTAATCCAAAATTTTTATTTTAAATGTTTTTGTCAGAAGAAATAATATTTGTTAAATATTGCAGATGAAACGAAACATAGTTTGAAGCCTTATTGGATATTACATAAACTAAAATGAAACAAAAATTCTGTTAAAATTTCCAGTTATAATGCGGAATCGAACGTATAAATCTTAAAAACGACAGTTGACCTGAACGTTCTCTAAAAAAGCAGGTTATTTTCGCGTTACTAATTAATTACAAAGATGATAGATTTTTACTGATCAGAAAATTACATTAATTAAATTAAAAAACTTTCACTAAAATGGAAATGGTCACGTTTTGGTAACCTGTAAAAAATATCGTTACAAATCAACACTCCAGTTATGTCAAATTTAGCCGCACTCAAGTGAACTTTTCTGATGAGTCACCTGACCACTTAAATAAAAGAGTGGGCGGACACTATGTTAATTTCTAGCATTAGATATTAAAAACACAATTCATGATGAAAAAGTCGGAGTTATCTTTTAAGCTGTCATTAAACAGAAATTAAAAAAAGGAGTGTTAATAAGTGAAAACAACGATGAAGCGTACTTAACATTTAATCAATAGACGAACCAATAAGAAGACAATATTGTATACTATTTAGGGATGTGCGAATTTCACGTTCGCTAAAAATCGATTTTCGGTCGAATGCAGCGTTGCCAGACGTCCCGATTTTGGCTAGACGTCCCAATTTTTAAATCAAAATTAAATGTCCCGCGCGGGACAGGCTAAGTTCCGCTTTTCGGGGATAACTCGACCGTGCGTAAATAATTATTCTCTTATTGTAAGTTGCAATTTGTAACACTCACTCCTCAGACTAATGTTTGAAACGCCATATTTTTGTAATGAATAAAACTGTTTTGATTTTGATTTCTGTTTTTTTTATTTTTTTATTCAGAAGACGAATAAGACTCAACTATTTAACGATAGGGTAAATCTGATTTAAAATATCATATTTTTATTAAAATACATTTTCTATGACTATTTTTGCTATCTATTGTCACGTAAACGTAATTTGAACTCAAATAAAAAGATAAATATATAAAAACTTCTGATTATATAAGTTTTTTTACTGTGTCTCGCTTTCGGCGAAAGAATCTCGCTTTTTTCACTCAAAAACTTCCAAAATCCCGACTTGGCAAAAAAAAATCTGGCAACGCTGGTCGAATGGTTAAAATATCGAGTCGTGCAGAAAACTTACGTGAAAATAATCAAGTCAAATATATACTCCGGTAGTTCATACTTTTACAAAAAAGGCAAAGTTTGTTTTTAAAGTTAAACTTCTTTAGTGATGATAATTGTAATTAATAATTGATACTTCGCTATTATTATCAAGTGGTATTAGCACCGTATTCTAGATACCCAGAACACAAAATGATAATAATAGACACATCGAATAAAAAAACAACTGAATTAGTCTGCCACCAAGTTTGTGCCACATTTGTCAGAATTTTCAACAAGTTTGAAGTTTGCAAAGAAAAAACTTCAAGATGTTAATTTGCCTTCCGGTAATTCGAGATCTCTTGACGTGCTGTAAAGAAATATTGACAAATATCATGTTTTTTATCCAATTTTGAGGACAAAAATATGTTTCTTAAAATTTTTAAGTAGCAATCCAAATTTTGTTAAGCTTATTGATTAAGGTAGTTGTCGTGGTTAAGGCACACCGTCAGAAAATTCTTAATTTTTGTATACTTATTAAAGACATAATAATACAATTACCCTGAAAATTTGAAGTCGATCGACCGTATATAATCTGAGATAAATTCAATTAAAAATTGGACAATTAACATTGATCTCTGTAGTTCTGAACCAGTTTCTTATTTATAAAAAAAGAACTAACTGTCAGAAACTTTCCAAAAACTGACAATCTTTCAATGCATTTGTTATGAGTTAAAAAAAAATAAGAATTTTTTTTTGACCGTCTAATTATTTATAAATAACAGTTTAAAATTCCACAATTTATAGAAAAGTATACATGCATATGAATACTGTATGGGTTACGTTTCCACGGGTACAGTCTTGCGTACAAATTATGGATCACAAAGCTACAAGCTAGTATACTTTTGTGGCGCGTATAATCTATAACTTTTTGACAATATTGTACCACGACAACTACCTTAATCACAGCTAATAAAACCAGTAATAAAATGAATTTAGCGACCACAGTTCGAAATTTCCCGAGAACATATTTTACAATCTGAGGGATCAGCCCATCTCTTAAAGAAATATATACACACTCCTCATGGTTGGTGTCATTAGTGTATTTGCCATATGGCAACATACACTATTGGCGTCGGTCGGATGGCGGGACCTAGGGGTCGGACCAAAATTTCTCGACGTTTCATAACCTCCTAAACACTGTGGCACCATTTTTAAAAATGTTTATATATATATATATATATATATATATATATATATATATATATATATATATATATATATATTATATATATATATGTGTGCGGTCAATAACTTTCGAAAGAGTTAATTGATTTTAACGAAATTTGGCCCACGTGTTGAAATTCATCACCGCAAGAAGCCTATTTAAAATGGGCGTAATCGAGCCATTTTAAGGGTAGTTTTTAGGGGTTGAAAAACGTTTTTGGTCCCCAAAATACCAAAAAAATCTCAGAATCGTTTCAAAATTGACATTTAACCCTCCAGTAGTAATTAAAAAGTGTCCTTAAAATTTTAATAAAATCGGCCCGACAGGACCGGACTTACAAATTTTATGAAAACACTACTTTGCAGATAGTGAATTATTTACTGAAAGTTGTATATAATTTGGTATAGAAGTTCGATTGATAATAATATTGCAATTAAGAAAATAAATGTTATTTTAAGGGGTGTATTAAGGAGTCAAATTTTTTTATTTTGCCCAAAAACCAACATAAGTTCGCATAATAAAGCCACACTGCCTGTATTATCAAATACACTATATTGTCGGCAGGGTTTTGGCACTGCGACCCGGGTTTTTTATACTTTCACTGGAACAAATATTGCGTGTGTTTTATCAAACATTCTGTATACAATCTTTTGTAATAATGCGCTACAGAGTTCTAATGTTTAAGCAGTATTTTGTTTAAAGAAAAGACAGTTGCTCAACATGTGATTGACACATCGTGCAAAGACCAACCCATCGCATTTGCTTGTCTACCATATTATACTATATTATAGTGACCAGTCACCACTCACTGCTATGCAAGTACTCACTAGAGTGACAGTAGACCACTACTCACATCAGATATATTATTAAAAAAAATCGTCTGTTAAAAAATAGAAATTGCTCACTTCTGCCCGTCACACAAAAACTTTCCATGAAATTTAACCAGTTTATTGTGTTTGGCAGGTCCGGACGAATGTAACTATTTTTAGTTCACTGCGTTGCGAGTAAATTAGCCCGAGTAACTTTAAGGTTGTATATTATTATTCGTCGTTCGAAACCGGACCCGGCAGTTAGTGTATTATAATTGATTGGGGAATATATTTTGTGTTGAATCTAATGACTCTATTATATGAGATACAGTCTAAACAATAAATTTAGGCATTCAATTCAATACAGGATATGCGACGTCTGTTTTATCTATTCTGACGAGCCACCACTGACAAATCGTACTGGAAATGAAAGGACAATATTGAATAGTTCAAAATTAATTAATATCAAGACAATATCACACTATTAAAATGTTTTGTGTGCAAATATACACTGTGTCTTAGTTAAGACAGGCGAAAGCGAAACTTCTACGATCGATATAAGAAATATCAAATTACACATTATCTAAGCCAATACCCCGGACTCGGACAAAATGCTTTTTTTATTCAATCTATATTTAGAGAGAGTTCTCTTACATCGCAAAAAGGATAATAAATTAAAATTGTAGAAGATAGCAATGTCTATATGAATAAGTCTCTTCGAAACGGAAATATATAAATTCCGAAACTATTTATTCTAGAAACATGGTAAATATGCTGTTTTCAAAATAATTCCAACTAACCACAAATAAGTTTAATTGAAAGTCGGTTCAGGTTTTGTAAAACAAGCGTTTCAGAAACTTGAGAGATATATTAACTACGAGTATGGACGACCCATCTGCAAACGGAGTTCATACTTGACTGAGTTTTGATTATCATTAAAATTTATTTTTTTGTTAGATTTTGAAACACACCGACGCAACGTTTGGTCCTGTCGAAAATAAGACACCCGTACATGCCTTGGTAGTAAAACAAAACAAGGTGTCACAGAGTGGTACAGAAATCGAAGTTGACAAAAATATCACTTGTGTCTGTTTTATCCACACCCTCGCAACCATCCGTGTGGTTTTTGATGGCTGGATAGAGCTCCATGGGGTTGTTATTGCACGCAGTACGGGGAAATGGGTTTAGTGTCAGTCATCCTATCAGAATATCACCCTATATCCACAGTCAGTGTTGCCAACAATATGCTATTCGCAACTAACAACGACTAAAGTGTTTATAAAAGGTACCTATGGAAGAAAAAACAAAAACAAGTTCGAATATCGAGTCTGTTTTGTTCCGTAACGAACGAATCAACGCATTTTATAAAACAAACCGGTCAAGAGCGAGTCGAACTTCCGAGAGGGTTCTGTACGATTCCGTTTTCCGTGAGAACTTTAAGACGGGATTTTCGTTTAGATTTTCCTGTAAACTACGGGTGAGGCCCTTTATCCGCTTTTTTCCAAAATTTTAGGTCCAGTCGTCTCAGAGATAAGGCGAGGATTCTCAATTTTCGTATATTTTCTTTAATATCTTTTAAGGTAGTTGTCGTGGTACAATATTGTCAAAAAGGTATAGATTATACGCGCCACAAAAGTATACTAGCTTGTAGCTAAGTGATCCATAATTTGTACGCAAGACTGTACCCGTGGAAACGTAACCCATACAGTATTCATATGCATGTATACTTTTCTATAAATTGTTGAACTTTAAACTGTTATTTATAAATAATTAGACGGTTAAAAAAATTTCTTATTTTTTTTAAACTCATAACAAATGCATTGAAAGACTGTCAGTTTTTGGAAAGTTTCTGATAGTTAGTTCTTTTTTTATAAATAAGAAACTGGTTCAAAACTACAGAGATCGTATACAATCAATGTTAATTATCCAATGTTTAATTGAATTTATCTCGGATTATATACGGTCGATCAACTTCAAATTTTCAGGATAAAAATTAAGAATTTTCTGACGGTGTGCCTTAACCACGACAACTACCTTAAACTATGCTTTCTAATACTATAAAAAAATATTGTTATATTTTTCATAACGATACGTCACATGATGCACTTGAAAAATATATTTTTTCAATTTTTTAATTTAACCCCTAAAATTGATTGAGTCATCTAACTCTACATATACCAAATTTCAACTTTTCTCATCCAACAGATTCGGAAAAATAAGCTATGACAAACGGACAGACAGACTCTAATTAAGTTTTCATCATTCCTAAGCAAGGAACGTTCCAAGATCTTGTACATGCTACCAACTTGAAGTAAATCACACATAGGTATTGACACATTGATTGGCCATATACATTGTTTGACACAAGCGATTCCAAGAAGGGGTTATATTATGTCCGTTGACAGCCACATTGACAAGGCGGTGTAAATGCAGTGTCAGCTAGTTATTGAACCCTTAGAGAAAACACTCAAATCAACCCCTTTTAGGTAGAGACAATCAGTCGCACAACCCTTTACTGACACTAAATGAAATGTTATAAGACGTGCAATAAATGAACAATCAATAAAATAAAAACAAAGAACCAAGATATTCAATTTAAGAACACTTTGACAGTTAATTTCAAAGGAGCACATTTAACTAAATCCTTATTTTATTTTTGTTACTTTTGAACGCATTTTTTGAAAAGATATTTATTAAAAAAATAATACAATTTCGAAGATACAATTTAAATCTTATTATTATTTCTCGAAAATCGAAGTAGGTTTTAAAGAACGGCCAAGTGCGAGTCGAATTCGCGAGGAGAAAATTCAGTATCATTTGAACACAGGATTTTCGATTAGGTTTTCTTACACTGTGTGAGGCTAATTTCCCTATTTTTTATAATTTTGGTTCAGTATTTTCAAAGATATAATAATAATAATAATAATAATAATGCGTTTAACGTCCGTTTCTCGACTTTATGTCATAATACACACCATTCGCACCATTACTATTTTCCATCTACCACACTTCCCGTTATGTTTCTACATTTTTAAAACTTCAACGTATGTAATAGCAATGGGCGAATGAAGGAATTATAGGAAATTACGATAAGATAGGTAATTTTGAACTAGGAATTCGATAGGTAATCGGCCATGGCCTCAAATAAGGAACGATCTCGATATTTATCTGGAATTAATTGAGGGAAACCATGGAAAACCTCAATTAAGATGGCCGGTACAGGAATTACCGTTTCTCGGCGAGAGGCAGTAGGAAAAAGTCCCATCCACATCTGCCTCCGCCGGGATTCGAACCCGGACCTCCCGAATGCTACTCTAGTGCTGTCACCACTACTCTACCCAGCTCGGTGTATTTTCTGAGATATGGGGAAATGCTTTATTTTTGTATATTTTCTTTAATATCTTTTAAGCTATGCATTTTAAAATTATAAAAAACTATAGTTTATTTCTCATAACGGGCTTTTACATTTAATACGTCACACGATGCACTTGCATTTTTTTGTAATTTTCCACTCGAAATTGACCCTCAAAATTAGAATTTGTTTATTTGCGCTATACGTCCAGGATAGGGTCATCTAACCCTATATTATATGTACCAAAATTCAACTTTTTTCGTTTAACAGATTCAAAGCAAATAAGACAGAGAGGTTTCGTTTTTTCATCGAAAGTACAGAATCCTAAACAAGATCAGGTGTCTCGTGTTCACAGTCGTTAGAAGTGAAACTTCTTTTTTAATACAATTTTATTTTACAGATATACTACCAGATTAGAGACAGAAGATTTTATGGTAACAATTTTAGGTTACCGCGGCCATTCCATAACACGCATTCCATCCCTGAGTTCTAGTTGCAGCCTTGCGTAAAATGCCTTGACTCACTTCAGTCATTATTTAAAATTGGTGGAATTAAAAGAGCATTATAATTATACTTTTCTATTAAGTCAATCAATTAATGTTGATAAGTTTGAAATCGAGACAGTTCAATGTAAATAGATTAACTGTTTTAGAATCTGTCAGAATTGTATTTTTATATTTAATTTCACAATAACATAACAAAACAATATCATTCTTATTACAAAAAAAAAAATCAAATGATTAGTAACCGAGTGCATTTTTTCAAAATTACTTCTCAAGTGTTTCAGAAACTATTCAGTCTAGCATAGCAACTACTTTACAGCTTGAAAAATTTTCAAAATAATGTCCTCTTCCTGAAGTCATTGAAAAAATATAGAGTGTCACTTAAAATAACAAAGTTGTGTACAGAAGCTTCTAAGGTTTTCAATTTCTAACACAAAAAGCAAAATATTGAAATGTGTGGAGTTTCGTTTAGATTCCCAGAATTGAAACATGAAAATTTGTTCAAAACCTTGATTCCGATTTTCAGAAGTTAATAATACAAATACATTGAATATATGAATTGGTTGCTAGTTCTAGCTGTTGGTAGCGTTAAAAAGGATATCCAAAATTGTCAAAATGACCCTAGCTCAAAATATAATCTACAAAATACCAATCTAGAAACATAGACGTCACTATAACTCGGTTATACAATAAAATAGTATAGGGAGCAGAGAGAGGTTGATGAATTGTTCAGTTTTAAACGAACGATTGCGTGCTGAAAATAAATTGAAGTGTGACAGAAGTATAGGGAACATGTCACCGACACGACAAAATAGTATGAGGGCTAAATCGACTGAAAATTGCCTGCAGTTCTACACTTTTATGCCTTCTAAATGCAATTTATGTCGAGTTTGCTTTCAAACTTTTAATTTAAACCGACATCTATGTTTTTTGCTGAGTTTTAGACGAGGTCATTGTGCCCGTTGCTATAGAACAGCTGATTTCCTTTTGATAAACAGATTTTTTCGAAAAAATACTCGAAATTATTAATAATAATTCTTACTAAAAAAACACAAAAAAGTCAGGAATCTGATGTTTTGTACCTTAGATTGTTTTGCAATTGTGGTGGGAAATATGTTCTGGGTATAATAATTATTTCGTTTCCATAGTGTATGAACCCCAAAAAATCACAAAATTACGAAATTAAAATGTAGGTACGCACGTTTGAAGTTATACTTCTTTGGCGTGATTAAAAACTAACTTTTAATATACATACAATTAATAATTTATTGAAATAAAGTCTTTAAAAAGATAAAAAATAATACAACTTACAAAAAATTAACTTCAAATATTTCAAAACAGTTTTAAATTTTTATTTTGATTTTTATTTTTTCCGCACACTTAAGGTAGTTGTCGTGGTACAATATTGTCAAAAAGTTATAGATTATTCGCGCCACAAAAGTATACTAGCTTGTAGCTAAGTGATCCATAATTTGTACGCAAGACTGTACCCGTGGAAACGTAACCCATACAGTATTCATATGCATGTATACTTTTCTATAAATTGTTGAACTTTAAATCGTTATTTATAAATAATTAGACGGTCAAAAAAAATTTCTTATTTTTTTTAAGCTCATAACAAATGCATTGAAAGGCTGTCAGTTTTTGGAAAGTTTCTGACAGTTAGTTCTTTTTTTATAAATAAGAAACTGGTTCAGAACTACAGAGATCGTATACAATCAATGTTAATTATCAAATTTTTAATTGAATTTATCTCGGATTATATACGGTCGATCGACTTCAAATTTTCAGGGTAATTGTATTATCATGTCCTTAATAAGTATACAAAAATTAGGAATTTCCTGACGGTGTGCCTTAACCACGACAACTACCTTAAAAGGTTACAGTCGTCTAATATATTGCAATATGTATTTTCCAGATGACAGACAGTGCATTGATTTGGCCATCTGCCAGTCTTATGGCCAACTTTCGAATTTTCGTTAGCGCGATCAACTTCATACTTTCGAATTTTCTTTAGCTGTTAGAATTTTATTCTCAAAGCGCCAAAAGAATTACAACTTCAAAAACTAGACTACAAACGTGCAATTTGCGTATACTTTAATGAAGTATAGCGAGTGTATTTACTGTAGTTCAATAATTACTTTTACATGGGAACAGAAGACAGGCGTATGGTTGAATTACTGTACTTTAAATGTCACAGCAGCTAAGGTAAAACCTTAATGGTAGGTGTCTATATACAGTACTGTGAAAATGGATAACTGTTTTGTAAAATCAAACAACTCCAAACTAAAACTTCACGTAGAACTGTTGTGTATTCTAAGGTATTCTAAGTAAACTAGGTTTTAAAAGAGATCACTGAAAACTGTAAAATATTTTTTTAATTCTCCTGGTGTTTCTTGATTTTCGTGATGTGATTTTATTCCCAATATAACAGGCATGTATAAATAAATTCGCGCAATACACTTTATAGTAGTACCTATGGACTATGGTTTGTATTATGGAAATTATTTAGGGTTAGTCGATAGAAATTTGGGTTCTATTTAATCAAATTTCAAGGCGATCGAATTTTTTGTTTTTACAAGTTTGGCTCCTTTTCGAATGTTATCATTATTTTCAGATTCTCAGTAAACCTAGCTCACCGGAAAGAGAAAAAAAAACATCTGTAGTGAAAAACAGTCAGACATGTTTATTAAATTTTGACATAAAACGATATGACATCGGGTGGCAAAAATTTAAACCATAAACACGTCACATTTTACATGCTGTTAGTATTACTGTATTTATATAAAAAATGACGGATTCGATAATACATTAGACCAAAACTCCGCTCGTATGTTAAATTCCAATAGAATTCATATTATGAAACGTTTGAGAACTATTATTTATAAAGATAAAAAATGTTTTGTACAGTACTGTACCTAATGACGTTACGAAACATTGATACACTAATAATCTAAGTCGCAAAACAAATTATTTTCGTTTTAAAAAGTCTGCACTATAATTTTACATTCAGACTGTTAGAGAAAGGTTTAATTAACGTATTTCGAAAGAAATAATTGTTGTTTTAGACGATTTTAAAAAGACGTAATAAAAATAAGATGACAAGGAGATTCCGGTTTAAAATATAACAGTTTTTTTACATTTGGATATTTTACCGGAAAAAAGTAACAAAAAATATTATAGTTAAAAACTACAAACATAACAAGTCAGCTTCACCGACTGTGTTTAGATTTAGTCGTCGATTTTTTTATTGGCTTCTTTTACAGCAGAAATCAGACAAAAACAACCTAAAAGTTTAAAAAGTTTTAAATAAACAACTTTGTTATTGCAGGCATGAAAATAGCCGAGATCATAGGGATGTCGATTGGACGTTTCCATAGCACGTTTAATCTCACAAGTAGTCGACTACCGAGATTTTCAATTCTCTTTTAAAAATAATATAAATTTGTACTGGGCCCAGATAACTCCGTCACTTGGTGGCCTTATAAATAAATAACTTATACTCCGTGATTTAACTGATTTTTTTGACATATTTACGAATCACTAACTTTAGGATTACATCTACTTAAATCTACAAGTATGAATTATATTTTTTTTATTTCCAAAAATGGCAATAAACCAAAAATCTTAATTGGCATTGGATCCAGATAAACCCGGGCAGTTAGTGGCTTTAAATAAATAAATAAAAACTAGGAAATGTACTCCGATTGCCGTGATTTTGACTTCAACCAGAGTTCGCTATGAAAATGCGCTTCATATTTTTTTAAATAAAAACAACAGCTATTGTATTCTTAATGCATACATTACAGTGTAATAACAAATTATTCACTATAATTTACCACAAACGCTAATAATTAAATTATCACTATATAATACCACACACAACTTATAATGTTTTTATGTTGGTATTTGCAAAAATAATCTCCAATCTCAATTTAAAGAACGACGATTTTTTTTAAATTTTGTCTGCATGCGATGACAATCAAGACTGAAATGTTTAAAATGCTATACCTCTGACAATTTAAAAACACAATATGGTGTAATCACCAAGCGGATTATAGACGCTTGACAACTAAATTAAATTAAACGACATCACAAAACATCCATGAGCGAAGATGGGATTCGATCCCATGACAATTTAACACAAATGTTCTCGACTATCCTTTAAATGTAAACTTCAAACTAATAAAGTTTGTGAAAACCCCGTGGTCAATAATTTTTAGAACCTAAATTTAAATACACGATTAAAAAGCCATAGTTCTTCGAACCGATTTATCACAAAAAATTTGAAGAGAGTTTATTTATAATTTTTGTCCATATATTATAATACATTTAATTTTAAAATATTTAAAATAGACATCACAAAATGGTAGGTTGTGTAGTGACGAAGTTTAAAAGCGGTTATTTAGATATAATTACATTTAAATGCAACCCATTATTAGACTGTACCGTTCACGAGTCAGCGGGTTCCAGCTATAATGCTGTGTCAACTCTAAATACGGTTTTAAAAGATTTGAAATTTTAAAATATAATTTTGAGCGCAAAAAAAATAACGTGTGCACATGGTATAATATTATATGTATATCTATGGTCACAGGGCGAAGCTGCTTATGTCGAATTCGTGATTATTCTATTCCAGCTTCACTAGTGAATGGTACTATAATTTAGGTCAAAATTCACTTTTTGAAGTTTTACAATATTTTTTTCGTTTTAAGGTCACCCGAGTCCAAAAGACATAGTTTTGAAAAAAAAAATGTTAAGATGTTTGACATATGAATATGAAGAGCCCTACTGTTTTTGGGGTAAATTGGCGCAGAAGTTATATGCGATAAAACGTTATTTTTCTGTTATAATGATATAATTTTCATAATGCTTGTATCTACTTTGGGTATTTACGAATTTGCTTTACTTTTGGGGAACAAAATAACAAATAACAATATATATTTGCTAATTTTTTCTTCTCTAAGACTTTAAAAAAATGGATAATATGAAATACTGAAGAAGATATAATTAGTGCCTAAACTATCAAATAAATAGTGTTACCCGTTTTTTTAGCTTGTACAGTTGTACCCCGTCAGTCTAAAGGAATTAAGATGTTTTATATCTTTTTATAGAGTTTCTAAAATATTTAATAAAATCAAAACCATAATCTTGGATTCTTTGACATGATTTTAAAGTGTTTTGTTCAATATTATTATTACTAAAGTAGGTAAAATTATTTTGACATTTTTATTATTTAATATTATTATGTTTTGAGAACGGACAGATGGAAAACCTTAAACCAAACATAATATATTTTGTTTTCAAACAAATTATGTTTGAATCCAGCACATTTTGTTTTATTTAATTGTAATTATGACAAAAAATTCAAATCAATATCAGTTTCATATCCAAAATGTCATCACCTATGTGGTAGACACTTCACGAAAATATTTTTAAAATCATAATACACATTAGTTTTCCTATGACTAGTTAATTTTTTGACAATAGAAATTTTGATTTTTTGTTGATATGCGTTTTGGACTTTATTTCTGATTAAACACACTCTGTCGAGGAATTAACGCTAATTTATTAGAATTTAGCATAAGTCAATTTGCCTTGTGGACACTGACATTATACGTAGAATATTAAAATGGAAAAAAAACAAAAGTGGAAAATACTGAAAGTCACGAAGAACCACAAAATATAATAATAACAATAATTTTATAGCTGTTAGAAAAATTGTCGAGTTGATTAGTTTTTTTAACTTGGTACGTACTCATTACCTCAAGTGGACACGGAGGTAAAGCTGGGTTCACATAGACAGTGATTCGTAGCGATTTTAGAACTTTAGACGTATATTGCATCTGCGATGCGTTAGAAAAGTGTTTTGTAAAAGTTGAAATTTGGCACAGGGTTAAAAAACATACTTTATTTTGATAGAACCAACCTTTCATTTCCAAAATGACTGTTATTTTCACAAATTATATTTAATAAATCAAGCCTGAGTCAAATGTCAGTTTTTAAAAAATACTAGATTTTTTACCGCTTATTAATAATCCATCATCAAAAATACGGGATTATTAACAAAACAAATAATTCATAAGTAGTTGAATATATGGGATTAACCATTAAAAAAATAATCCGCAACGCAAATTTTAGAAATATTATTTTTTTAAATAATCTGTAATGCAAATCTTGTAATTACTAATTGTTAAAAATAGTAGGTACTGCAGATTTCCAGATTATTAAATTGAAAAATTACCAAGTAATGCATTATTAAATGTAATGCATAATTTGCAGCCCGATCTGTACGGCATTATTTTTTTTTTCTCTACCGCTGCAGTCGACCGTCAAATGTGCACGCATCTTTAAATATTCAAAAGAGTTGATGATGTCTCATATGTAGAATCTCAATGCACAGTACACACGTGGGAATAATGATAAAGTAATTATTAGTGTACGCTGAGAGGAAAATTAAATGTGTGGGTATCCGTATATCGAAAAAACTAGCTTGGGTCAAATATAAACACGTCAAGAATGTCAGTAACTTTGTTCCCATAGCTCTTTGACAATAACCACTTGTATACACGTACAAATACCTTGCATTGTATACAAATTTAGTGTACCTATGTTTTGTATATACAGACATCCTAAAACTAAAACAATGGTAATATTATTATAATTCGAATATTAGTGTAATGACAACTAGAAGGTCGCAGTTCATCAACTTTTGACAGAACAATTTCTCGTATATTTACAATTTACTTTATAGCTCGAACTTCAAGGGAAATGTTTCAAATTTCGAGTTATAGTATTATCGAGGATTTCAAGAATCAAGATACAGTTATAATTTGGACCCGGTTTGAGTCGATCCAAGTCGATCCTATTCAGTGGGTGCGAACCTTTACAGATGCAGCATTGCAGAGATGGGAAAAACGGGTCTTTTTAGTGATCTGCATCTTTGCATCTGGATCCCGTATGTGAGCCGGCTCACTGAACCGGTTCAAAAAGAGCCGAGTTCTGAATATGTTACTGCAGTCTGCCACTGAGTTACCTAGTTCAGTCAGTCATATCACGACCTGTATAGAATCAAGAATGCATAGCCAAACATGTGATGCATGAGTCATTTGAGCTGACAGATGCATCAAAGTGAGAACTGATACGCAAGTGTAAAATGTGCTTCTGTGTGTTAAGTGTTATGCGGATCCGTTGATCTGCCGGCTCAAAAAAAAGTGAGTCGGCTCTCACGGATCTTCTGTCGGAGTCGGCTCTTTGAACCGGTTCAGATCTGAATTACCCAACTCTACAGCATTGTATTACTTCGAGTTAGGGAGTTTAACTTCAAGAAATAGACGCTGTAAAGTGTACACGTAACTTACTACTTCGATGTATTCAGTATTCAGTATCTTGTTGAGAAAGCATATTCAGTTTGAATTATAGAATTTAAATAATTCGAGTTCTAGAGAGTTTTGGGTTTCAAAGGAACGGAATGACTAATTTCTTCCACTTAGAGACGCTTTCGAAATAACGAACTTTAAGTTGAGTTTCTACTGTATAATCTTCGGTGCTAAAGACTTCCCATGAAACTGTGTTTCATTCTGAGACTACAATAATACATTTGGAATAAAAAAATGTTTCGCACATTTTTGAGAAAGAAAAGAATTTTTTTACATATTATATTACATACCATGTGCCAGTTACGTTTAATTTTTTCACACTATTCATATATCGCTTTTTTTTTCTTTAAAAACTTTCTAGAATTGTGAGAAAAATAACGAGAAAAACATCTTAATAAAATTATTTTTAAATCTTCTTCAAATTTACTGTAGTCGAAAAATGAATAGAAGAAAATTTCTTCATCTCTTTAATTTTAAAAGCACACTTGATCAAGGATTTTTGTTTTTTTTTTTAATTTTATTTTTGAGAAAGTTTAATTGCAACAGACTAAACCAAAAGAATAATCTTTGTTTAACACACATTTATTTGACGATTTTATATTTCTTCAAAAGAACGTACTTTGAGAAACCGCAGACTATTCTCTTATATTAAAAGTTAGAGCTGTTCTTCGAGAAAACTAAAAATTAAATTTTATCTATTTTTTTATCGATTTTTATGCCAAAATATATAACAGCACGTAAATCGATTAAATAAATCAATGTCTTCGTATATGGTGGTGTTGATCCAATAGAATGTCACAGTAAAGGAAGATTTGGTTTGAGGATCATAAATAAATAAGCTTTACCAAATTTTCGCTAATGGCCAACGTTTCGAGAATTATATTCACATCATCAGCTTAAGGCCCTGATGATGTGAATATAATTCTCGAAACGTTGGTCATTAGCGAAAATTTGGTAAAGCTTATTTATTTATGATCCTCAAACCAAATCTTCCTTTACTGTGAAATAAATCAATACTTACAAAAAAAAAAAGTAGAAACAAGTCGACTTGTGGCCCAACCCTAAAACTTCCCGCTTTGTGTTAAATTTGGGACACAATAAATAGATAGTATTGTGTTTATAATACAGTAAAGAAGATTAAAAAAACAATTAATTATTTCTGAGTCATAAAACAAAAAGAAAAAAATTGCTGATCTTTTTTTTGAAAAGCTTTTATATTTAAGCTAATTTTTCTAAACTTTTCTGATCACCGTACAAACGATAAAAATGTGAAAAAATGTTTTTTTTTTTAATAACATTGAAACTACTTTAACGATTGACTTCAAAATCTAATCAGATCTAACTTCTAAGTCTCAATAAACCCTTCCGAATGCCGCAAACCGGATCTTGATCAGTTGATTCGCTCTAAAGATATCGTACGATAAGACATCCATCCAAAATAGTTTCCTGGGACCCCAAAACGTCAATATCTGATGATAACTCGATTTTCAAAAGTCGATTCGAAACCTTCCCTTTTTAAATGTTTAGCGGGAAGTTAAAAAACTCATTTAATACACCGACATTCAAAAATGTACTTACCGTACAAATAGTAGGCGCCGTAATCGATCTTTCCGAAACACTGGTCGTCGAAGATCGGTACTCGGAATGCGATGCCGTAGCCGACGTAGATGGTGCCGTAGTCGTCGATGTGGTCGGTGGCGCTCTGACTGGTGGCGGCGGCGGAGGAGGAGGAGGGGGAGGACATTGGGGTCGAGGAGAGCTCTGCGTCGGAACTGCGCTCGAGGATGTCGTACAAGCCGAACTGGCCGAAAGTGTCGATGCACTGCTGGATCCGGCCGTCGTACTCAGAGGTGAACATTCAGGTCTGAAGAACCACGAAGCTACCGACGCCCACTGAAACAAAAAAGGTCTTTAATAACCACGCTTCGAGAGTGAAATCTGTATTTCTTCGAAAAATATCTTTTGTATGAGGAAATGATCCAGTACCGTTTCTACGATTCCTGGTGAACAGGATGCAAATGTTTGTTTGTAAATTTTATGCGTTATTATTAAATAATACTTTAATAGTAGAGTAGTGGTGACAGCACTAGACTCGCATTCGGGACATCCGGGTTCGAATCCCGGAGGGCGCAGATGTGGCTGGGACTTTTTCCTACTGCCTCTCGCCGAGAAACGGTAATTCCTGTACCGGCCATCTTAATTGAGGTTTTCCATGGTTTCTCTTAATTAATTTCAGATAAATATCGAGATGGTTCCTCATTTAAGGCCATGGCTGATTACCTATCAAACTCCTAGTTCAAAAATTACCTACCTTATCCTAATTTCCTATAATTCCTTCATTCGCCTATTGCTATTCGTTAAGTTGAAGTTTTAAAACTGCTATTAAAATAACGGGAAGTGTGGTAAATAGAAAATAGTAATGGTGCGAATGACGTCTGTTATGACATAAAGTCGAGAAACGGACGTTAAACGCATTATTATTATTATTATTAATAGTAAAACAATATTGATTTTTCTTTCTTTCCATATAACGACAGCTCTCTATAACGCCAGAAAATGCACAGTCCCTTCAGCGTCGCTATATAGAGCTTACATTGTATTACGTATTGCAAAATCATTTTAATTTGTAATACATATAATGACAAAGAATAATTCTGTGACTGCAGAATTATAATTATTGCGAAATGACATGTCCGGTAAAATTAAAAAATCACTAATCCATGTCATATGAAACCTGTCGTTTAGTGGGTGTCAAAGATATACCATTGTATAGCTTATAATGTGAATGAATGTTATGTAAACGACATGGCGAATGGTAACAATCTAACAGTAAAGTGATATGTAATAAACATGACAACGACATGTTCGGAGTGACATTTTGACACAACGCAGACATGACTGAATTGTTATCTTCGATAGATCACAGTTAGTAGGCAGTAAATAAACGCAGTACAGTGAGGATAGTATACAAGGTGTAACAATGACTGACCGAAAGACAGATAGACAGATTTTTAATTAAGACGAAATAAATCTGCAAAAACAGTTCTTTATGCATTCCTTGTTGAAGGGATCCACATAACAGCTAGGGTTATTTAGGCTTATTTTTCTTAATAATAATTAATTTAAAAATCCAATTGAATTAGAACATGGAGATTTGCAATAGAGAAGACATTGCTACAATATGACTCAACCACTATGTGATGAAAGACTAGATTCTGTAGATTATAAACGCTCAACAACACAAGGCATAAATATTTCTGTGATAAAGGATAATAGATTTTTAAAAAAGTCACACATGAGCCAAGGGGTTTCGTACATCATTTTAAAAAGTAAAGTTGACGCATAAAATAAAATTTAAAAAAATAGCCACAACATTAAGGTGCTTAATCCCTCAGATTCTAAAATATGCTGTCGGGAAATTGCGAACTGTGGTCGCAAAACTCATTTTATTAAGGTTTTTAACTGTGATTTAACATCGAACATTACAAAATTTCACAAAAACCCATATTTTTGCCATAAAAATTGAATCACAAAACGTGATATTCGTCAATATTTCTTTACAGCACGTCACGAGACTTCGAATTACGGGAAGGCAAATTAACATTTTGATGTTTTTTTTACAAACTTATGTTAAAAATACTGATAAATTTTGCTTGTTCAATAATTTTTTTCAAATTCAATTATTTCTGTATAATTTGTGTAAAAGTTTCTTGTCTGATTTGAAGTCGTTTTTTAGATCAAATAAACTGTAAAAGCTTGGCTAAAAATCATGTTGAACGAAAGATACAAATTTCTAGTTTATTTTGAAGCATTGCCGCCAAATAATAAAAAACCCGGGTCGCAGTGCCAAAACCCTGCCGACAATATAGTGTATTTGCTTGTATAGGGCCGTATGGTTTTAGACTTTTATTATGTGAAATTAAGTTTGTTTTTGGGCAAAATAAAAAATTTAACCCCTTAATACACTCCTTAAGATAACATTTTTTTCTTAATTGTAATATTATTATCAATCTAACGTCTACACCGAATTAAAGACACCCTTCAATAAATAAGTCACTATCTGCAAATTAGTGTTTTCAAAAAATGTGTAAGTCCGGTCCTGTTGGGCCGATTTTACTAAAATTTTAGAGGCACTTTTTAATTGCTATTAAAGGGTTAAATTTCAAGTTTAAAACGATTCTGAGATTTTTTTCGGTATTTTGGGGCCCAAAAACTTTTTTCAACCCCTAAAATTCACCCTTAAAATGATCCGATTGGGCCCATTTTAAATAGGCTTCGTGCGGTAATGGATTCCAACATGTGTGCCAAATTTCGTCAAAATTAATTAACTTCTTCGAAAGTTATAGCCCGCACACATATATATATACCTATATATATAAATATATATATATATATACATATATATATATAAACATTTTTAAAAATGGTGCCAAAGTGTTTAGGAGGTTATGAAACGTCGAGAAATTTTGGTCCGACCCCTAGGTCCCGCCATCCGACCAACGCCAATAGTGTATGTTGCCATATGGCAAATACACTAATAATGCGTTTAACGTCCATTTCTCGACTTTCTGTCATAACAGACGCCATTCTCCCCATTACTATTTTTTCATCTACCACTTCCCGTCATTTTCTACATTTTTTACAACTTCAACTTATGTAATAGCAATTGACGAATGAAGGAATTATAGGAAATTAGGATAAGGTAGGTAATTTTTGAACTAGGAGTTTGATAGGTAATCGGCCATGGCCTCAAATAAGGAACCATCTCGATATTTATCTGGAATTAATTGAGGGAAACCATGGAAAACCTCAATCAAGATGGCCGGTACAGGAATTACCGTTTCTCGGCGAGAGGCAGTAGGAAAAAGTCCCAGCCACATCTGCCCCCGCCGGGATTCGAACCCGGTACACCTCCCTAATGCTGGTCTAGTGCTGTCACCACTACTCTACACAGCTCGGATCAAATAAACTGTAAAAGCTTGGCTAAAAATCATATTGGACGAAAGGTACAAATTTCTAGTTTATTTTGAAGCATTACCGCCAAATATTGAATAAGATTTTTCATAGAAAAAAGAGATTTCCGAAACGTAACTGCGTTTTACAAGCACACACAGAACACATCCAACGCGGTTATAAAAAGGGGGCAAACAGTTACCTTAAAAAAACGACACATCACTCCTACCGTCCTAATGCCAAATCTTCAAAACTAAAAAAAAATCGGACCAACCGTAACCCTACAAATAAGTACGAGAATCACATGTGTATATCTATTGTGTGTAGTTAACAAAGCCTATCGCACTTAATGACGTATTATGTTTAATAGGATGTTATATTTAAACACTATAATGATATGCATACAGTGTGACAACGTGACAAGTAATGAGCATTATAATATTATAGCATAGTCGCCGCTAAGAGATATTCTTGTAGCGTCCGAAGCATGAAGTGAGGTACCACCTCAAGCGTATTACCTTTCCGTAACCATGTCGTTAATAGGACAATTACTGACACCTACATGCTCTTTCGGAGTTATCAACTGACGAAGCCGTCTTCACACAGAACAATTTATTACAGTTTTGAAGTGAAACTTCTTTAAACGCGTTCTATTGTTTTTGTTAATCGCCAAATTCTCAAATCATATGTGTAGAGAAATTGATCGATACTGTGCCAGGAACTATTTCGAAATTGGTTTGGCATTATTGAGAAAAAAACGCACTTTTCAAGAACTTGGTCATAGTTTTAGTGTTGGTGGAATTATTTGGCGGGACGTAGGTTTGCCGATGACACCAAGGTAAGTTAAAGATAGTCTCGAACGAAGATGGCGTAAAAATGAGGAAAGATTTGTTGTCTGCAGTATCTCTGCGTTGCTGTGCAGGTGTCAACACAAATGTTTCTTCAGAACACCAAACTAATGGTTTTATCAGATAGTCGTTGTGAGTATGGCAAAGGCCTGGAAAAAGAATTGCTGCCTGCAATATGTCTGCAACTTTGTGAGGATGTCGAAACAAATATCTCTCCTGAACACCAAGCTAATGGTTTTATCACATAGTCGTTGACGCGGATGGCAAAGGCCTGGGGAAATATTTGCTGCCTCCAGTGAAACCATTTGGTAGTGGGTAAAAACGTCCTGGGAAGATATTTTCTTCAACTTCAAATTCTGCATTACAGACAGCAATTCTTTCCCCAGGCCTGTTCCATACTCGTCAATGGCTATCTGACAAAACCATCAACTTGGTGTTCGGAAGAGAAATTTGTTTCGATATCCGCACATAATTGCAGAGATATTGCAGGCAACAAATCTTTATCCAGGCCTTTACCATACTCGTCAACGATTATCTTATCAAACCATCAGCTTGGTGTTCTGGAGAGAAATTGGTTTCGACACGCGCACAGAATTGCAGAGACATTGCAGACAGTAATTCTTTCTCTAGGCTCTTGCCATACTCAACGACTCTCTGAAAAAACCATCAGCTTGGTGTTCTGGAGAGAAATTGGTTTCGACACCTGCACAGAAATACAGAGACATTGCAGACAGTAATTCTTTCTTCAGGACTTTGCTATACACAACAACTATCTGATAAAACCATCAGCTTGGTGTTCTGGAGAGAAATTGGTTTCGATCCCCGCACAGAATTGCAAAGACATTTCAGGCAGCAAAAATCTTTCTCCAAACCTTCACCATATTCGTTTACACTGGCAATACATGCTCCCATTTCAATTATTCCTCTAGCATTAAAAATGTAACGGAAGAAACAAGTGATGCATTAATTCTGACCAGGTTGTAAATAAATAACAAACGCGGAGGTACCAACTCTATAATATTATTGTCATGAGACACGTACGTAGATATGCAAGACACGTTCGTTTTGTTAAGGTGTCTGTCTGAAGGACGGTGGGACGGTTTTATAGCGCGACGATGTACTACGAACCTCGAACGGGAACCTATTACACGCTATGTACTCATCGCAGAACACGCGCGTGTGCGTGACACACTGTCACGCCCGTCAACTCGTCTCACGTGACAGTTAATGTTCTTGTTGTGTCGTCACAATCATCCGTCAATCTACAGGGATGCAACTTATACAAACTAAACAGTCACAGAGCCGACCGTTCGATTTCCTATGTATCGAATACAATTCGTCTGTTTGAGTCAGTTTTGGGGCAGAGAAATAGGGAGCCGTAATTATTATTATTATTATTTTTTTTAATATTGAGAATTATTATTTTTATTCTGCTGGAAAATTAGGACTACCAAGGGGCTACAACAAGATGAATTCTAGCACTTTATGATGATAAGAAAATAGTCCGATATTTTGACGTCAATTTTATTTATGTTGTTTACGACATTAAAAGACGATTCAAAAAAACTTTCCAAAAAATTGAATCTCTATTAAATATATATCATGTAATAAAAATCAAAAAATCTGTTCACAACTGGTGGAGATTTTGTGGACCATGCCGTTTTTTTTTTCATTATTTTTCAGGCGTGGAACCCTAACATCTGGTTAAACTTAGTGTTCTGGAAAAATAATAATTCGCTAGTATTAAAACCTAGTAAGGAGGTAATCTTAAAATAAAAATTCTACTTCCAAGAAAAAACTGAATTAATGACAGCTGTTGAGGCAGCTGACAAAATCGCATCGAAATAATTGCGTTATTAATACCGAGGCCGATGTCAACATAGTCACTGATTAACGATTATTAATCAGAGATGGAGTCGCAATGCCGTGACATGTTTAATTGACCGAAACGTCGTTTAAAATTATACTCTGTCAACATTGTAGATTATAAACAAATTAGCACAATTTGGGCGCGATCGATTACATCATAATAATGGATATATTAATGCCTCCAAAACAGTTTAAAATAGTTGTTAGACATATACTAGGTGTTTTTTCGACGATATTACAGAAATGTGTAATTTTAAAATCTACTAAAATATATGTCAATTACCTTATAGTGTTTTATTTGTACAAATAATGATTATATACAAACTCGTCTATATTACTACTTTTAGTCTTTTAATTTTTCTTTAATCTAAAGGTCTAATTCCTTGCACTAAAGTCATTCAAAACATTATTTTTCGTGCTTGTCTATGCAAAACTGTATTAGGCATCTTTATCAATTAACAATCAAAGAAACAACTTAACAATAGCGTAGTGGATTGTACTTTATAGCAGGAAAGCGACAAGTGACACGACAACCAGCGATATCCAATCACCGACGAGCGCACGTTCTGTGCCGGTAACTGGGAGATGGTGGGAGTCTTCCTTTCCCACAAAACAACCAGGACGGCTCTAAAATATGCATTTGCGACGCTGTTTGTGACTAACTTCAGAATCTTTTAGAACCCTGGCGAGTATTATATACTTTATTGACCTACGAATTCCCCATCAATTTTATTGTCAGCAGATCTGCAAATTCTCTACAATAAATAATTTTTTGTATATATTTTACTGAAATATTTTTTTTTCGTTTATTTGAAAAATCTAAAAAATATAATTGTACGTTCGTTAGGATTGGTGGATTTTAATTTGTATTTAAAATACACCACCGCATTAGGGAAGGTGAACGAACAGGTGAGATGTCGCCGAGATAAGAAAGAGGCGTATGAGCGCATGTCACTTGTTTTGATAAGGCCGGCGTTGACATCGTGTACGCCGCCCACTTTCAGCCGATTGTGTTATCCACGTTACATTAAAATGTAACGTTTTTTATAGCAATCCCAACTTGCACCGAAAATGTTTTCCATGTTTTTAAAATAAAACTTTTTTAGTGAGGGTATCTGTTTGAAATTGTTTGTGAGACATTTCGAATAAAAACGATTACGAAAATGGAGAGGAAGAAATAATGCCTTGCTTTATATTATGTAGACGAGGATGGGGGACCCCCGAACCGTTTTGTCAGTAACTCATAACTAGGCTTGCCAACTTTAAAATACAAATTTGCGGGAAATGATGATTTCAAATGCGGGACAAGGGTTTAAAAAGCGGGATCCAACTAATTTTATTTAGAATACAAAAAAACATGACATTTTCTTTACAAATCAGGATGAGAAGTAAAATAAAACACCTTGTTAGATTAATAATAGTCAATATTTACTAGAAAAAACAGTTATAATGCAATTTATACTTTATTATGAAAGCTATAAATTACTTTTTAACTGAGTATTTTTCTTGGCATTTGGCACTTTTAAGGATTTTTTTATTTTTAAGTACCAAATTGTAAAAATCTTTGCATGGATAAGAAAAATTTACTTTAACTTGTAGCTCTGACTTTACAGAATCCACATGAAGACGATTTTGCGCGTCAATCCAGGCATTATTACAAAGTGAGAAGACTCTCTCTGCTAGGCTGCTGCATTAGAACACGGAATAGATGCAATGTATATTGCGTCCTCCAAAAAGCGGGATATTTAGCGTCCCGCACACACCCTGAGCGGGACGTCTCGTTAAGGGTATCAGAAACGGGACGTCCCGCATATAGCGGGACGGTTGGCAACCCTAGTCATAACTTAGGTCGTTATGTTTACACTTGTCAAGTACCCATGTCTATTGCAATCGGTCTAGTGGTTTTCGAGAATATGCCTAGGATTGCCTAGGGACAGCACAGTGAAATAGAAAAACAAATTCTGATTAGAGAAGATTTTAGACATTTTTGGATCCGATGTACCCGTTAATGAGATGTACCCTAAAACCAAACGGAAATCGGCTCAGCGGTTTTTAAGTAAATTGCCAACGCCCAGGCCGACGTCATTGCAATCGAACTGCAACTAAGTAGGTATATATCTTTTTAATACAACATATTATTACTATAATGAAAAAATATGTCATTTCATAAATACATACGAAAATATATACAAAAAATAAATTAAATATTAATTCGTAGAACGAGTACGTTTACCAGTGACAAGTATGTTATTAACCAAACAAAAGTCGACAAAAACGAGGAATATATAAATAAGCTATTATGAGTCGAATTTTTATTTTTAGTGTATTTGCCATATGGCAACATACACTATTGGCGTCGGTCGGATGGCGGGACCTAGGGGTCGGACCAAAATTTCTCGACGTTTCATAACCTCCTAAACACTTTGGCACCATTTTTAAAAATGTTTATATATATATGTATATATATATATATATATATTTATATATATATATATATATATATATATATATATATGTGTACGCGCGATAACTTTCGAAAGAGTTAATTGATTTCAACGAAATTTGGGCCACACGTTGAAATCCATCACCGCAAGAAGCCTATTTAAAATGGGCCTAATCGGGCTATTTTAAGGGTAGTTTTTAGGGGTTGAAAACTGTTTTTGGGCCCCAAAATACCGAAAAAATTCTCAGAATCGTTTCAAAATTGAAATTTAACCCTCTGGTAGTAATTAAAAAGTGTCCCTAAAATTTTAATAAAATCGGCCCGACAGAACCGGATTTACAAATTTTTTGAAAATATTAGTTTGCAGATAGAGACTTATTTACTGAAGGGTGTATTAAGTGGTGTAGATCTTCGATTAACAATAATTTTGCAATTAAAAAAAAATGTAATTTTAAGGGGTGTATTAAGGGGTTAAATTTTTTATTTCGCCCAAAATCCAACCTAAGTTCGCATAATAAAGCCACACGGCCTGTATTAGCAAATACACTATATTGTCGGCAGGGTTTTGGCACTGCGACCCGGGTTTTTATTAAATTGAATTCGGCTTGAAAATAGCGAAGCGTGTAGCGATATCAAGTTTATAAAGCGTTTCCATGGTCCCTACATAATAAACTCCCGATTCCTAGGTTCAAATCCGAAAACTGGTAAAACTATCAACTGAAGTTTCAATTTTATATTTGTAAGGAACGTTTTCATTTAATGCGTTACGTGATTCACTTGAATTTTTTTCTAATTTGTCCCTAAAATTAATCCCCAAAACCGGAATCTATTTATTTACGCTATATACGTCGGTGATTGAGTCACCTAACTCTATGTAGTATGTACCAAATTTTAATATTTTTCGTCTACTGGATCCGGAGAAAATAAGCTCTGATCTTAAAAGGGTTTGAAACTATAAATTGGTGTTAAGCTCAAATAATCCGTACTGTTGATGGCAAAAAGAAATAATTACAGAAGTCTAAATATATCATTCAAAATACGCACAGATGCGAAAGAAATATAAAAAATGTTAAGGAGTTAAAAATTTAATCTCATTTTTATTTTTGAACCCAAAATAAATGTGTGACTGTTTTTCTAGCCATTCTGTAAACAGTAAAGTTGAAGGTCAAATTAAAATATGATCACATTTTTAACGCCATTAAAAATGATGAATTTTGTTTATAAAATTGTTTTTATTTATTTATAATTTATGACTATTTTTAATGAGAATTTTGAAAATTAGAAAGAAAAATTATTACCAACACGTTGAAGAAATAAAAACACGCTGAGAACTATTAATATTATAAAAATAATAATTTGTCATAGGTTATTATTCTAGGACCACTTAACATGCTACTTGGTAATTTAATCGATAGTTCGTATCGACTACATTTAAACTAGTATCACACCTCCCTGCCACCTGTCGTGTTTATAAAGCCGGGTTCACATTACATGTCATGCCACAATTTTCTGCTGTCAGGTATCAAATTGCTAGATTTCATGTTTTACTGAACTTATATCTAAATTGTATTCTCTTTTTTTGGTATTAACAGCTAATAAACTAGACTTAAGTCCTTTATACCTGACACCAAGGAATTTTAATTTAATTGATCAACATAATGCTACCTATTCTCAAGATCCAGGTCCATCTTTCCGCATGGGCATTTGACCTCTGAACTCTCGCGACGTAATAATAATTATAACTAAAATGTTGTTTATTTCTGCTGATATTAAAATTTTCTGTTAAATACCCTAAAGCGCCACGAGGCCTCCCATTTTGCTTAAGACGGTCCTGCAGGATTTGTTCGCGTGAACGTCGATTTAACTCGCACATTTGATCGTATTAATCTTAGCCGGGGATTAAAAATTTCAGAAAAACATTCTCCCACCAATTCTACATCAAACATAGAGGTTCGATCACAGCTTGATATATAATATATATGTATTGTACGCGGCTTCGCTCGCGTTAATGTTAGTGATAAATAAAACGAAATGTCAAACAGGTAAGGTCACACGAGAATACGTTCACAAACCATACGATTTTAGATGTGATCCCGGCTTTATTATAACATTGCCTTAAAATATACCGAAATTATAATTTTATTTGAAATACATTTAAATCGTTTTTTTATTTAATCATACCTATATTCATGAAGTGCTCCATTCATTTTATTTATTTTTTATTCAAATTACACCACCATGATTATCTTCCAGCAAAACCTTTTTTTGTAATTTAAGTTTAAAATAATTAAATTAAACACAAACAGTTAAGATTTTTATTAATTTCGGTTAGGAAAATATTTCAAACTTGTTAGATAATTTTACCTCTTTGTAATTCGTTTTTCAAGTATAACCTGACCCCTTTTGCAGTGGAAGCAGGGTGCAGCTCTTATTATTTAAGATATTTTTAAATAAATGATTAGAATATTTATTAACAATTAAATGTTACATTGAAATTAAATTAAAATGTTTTTTTTTATTATTAATTATTGGTCTCAATCCCTTTGAGTAAATTTTAAAACGTGAAATGTAAAACCGATTTATTGCAGTCCGTATCAATCGACGGAATTCTTGAATTAATAATTGAAGTAAAATGGAGATAATTGGCCGAGACCGACTTTACACTATTAAATTAAAATCAGACTGTCCTATTAAAACATTTTTGAAATGATATTTCTTAAAAAATGTGTAATCTTTTGAAATTATGTAACGAATAATTTGTCATTGCATAGTTAATTTGTTCAGGGGTGGAGTGATACCGACAACTTATCATTATAATAAAATATAAAATAAATTATAAAAAATGTGACGTGTTCAATACACATCTTATTGGATTCGTTACAAAAGTGTTTGAGTATTGTGTTTCCAAAATTATTATTTGTCCGTATATTTGTACCAGTATCACTTGAGAACGGCTATACCGATTTTAATTAAACTTGATAGTCAACACACTATCTATTGGCACCCAATCTTAAAGTATATAAGCTGTTGCTTAGGGTCCCAGAATAGTTGGGACCCCTGATTCATTGAAACCTTTATTTTGTTTCTATAAATAATAAAAAGTATTTGTTAATTTTCCATACCTTAAAAAATAAATTACTTGAAAAATAATCTATGTAGAATTATTTCATTCTGCGATTTCAGGATTTGCTTAGCTTATGTTGAATTATTTAACGTTAAAGCACCTTCTATAAGTAATAATAATAATAATGCGTTTAACGTCCGTGTCTTGACTTTATGTCATAACAGACGCCATTCGCACCATTACTATTTTTCATCTACCACTTCCCGTTATTTTCTACATTTTTTACAACTTCAACTTATGTAACAGCAATGGGCGAATGAAGGAATTATAGGAAATTAGGATAAGGTAGGTAATTTTTAAACTAGGAGTTTGATAGGTAATCGGCCATGGCCTCAAATAAGGATATTTATCTGGAATTAATTGAGGGAAACCATGGAAAACCTCAATCAAGATGGCCGGTGCAGGAATTACCGTTTCTCGGCGAGAGGCAGTAGGAAAAAGTCCCAGCCACATCTGCCCCTGCCGGGAATCGAACCCGTACCTCCCGAATGCGAGTCTAGTGCTGTACCACTACTCTACCCAGCTCGGTTATAATATGTTAGAACCTTGCATCTTTTGCTTTTGTAATAGGATCAATAAACATATATCTATTTATTCAGTTATGATGAAAATAAGACTCAATCATGATAAATAAAAATTTGCCTAAGGAAAGTCAGGCCCTAAAAAGTAACTAATACAAAACTAAATTTACAAATAAACAGATAATAGCTGTCGCTTGCTATAATTGTTAAGAAACATTCGTTGTTGCAATGCTATATTAGAAAAATTTACTTTCAAACAATCGTCACCGTCGGGACTTAAACCCGAATCTTTCGACTTTCGCGGCGGAATGGGTTATCAATTACTCTACAGTGCACACAATTCAACAGTCAATTCCTCATAATAAAGCAATTTGCAACACAAAATTCATACCATGCGAGAGCTAATTTTAGCTTTCTTTCAAACAATCGTCACCGTCGGGACTTAAACCCGAATCTTTCCACTTTCGCGGCGGAATGACTATACCGTGATAACCTTTACTAAATTTATAAAGTTTCACAATGTAGGTACTTAAAAACATTGTTACTTACTTTACTTAAAAGATTGGAAATAGATAAAATAAATGTATATATTTCTACCCTGTAGCTATTTTAACTGAAAGAAAATATTCGAGTCAATTTAACTAAAAGCAAAAGGACATTCGTATTCAAAATAGTTGCCATCGCGAAATCACCACGTAGATGCATCTGTTTTGCAAAACAAATTGCAACAAACATCAATTCACAGGACTCCCATTTTCTAGTCGACGGTTTTTCTCCCGCTAAATTAAAACTCAGTCTGAGAGCCGGACTAAGAGCCGGAAATAGCCAAAACAAAAGTTACTAAAAAATCTAAGTATAATTTTGAATTTCAAATATGTCGGTATTAACGTATTCTGCATGGATAGGTAAATTAATAAGAGGGGGTTAATATATCTCAACAAGAAGAGAATACATGCGAGGGTGGCAAAGGGTGTGCGCCGCCATCTTTAATCAATAATTGAGTCAACCCATGAGCATATCCACATTGTACCACATAATCACTCACAGTTTTTGGTGAATTTGACGCCCTTTAGCATTTACCGGTTTGAAAACAAGGCGCCGAAAATGTTTTCGCTGGATGTATTGAATTCAACATATCAATTTGCCTTTGAAAAATATCTGCAAGAGTTTCAAAATTTAGAAAACGTCTCTGCTGTTTTTCAAAGTCAAGATGTTTAGAGAAAACCGCGCGTGGAATTGAATAAGCACATAGTCTAAAATTTTCGCTTCCTGGTAAAAAATTATCATCTCAAGCGCAATGAATGTACTGTGTTTCTGGACAAACATGTTCGACAGGAACTTGGGATGAAATTTACAGTTTGGGCGCCGGTTTGATAAGGGAAATTCTGGACATCCTTGTTGTAAACATTCATTGTTACAATGCTAAATTAGAAATTATTTTTTTTATCCACTGTCACCGTCGGGGTTCAAACCCGAATCTTTCCACTTTCGCGGCGGAATGAGTTGATCAATTACTCTACAGTGCGATATCTTAACAAATAACAGTTAATTCTTCATAATAAAACAATTGTAACATTAAATTCACTACATGCGAGAGTTGATTATTACGCTAGGTATCGCTAGACAAGAATCATCACAGTAGCAAGAGTATGAATGAATCAAGTAAATTTCCATTTTTTATTATTATTAAATCATTAATACAATTAGTACAATACAATACAATACAAATTAATCATTACTCCATAAACAAGTAACATTCTTGTTGTAAACATTCATTGTTACAATGGAAATCGTTACATAGGAAAAGTTAATTTTTTATACCCTAAGCACAAAGTTAAGTAGTTTCGGAATTTGCTTTCTACGTAGCGTATTTTCAAAGTTGTCTGTGTTTTCGGCACGGTTTAAACTATATAAATTGAGCTGAAATTTTAAGGTAATCATTTTTTCAATATAAAGAACCATTTCAGGGGGTAGCAACTTAAAAAATTTGAAAAAAATTGGCTTATACAAATAAGGGCCAGTCTAATAGACTGGCCCTCATTTTGACAATTAGGAAATTGTCTCATGCTAACCTTTAAAATGATTATTTACATTGAAAAAATTATTTTCTGAAAATTTCAACTCGAATGATTAAAATTAGCCCGTACCGAAAACGCTTTAACGGTTATAGGTTTGCGGGGCTTGCCGAAAACCAGGCGAGAAGTAGGATACGGGGTCCATGCAGGCTAAGTCCCAGCTCTTGCGACCTAAATGTAAGCTAGATCAGATAGTTCGTTCGTACATTAGAGAGAAATGAAATAGAAAAATATCCTATCTATCATTATTCAGTCTCGGGCTCCGGGCTTGTGGGGAGCCACCCGGGCCCTTCCGGCCCAGTCCGACCCTGCGTACAACCACCAAACACCAATCGTCTTAAAAATTCCGGACTTCGATACAGCAACTTAATAATATATTCAACCTTCAAGTGTTTTGGTCCAGATTTAGAAGAGAGACGTGTCAGGATTGATTCAGCAGCACCAAAATCCAGGAACAATCACGGCACAGCAAGCTGGTCTTTCGTACATCGACTGATAATAGATCCTAGTCTTAAAACTTCTAGACTTCAGAACATAAGAACAAACTCGGCATGCAACTGTTTTGGCCCAGATTTAGAACAGAGACGCGTCGGAATCGTTTCAACAGAATCTAAATCCTGGAACAATCACGACAGAGCAAGCCAATCTTTCATACAACCAATCGTCTTAAAAATTCCGGACTTCGATACAGCAACTTAATAATATATTCAACCTTCAAGTGTTTTGGTCCAGATTTAGAAGAGAGACGTGTCAGGATCGATTCAGCAGCACCAAAATTCAGGAACAATCACGGCACAGCAAGCTGGTCTTTCGTACATCGACTGACAACAGATCCTAGCCTTAAGGGAGATGTTGTTGTTAGGTAGATATGTGATCCCGCAACTCTATGGCCATATAACAGTTATGTCAACCCCTTTATAAGCCTTACCTACCCAGGCTTCAGTGCGACATCGCCGTACCACCCTTCGACTATAATGAACCCTTCACTCCCTTTTAACTAACCTCCGTGTGTTTATAACATTAAAATGCGAAAGCATATAACCCTTCCTGCCCTCGTATCGGGGAGGAGCACTCAAGACCATTATATCATGGGAATTATAAGTACGGTTATAATAAAAGTATGCATATAATAATGCGCGCATTCGATGACATATAGACGGCATTATATTGAGAAATTTAAAATGGATCGAGTCTTTGTTATAAACGCACAAAGTTTTTTTTCATATAGATAATTTATAGTTCTCTGCAATACGAGTTTTAAGACCACAAAGTGAAATGGTTTATGTCGATTTTTTGACTTACTTTTATCCGACTACGAATGTGTTCATCATAAGTCACTGCCCACTGCTAGGACTCAAATAGGGATGTTGACTGTATTCAAATAAAAACATAATTTTAACGAAAAGTAGTAGTTTCTATGATAGAAATACTAAAAAACACTATATTTTTCCTTATTTTTAAGGAATTTAATTAATATTTAATAAATAAAACCTAATAAAATCACTCTCAAGTCACGTGACAACAGACACCAATCAGAGCGCATGACGTCATATGTTCAGCCGCTGTCAAAAAACTTCATTGTTTGGTTAATATTTAGTGTGTAATTTATTATTATTTGTTTATAGGAAACGTCAAATTACATGTAACTATAGCAACGACTACGAAACAACTTTTCATCACCTCAGTTTACTAACGTTTATGAGCACAGAATACGCATCTATAGGATGGTAGCTCCCGTGTAAACTTTTGAGCTTCCTTTGGTATGAACAGGTGACGTCACGCGACTAGTATTGGCGTTTTGGACCGAAATTTGAAACGAAATTTAAAATACATGATTTTTAAGGCTTGAGTCGTATTTGAATAAAAATAATACATATTTGTGGCAATATTAGGTACTTATAAAAGCGCTTGTTATCAAAAAGTCACATATTTACAATAAGCATGAAAATATAATTCCGACATGTGAAAAATATAAAAACATCTGATGCTTCAAATTAATGTATCTTAAATAGAAAAATCGATTTAGCATATGCCCAAATTTCTTTTAGTTTATATCTCAAAATTAAGTACTTGGGTTAACGTAACCAATTTTGCCTTGTGAGCATAGTTTCCTAGTCGTCTACAAAATGAATTAATCATTTTATTATTATACAGAGTAGAAATGATTATTGAAATGTGATTGGCATTTATATTTGTGAATGATTAATTTTATTGCATGCTAAACATTATTATTCGAAAAATAAATAACTACCTACATTAATTATTAATTTTAATAATGAAGTAATCATTTTAAAATAGCTCTTAACGGATTTTGTTATGTTTTGGGCGTGTGCAATAATAATTAAATCGTTGCTTTTTATATTAGCATAATAAATATAATATACTAGTGGACCCGGTAGACAGACGTTGTCCTGCCACAGACCTCTGCTGGGAGTTTGAAAATTTGGGATTACATATATGTTTTTGAGACAAATATATGAAAAAATTGGTCCCAAAATTAAGGAAAAAAAAACCCGGGTCGCAGTGCCAAAACCCTGCCGACAATATAGTGTATTTGCTTGTATAGGGCCGTGTGGTTTTATACTTTTATTATGTGAAATTAAGTTTGTTTTTGGGCAAAATAAAAAATTTAACCCCTTAATACACCCCTTAAAATAACATTTTTTTCTTAATTGTAATATTATTATCAATCTAACGTCTACACCGAATTAAATACACCCTTCAATAAATAAGTCACTATCTGCAAACTAGTGTTTTCATAAAATTTGTAAATCCGGTCCTGTCGGGCCGATTTTATTAAAATTGTGGGGACACTTTTTAATCACTACCAAAGGGTTAAATTTCAATTTTGAAACGATTCGGAGAATTTTTTCGGTATTTTTGGGCCCAAAAACAGTTTTCAACCCCTAAAAACTACCCTTAAAATAGCCCGATTAGGCCCATTTTAAATAGGCTTCTTGCGGTGATGGATTTCAATACGTGGCCCAAATTTCGTTGAAATCAATTAACTCTTTCGAAAGTTATCGCGCGTACACATATATATATATATACGTATATAAATATATATATATATATATACATATATATATAAACATTTTTAAAAATGGTGCCAAAGTGTTTAGGAGGTTATGAAACGTCGAGAAATTTTGGTCCGACCCCTAGGTCCCGCCATCCGACCGACGCCAATAGTGTATGTTGCCATATGGCAAATACACTAATAATTCTAGATCTCGACAACAGCGCCACATACCGGGTCGACCATCCAGGTGATCCCATAAGTACAAAAAAAATCAACAAAATCGATCGAAGAGGAGAGATTTTATATACAGTGTGTTTCACTTTACATGAGGACACCTAACCAGCTTTTTCAATTTAAAAGCAATCATTATAAAATTTTCAGCAGTTATGCAGGCCATTAAGATGCATCTTTTTTGTAGGAACAAAATTTTTCAAAAGTGAAAATCTAACCAACTACGATTAAAATAAAAAGTAGGGTTTTAGGTAAACTAATATGTGCCATCAAGATGGACCAAAATTTCATTAAAAAAAGTTGTTCAGAATCACAAAAAACTCGTAAGTATGGTTTCGTCACAAAAGTTCATTTCTTAAATTTCTCAAAATATGAATGCAATCTGTCTGTAATTGTTTAGTTTTAAAGATACCTAGATCAATGTTGCCATTTTCATAATTTTTAATCAGTTTTGTCTCAGGTTCACTCATCGCTACAGATAATAGCTATGCTCAGACTATTAGTTTCGGAGATTAGATCGCCCTCCTCGTCTACTGAGCCTTTAAAAAAAATGACTTGAAAAAAATGTTAATCTTCCTCAAAAAAGTCACAAAAAATTAACAATAAAAAGGGGAAAATAATGAAATTTTGAGGTCGGGGCCAATTTAATTACTAAAACTTTTTGCATATCTACTTTCGTTAAATTAAGGCCAACCTCAAAATTTCATTATTCTCTACTTTTTATTGTTAATTTTTTGTGAGTTTTTTGAAGGAGATTAACATTTTTTCAAGTTGCGGCCGTGGCGCCTCGTTACGGCACTGACAAACGCGGTAGTAATTAAAATAGTTCGAATCGATAAATCATCTATACAAATACGATATCACAAATAGAAAATCAAATTAACGCCTTTCATTAACAAAATTGTGGACAAGAACTAATTAGATCTAAAGAAACCTTTTCTTTACAAATATTATGTAAACTGTAGTAAAGGAGCCTTCAAACTTAACCAACTTAAGAACAGCTGATAGTTTTCTTAGGAAGCTATCAACGTACGGAAATTGTATTTCACTTTTTTGGTTAGGAATTACGTTTCCCAAACTATTCGAAAACAATTCATTTGTAGAAATGTTATCACAACGTGATTTCCTAAGAAAGAGTTATTCTCTTTTTTTATGTTCGTTCTCTGTCACACTTATGCCGGAATTCTGGTACGACTTTACCCTAAATCTGGATTTCAGTATGTCATGTTTGCGACTAAATAAAAGTTTCCATTTAGTTAAAAAAAGTTATGGCTCAAACTTGAAGAACCTTCGGTTCTCGGAGGAAACTTAACGCATTTCTAGTCTGCACTGTGCTTTAGTAGCTCAATGTTTTGAATAGAAGTGCCTATTAATAGAAATATCGAATAGATAACGGGTGTTTGTCGAAACTAAGCTATGAATTCAATGATATCTAACTAAAAACTAACCTAAAAATGATAGAGGCATAAAATATTTTACCCAGAAAACAAAAATCGCTATTTTCCGAATTTATTTAATTGTAAAATGGGCATCAGAATGAATTTTTTAGACTCGTAGTAAACTATATTCCCTATTTTTTTCAAAATTTTATGCTCAGTAATTTCGGAGTTGGGGGGGGGATGCTGAATTTTAGTATATTTTCTTTAATATCTTTTAAACTATGCATTTTAAAATTATAAACAATATATATTTGTGTTTCTCATAATGAACTCTTTCATTTGATACGTCAGATGATGTACTTGAAAAATATTGTTTTTTTGTTCTAATTTGCTCCACAAAATTAACCCAAATATCGGAATTCGTTTATTTATGCCATGCATCATCTAACTCTAAAAGTTAACTTTTTCGTCTCGCGAATTCGGGGTAAATAGCTGACAGACGGACGGACACGAGAGTAATACTACAAGGGCGAGATTTTTTTACATAACCCCAAAAGCTACATAAAACTCGACGTGAACGATTTTGTTTCATATGGCATACAATATAGAATTTATAGCACACGTGTCAGTATTATGATGTCCTGGTAATTGGTTCCTGAGACACGTGTAACTGGCGACTGCCTGTATTATTTTTAAGTTTTTAATTTATTAAAATTGTTTATGTATGTCTTATAAAAGTGGATACTCCAAAATATAACTTATAACTATAAGTTACTAATCAGTCAAATATGTTTCGGGGAGGGCGGTTGCTCGTTTCATTATGTATTTCCAGTGTGTGAATAAAAATGATATTACTTTGCAAATGCGTCTGGAGTTTTGAATTTTATGTTTCAACAGTAATAATAAACCATAAACTGCGAGTTATTAGTCATGTAATAGTTTTACTTACTTATTAACATCTATATTGACGAAGTGGTAATATCTGTTCCCGCAGGATAAATAACTAGAATGCGATAAAAAAAGTTGTTATTTATGATGAGACTAGTGGCAATTGGCAAAGTCTGTCTTCGCCAGACGCAAGATCGAAGTCCAAGAATACATAATATTAATAACCAATACTAGCCGCTACCGGCGGCTCTACACACGATTGCGATGAAACACGGCAGCGAGAACAGTAGTGAAGCCTTTGGCTTCATCATATTTGGCGAGTTACAACAAAGTGGAAGTTGATGTGACCATAAATATCTATAAAAAAAACCTTCTTCACGAAAAAATGATGTGCCAACATTCATGGTTAATCTCAGATATACCACCATCCATTTTTATTTTTTATATGTAGATAGAAAAACACATATATTTTTAGAAAACTAGCACTATTTCTTTTTTCCGGGAGAAAATCTAAAATCCGACATCATTAAGGTCTGGTCCTGCGCCATATAGTGTGGAGCTTCAGATGTAAGTTTTTTCGAAAATCCTTGCTATTTCTAAGATTAAAAATTATCAGGAAATTGGACAAAATAAAATATGCAATCAATTCTGCGACGTTTCGGTTTTTAATTAAACCTTCTTCAGGCTTCTGAAACATACATATTAAGAAATAAAAATTATACAATTAGTTAATAAAATAAAAAAAAAAAAAAAAAATTTTTTTTTTTTTATTTTATTAGATTGCATATTTTATTTTGTCCAATTTCCTGATAATTTTTAATCTTAAAAAATTATGGATGATAATATTAATATTGACTTGCTATTTCTGTTCGAAAATCTGATTCTGTACGTTCTATTCCGTGTTCTATACTTTAAGTGTGCAATGTTCAGCTTGCTAGGTCAACGAAGAACTGCTGGAGGTTATCGCAAGTCAGACGAATATATATTAGGAAATTATTCACGAGGACTTTCTGGACAACAATTGGATCAAAACCAGACAATGTCCTTATAATAATATTTTTAACTGATGACAGGAAAACATTTGAGCATTAAAAGACGTCGCATTTGGAGAATCTTCTTCAATAAAAAAATGTTAAAAAGTGTTCAGTTGAGATAACTAGCCAGCTGTTTGCTCGATATGTTCATTAAATGATCGGGGCAAGCAGTGCAACTTGAAACCTGATTTGATGTAACGATCATTGGTTGTAAATTACATGTATTTATGGATGAGTTCGAACTTATGTGCATGTATTTATGATATATTATTTACACGTATCGTATTCCTTGTTTAAACAAAAACAGAGACATTTACAATATAATAATGTATGTAGTATGTCAGTTATGTACGTTTCTGAAAATTATTACGTCCCACTTGAATTTAGTAAGGACGTCTGATCAAAGGCTATAGGGAAAAAAATGAGTTTAACATCCGTTTCTCGACTTTGTCATAATAGACGCCATTCGCACCATTACTACATTTTTAAACTTAATTATTAGCAACGAACGAATGAAGCAATTATAGGAAATGAGGATAGGGTAGGCAGCTACGAGAGTATAGGAATTTGACATGGCCTTGAATAAGGAACCACCTCGATATTTTTTTGCAATTAATTGAGGTAAACCATGGAAAACCTCAACAAGATGGCCGGTACAGGAATAACCGTTTCTCGGCGAGAGAGTTCTTGCCACGTCTGCCTCCGCCGGGATTCGAACTTAGTACCTCCCGAATGCGAGTCAAATGCTCTCACCACTACGCTCCAGCGCTCGGTGATCAAAAGCTATAGTTTTCTGGTTGAAACATACAAAATACTTACGAACGGAATCAAAGAATTCGTAAAACGACGTTCATTATAAAGATTGTAAGTTTGACACCAGAAGTTTTGAGAAACTGTTTCGTTCCATTTCCCGCCACTCCAAACAAGCAAAAAAGGTCTAAATTTAAGTAAAACCTGAACACCAGCACTGAGCGGAACGAGCCAATCACAGAAGAGCAACCTGCGACCAAGCAGAGAACTCTAACACGTTGGACATAAAAGAAGGGAGAACACCAGTCGTCGACACACTTACCCGTGAGCGGTTTAGAAGGACACTTCGCCCGATGCCAAACTGCCTTTGATAATATCTACCTCAGTTGTAGACGAAACGTGAGATTGAAATACCAATGTATCATGGCCTACAAGACCGGAAATCATGAAGATTTGGAATAAAATATAATAACCACACTTCAAAAAGCGATCTTGGAAAACGTTAACGAAAAACTCACACCCACTTTCTCTCCAAGAAGTTTCAAATAATCTTAAGAATAACTACAAATTAAAAAAAACCCGGGTCGCAGTGCCAAAACCCTGCCGACAATATAGTGTATTTGCTTGTATAGGGCCGTGTGGTTTTATACTTTTATTATGTGAAATTAAGTTTGTTTTTGGGCAAAATAAAAAATTTAATCCCTTAATACACCCCTTAAAATAACATTTTTTTCTTAATTGTAATATTATTATCAATCTAACGTCTACACCAAATTAAATACACCCTTCAATAAATAAGTCACTATTTGCAAACTAGTGTTTTCATAAAATTTGTAAATCCGGTCCTGTCGGGCCGATTTTATTAAAATTGTGGAGAAACTTTTTAATCACTACCAAAGGGTTAAATTTCAATTTTGAAACGATTCGGAGAATTTTTTCGGTATTTTGGGGCCCAAAAACAGTTTTCAACCCCTAAAAACTACCCTTAAAATAGCCCGATTAGGCCCATTTTAAATAGGCTTCTTGCGGTGATGGATTTCAACATGTGGCCCGAATTTCGTTGAAATCAATTAACTCTTTCGAAAGTTATCGCGCGTACACATATATATATATATATATATATATATATATATATACGTATATAAATATATATATATATAAACATTTTTAAAAATGGTGCCAAAGTGTTTAGGAGGTTATGAAACGTCGAGAAATTTTGGTCCGACCCCTAGGTCCCGCCATCCGACCGACGCCAATAGTGTATGTTGCCATATGGCAAATACACTAATAATCATATGAATGAAGTGGCTTCAATGTTATTTTTATGAAGTTAATTAAATAAATCTTCTAAGTGTGACGTAGTAGATTTCCGGTACCGGTTCAATTTCCATGTTAACATGTGTACGGGTTAGTTATGACGACTTTTTTGCAATTAATACCCCGCCTGATGCCATATACGGATTTCATTCGTACAATTCGTAACGCGCCGAAGCACACATATATTTTTTGATTTAAAAGATGACTGCTAGAACTTTTTAATTGCTTTGTAATCAACTAAGCGACACATTTAAAATTTACTATTTTTCTTTACTTCAACAATAGTTTGTCGCAACGTTGCTTAAACGTAGATAATTTTGACTCAATAAAGAAAAATTGTGCATAGGTCATTAGATAAAAAGATCACATCGTTAAAGAATAACGTCAACTGGAAGACCGTTTAATATTTTTTTCAACCACGCAATATCAATTGACACTCCCCTGGATGACGTCATTC
Source organism: Venustoraphidia nigricollis (assembly GCA_034508555.1). Classification (NCBI taxonomy): domain Eukaryota; kingdom Metazoa; phylum Arthropoda; class Insecta; order Raphidioptera; family Raphidiidae; genus Venustoraphidia; species Venustoraphidia nigricollis. The sequence goes on from JAVRKA010000008.1 coordinate 11,010,118, forward strand.
TCCCACTACTATCCAACAGAACGAGCTCACCTCTGTATCTAATAACCTTGTCTATAGTGTTAAAAATGTAGAAATGGCTATTGACATTAATTATATTAAAGCTGTCGGAACGCCCTTAATTTAAGCCAAAAATAAGGCTTCGGCTGATAGCTGATTGTAGACTTATTCGTCAATATTTTGCAAAAATTCTTTCTCTATAAGAAAGATAAAGGACAAATCTAGGTCTCGGACTACTTTTGTAATTTATGCACGATTTTCTAGAAAAAAGTTGGCATTAATTGTGCCAAAAAACACGTTTTCAATGTCACACTACGACCATATTCGTACTTATTTCACAAAATTGTTCCATCACAAAATTATAGTGACTCTTCCTTTTTCGGACAAGTTTTTTAAATCTTCAAAATATTTCCAATGCTTAGAGTAATCAACTGACAGCGGCACCCTTGCAACAGCATTTTTTAGTCTCGTAGTGTGGCGTAAATTCAGAGCGTTCCAACAGCCTTAAAATAGGTTGACTTTTGCATTTGGACGAACTCATTCATAAAAATATTAACCACGAACAAGACAGCATCGTGAATCATTCGGTAAATTATTTTCTTCCAAGAATCATTTTTGTTTAATTTTTAAAATGAGTAGACCAGTCTTGCGTGCTATGCTTTTGGTTCATCGAAATGCCGACAACCGATGGATTGCCCTCGAATGTCGAACATCCTATTGGATTGGATCCTCAAACACTGTCCACATTGGTCGGTTCGTAGGTACGCTCGGTGCTCGGTTCCTGATTCGGCTCGCTGCTCGGTTCGTGGCTCGGATCGATTTTGGTTCGTTGTCTCGCCGAGTCGTTACAGGAAACGCCCGTCCGCATTTTTCGGTTCGATGTTTGGTTCGTTAAAATACAGAATTGGGTTCGCAACACTGTTCTCATTGTTCAGTTCGATACTTGGTTCGTGGCTCGGTTCGTCTCGGCTCAATGCTTAAATAATGAAATTTTAACTTATGTTTTATTCAACAAAATTTTTCACGTTTGTATAATTTAAATTATTTATTCTTATTTAAAATACTGATCCAAAAATGCTGATAGCAAATACTTTCAATCATTTTAATAATAGCGATTGCAGTGAAAGTTCCATTTAAAATTTTAAAATACGCCACCGTGTTTTAAGAACGCCTTATTGACTAAGTAGACATCGCGATCATTGCTTTTAATTGCAATGTAAGAATTATTATTAAGTCTGTAAAGAACAAGACACACTGCCATGATGCAATGTCATAAATGTACCATCTATTATTCCACGCATAAACAAAGGTACATCAAAAACTACATAACGTACAATACGATATACATTATACAGGGTGTTTGAATTGCAAATGTTAAATCATACACAAATTATGTTTTTTTTCCTGATTTTTTTACAGTCAAAGCCCTCTAAGTGCACAGCTCGGAACCGAGCCCATCCTTTAAGTGCACACTTCCCCTACGATCTTTTTCATCCCCACTCTTCTAACTCCTATAGCTATCTTTATTCAATCAGATGCTATAAACAATATCTCTAAAACTCTATGAATATGATGGAAATGGAAAATTTGAAAATAGCGCGCTTACGGTCGCACGTGATTGGTCGCAGATTATTCGAAGTGGGGGCTGGGGAACGTGCACTTAGAGGGCGAGTTCGTGTGCAGTAAGAGAGCGTGTGCATTTAGAGAGCGTGCACTTAGAGGGCTTTGACTGTACAACGGAAAATGCATTGAATTAAAAACACTCAGCGTTAAATTAATTACCTACATGATAGCTTACTTAACAGAGCATATATGTTAAGGTAATAGTTTACCAGCTGTTCAATATGTCCTCCTTTTCAGCCGCCTAGCTCTATCCCACGCGCAGTCAGATGTGTGTGTGCATGTAAAATGCACTTACTCACATTTCGGAAAATCTATAATTTCTATGAAAAATCTTATTCAATCTTTGATGTTAATGCTTCAAAATAAACTAGAATTAAGTACCATTCTTCCATATGAATTTTACAGTTTATTTGATTTAAATAGACGATTTAAAATCAGATAATTAAATTAAAAAATTATTGAGCAAGCCAAATTTATCAGTATTTTTGAACATAAGTTTGTAAAGAAAAATATAATTTGCCTTCCCGTAATTTAAAACCTCGTGACATGCTGTAAAGGAATATTACCGATTATCACGTTTTTTTATTCAATTTTTAGGGTAAAAATATGTATTTTTTTGACATTTTTAAGCAGCAAGCCACATTTTATGAAGCTTAATGCTTAATCACACCTAATAAAAACAATAATAAAATGAGTTTAGCGATCGCAGTTCGAAATTTACCGAGAGTATATTATACTAGCGGCCCAGTCCGGCTTCGCCCGGGTGTAAATGTAATATATAGGATATAAAAGATGAGAATCATTATCATTAAATTCTCAACGTGTATTGAATTTACGCGAATTCAATCGTTTTATTTGTGAATGTTCAAAAATCGAAGAAAAATCTTATTTCCCAAAAAGAAATTAAAAAAATTCTGTTAATCCGATCGCTACCAAACTTCAGAAGATCACCCGCTGGGCTAATCTAAAGATTGTCTGAAAATTTCATCAAAAATGGTCTACCCGTTTGGAGTCCATAGATTACATATACATCGTCTTTTATCTATATAGATTATTAAAATGTAAAAAGTGGTTATTGTGACATAACGATAATAGTTGGACATATAGTATCGCGAAGTTTTTTGTAATTATTGATATGTTCTTTAATATTGTAGAACATACTTTTGTTCTATCATCAATAGTTTCCGCAGCGCATGCGGCGAAAGATGTTTTATGGCATTTTTTTACACCTTGGGTTACGTTACTAAAGTTTTAGTAAGGATTCCTAATATTTTCTAGCAATAAATATAGCCTATGTTACTCAGGGTGAATGTAGCTTTCTAATGGTGAAAGAATTTTTTAAATCGCCACAGTAGTTTTTGAGTTTATTCATTACAAACATACAAAAATACAAATCTTAGTGCAGATATTGCTGTACCTATTTACGTAATGTATTTGTAGTACGCACTGAAAGGCGAATGAATTATGATACGTATTTTATTATCAATCAATGGATACTTAATTGCTTTGTGCTAAGCCGAAAATACAAATAAACAACGATGCGAAGTACATAATATATGCATACAAATTCTACACAAAGTTTTGTTGAATATAGTAATTATTTCGTGAAGAAACTAGTATTTAAATACATCTTCGCCACAGAACTAGTTCCGTTTAAAATATTAAACTAGAAAAAGTTGATACGAATTTCAAATCGTATACACCGGCCTTGAAAACGTCCAAATATAAAGAACGACCAGGAAAAAAAATTGTATATTTTACACTATACACTACAGAAGTAAAACAAAGGAATAATCATGGCACCGATCGCCAGAATCAAACCGACGACTTTTAGGTTAGGAGACAACCGTTTTACTTCGCCGCCACCTTCGTCAACTTTCTATTGCCGGTTTTTCGATCTCGAGAATCAATTTTACCCTACCGTGCCAAAAGAAGTCTTACGTCAAAAATTGCAGTTTTTGAACCTTCGAATTTAGAACGAAAGTTTTGAAAAAAAAATAGTTTAAAATTCTAAAAAAACCCGGGTCGCAGTGCCCAAACCCTGCCGACAATATAGTGTATTTGCTAATACAGGCAGTCCGGTTTTATCACATGAACTTAAGTTTGTTTTTGGTCAAAATCAAAAATTTAACCCCTTAATACACTCCTTAAATTAACATTTTGTTTCTTAATTGCAACATTACTATCATCGAACATCTACACCAAATTATATACACCTTTCGTTAATAACTCACTATCTGCAAACTAGTGTTTTCATAAAATTTGGAAGTCCGGTCCTGTCAGGCCGATTTTATTGAAATTTTAGGGCCACTTTTTAATTGCTACTAAAGGGTTAAATTTCAATTTTCAAACGATTCTGAGAATTTTTTCGGTATTTTGGGACCCAAAAACATTTTTCAACCCCTAAAAACTACCCTTAAAATGGCCCGATTAGGCCCATTTTAAATAGGCTTCTTGCAGTGATGGATTTCAACACGTGGGCCAAATTTAGTTGAAATCAATTAACTCTTTCGAAAGTTATTGCCCGCACACATATATATATATATACGTATATATATAAATATATATATATATACATATATATATATATGTATATATATATGTATATATATATATATTTATATATATACGTATATATATATATATGTGTGCGGGCAATAACTTTCGAAAGAGTTAAAATGGTGCCAAAGTGTTTAGGAGGCTATGAAACGTCGAGAAATTTTGGTCCGACCCCTAGGTCCCGCCATCCGACCGATGCCAATAGTGTATGTTGCCATATGGCAAATACACTAACAAATTAGTTCTTTACCGGTTTGTTCTAAAATGTACCGAAAAGTCAATATCTGGAAATATTTAATTTTACATGTAATTCCCAATGTCCCAAATTTTCAGCGACGCTATGTATTTAATAGCGAGTAGAGGGTCCTGGATATTATGGGGATAGTATATGTTACGCATATCGTGTTTATGTAATGCCTTATGTATTTTGTTCCAATTAAAATTACTCATGTTTGCTGTCAAATATTTTTAAAAGGCATTTATTGATTCGATATATTGTGTTTACAAATTCAATATTTAATATACACAATCATCTTTTTAATATAAACTTGAAGTTAGCAGTTGACATCAAATATTGAAATTCAGTTTGTGAAAGAAATTTTCAGATTATCGACTTTTTATCAACTCCTTAACGTACCATGTTTTATTTTTTTAATGATTAACTACTGAGGTGGGGGCCTTGAGAAAGTAAAATTTTTTATTACTCCCTTCCCTCGCACATGACACACGGGTACCTTCTAGTACCATCGAGTTTACTTGCGCCGAGGCTGTCAACGGCTAGGCACGTGTTTGCGCGCGCAATTTTTGTAAATAAATTCATTTTGAAATTTCTCGTGACAGTGACATATCCAAGTAGTCAATATTTCTGATATTTAAAGCATATTTATAACAGTTTTCCACGTTATGCGAGAGCTAATTTATATCTTAGATAACGTTAGACATGAACCTTCACAGTAGTGAGAGTTTGAAAATAAATTTTTCTCAATATTGTTCTGGTTCATTATAATTAATAAGTTTTTTTTTATTTTTTAACAAGAAACTGGACAAATTCAAATATAGTTAAATTAATTTACGTCGCAATTTTTAAATTAGTTTAACTATATTTGAATTTGTGTAATTTCCTGTTAAAAAATAATAAAAAATTTTTCTAATAGTGCATTGTAAGTTTTTTAACAATGGTCGCAAAACTATAGCTATCCTACTCTGATAAAGTTTATAGTTTCAAAAAAATCTAAAAAACACGCTTATATGAACGGACTATTAAATATAGAAAATGCATTTCTTTCTCTTCTATTCCGTTTAGAAGCGTGAGGCACTCACTTTACTTATATTTCATTTAATGAATGGAGTGTTCCACGTTATAGACGAAAATTATTTTTTACTTTTTAGTGCGTGATTTTTAATTTCTTTTAAGTATATATTTTTTTAAAGGTAGTTGTCGTGGTACAATATTGTCAAAAAGTTATAGATTATACGCGCCACAAAAGTATACTAGCTTGTAGCTAAGTGATCCATAATTTGTACGCAAGACTGTACCCGTGGAAACGTAACCCATACAGTATTCATATGCATGTATACTTTTCTATAAATTGTTGAACTTTAAACCGTTATTTATAAATAATTAGACGGTCAAAAATTTTTTCTTATTTTTTTTTAAACTCATAACAAACGCATTGAAAGACTGTCAGTTTTTGGAAAGTTTCTGACAGTTAGTTCTTTTTTTATAAATAAGAAACTGGTTCAGAACTACAGAGATCGTATACAATCAATGTTAATTATCCAATTTTTAATTGAATTTATCTCGGATTATATACGGTCGATCGACTTCAAATTTTCAGGGTAATTGTATTAGCATGTCCTTAAGTATACAAGAATTAAGAATTTTCTGACGGTGTGCCTTAACCACGACAACTACCTTAAATACTGTTTACACAAACGCCTGATCGATCTAAAATAATTTTCGACAAAAGCCCTACTACGCATATACTTACTATATAATTAACTGTGATAATTCAGTAAATTGGTTTTATTGTTACATAATTGGACCGCAGTCGATATTTTGTCAGTAGCACAAATATAACAAAAACCGGACATGCAATGTTCACAAAACACTCGTCTATACTCCCTGTTCACAGTTCAGTATCATATGTTGGATACGATAACATATTATAACAACATATGATTGTATAAAATCATACCTAAATACACGTCATATGTATTGCATGTCAATTTATTCACAAATTATTCAAAAATTGGACTCATTCACTTGTCATCATGTCATACCTTATGTCACAGGGCTGTTTAACAGGACCGGACTCATTATTAGTGTATTTAATAATGACAAAAGTTATTACATAACAGAAATGACCACGTTCTGTTGCCTAGTAGTGGGGAATGAAGTCATTCGGTGGACTGTCAATTGATAGAGCGGGGTTGTTAAAAATTTTGAACAATCTCCCAGCCACGTCATTCGTTAATGAGGCAATCTGTGTATCTACTGACCTTGATTGCCACTCAAGGATATCAGATACAGAGGTGACCTCGTTCTATTAGATAGTAGTGGGGGATGAAGTCATCCGGTGGACTGTCAATTGATATTGCACGGTTGTTAAAAATATTGAACAGTCTCTCAGCTGACGTCATTCATTAACGAGAAACATATGTATCTGTTGATCTTGGTTGCCAGTGAAGGTTATCAGATACAGAGGTGACCTCGTTCCGTTGGACAGTAGTCGAGAGAACGTCATTCAGTGAACTGTCAACTGATATTGCGTGATTAATAAAAGTATTGAACGGGCTCTCAGCTGACGTCATTCATTAACAAGGTAACATGTGTATCTAATGGTCTTAGTTGCCACTTAAGGTTATCAGATACATAAGTAATCTCGTTTTGTTAAATAGTAGTGAGAGGATGACGTCATCAGTGGACTGTCAAGTGATATTGCGTAGTTGATATAAATATTGAACGGTCTCCCAGCTGACATCTATCAGTAACGAGGGAACCTATGTATTTATAATGACTTTAAGCTGCACCGTTTAATATTTTCAATGTTATTTATAGGGCTCCCACATGTCAAAGTTTGATGATTGCGAATCCGCCTTCTTCAGTCGGGCAAACACTTCTCACAAACTTATTCAAATCGATTCAGTTGCAATCAAATTAGCTCCATGCCTCGGTTCCTCCGAGTAGATTTTAGTTTGGCAGCAAAATTGGACTGTTAGCAAGTTTATCAGTCATAATTTTGAGGTTATAAATCGTAGTTTAAATTATTTTAAACGAATTTTACAACACAGAACGAAAAACTGACGTAAATATAATTAAAAAAGACGTTGAAACAATGTATTTGGACATTATTTTTCAACCGATGCTCGACTTAATCATTGTAACGTACTATTGTTGATTGATAAAGGTTAAGGTGATTATATTAACGCCCGAGGGACATTGATTTCTTCAAATAGTTTTAAAAATGAACTGCATTATATTAATGAACAATGTTTGTAAGTCAATAATCACAATTATTAATATGATCCCATAAAGCTTTAACTTTGTATCATGGTTTTAATGTTTTCTGTACATCGACTATTCAATCGCATTCATCGTATTGATGATAAAAAACATCAACTTTATCACTTGAACATCAATAGATGGCCATTGTATTAATGATTTTGTATGGTTTGTTCAATTAAACCAGTGTATTGGTCTAATGCTTAGTGGCATTAATATAAGAACGGCAGGCATTAATCCATGGCTACGATTCAAGGTGGTTTATTGAAAATATTTATAAGAAAATAAAAATGACCAAATTAACAGACAATTATTGTATAATATTAAAAAATGATCGACGTTCAGTCATAACGGTGATAATTTTTAATATGATATACTAATTGTATGTTAATTTAGTCATTTCTATTTTATTGTAAATATTTCGTACAGGTACATTTTTGAAAAGACTTGAATCAGATTTAATTGTAATATTTATTCAATAAAAAAAAATACAAAAAAAATAATACATACTCCATTCCAGCATTTTGCAACCTTTGGGTCGCGAAGGAACTGGTAAAATAACGAAATAAAAATATAATTAGATATCTTATACTTGAAAAGATAACACTTGGGAAATTAACTGAAGATTTCAATTTTAAAAAATTACTTTTAAATTATAAATTATTAGTCCATGATACATATCATGTTGATATAGTAACTTTTTCTGATTTTATATTATAAAATAATTGAATCGAAGTACGACTTCAAAACATAATATGTTGGGTCGCGTTTTAAAAACGTTGAGAAACGCTCCACTGTACAGTTAAATATATTATAAACACATAATAATTAATTTGCACTGATTTTTCACTCGGCACGTGGTGGTAGGTATAATGAAAATATGTAATTTAGTATAAGTTTTGTACTCCTGAAGATGGACTTATTGTCCGAAACGATCGTCGAGAAATAAAGAATTATTTGTAGAATTTTCAAGTTTTTTTAATTACTTGTTAACATAATAATTTATTATAAACTTAACATTGTAGACTGTAAATTATACCTACAGGCTGTCCAAATAGTGCGTTCTCGGCCGATATAAAAACTTTTAGCCTTTTAGGTTTAGGTGTAGATAATGCATGCCAATGGTGTATAAAAAATATATAAACTTAGCACACTAGTAATTTCACTGTATCTGTAACACACTTTTTAATTCTTTACTTAAAGCACAAGTATAAAAAAATGCCTTTAAACACGGACACAAGCAGCCGATTACTACATTTGCACAAAGCCGCCAACAATATTTTTGCCTGTTGCGACCTGTGATCGTGTGATGTCTTATTGGTTATGTAGGAGTGAGGGGCAATGGCATTGATATATCAAGGGTTAAAACATAACCACAACGTACTAAAGCATAAACGGAACGAAATAAAATATTGAGTTAGTACCATTTTGTCCCACTAAACTCAGTATTCATTATATTAAGGCCTGGATACATTGACTAAACATTTTGCTGAACAATTTTACGTTGATATAATCATAAGGCCATTAACTTATGCATTATTACAATGCGATGTGATAAATTACCGATACGTAGTATTAAACACTTCGTGGTCATTAGCTAGATGCATTTTTGTCGTTGCACCAATGTAAATTTCATTGTTTACATAATTTTTTACATTGAATGTATGATCATATTATATTATTATAATGGAGACTCGATCATAATTATGACGAATATGGTATTAGACAATCACTAAAATTCATACTTATTATCAGTTTTGCACAATGTATTAAGGAAAAAAATGATTATAATAATGATTTACGTTTGATCACTAGCGATCATTAATAAAATGTCAACTATTTTTTTCTGTGAAATAACAAAGAATTTTTAAGCGTCAGACAGCATACAATTCTAACAAAACTGAGTATAGTATACCAACTTATTGTGTAACATCAGTTTGCGTAATTTGTTCGCAGATGTAAGGGGCCTCTTAAAAATTAGAATCGAATCGGTGCAATTATATTCTAATTTCTAAGAAGAATTGTACATCTAATCATCAACAGTTCTAACATTTTTCTTAACAATGCGACGAAAATAATAATTATGATCCAGACCAACTGTTTTTGAGGTTATATCTTCTGCCCGCATTCAATAATCAATTTACAACCACAAAATACATCCGCCGTAATTTTTGTTTGACATTTTGATGACAAAATGAATGAACATTATTATACAGTTGGCTGTCCTTGAAAAGTTCTATTATTTTATCGCATGTCGAAGCTGTTTTTTTTATTTTGTTTTACACGCCATTCCATTTTAACCAGACGGCAAAGCCAGTTGTTGAACGACGAATTTAATAAGGTAGTTACCACGTGGTTAACAGACAATTGTCGAGTTGTCACTTATAAATATTTAGCCGGAGAGTAATCGCGTGTGCGTAATTTTGATCCAATGATTATAAAATTATTGTTACAACCATTGTCAGCTACTTCCTGTACAATAGGTGTTTTCCGATGCTAATAATCTTAGTTTTCGAGCGTCATAATGTATAATCTCTATGCGCAATAGGTTTCCATTATTGTGGGCAACACTGGTATAGTATAGTTCAAGACCAAAGTATACCCAAGTCAGGAATAATACAGATTACATCGGATAAGTCTTTTGTACGCCTAGCCCGCCATATTGGAAACATGGCGGCAAACACAAGTATTTTCGACAGAAAATATTATAGTTAAAAAAACTTGGTCACCTTGAAAATGATTCAACCTGTTCAATTACGGAGTTAACATAAGGGGTACTTAACTGTATTTTAACCCGACTTAACAAAAAAGAAGTTATCGTAGATTTTAGACTCTAAACAGCTGAGGTCATTAGCGAAAAGAGGTGATCAATTCGTCATGTACCTACGTATACTGTTATATTTTAAATTTTTTAATATTTGTTCAGCCATAACTTTTTGAGAAGTTGAACAATTTAAAAAACATCGTTCAAAATATTTATGGATTGGTCTCATATATTTTTTTTAAATCGGTTTTATCGTTTATAACAAACTTTAAAACATTCTCCTAGTATGTGTTAGCATTTTGGAACCGATTTTGATGATTCTTTTTTTATTTGATAGAACGTATCTTCAGGGTGATCTCATAAAAAAATATATAAATCGACCCAGCAGTTTTTTTCCTAGTTTAGTAATAAAATACTTATGGGAAAAGACGAGTAATAACGTGAAAACCACTAAAAAATAAATTTATAAAAATTAGCCTCCCAGAAAAACTACTATAAAAAGCGAAAAATAATAAAATTTTGAGGTCGGCGTCACTTTAGTTACTATATAACTTTTCTACTTTCAATAAATTAATAATAATAATAATAATTATAATAATAATGCGTTTAACGTTCGTTTCTCGACTTTATGCCATAACAGACGCCATTCGCACCATTACTATTTTCCATCTACCACATTTCCCGTTATTTTTCTACATTTTTAAAACTTCAACTTATGTAATAGCAATGGGCGAATGAAGGAATTATAGGAAATTAGGATAAGGTTGGTAATTTTTGAACTAGGAGTTTGATAGGTAATCGGCCATGGCTTCAAATAAGGAACCATCTCGATATTTATCTGGAATTAATTGAGGGAAACCATGGAAAACCTCAAACAAGATGGCTGACTTTCAATAAATTGTCGCCGATCTCAAAACTTTTTTCTTTTAAGTGGCTTTTTTTAAGTAGGTTCAATTCCTTTTAAGGCTCCGTACATCCGATGGAAAAACGGAACCCTCTAGCGTCTGCCTGTCTGTCACTGCTTATTTACTCCACTTGTCACAACCTTACATTTGTGGAGGGGGTTTTAAAGAAGAAGATAATGCGCCATTTTGTAGTGTCGGCCATATTGGATCTATACCATAATATTCAATGTAATGTCTTCAGAACGGCGTATGCAAAATTTCGGCTCAATCGAACAACGGGAAGTGGGTCAAATTCAACATGTAAGATTCGATTACAAATCCACGGACAGACATCGGGACAGATGAAAATAAATAAAAGCTTGTAAAATGACTTCAAATGTGTATAAATTTCCGTGCCAGCGTGGTAGTATTGTATAGTATAGATTAAATAAGTACGTATAAGTAACCGTTTAATAAGCAGGTATGATAGATACTCCGTATGAATACTAACCAAGTAACCAATGCCAAAGGCTACATTAATCGAGATATTAACACACGGGTTTAAACGACGCCACTGGCAAAACACACGCCATTGAAAATTAAATCAATTAATGTGTTAAAAATAAACTATGATATCTTTATTATTTACAAAGCGCACCGCGTCCGCTGCTAAGCACTATTTTATTTTTGAAATGAAAATTTTTTAGATAGGAATGTACCTAAGGCTTGAGAAGTTTCGAGCGTGTAGTAATGTCATTGTTTATATAATGTTTCCGTAGGTCCTCTGTGACAAGCCCTCAGTTTCCAAGAACCGGTTACTGTTTCAAATGAATTTTTCCAATTTATTAAAAAAATAAATTAAAAATGCTACGAAAATTAAAATAATGTGTAAATGTTTTTGACACTAAAATGATTATTAATTATTTTAAACCTCAAAACTCTAGACTGTTACTACATATTTTTCCATAAAAAACATTGTAGAATTTCGCATCTATTCTGCCTGAAAAATAACTGATAGATTTTAAATTTCGCAAATTTCGGGGCCAACGGACCACTTTTTTCGGGCCCAAGCAATATAAACTTATATAAACCAGCGACCGAGAGCGCCCAAGCTTTTGGCTATTTATGTGCACTCAGAATTGTATTTTAAAGCACCTAGAAGCATCCTAAATTGCCCAAAGCATTTCAAAGCACCCAGAAGAATCCCAAATTACCCAGATAAATTACAAAGCACCTAGAAGCATTCCAAAGCACCAAGAAGTATCCCAAAGCAGTTAAATGCATCTCAAAACATCCAGAATAAGTACTCAGAAGCATCCCGAAGCAACTAGATGGATTCCAAAGCACCCTGAAACATCTCAAAGCAACCAAAAGCACTCAGAAGCATCCTAAATCACCCAGAATCAAATTAAAGCGCCCAAAATATTTCAAAGCACTCAGGAGAATCTCAAATCACCCAGAAACATTTCAAAGCATCCTAAAGCATCGGGAAAAATCCCAAAGCACTCAAACGCATTTCAAAGCACCCGAAGCATCCCGAAGCAACCATATGGATGCCAAAACATCCAGAAGCATTCCAAAATACAAAAAGCATTTCAAAGCACCCAGCAGTATATCGTAATTCTTGTGAATAGGCAATGCGACTGAAGTATTGTAATTTTGGTTTATCAAATAATTATTTTTTATGTCACCGGTCACAAAGGGTAAATGTTTTGCAACAACGATGACAAAGGCTGGTAATGTGGCGTGTGGGACGCTGGACATGGGGCATCAGACGGCCGACTCGCCGCTTTGATAACTGTGATTTTATGTTCAAGGAATAGCCGTATAATTCAGTAATATGACAATTACAGACATTGTGCAATCATAAACTTAGTACGAAAGTTGTTGTGGTTAAGGTTTGCGCAAACAAAACCTTTTTAATTTATAACCTTCGACTTTCAGATTTATATTATGAGTATTAGTACATAAAACTTCGAAATGTGGTCGCAAAATTAATTTTATTTTACTTAACTATGTTTAAGCATTAGAGATGGAAAAAACGGGTCTTTTTAGTGATCTGCATCTTTGCATCTGGATCCCGTATGTGAGCCGGCTCACTGAACCGGTTCAAAAAGAGCCGAGTTCTGAATATGTTACTGCAGTCTGCCACTGAGTTACCTAGTTCAGTTAATCATATCACGACCTGTATAGAATCAAGAATGCATAGCCAAACATGTGATGCATGAGTCATTTGAGCTGACAGATGCATCAAAGCAAGAACTGATACGTAAGTGTAAAATGTGCTTCTGTGTGTTAAGTGTTTCACTGAGCTATGCGGATCCGTTGATCCGTCGGCTCAAAAAAAGTGAGTCGGCTCTCACGGATCTTCTGTCGGAGTCGGCTCTTTGAACTGGTTCAGATCTGAGTTACCCAACTCTATTAAACATCAAGCTTCGCAAAATGTGGCTTGCGAGTCGGTTCGCTATAGTTACTACAATATTATATTGGCATTGTACATATGTGGGCAAAATTTCAACTCAATCGGATAACGAGAAGTAGATGAAATATCGATTCCAACATTTGTATACCGAGTAAACAGGCAGACATATGAAACAGACAGACAGACAAGAAATCGAGCTAATAAAAAATAAAGTAGTTCTTATTTGAATATCGTCACAAACTGCATATTACTGACAGAAGAACGGCCCCGGGTGATGTTGATTTCTGTTACTAGATAGTGTATTGGTACAATGGTACGATAGGTAAACCATAGGTTTATACAAAAGCAAAACACGCATTTATATCTGAGGGATAAACACTTAATTGTTAGTGTCTTCATATTGAAATTTAGAGACGTTTTATTAACCGGTCATTACAGAAAACGATCATTTAAAATATTTATACAAATGAAGGGTTGTAATTCAAATTTATGTGCCTACTAACACGTCATTAAGAGCATTTATTTTTATTGTAGAACAGTTTCAATGATCAACACGCTATTAAATTTTGATTTTTATTTTTGGTCGATTAAACGCTCCCAATTTTAAAGGCGGCTTTGTCATTATTTAATAAATAAAAATTTATATCAAATTACACTTATTATAGTGCTAGAGTTGTAGCTTTGTGAAATAATATTAATATTCTATATTGTCGATACAATATTGTTTTGTTTTGGGTTTCGATGAGATATATTTTAGAAACAGATACATTTAATTTTCATTTGTAATCAAACATATTTATAGATTTTGTTTTGATTTTAACAAGCAATTATTACGAAATTTATTTTTTGAAGAGTAATTAATTTTTTTATAAAAAAGTAGGTGAGCATACTTGTGCACGTGTTTGAAGTTATACTTCTTTGGCATAATTAAAAACTAATTTTTAATTTGCATGCAAATAATTTTTTGAAACAAAATCTTCAACAAGTTTAAGAATAATACAAAAATTAACCTCAAATATTTGAAAAAACACTTTCAAAATTTTACTTTGGTTTTTACTTTTATAATCAATCAATTGAGTAATCAAAAACACGATCAGGTAAAAAAACCAATTTGTACGTTTCAATATGTACATTTATTCGTTATACGACGTTTCGTCGATCGGTATTATTTCAACTTCCTCAGGTATCTCGAAAATTCTGTTAAAACATAGTTATACCAACATTTTTTACAATAAATAATGAAGTGCAATAATGCATAAGTCCAAAAATTATTATATTAACCGATATAAAATAGCTCAGTGTTAAAATTTATAAAATTGTCAATAATTTAAAGTTAAATTATTGACAATTTTATAAATTTTAACACTGAGCTATTTTTTTCAACGTCACACTACGACTTTATTCGTACTTATTTCACAAAATAGTTCCATCACAAACCTAAAGTGACCCTTCCTTTTTTTAAATCTTCAAAATATTTCCAAAAATTAGAGCAATCAGTTGAGAACGGCATCCTTGCAATAGCATCTTTTAGCCTCGTAGTGTGGCACCAGCCAAAAATTGAAACGTGCGGATGATTTGAGCGAGACAGAGCTAAAGAATGTCTCACCCACAATATGTCTTTTGCCTACCTCGCCCCTTTCCTCTGGACCTCAGCACAAACTGTGTGAAAATGATCCAACACTGTTAATGATAATTTTTTTCCGAAAACTCCACTGCTCTCGCGAGACCAGCACTGGAAACCCAACGGTGCGTGAGAAAATTCAACATCCTGTATCAAAAAAAACTACCTACAATTGTAGAAGCATATAGTTTCGTAATTTGTAGTTATGCATATCTTACCGTGCTATGTTTATTGTACAATTGTTCCCACTATTAGTTATATCATGTAAATCGCAGCTTTAAATAATAGATGGAAATTATAAGGTGTCTTAAAGGGATTCGATGTCATTTAATCAACTTAAATCGTGATGGGACATTTGCGTGCTTACCGCATATATATGTATATTTGATGTCGACTTATTTCCCAACCGTTACACTTACACAGCGTAACTCAACCGAGTCTAGTTTACATAGCTGACAACGTAAAGAACGCAACGCAATTAACTCAAGTAAGCATCGTTTACAATTGACTGTTATACTAACATAACGCAATTAACTCAAGTAAGCATCGTTTACAATTGACTATGTTATACCAATGTAAAGCAATTAACTCCAGAATCGTTTACAACTGACTATATTACTAACGTAAGCGCAGTTAACTCAAGAACGCATCGTTGACAGCTGACTATGTTGCAAACGGAACGCAATTAACTCAAGTAAGCATCGTTTACAATTGACTATATTACTAACGTAAGCGCAGTTAACTCAAGAACGCATCGTTTACAGCTGACTATGTTACAAACGGAACGCAATGAACTCAAGTAAGCATCGTTTACAATTGACTATGTTACTAATGTAACGTAATTAACTCAAGTAAGCTTCGTTTACAATTGACTACGTTACTAGCATACGTACAGTAATCTCAAGAAAGTATCGATTACAGCTGACAACGAAACAAACGTAAAATATACAATTAAGTCAACAGCAGTTATGTAAAATTATGTAAAATTTGAAAATTGCCAACAAAATGCTGGCAGCGCATTTTTGAATGAAGTCTTCAAAAAGAAAGGATCAACGAAGGCAATCATTATAATTATTTATTCTGTAAATGACAATTTATAATTTCTTCATATTATGTTTGCAGATTTTGGGCAAATACATTTCACTTTTGTAATGTGTATTATAAACTTACGGTGAATATTTTCCAGTTACCTAGTATTTTGTTAAATCCACACAATACTTCAATTTAACGATTTAAAAGTTACGATAAATAAATTCAATTATTCGTATATATAGCTTCGATGTCTCAAATACCTGCTGTGAATATTAGCTTTACGCTTTAAGTTACGAACTTTACGATTGTCAAATGCAAACGATACTTTAGGTTTACTTTATCTAATAATTTCTACGAATAAGTGGTACTTTTCACATATTTTTTTGTGCATCACACAGCACACGATTATTATTTTGACCGTACTTTAATACCAACATTTAAAATAAAATAAACAAAAACATGTGAAATATACACAAATGGGAGGAAAGGTCGAGCTGCACGAAAACAAACAAACGTCAGTTTATAACCTGTCATTATTTAGGACACGTACACTGTCATGTCACATGTGGATGACGTATGTCGCGTGTTGATTCGCTTTTGTTGACATTTAAAGCAATATAATTGGATAATTGGATGTTTTGAACATTATCCTAATGAATACTAGCTATATATTATAATGATCACGTACAGTTTGTCCTTTTGAAAACACGCCTACATAGCTGACGTTGACTAAGCACCGCCTATTTAAATGTATGTATTTAGAAAATTATTAAAAAGTCTAGGTACACAGAATAGCTGAATATTACAAGCCCTCGGTTTCCAAGTTCTAATCCCAGAAATGTTAAAAAAAACGCGTGAGCCCCACTCACATAAGCTCACGGGTGAGGTGAAACTTCTTTAGAGCTACGAACTCGTTTCATTGATGCGTTATTAATTTTGCGTTACTAAGCTTTCTCGTATTCGCAATTGAATCATTTCCTCTATTTACAAAATTATAAGAAAAGTTCACATAGAATAGCTGAATAATACAAGCCCTCAGTTTTCAGATTCTAATCAGAGAACTGGTAAAAGTATCAATTGTATAAGGTTCGAGAAAATGTCAAACAGGAAGTCGCTAAAGAAGTTTCACTTCACAAATAAAATAAATTTAAAATGTGAACTGGTGCTAGGCCCAACTAAACCTGGTGTCCTTAAAAAAATACACAATTAATCACAAAAAATACGATTTTTAAACAACTGTTATACAAGAAAACTAACTGAAATTTTTATATTTATTTTTCTCTATGGAATGTTAATTTATTTTCTTCTTACCTATACTTAAATATTTCAATTTTCTAAGTATTTATTTAATATAGCCAACTTTTAACCAATTAAAAAATAGCTATTTGAAATTTTCAGTTCACGTTTAATTTGCATAGACGACTTCCAGTACAAGGAACGAGAACTCCTAAAGAAAAAAAATGTAAGAGTAATTGTCTTTGTTTTGAATTCGCCTCTTAAAATATCACAAGGGATGCGCAGAATTTCGAAAATTGGGTTAAAAAGAAATTTATGAATGGCCCTTTTCGAACCTTAATTGTGAATTTATATACAGTTTTTAACACAAGAAAAAAGTAAACACAAAATTGTCTAAATAAATAAACGATTCACGTGATAGAGATTAAAATTTTCCGGCCAATTCTACTAGCAGCTATATAAAACAAGCGTATCGGATAAAAAGACTGATTATAAAAACCACATGCTCTGGTGCAGGTAAAATGTGTACAGACTATTCAAAAATTCAATAAAATCGTACAAAAAACATTCCAGCTTCTGCGAGGATAAATATTTAATTAATAAATAATTTAATTATTTAATAATAAGCGAACAATATAATTAAATTAAGTTTGTCAAGTAATAATTGCTACGAGACCTTCATTCGTGCCAAATTTAATGATTCGTTAACGGGGAGTACCCTACAGGTTTTGATGAGTTAGTGTCAAAATACGTGATTTTTCTTGCATTGAGTTAGAAGCTTGAATTGTTTACAGGATTCATAATTTGATAATTCAACTTAATACCTGTAGTCGCTCTTGAAGAAAATGCCCCTGATAGACAGACAAAGAGACGAATTTTCTTTCATTCTAAGGTATGGGACCCAAAAAAAGTACCAACTTTATACAAGGCGTAATATTTTATTACATTGTAATATTTTACTCTAAATTAATTTTTAATTAATTTAAGTACTAAATATTTTTCAAAACAAAAGTTTGAGAAAAGTATATTTTGACTTAATGGGATGTTTAAAGTCTATTGTGTCCTATCTGTTTACAATAATTTCAAATCTATAATTAATTTAATATATTTTTTAATTTATTTTTAAGGCCATCATCTAACAAGGTTATCTAGGTCAAATACCAATGCATATTTGAATGTATTATTTTTAATAACAAACTAAAAATCAAATTGATACTTACACTAGTTCTTAAATTAGAACCTAAAAACTGGAATAATATTATAAAAGTACCTAAAGCCATGGGAATGCCATTTAGACAATACCATAGTCTAATACTGGGTTGCAGAAAGCATATTGTCAATAATTTGGTTTATGAATGACCTTACATAGTTTTTTGCACAATTTCTATTTTGAAACGACATTTTTCTACGCATATTGATCAAAATAACTTTTTCTATGTAGATAAGTTATTTGTTATGTCAGTACAATGTTCTATGTGACACTAGACTGCCCCTTATTTGTATATAATCCAAATTTTTTTTTCAAATTTTTTGAGTTGCTACCCCCTGAAATGGTTGTCTATATTGAAAAACTGATTAGCTTAAAATTTCAGCTCAATTTATACAGTTTAACCCGTGCCGAAAACGCAGAGAACTTTGCAAATACATTATGTAGAAAGCAAATTCCGAAATCACTTAACTTTGTGCTTAGGGTATAAAAAATTAACTTTTCCTATGGATCTGGACAAATCTATTCTCCTCTCAAACACATCTTAGGACTTCTTTAAGATACAAATTGGTTGGTGTTAAGTCGTAAGGCTAATGATAACCGATAACCGTTACAGCGTTTTCGGCACGGGTTAATTTTAATCATTCGAGCTGAAATTTTCAGAGAATCATTTTTTCAATGTAAAGAACGATTTTAAAGGTTAGCATGTGACAATTTCCAACTTGTCAAAATAAGGGCCTGACTATTAGACCGTTGGGTTTAAAGAAAGTAAAAAAGTTATAATGTTCGAGTCATTTTTTGGACAGCCTGTGTAGTAGAATGAAATAGTCAGGGCACGGTATTATTAGTTTCGACAGGTGGTAAGTACCCCGGTTAGTCTTCATTATATAAACGTATATAAACATTATCGTTCGCATATGTTGGACGAACACTATACAAAAATCGTCAAAAGACACCTATTATAAGTTGCATAAGACATGATTTTGAATCTAGTTGCACGGTCGGTCGCCATGCCAAGTTCTCGCTAATACACACCGACCGTCTATTTAATAGATTCCCAACGGAGGCTTTTATTAAGCTTTTATCTCAAAAGCTTTCGAAAAATACATAAAAAAATTGCATATTTCAGCACTGACTCATCAAAACAAGATATTTCACGTGCGTTTAGGAACTTGGAATTAGCTAAGGCTAAGGAAATAAACCCGAAACCATAGAATGTTCTTGAATTTCGGTGTGAAAAATTAAGTTAATTACTAGCCGCTACCCGCTACAGTCGTCGCTCCACCTGGGCCATCTAATGGATAGCATAAAAACCAAACATACCGCTATATATAACGTGCTGGTACCGAGCTGGGTAGAGTAGTGGTGACAGCACTAGACTCGCATTCGGAAGGTCCGGGTTCGAATCCCGGCGGGGGCAAATGTGGCTGGGACTTTTTTCCTACTGCCTCTCGCCGAGAAACGATAATTCCTGTACCGGCCATCTTGATTGAGGTTTTCCATGGTTTCCCTCAATTAATTTCAGATAAATATCGAGATGGTTCCTTATTTGAGGCCATGGCCGATTACCTATCAAACTCCTTGTTCAAAAATTACGTACCTTATCCTAATTTCCTATAATTCCTTCATTCGCCCATTGCTATTACATAAGTTGAAGTTTTAAAAATGTAGAAAAATAACGGGAAGTGTGGTAGATGGAAAATAGTAATGGTGCGAATGGCGTCTGTTATGACATAAAGTCGAGAAACGGACGTTAAACGCATTATTATTATTATTATTATATAACGTGCAGGTACCTAAGCTAGCAGAAAATGGCTCTAAACATATCATTATTGACAGGTTTAGATCATATCACCCGGTACAAATTTACGTTTTAAAAAAAGGTTCAGTTTTGCGTGATAATTAGAGTTAGTACACATTTAACTGCGCAAATACAATGCAACTGATCAAAGATGCAATGAATGTTGCGTGTCAGTTTCTACGGACAGTGCTGATTGAAAAATCCATTAAATGCAAATTAATGCAGTCGCTCTCAACGGCGGCGCGGTGCGGCGAGCGTGTATTCCAACAACAGAAAATAATAGCTGTGCGTTATAACAGAAGCTATCTCTGTCTCTTTCCAGTACACCCAATATTGATAAGTGTTACTTTCTTCCCTTCACTGTAACCTTGAAAATGGCAAATTCGAGTAAACTATTAAGGGATGTGAAAGATCTTTTATTTGCCCTTCACGTAAATCAGCCAGAACCAAGGGCGAATCTACATAGGGACTAATGGGCCCCAAAATTTAAATTAGGTATTATCATTAATAAATGATAATAAAAAAAAACGGAATTATTACAAACTTTTTATGAGCAATTGTTTAACTCAAATTTATATTTACATGTGTATTTTAACTTTTATATCTACTTGATCTAAACATTTAATAGGTGTGTATAATTAATATCTGATATTTTATATTTCAATTGTAAATTTATAAATTGTATTTTAATAATTCAATTACAGTTATAAAGCTTGAAAAAGTCCCAAGCAAGGGACGAAACATCGCTATAAATAACAATTAAGTGTTTACTTAAAAACAGAAGCGTAGCGTGCCTTGGCGGGGCCCCGTATAAAAATTTGTTTGGGGGCCCTTCCCCCGTTGAAGTAAATGACTTAAACGGGGAAATCCCGCAGCCCGCGATAACCGATGTAGGGTGTTGCCAACTTTTGAACGCAATCTTTACGAGGGAAAAAAATTGCTTTTTTGACTTTCGTCATTTCTGAAATAAAAAAAAATTGGGAAGTTTTTATTAATTTTTGCTTACACACGTAGGGGGCCCCAGTGGCCGGGGGCCCCGTATAATTGATACGGCATATACGGCGGTAGCTACGCCCCTGCTTAAAAAGTCCTTTTTCCCGACAAATCATTTTTATATTAATTACCAAGGACAAAAAACAAAAAAAAGTCAATAAATGATAATATTTTCCCGGATATTTAGACAATCCAATATTTAAAAAAACTTTAATATTAGTTTATCGTTAATTTAATGAGCTACATACTTATTATGTTGTGTCAATTGACTTGTTGAGTTGCTTGAAAAAATCTTAATAAAAGGACGACACGATTTTAACATTGAATTGTCTAAATATCCCATAATCTGTGACAATATTATCATTTATTAATTTGTTTGCATGTAAACTAATGATAAATTATCACCAATAATTAACAATCCACACGTATCGTATAGTAAATAAAAAGTTAGAAAATATTAATGATTAATTATTATTAACATGAATGAATTTTGACAGTTTTTTGGGTGAATTTTGACATATTTGTGCAGAAAACATTGTCAGAAAATCTGATTTGAAAATGACCTTAAATTGTGATATTCTACGTAAGAAAAGCATTACAGAATTTTAAATCGATGCTGTTCGAAAAATAATTGATCAATTAAAATGTATCCTTTTATTTAACACAGTTTTTTTTTGTCAAATTTCCACTTAGAGACAACATTTTTCTACGCATATTGATAAAAATTTTGCATTAGATTAACCATTTGTTTTTGTATGAGCACAACCTAATTATGACAGGTAGTTTGAATACGACATTAGACTGTTCCTATATACATAAACATTTTAATTATATGATTACAATCTAAGGTCATTGTCAAGTCAAAATCTTTGGCAATGCTTTGTGCAACCCAGCATAAGTATAGTAAACTTCTAACAAAGCCCTTAATAATTTTAAATCTGCAAATTTACAAAACTGCATATTATTATTATTTTTGCCCAGACATGCAACCCCTCCATGTGTGTTATTAACTTATGTTGAGTCTGAAAAATTGGTTTGAATTATTTAAAGCAACCAAAATACTGACATCAATACCGCAAATTATGTCAAATCTACATTTTCTACAGCCTAACAAGTCGATATTCTTATTACACCGAAAAACTGCTTGTTTCTAAAAAAAAAAGTAACTGCGAGTTTGAAGTTATACTTCTTTGACGTGATTAAAAACTATTTTTTAATATACATGCAGATAATTTATTTAAATAAAATCTTCAAAAAGTTTACTTACAAAAAAGTAACCTCAAATATTTGAAAATATGAACTCGAATTGATATGAAATAGTTTAGTTCTATATAGAACAGACTCTCCCCTTTTCAAAAAAACTACAATTTGAATGGATTTCGTGCGATATTAACCTAGATATAACTTTTTGTATGAACGAAACTCAGCTCTGACGCGCAACTGTGCCGCTCGTATCGCATTGTGAAACTGTAATTATTAGTCACTGCTTACAATTTCCGAACTGAACTATAGTTATCACAGAGACGGTTGTTGGAATAATAAAAACTGCACGAAACCATTTTGGATTTTTGTAGAAACATATCCATAATGTTACGGTTAAGTATATGGTATATCATTGTACATTATCTATGTATTACCTTTGTACTATACGCAGCTAACGACCTTGTTTAACCTTCATATGCAGCAATACATCTATGTCTAAAAGAAAAAAACGCTTATGGCTAATTTATCTTCAGTTAGATTTTGTTACATTCTTATTTTATTAAGAATATATGCCAGCTAAAATACTCCGCATTCTTCATCTCAAATACTTTCCCATCGCCTAAAACGGTTATAGCTCATCCGGTGCTATTTTTAAAAGTAAAGAATTCGGATAAATCCAAGAATCATACAGAAGAAAAATTAAAAAAAAAACCTGGAAAAACTTACACCTCTTTCCATCCAGCTAAATAACCGCAGAAAATTTTGCGCATGCTTGTAATTTCCAGTTGAGATATTTATTTTATAACTAGGATCTACATAAATATAAATACTTTAGTTAATTAATCCTTTCGATTCTACTGTTGAAATCTGCTCCATTGTTTTGTTTTTTGTTGTTTTGAGAAACAGTCCCTATTTTGTTTTATAGATATCCGGTTAATTAATTGGTAAATTATCTGACCAAAATGATTACTATCATAAATAACAGATAATTATCACTATAGGAAACATACAATAGGAATTAAAAATTCGACATACGCGATTTTGTCTTAAGGTCACAGCGATGTACAGAGACGCTTAGTCTCAAAAGCTTGTTAAAACTCTTCAGTATAAACAACATTCATTTATAAATAACCTCCAATATTCATTTTTTAATTGGAAAAATTAATTATCTTTTTATCATTTATTATTTCTAACATTAATTGTTAAATGCAAATTTGACATTTCTAGTCTGTTCAGCACTTAAAACTAATCACTTGGAATCGTTTAAATTGTCTGCAGGTTTAATATTATTTAATAGATATATTAGTTAAATTGTATAATAGTGATATCTCACATTCACCCGTATTACCGTTCAACATCGTTAAAATTATCGATTGCTTTCATCTACTTTTAACGTGAATTTCTCTTAAAGCTAACGCTCTGAATTTAAGCCAAAAATAGGGCTTCAGCTGATAGCTGAATGTAAACTTATTCGTCAACATTTTGCAAAAATTCTTTCTCTATAAGGAAGATAAAGGACTAATCTAGGTCTCCCAATGGACTAATTTTGTAATTTATGTACGATTTACTAGAAAAAAGTTGGCATTCATTGTGCCAAAAACACACATTTTCAATGTCATACTACGACCTTATTCGTGCTTATTTCACAAAATTGTTCCATCACAAACCTAAATTGAATCTTCCTTTTTCATCCAAATGCGGGTGAAAAAGGGAGCGTATAGAACAGCTAGTAAACAGGCACGTTAAGTGTGTCGATTTTTGATCTCAATAAAGAAACTGTCAAATTATTATAACAGTACGGAACACTCGCCGCGCGCAATCGGTTTATTTTTACTCGACTGCCCTTTATAAGATTTCACACTTAAGGCTGTCGGAATGCTCTGAATTTCGTTTGTGCTGAGACCCAGCGGTAAGAGGCGAGGTAGGTAAAAGACATATTGTGGCCTTCTTTAGCTCTGTCTCGCTCAAATCATCCGCACATTTCAATTTTTGGCTGGGGCCAACTACGAGGCTAAAAAATTTTATTGCAAGGGTGCCGCTGTCAATTGATTACTCCAATTTTTGGAAATATTTTGAAGATTTAAAAAACTTTTCCGAAAAAGGAAGAGTCACTTTAGGTTTGTGATGGAACAGTTTTTTGAAATAACTGCGAATAAGGTCGTAGTGTGACATTGAAAATGTGCGTTTTTTTGGCACAATTGATGCCACCTTTTTTCTAGTAAATCGTACATAAATTACAAAAGTAGTCCATTAGAGACTTAGATTTGTCCTTTATCTTCCTTACAGAGAAAGAATTTTTGCAAAATGTCGACGAATAAGTCTACAATCAGTTGACAGCCGAAGCTCTATTTTTGGCTTAAATTCAGAGCGTTCCGACAGCCTTAAAAAGAAAAGATACGTTCTAAAAAAATAAACATTGTGTATCGCCTTTAATCAAAGTTAATTGTGGAAAATCTATACAATAATTCGATAATAAATAATAACAGTGAAGAATGAAACCACAATACAATTCCATTGAAATGATTGTAATTACAAAGTCTACGTGAATAAAAAAGAGAATGAAAAATAGATCAAATCAAATTTTATAATTCATCATCTAGCAAGCTGATATATGTGTGCCCGCGTACGTGTTTTGTTTCGAAACAAGAGAGAGATGTGTCATTCATTCAGAATATGTTACGCTTTCGATTTTTGTTTTAAGTATTCCCCGAAGCATTTTTGCAAATGAATATTATTTAATTATACAATATATGTATTATGAAACCTATAATGGAAAAAATCGCATTGACAATACGTATGAATACTACTTATGTTTATAAAGAGATATATAATATATGAACATTATTATTAATTACTAGCCGCTACCCGTGATTGATATAAAACACTGCAGCGACAACAATAATGGAGCTTTCGGTTCTACCGTATTACAGTTTTTCTTTGTGGGACTGCACCTGGCTCGGCAGTACCGACACTAGTGGAGCCGTCGGCGCAGCAGTATTATAATTTTACCTTGTGGAGCTGCGCCCTGCTCGAAAACAGCAGCAACAGTAGTAGAGCCGTCGGCTCCAGCAGATTAGTCTTGCCTCGCGGGGTCCTGACAGTGATTTAATAAAAAATAAACCCCAAGAAAGAAACACTTTCAGTTCAATCCTGAATTTTACAGTTTTCCGGGCAATTTTTTGAGTTTTTCTTTCTTTTAAAACTTCATTCGGACTATTACGAATATTTACACCAAAATTAGCCAAGTCGATCCAGCCGTTCTCAAGTGATGCGTTTACCGAACAGCATTTAATTTTTTTTTAATTACATAGATTTTTTTTAATTCATAATTCACTTATTTAAATAAAGATATATCGTATAAAAAATACAATGGATTCGTGGCACGTTTTTTGTAGGATTAGAATCTACGTTACAAATAGATAATAATACTATTTTTTTTAATTTATCGACTACTATGAAAATGAATTTACTATGAAAATCAAAATACGACTACGGCTCGCATTACTTTTGTTTTCTTTTACGCACTAGTGTGAAATGAATCATTTTACTACTATTTTACAGACAAAAAACTAACTACTTTTTAAGGTCGATTAACAATAAAGATTAAAGACACATCAGTTAGTTCGGGAAAGAAAGATTTAGAAGTTTTTTTTGCTATTTTCGGATCGCTTGAGAATCCTATGCCGTAAAAAATCTAGTTTTATAAATGACAAGCGTGTGGTATTTATTTAACAAGTATTTTCGTTAAAAAATCAATCACGTTTTGAATCCTTATCTAAATAGGTAAGCTATGAATAATTAATAAAGGCCATTCATTTAAAAGTAAGTATACTGGAAGAGTTAAAATGAGAATTTTCAAATCGTGATATTTTTATAAATCTAAATACCGTACATATTTTAGAAATTGATAATAAAACATTAACGACACACAAGCGCGCTTAATTTTTGTTAATTCTAATTCATTACACGATAAATAAATAAAATCTAATCTGCCTAAACATAAAAAACTTGCTTAATTTTTATGACCTATGTTATAACCATAATAATAAAAATATTAATTACATAAATTGAACGCATCAAAATAGTTCACTTTTTATTTTATAATTAACAGAAAATTATTTTAACACTAGTCTTTACCCGCGGCTTCGCTCGCATTAACGTCCGTTTTTTTATTATTGCTGTCCTTTTTATAGTAGGCGATATAAGATTGCAGATTCTAAACGCTCAACAGAATGACATAGCCTATATCCAATACCAACAGTAAAAGGCCGATCAAAATCGGTTTAGCAGTTTTTTTATTCAATCGGAAACAGGTAAGTTTTAAACATTGCAATTCGTACGCTATGTACGGATTATTTCAACATTTGCTGATAATCTTAGCTGCTAAGCATCTATATAACTTTATGTCGTAGTTTAGATGATAATAAAAAACAATAAATTTGTGTAAATACGTATATGCGCAAACTAATGAACCGATTTTAAATGTTTTTACTGATTCAAATCTTAATGTTTTCGAGAACAGTAGGTTATATAGTTTTTTTCGCCACTGCAAACGAAATTGAAAAAGAAGTTGGTATGACACTTTTAAGATATTGTTTAGATTTTAGAATAATATTATATGGAAGGACTTTATATACTAGTCGTATTATTCGGCATTATATAAGCGGACAACAAAAAAATAATGTTCGCTAAAAAATGCGAAATAAAAATAATTTTAAAATATTTACTGGCTTCAGAAAATTCAGTAAAGGATCTAATAAGTTTTTCTTACCTTCGAGCAATTAAAATTTGGCGAAAATAAATCATTATAAATAAATGTATATACGTAGAGAAAATAAAATTAAAGGAAAAATTATTTAATCCTTTTTGGAAATCGGTTCAACTCAAATAAAGTGCAAGTACTTACATTTAACGGTGGAAATCTACTAGGATGAAATGCCGTCGGCGGCAATGGAAAGGGTGGTAGCGGTGGATATTGATGCGCTAGCATAGCAGCGGTGGCAGCAGCTGCAGCCGAAGACGTCCTGTGTCCTTGATGATGTCTATAAGAACCACTTCCCCCGGAAGTGGATGACGCCGATGTCGAAGAAGTCGTCGAATGAACATTATGATGATGATGGTGATGATTATTTATTATACCGGAATTTATCATCGGAGGATGATTTGTCGCGGAGTGCGAGCTGACGGGATTCGAACCCGCACTCCCAGATACGCCTCGATTATGCATTTGAACCAACATTGGTGTACAAGTCGGCATTTGTTTATGGTAATAATTCTCTTGCTTCATTCAATCACATTTCATCACTAATTATTTTGTATTACAAAAATGCAAGTGATAATAAAATTTTACGTTTGTTGTATTTATATTCATTTTTCATAACTGCATCACATTAATTATGTCACAATAATTATTACTAAATATAATGACACCGGGTAATTTTAATTTCACATTTTCACTATTAATATCTCTAATCGCTAATCATCTATAAATTCTATTGTCTGCGTAAATTGCTAGATTAACGCTGTTGAATTATGTCAAAAAGTATCAATTCCTAAGTGAAATAATTAGTAGATAGATCAGCGTTACGTTAATTTAATTTTCAAAACTATTTATCTTTGCGGTATGAACTATACTATTTACCAGTTCTAAAACAACTACTAATTGTTCAAAAATAAGAACTAAATTATGTTCAAATATGTTCAAAACAAAAAATAAATCGCGTCGCGTCGCATGAATTAAAAAACCAAAATCACTCCACGAAAAAAAATTAACAAACGAAAACACAAAAGAATCCAAATAATTTATAAAATCATAAAAAAGTAGAACTTGTTTTTTCACACTAATGTTATTCACTGCACATTTTCAAAGTAATAATTTATACGAGATAAATAATTAAAAATCTACACATGTCAAACCACGTTTTATTTCACACACCAGCTATACAAATGTCACAAAGTGGGCGTCACGAATCGGAATTGTCACCTTTCCAACCAATAACCGCGATGACGACATTATTAATTACGTAACACAGTTGTGCGTGTTATGTTTTGCGAGTGTTTTGTTTAAAAACAAGAGAACAGCGCGAGCGGTTTTGTTTGCCGCGGAATATCATCAAATACACATTGTACAGTATAGGTGGAGAAAGACCATACTATCAGTAAAGCTAGGCAGTTCGCCATAATACACGGGGCGCCGATCACAGACCAGGCATTACCGCTCAACATTTCTCTCCCCGCCTTACCCAACAGACATATACACACACAGACAGAAAGCGCAGAACATCGGCTGCCGCGCGATCCTGCACGAACGGTGAACACGTTCAGTAGCGCCGCGTTGCGATTTATGTTGCTGTGATTATTATCGCCAAAACACGTTTCATCCCGAAGATATTTTGATAATTTTTAAAGTGACATCGTAAAACAAATTTCGAACTGTGGTCACAAAATTCATTTTATTACTATTTTTATAAATTGTGACTGAGCATAAAGCTTCATATAATGTGGCTTGCTGCGTAAAAACTTTAAAAAACATATTTATTTGCCCTAATAATTCAATCAAACAATCGCTGTTCACGATTTTTCAATTACAAATTTAAGAGGAATTATGAACTCGAATCAATTTAAAAATTGTTCCATTTTGTAGAACAGATACTCCCTTTCGTATGAATAGAATAGAATAGAATAAATTTTATTGTCTGAAACAACCAACAAGCAAGATTCGTCAATTAAATACAATTTAAAAAAACATCATAAAATATTATGGTAAAATATAATGGTAATGTCTTCATGTCAGTAGGAAGACAAGTATAGTATTTTAAAGTCGAATATTCAAGGCTATTACGAAAAAGACTTAGGTTAGGTTTGGGAAGCAAAATTGAGTTGTTATTACGCGTTGGGTACCTATGCCTTATATTGTGAGTTGGATACTTACTAATATATTTCTGGCAGATGACATAGTGAGTGATATATTGATGGAACAGTAAGAATTAGATTTGTCTTGAAACAATTTTTGTAACAATCACGAAAACCGAGATTGTCAATAATTCTTATGGCTTTCTTCTGCATTAAAAATTCTCTATGAAGATAAGACTGCATCCCCAGAACATGATTCCGTATTTAACATGTTTCAAATTATCCTAGATAAAACTCTGGTACGCAAAATGTTAATAATCGTAATGAGCTAGTAATCTGCAAAACAGAAATTCTGTTCACAAAAAAAAAGATAATAACCGTGTTTACAAACAATGTATTACTTCTATTGTTTTTTCATGACAGATATTTTCTGTTTCATGGTTACAATTTAAAAACATCTGCTAATTAAACATAAGTATGTAATTTTCTTAATAACCGACTGATTAATGCTAAAAATGCACTACTGAAGGACATAAAACAGTGATAATTAAATACTTTTTTTAACTTATTAATGAATTATCATCAATAAAAACGTACAATTATACAATAAAATAAACTAATGTTCCACAACATCGAGTAAAAATGCAAGTATTCAATAATTAAAAGTTTCTCTGAAAAAACGTTTCCCTAACCTTGATAATACATTTTATTATTGAAAAATAATATTTGAAATCGCCACAACGTAACGCCCATGTCTTAAACTGAAAATAATTCGGATATCAATCTTTTATAATTACAAAAATAACTTTACAATTCGTAATAATTTCATTGAAAAAACGGATTTTAATTGCTTTAAATCTAAAAATTTGGGTGCCAACCAATTCCATGTTTTTGTGCTTACTTTGTAGGTAAAACAAGATAATATAGTAGATAATATAATAATGCGTTTACTGTCCGTTTCGCGACTTTGTCATAACAGACGCCGTTCGCATCATTAATATTTTCCATCTACCACACGTTATTTTTCTATATTATTAAACGTCAACTTAATAAGCGAATGACGAATTATAGGAAATTAGGATAAGCTAGGTAACTTTTGAGCAATAGAAGTTTGACAGATAATCGACCATGGCCTTGTGGAAGGAGCCATCTCGATATTTACGTGAAATTAATTGAGGAACATCAACAAGATGTCCAGTACACGAATCATTTCTCGGCAACAGGCAGGAGGAAAAAGTCTCAGTCACATCTGCCCTCGTCGGAATTCGAACCCAGGACCTCACGAATGCTAGTCTAGTTCTCTCATCACTATGCTACACCGTTCGGTGACTTCCTGGCTAATTACACTGAAATTTTTCATGTGAAAAATTATTTTGGAACTTTGAAGTCATGTAGGTATGTCTCCATTATACCGATATTTTATTAAGTTTTATAATTCAATTCATGCCATAGGATTAATACAAATATAAATTCGGGTTTGATCTCATTGTCAGTTATAAAGTGTCTGTAGTCTCCAGTCTGTAAGTTGGGGTTCATAGTAAAACAAATGAAAGATTAACAAATGAATATTAACAAATGAATAACGCAACAGTCGTAATTTGAACAATTTATGAGACTCGTGATTTTTATGGCATTTTAATAGAATCAGCTCAACAGCGAACTGAAAGTAGTTCTTTCTTTTAAAAAGGCAACAACGGACGCCATTAATACAGCCAAATAAAAAATATCTTAATTAAAATATTTTTAAAGCCGATAACTAAACAAATATAGACGATAAATGATTTGTCAAGAAATACCGCTTCCTGACGTTCACCAGATTAGGGATGTGCGAAAAATCGAGTATCGCCCGAGTAAAAGACAGATATTGTAGATTATAAACGCTCGATAATAAAGGTCATATGAGTAAAAGTACACGATTAGTCTAGGAGAAACGGGCGAGTCATGTTTGAGTAGCATAACGGTACTGTCAAAAGATTTGTGAACATTCCGTTTCGAATACGCAGCTGATCAAGGAGGGCCGAATATAACCTACATTCTAGATATAACAGGGCCTGTAGAACTATTCGAACTGCTTAATACAGACATCACTTCCTTAGAATTTTAGTGAGTCACCAGATTTCCATTTTGAGCGGAGGGAGTAAGGTCTGATAGACTGATTGCAGATTATAGACGCTTGACAGATTAGATCATCGTCTACGTTAAACGTAGATATCAAAGTCTATAGACACTACAACGAAAAATTTTATATAAAATGTATAATTTGACGAAATTGATTTTACAATTTATTTAATGTTTACATATTGGCGATTTGCTAGTATTTAAGGCATGTGATTTTAATTCAAATAAAAAACGATTTGATATAAAAAAAAATTAAATAAAATAAATTAGGTATTTTGAATTATAAACTATTGTAGTTATGATTTATACCATAGATTCTCAAAGCGTACCGCCTCCCAGTAGGCGCCAGAGCCTTCCAAGGGAGCTTTCTGATTTTTAATAAATAAATTGGGTATAGATAATATGCAAAAATATATTAATATTTTAAATAAACTGTTGTTAACTACGGGAGCGTTGGAATTTTTTTTTCTTCTAAGAGGAGCGGTGGTCCAAAAAAGGTTGGAGACCTCTAAAATTTCATAGTTGTTATAGGAAGACCTAAATTTTGCCGTAACGTTGACCATTAAATATGTTTAGTAATTGTTTTTAATTTAGTCTCGTATCTCGTACTAATTATTGTAAAATTAAAAACCAGGTGTCTTATTTCAATTGTTGAAAATTTTTCCTCAATAGGTAGTTCTATTGCAAGGCTCGAAAAATATTTACTAAATTTTCGTTACGAAAAGTACCTAAATCCCACTATTTGCATATCCCTGAAGATCAGAAGAGAAATTCCCTAGAGGCATTACAATATCTAATTTTAATGAATAATCATATTTTGACAGAGAAATAAAACACGAATAATTAATCTAAACTGAATCATGTTTAGTTAACGTCAGGATAACTGACCCATAGCTAATATCCAACCATAGCGTTAGATATTGATAAATTATTTGATCGTGTTTTCTGGTCGCAACTCACGGACCGGCCATATGTAATTCTCAGGTTGCACACTTCTCCATATTCAGTTACGCATACGTAATGCGATGGTTCAGGGATGTATATAATATACTAGTCTAGACCAGGGTTGCCAATTTCAACTTTAATTATGCAAACTTAAAAGACAATAAAAAATGATTTGTCGGGAAGAAGGACTTTTTAAGTAAACACTTATTTGTTATTTATAGCGACGTTTCGTCCCTTGCTTGGGACTTTTTCAAGCTTTATAACTGTAATTGAATTATCAAAATACAATTTGTAAATTATAAAAAGTTTTTTCCCGACAAATCATTTTTATAAAATTTACAAATTGTATTTTAATAATTCAATTACAGTTATAAAGATTGAAAAAGTCCCAAGCAAGGGATGAAACGTCGTTATAAATAACAAATAAGTGTTTACTTAAAAAGTCCTATTTTCCGACAAATCATTTTTATATTAATTACCAAGGACAAAAAAGGAAAAAAGTCAATCTTAAAACACAATACTCGGTTATATTGAATTTTTGGTCTACCTCTCAGTCCAGGCAGTAATTTTGTTAATGAAGCGGAAATGTGTTAAGAATTCTTAATACGACCTACAGTTGGCGCATAGGTTAGAGCGTATTAAAGAGAGAGAGACAACTGTCAACCGTGCATTTATAAATATAGTGTGAAATAAAAAGTCTAGCCATTTAGGTGACAGCATTAATCCAACTTTAAAAATATTGACGTTTGATATATTATAAAAAACACAATAAAATTTCTTTTAGCGCGCGGTGACGTGAACAGCTAGTAACAAATATTATAGCATTTGCAATTCGTTTCCATGATTACACAAATGGTTCCACATGTAAAAATTACCCAAAGCATGCTTGTCAGCTACCTAATTTCATTTTGACAGATCTGCAGAACTAAAGAACGGCTGATTTTTTTTTATTTTCAATATATTTCCGAATCTAAAAAGTTTACAAAAAAATTTTTTTTAATTTCATGGAAAAATAAAGAGAATAAATAAACTGTTTTGAAAAATATGCAATTATGACAGGAAAAATAACGTTATAGCCTATATCTTTTTTCCAATTCGCCAATTTTTCTCAAAAACAATAGAGTTCTTCATATTGACATGTCAAACATCTTACCAAAATTTAGTTTTGGTTCGCTTAACCGTTTGACCTGTATCGTGATCACAGACGAACAGATTTTTTCCAAAAATGTGTTTTTTGAACTTCAATGCGAAAAAATATTGTAAGCTTTTGAAAAGTGGATTTTGATATAAATTAGTACCATCTTCCACCCGTGGAATGTTAAGAGCGACATTAACGCAATCGAAGCTATAAAAATAAAAAATTGTTAACCCTGTTCTGGTCAGTCTGAAAGTGAGACGGGACTATATATCACGTAATAGTAATGCAAGGAGGTTTGTTATATTACTTTCTGTGTATCTGTTAGTGCAACAGCAGCTGAGAGAGATGATATTCAACGCGTCCATCCGAAGTACATCTGGCGGTTTACAAGTAGTAGGGGAAGTGGGTGGTAATTTATATACGCGAGCTAGATGCCCTGTGTCCTTGCATGCGGCAGACTGCGGCCAGAGGATGCACCTATAGCCTCAAACAACTGCAATTTTGCAACTGCTCACTGGTGTATAAAATGCAACAGTCGTGTTTTGTGGAAGCTAACAAAATAGTCAAGAAACAAATTATTAAAAAGAACAAAACTACAAAACAAGCTTTCAATATGAAATAGTACACGAGTCAAAAGACGTTAGTTTAACTAAATGAATAAAAAATATTTAGTTCAAATGAAGAAATAGTCGGTGCTTCTAAATGTAATATTATTTTTTACTTTTTAGAGATTTGTTTTATTGCATCGGTTTTAAAAAAAATTAGTAAAATTTTTATTTAACATGTTTTAAACTAAAACTGAATACTTCTTGGCTTCCGGGTTGCCACATTGTTGTAGACGAAACAAGCTCGGAAGCCAAGAAGTTTTGGAACAATACCGGGCATTAAAGCCTACACGCTTGGATAAAATTGAATATTTGAGCTCAATTCGAAATTTCTAGCTGAGATTTCTACACAAACAGCGATGTGAGCTGAAGATCTTGAAAACGGCTGAACCGATTTCGAACAAAGATGACTAAGATCCATCCCGCAAATATGAGCTCAAAGTCGAAATTTCTGAGCTGTAATAATAGCCAAACATTCTACTTAAACTGTGATTAGAGTTAAAGATCTTGGAAACGTCTGGACCGATTTTGTTCAAAGATTACTAAGATCCATGTGGCAAATACGAACTCAAAGGAAGAGTTTCTAACTAGTAGCCGAGATATCTACAAAATCTGTGATGAAGAGACGGTTGAATCGATTTCAATCAAGGATGACTCTAAGATTCATCTCGCAAATACCAGCCCAAAGTCAAAGTTTCTGAGCTGTAATAAAGGGTGTCCGAGAACTATCTTTACAACTTTGAAATTTAATAACTTTTGAAATAAAAATGATATTCACATTCTGTTTTCTGCAGTTATTAGTGCAACTCATAAAGTTTTGTTCTGTCTAGGTTAGCACCTCTACATGTGCACCACGTGTGGCCCGAAGCACATCCAGTCGGTAATCGATTTCTTGCCAGGTACGCTGTAACATAACGTCTGTGACAGTGGCAAAAGCCTCTGTAATGCGGGTTTTTAAGTCAGCAATGTCAGTAACCTTTCTCCGCTAAACAATATCCTTCAAGTAACCCCAGAGAAAAAAACTTTATGAGTTGCGTTAATAACTGCAGAACACAGAATGTGAATATCTTTTTTATTTCAAAAGTTATTAAACTTCAAAGTTGTAAAGATAATTCTCGGACACCCGTATATTATAGCCGCGATTTCTGCACAAACTCTGATGATAAAACGGTTGAACCGATTTCCATCAAAGCCATCTCGCAAATAGCAACGTTTTGCGTCAGAATTTTTAATTTAATACACATCTAATATTAGTAAGTATATATAATGTAACTCACCACTTCCATAGTGGAGAGTCCACGGTCGGGTGGCGATGTCGTTGACGTCGTCGTAACGAGGTCACAGCGGTGACCGGCCGCCGGTAGCGTGTGGTCAGAAGAGCGCAAGCGTGCCGCCTCTTCCTCCTCAGCCGCGGTACTGCGACCGGAGGCGGCGGGGACAGCTGCCGATGGAGACGGTGGCCGTGCCGCCGTCGGGGATGGTTCGTCGTTGATGTCGCCGCGTTGCTGCCTATGTGACAATGCCGGACTGCGACTGCGGCCTCCTTCGCCTAGAAAACACCTTCGAGATTAGGTGGGGAACTTATATATAAGTATATAATAATAATAATCACTCTACGTAACATATACACGAATAATACATATATAAAACGTATGCGCGTGTTCGTAATTATTCTCCTCCCAAACAGCTTGACCGATTTCATGATTTTTTTTGTAGGGATCACCTGGATGGTTCTTAGCTATCGTTGGAACCCGTGGGTAGCGCTGTTGGACTCGAGGCCAAATTTTTTTTTTATTTTCCGATTTTTTGATAGTTTCAAACATTCCATGTCACATCATTTCTTCATAACTGGTTCACTAGCATTATTAATCGTTACATATTAATTGCATCAAACAAGGACAACGCGACATTTCTTATCTCTCTATTTTGGGTAGAAACGCAGGTAGGTAAAGTGCCTACGCAATATGGTTAAGTATGATAGCGATGTTATTAAATTGATTAAGCATCGGTTACACTGATTAGAGACTCTAACCATCTTATACTGACGTATCTTATACCGAAGCCGTATTTAGCGACAACAGCCACTTACCTATATTAACAGCCCGGAGGCAAACAAAGAAGCGCGCCATTTTTTTTTAACCAACCACGATTTATTCAAGCATCTCTAACCGCAGTGACGTAGGAATCATTAAGGTGATTGATACCTCAAATCGTAAAATATGCTATCGGGAAATTTCGACCTGTTGTCGCTAAATTCATTATATTACTGTTTTTATTAGCTGTGATTAAGCTACACAAAATTTGGCTTACTTTTAAAAAACATTCATTTTTGTCCTAAAAATTGAAACACGATATTCGTCAATATTTTTTTACAGCACGTTACGAGACTTCGAATTACGGGAACAACTGTATAACCCATGTTCTTCCAAATCGCAGATTCACTGTTTGTCGAGAAGCGTTGTGTTACAAAAATTAAATGTTGGTTCCAAATACAATTAAACGTCTGTAAGTCGAATCTTAGGGAACATAAAAAAATTCGAGTTACGAAAAAGTCAAATTACAGAAACTACATAAAACATTTTACATTTTGGAAAAGCGCATTCATTATACAAGATGGTAATCTTTTTTTACTTCATTTGTTAATAAAATATTTCTTAAAGAAATTGATCGTATTTTTATATTTAAAATTCTATTCGTATTATTGCCGAGGTTCATAGCTGCACTCCCCGTTGTGGACGCCACTGCGTTCACAGTTCTACACCAACACATACGCACATACACACCTGGCACTTTATTACTTTATTAAAATAATAATTTATTATCGTAACTACTTAAATATTCCGATCATGAAATACCTATACTCTAAAGTGCCTTCATATAAATTAATTATAACTAAATTGCAAATTATAAATATTAATAATGCCTATACTATAACCATATTACATGTCCTGGTGTTAAAGAGTGCCTTTTTTATTTTTTTATTTTTTTGTTTTTGGCCAGGTACTCTAAAGCAATATACTCGAATCTGCTTCACCAGTGCGTAAAATAACATTTAAAGTAGGCGACACTAGTGTCGCCTAGTGAGTAGTAGCAGAAGTTTGTGTCGCCAAGTGATTCTGCTCTTCTCGTTCCTTCGTCCCGTTTGTTATAGTAAACCTATGTAGCTCTCGAGTTTAATTGCTGCCAGTGAAAATTACAGAAAAAATTCTTTCAACTGAAGCTGTCAAACGAAGTGCCAAAATCTTTTTTTTTTGTTTCACAGTAGACCGATTGTGTCGTGGTTCCACTCGGTAGAAATTACAATTTTAATTTTAAACAATTTTATTGTTTGTAAACACTTAAAGACCGTGTTCATTTTTGCAAGAAATGCAAATAGAGAGAAATTATTTTAAAAAATAAAACACAATTTTTATATTATATTTATAAACTATCAAATTTTAGTTTAGTAGAATTGTCAGGCCAGCTTTAATATCAATAGAACGTAAAACGGGCTAGTTTTTATTTTAAATAGTATGCATTATTCCTTGTAATTTTACTTTTTATATTATAAACTGTATTTTAAAATATTGTGATTATTAAAAAAGAATACCAAAAACAACCTGCAATTCAGGACTTGAAGCAGGGTTTGACATTTGCAACAACCAGAAGCAGTCGTCTAACTATCTGAGCTAACCACTATTTTTTTACGAGTACCAAACAAAGTGGTTATAATTTTAATGTAACGTCACTTTCGAATTTCCCTTACAGAAAATTCTGGGTTCACTGCAAGGGCGTATCCAGGATCAAAACTAGGGGGAGAGGCAAGCCATGGTCGTTCAGGTTGTAACATTTTATCACGGAAAAGGTGAATGAAACCAAAATATTAAGAAAATTATGTATAATTATAGCAGTGCTTTAGCAACTAAGTTATTACAATTATTTGCTTGAAAAAAAAATTACTCTAGTTACATGTCTTATAGTAGTATCATTTTTCTTGGATTTGTAGAAGTAAAGTCATTTCAAGAATTATAAAAATTCTAGCAACAAAATTTAATAACGACTTATTTTTTGCTTCCAGTGGGGGGCAGCTGCCCCCCCACCCTGCCCCTCGCTGGGTACGCCCTTGGTTCACTGCGCGCTAAAAACATTTCACTTTAAAAATACGTCCGTCGTTCATAATCGAGAATACACACATTATAATATTTGCTATGCCGTGACTCATTAAACAGGTGAATAATTTGTTCATCTTATAATTTACGACACACCAAATAAATTTTAACAACTTCAGTGATGACTGATAACCATGTTTCAGTACTATAAAATTTAGATTTTGAGAAATTCTTGAGTTTATGGTTTTACATGTACGTCCACAATTAATATGTGTGTTGTATTTGGCAAAATTATGAGTGTGATAAAATAATCTAAATATGAACGTATGGGCCTCATAGATAGATAGATATGTTTGATTGTTGACCAGAAAAGAACAATAACAATACGTCATATAAATTACAAAAGCAAATTAAGGTAGTCATTAATGCTATACAGTCAAAGCCCTCTAAGTGCACAGCTCGGAACCGTGGCCCATCCTTTAAGTGCACACTTCCCCTACGATCTTTTTCATCCCCACTCTTCTAACTCCTATAGCTATCTTTATTCAATCAGATGCTATAAACAATATCTCTTAAACTCTATGAATATGATGGAAATGGAAAGTTTGAAAATAGCGCGCTTACGGTCGCACGTGATTGGTCGCAGATTATTCGAAGTGGGGGCTGGGGAACGTGCACTTAGAGGGCGAGTTCGTGTGCAGTAAGAGAGCGTGTGCATTTAGAGAGCGTGCACTTAGAGGGCTTTGACTGTAGAAACATTTATATATCGCAAAATTACGTAGATTAAATCTAAAATTTCTAAAATTATCAATATTTTTAATTGCCAGAGATTGTTTGTAAAATAGTTTTCTGCTTGAACGTCTACAATTTGTAATATTTAACGGACACGATGCATTCGTTGTTTATTTTTTTTTTCATCCAGTCTCAAGAGTGAATATATTATAGACGTCTGACAGTACAGGTCACTAAGTCTATTGAAAATGTGGATGCGTACGTCGTCCATGAATGTAAACTTTTCGAGACGTTCAACGGACATTATTCACTCAGAGATGGTTTGTTCACCAAGTTCAAAAAGAAAACGTGGACGTGTGTGCCGCGAGAGAGAGAGAGGAATTGTAAATTATAGACGCTCAATATCTGAGGCTATCAGTGGCATGCGTATGAACACATAAATAAACATTATTAAACAAGGGAAGTCACTGAATTTTTGTAATACGCAACTGCGCATTACGTGGCATTTGAATGATAATTTCTTCTGTTTTATTGCAATGAAGATAAAAAACTGTCTAATCATTTAATATGGTTCTATATAAAAAAAAACAAATACGCCTATTTTATGTCAAAACTATGGTTTACATCAATTTGATTGTGAAATGTTCGCTGACCTACAGGCTTCAGTTTAATATCGTAAGTATATCTAAACGGTAATTATATGCCACGAATTTAGTGTAATTCATTTTCATGGTTATGGATTAGTGATCAATGGTCTAGATTATCTAAGTGTAGTATCAACTGACTTTTTTTAATTTATTATTTTTAATAGTAAATCGAAAACACAATTATTTTTTTACCAGTTTTAAGATTAGAACCTGGAAACTAAGAGTTTTTAGGGTTTCATACATCCGATATAAAAACGGTACCCTTATAGGATCACTCTCGTGATTGTCAGCTTATTTTCTTCGAATCTACTGGACGAAAAAAGTTAAAATTTGGTGCACATATAGAGTTAGATGACCCAATTACGGATGTGTAGCGTAAATAAACGAATTTCGATTTTTGGGGCTAATTTTAGGGAACAAATTAGAAAACTAAATATTTTTCAATTGCAGCGTGTGACGCATTATAAGAAATACAAATATGTATGTATATATTTTTTACATTAAAACACGTAGTTTAAAAGATATTAAAGAAAATACACAAAAATCAAACATCCCCCTTATCACCGAAACTTTGAACCTAACTTTTTGAAGAAAAAAAATAGAGAATATACGACCTTAATCATAGTCTACAGGAAAACCTATAAACGAGAATCCTAAGTTTTAATATTCTCACAGAAAACTGAATGGAATGGAACCCTCTCCAAGCGAGTTCGGCTTGCACTTGACCTTTTTTTTTAATAGAAGAGTCGACCGGGATTATTATTATTATATTTCAAATAATGGCATCCCAACTATATGGACGATTCCGAAGTAAAAGCGATAAAAGTTCAATATTTAAATAAGTTTGCTGCTTTCACCGCTGCATTCGGTTTATTCAAATGAATATATTCTACAATATAAAATCACAATTTATTCAAAAGATGGAGTATTTTTGTACGCGTATAGATTTTGACATGCTGTCGACATTTGTTGATTGATTTATGTGAATGTAAACATATTATTTGATTGTTGAAATCGTCGTATAGAAAATGGTTTTTAGATGGATGCGTATCGATAGGCTAGAGGTCAAACGTCATACATTATTGCTTGCTTAGTGTATCATATATTCAAATCATCATCATAAAATACAATACATTATGAAGACCATCTCAAAACTTACTTAAAGTTACAAAACAGTGTCAAAATTTAAGGGGAGGTTCTCTTCATAATATGCATTTTAAAATATGGACTTGCAGATTTAAAAACTGGCTTCCAATAATTAACACAAATAAAATATATTAACATTCGTGTTACACAACTTTTAAGAGGAATTTAGATGTTTGCTTTTTATTTATGACATTCATTCAATAAACATTATGTATTTTTATAATCCAGTAGATATATTATTTAGCCAGATGCGGCCGCATAATTATTTAAAATGGATCGATTGCAATTTACTGACATT
The DNA here is from genome assembly GCA_034508555.1 of Venustoraphidia nigricollis. Lineage (NCBI taxonomy): Eukaryota > Metazoa > Arthropoda > Insecta > Raphidioptera > Raphidiidae > Venustoraphidia > Venustoraphidia nigricollis. The sequence goes on from JAVRKA010000008.1 coordinate 11,051,534, forward strand.
TAAACAATCTTCATACTGCAGTTAAGTAATTATTAACTATATTAATTACGCATATCATATTTATGTATTCGATTGATATTAAAATATCATACGCTCAATTTTGGATATGACTTTGAAAGTTTAAGATAAAAGTAGCACTACATTTTACCATGGTTCCAACGTAATCTAATTTTGTGGAAAAGAAGTTTCGCTAATTTTAAGAATTACCATTCGTTATTTTTGGAGTAAAATTTCTTTTCGCACGGTAGAGCAAACAGCAACAGATTTAAGCTTGTTTGTAAAGCATCTTAAAATAGCATATATAGTTTACAGTGTCACAGTTTCAATAGCTTTTAATGGTGGTAGCTAAATGTGTTCAAACCACAACACTGAAACATTTGAAGTTTATGATCAATATCTATCAGAAGTTGAGTGGTGTCATGCAATGTTTCCGTCTAGAGTTCCCACATAATTCCTTAAAAAAACATTATTCCAAAAGGAATAATGTTATTAAACGTCAGATTCAAGCCGTTCATCCTTGTCTTACTATTTTGCGAATCAAAACGCAACACACTATAAACTTCAGTCCTTGTCAGTTTCATGTACTCGTAATTTAGGGGACAAACTAATTTCCCTTTTATTACCGAGCTGGGTAGAGTAGTGGTGACAGCACTAGATTCGCATTCGGGAGATATCGGGTTCGAATCCCGGCGGGGGCAGATGTAGCTGGGACTTTTTCCTACTGCCTCTCGCCGAGAAACGGTAATTCCTGTACCGGCCATCTTGATTGAGGTTTTCCATTGTTTCCCTCAATTAATTCCAGATAAATATCGAGATGGTTCCTTATTTGAGGCCATGGCCGATTACCTCTCAAACTCATAGTTCAAAAATTACCTACCTTATCCTAATTTCCTATAATTCCTTCATTCGCCCATTGCTATTACATAAGTTGAAGTTGTAAAAAATGTAGAAAATAACGGGAAGCGGTAGATGAAAAAATAGCAATGGTGCGAATGGCGTCTGTTATGACATAAAGTCGAGAAACGGACGTTAAACGCATTATTATTATTATTAGACATTATATCGCATCCAAAATTATTATTATAATTCAATAATAATCTCAGGTATTTGGATTAATAATACAAAACAATCGTGACTTAATAAAGTAGTCGAAACGTAGCAAGATTAACAATAACACGATTGTTTTGTATTATTAATCCAAATACCTGAGATTTATTTATTATTATTATTATTATTAATTTCCCTTTTATTTGTTTATTCTATTTCCTCGCGATGTCTTACATTTTTCAAACAGATACGTCGCTAAAGAAGTTAAACTTAAAAAAATCCTAGCAACATCTTCTCCCGTCGGGATTCGAACCCAGTACCTCCCGGAAACAAGTCTGTTGCTCTCGCCACTCGGTAGACACTATTCCCAAGAATGACAGACTATACTCCAGACCAGTGACATTATCCGGAAAGCGCTCTAAGTAGTGGAAACTAGAAACGTTTCAGGGACTCTATACAGTGGAACATACTATATCGGGAACGTGCCAGTGTATGTATGCAAGTATGTACTTCTACTTTTACACCTACTACAGGACGCGTCAACTACTACGGTGGTCCAACATTACACCATTTGTTTGTACGTGGTTTAACCTATATGTCTAAACTTGATGACGAACATTTGGCTCCAATGACTATTGCTTTTAATTAACATGATTGTGTTTATATTAGAAAAACCTTAGCATCGCTATTAACTTTGGTGACCCTTTCCAATTTCTGTTTGCTCTATTTTTAATATGTTAACTATTTTACGAGGATTGATCAATAATTACCCGTGTTTGACGACAGATGGCGTTGACGAGTGAAATTGACTTTACCATCGTGTACTAAAGACTTTTAAACGACATCGTGCTGAATTGTAGATAAATTCATAGGTTAGGTTATTTTTAACAGCCAGTTGTATCAATCGTGTCAAAACACGATTGATACAACTTTGCGGTTTAATGCGTGTTGTTGGAACTTGGTTATTTCATTGTCAGAATCTACTCGGGCGAAGCCGGGCCGGAATAAATAAAGTGAACATATATGTGAGTACGTCATATTATATAATGTAAGGTTATGCAATATATGCACGTCTTTTAATTTATGACTTCATGATAATATGGACTAGCATAACCATTAAAACGTGCATAGATTATCTAAATGCGATATTTATGATCACAAATTGAATCTAATTGATCCAACCGGTTAATTTATGCGTGCAGTAAGTCGTGACTATTTAGATCCTTAAAAATTCCTTCACCGTCAGGTGAAATTATTAATAATGACTGTCCAACATAATATTTATTATTGATGTTAAATGAATAAGTGTATTCGATGAATTAATAATAATTAGCAACCATTAATAACAAATTACAAAAACTCGGGTTGCAGTGCCAAAACCCTTCCGACTATATAATGTATTTGCTAATACAGGTAGTGTGACGTTATTATTTTGTTTTTGCAGAAAATAAAAAAATTGACCCCTTAATACACCCCTTAAAATAATATTTTTTCTTAATTTATCAATGTTTTATCAATTCATCATAAAATTTATAAGTCCGGCCCGTCGAGTCGATTTTATTAAAATTTTAGGAGTACCTTTTAATTAATACTAAAGGATTAAATATCAATTTTGAATCAAATCCAAATTTTTTTGGGTACCAAAGCAATTTTAAACCTTTAGATAGACCCCTTAAAATGATCTGATTAGGCCATTTTAAATAGGGTTCGTGCGGTGATATATTACAGCATGTGAGCCAAATTTCGTTAAATGTATCTCATGGCCTTCAAACATAGTAGAAACGATAATATACATAGAACTGGTTGAACTTCCCGCCACAAACGTCACTTTCGTGACACATTTCTACAATAAAACGAATCACTTTAGTACAAATTTTGAGAGGAGAGCTAGTAATGATGTTTACGTATGAAACATTAAAAAACACTCTATTTTTCGATTCGATTCTCGAACGTGTTTATAACGAAAAATTTCCACTGAATTTTAAAACTATTTCCCGACTAAAAGAATATCTTCCTGAATAAATTTTATGTAAGAACCGTTAAAAATATGAATGTTGAAATATAAAAATGTGTTATTTTTTTAAGAGAACCCTCTTACTAAAACCATCTGCAACCAGTTCCAGTGTTTAATAATGTTTTATGTATCAGTAAACAGTGCATTTTTTATGGCGCCAACAAAAACTATGTAAAGCTTGATCTAGAACATTAAAAGTTCAAGTATCGTAATATCAGCCGATTCAAATTGAAAGTTATTAGAAGAACATAGTTTACCTCGTTCCATGAATGACGTCAGCTGACCGTTCATATTTTATCAACTACACAATTGACAGTCCACTGTAAGACGTCATCCGTCCACTACTATCCAACGGAACGGTGTCACCTCTGTAACCTTGCTAATAGTTTATTTTCGTGGCCAAGGTAATTTTAGAGCCAGCTATATAAACGAGAATGGGAATCCGCCTTTAAGAAACGCTGGGAGACCGTTCATAATTTTTGTCAAGCATGCAATTACAATTGAGTCCCATCCATCCACTACTATCCAACGGAACGAGGTTACCTCTATATTTAATAGCCTTGATAATAGTCTAGTTTCGTGGCCAAAGTAATTTTAGAGTCAGCTATATAAAAGAAAATGGGAATCCGCCTTTAAAAAACGCTGGGAGACCGTTCATAATTTTTGTCAAGAACGCAATTACAATTGACAATCCACTGGATGATGTCATCCATCTACTACTATCCAATGGAACGAGGTTACCTCTATATTTAATAGCTTTGATAATAGTCTAGTTTAGTGGCCAAAGTAATTTTAAAGTCAGCTATACAAAAGAGAATGGGAATCCGCCTTTAAAAAACACTAGGAAATCGTTCAATATTTTTATCAACCACGTAATTACAATTGACAGTCCACTGGATGACGTTATCCAACGCTATCCAACGGAAGGAGGTTACCTCTATATCTAATAACCTTGATAATAGTCTAGTTTCGTGGCCAAGGCAATTTTAAAGTCGGCTACATAAAAGATAGTGGGAATCCGCCTTCAAGGAACGCTGTCTATTATTGAATACATCTGGAATCACATATTTCTATAGCTGGGGTATCACGGCATGCTTCATCTGCTGCCACTTATAAATAGAACCTAACTAGAATGATTAATACGCAAATACTAGATTTGAATTCGCGGTAACCCAGCAAATTTACAAATTGCTCGAGACATTCAAACCACTGCTGACACATTATTTGCGCCACTCGACAAAAGATGGGACGTTTTATGATAAAAACTTTTCGAGAGTTTTCAAAATAAGAAAAGTAACAAGACAAGAGTGGTCAAATTTCTCGTCTCTAAGACAACGAGAACAGCCATTTCTCGCCCGGACGAGACGAGACGGCAACAATGAAATTAAATGATTCCTGTTCTCAAATTATATTTATATAAATATCTGTGAGTCGCGCCGATCTTTTATTATGTACACAATTGGTATTATATACATATTGTTATATATAGGTATACTAGATATTATATAGTGGTACGTATTGTTTACTTTAAAAGCCTTGAGGAGTCATTGACCTACTTAGCACGTTTTAAATATAGACACCTACACCTCTAATACACAGGTACACTACAAATATTATGTGAAGTTAATGTATTTATTTGTACACTACTGGGGAAAAAATCACCAACAACCTATTTTCCCCAACAGTGATTTCCTTTTAAAGCTGTCGGAGGGCTCTGAATTTAAGCCAAAAATAGGGCTTTGGTTGTCAACTGATTGTAGACTTATTCGTCAACATTCTGCAAAAATTCGTTGTCTATAAGGAAGGTGAAGGATAAATCTAGATCTCTAATGGACTACTTTTGTAATTTATATTCTATTTACTAGAAAAAAGTTGGCATTAATTCTGCAAAAAAAACACGTTTTCAATGTCACACTACGACCTTATTCGTACTTATTTCACAAAATTGTGTCATCACAAACCTTTTTCGGAAAAGTTTTTTTAAATCTTCAAAATATTTCCAAAATTTAGAGTAATCAACTGTCAGCGGCACCCTTGCAACAGCATTTTTTAGCCTCGTAGTGTTCCGACAGCCTTAAGAACTTGTAAATTGTAATCGGAACCGATCCCAGGAAGTACTAATTAATTGTTTCTATGACCTTCAAAATCAGATGTTTTTTACGTGAGTCTGCCAACCGATTTGTATTTTTAAAGGAAGCTTTTAGTCAGGGTTATTAGATTCAGAGATGACCTCGTTCCGTTCGATAGTAGTGAGCGGATGACGTCAGCTAGCGGACTGTCGATTGATTTTGCGTGGTTGATAGAAATATGAACGGTCTGCCTGCTGATGAGGTAACCTGTATTCTTCTAATGACCTTGGCTTTACTTTTTATATTGATATAACGAAACAATTCTAATCGTTTCGACGAGAATAGATCAAACACTCAGTATCGCCATGACTGTACTACGCGCATGCGCACTGCACGCCTTGTTTACTTGTGAGACAGTCGGACGTGTCTCGGCCGGTTCGTCGGACAAACGCGTTGCAGATCTCATGCGTAAGCGACAGAGAGAACTGAGGCTATAAGTAGACAATTTTAAGACGGTGTACCAGATAACTTGCACAGTACTGTACAAGATATGCGCATATTGTACAACATTATCTCTTTTAGAAACTCATATGGAGCTACGTATAATAATAAACACATCGAAATGTTGGATACAGCAGGCGGCGTCTCTTTTTAACTTCTTAATTTCTTGAGCTGGACAGGTTGACAACGACGAAATCTGTTCTTTATCAATGAATTTAATAGTATTATTTTGTTTTCATATCCACAAACATTTCTTATTATATCTATATATCGCCGAGCAACGGTAATTCCTGTACCGGCCATCTTGATTGAGGTTTTCCATGGTTTCCCTCAATTAATTCCAGATAAATATCGAGATGGTTCCTTATTTGAAGCCATGGCCGATTACCTATCAAACTCCTAGTTCAAAAATTACCTATCTTATCCTAACTTCCTATAATTCCTGCATTCGCCCATTGCTATTAGTTAAGTTGAAGTTTTAGAAACGTAGAAAATAACGGGAAGTGTGGTAAATGGAAAATAGTAATGGTGCGAATGGCGTCTGTTATGACATAAAGTCGAGAAACGGACGTTAAACGCATTATTATTATTATTATTTTCTTCATACCCTGTCGAAAGTACGTATTTTCGGCTTCGATTTTAAGGCAGAAAGCCCAACATTTATGCAGTGCCTTCCGAATGCAAGTTTAGTGCTCTCACCACTACGCTACGCCGCTCGGGATGTGCAAAATTAGTTTTATAACATTTTGCATTTTTTTAAATAAAAGAAGTATTTAGGTTATAAAAAGCAATAAAAATAATGAAATTTTGCATTTTAAATGTCATGTTTCAATTGCAAACCAATAAAAAATTATCTAGGAATTATTGGATAGACGCAAGTATATAATTACAGTCATAAGTTCCACCTGCCTCAATTAATTTTGTTCATCTTTAAAAGCCGTTATTAAATAAAATATTGATAGACGCAGAAATACCACTGCAGTTCATCATATATAAAAAATACACATACATACGAATCTAAATCAATTTCTTTCTAATCGTATATCATCAATATGCTTGGTGCATCTCAATCATACATAAGTAAGATTTATGGTGCCATTAATAGACCTATAGGTTGCAGTAGTCAATAATATTCTATAGATTGTTTCGAAAATGACTGCAGATTTTTTTCACTCAAAAAAAAACGTCGACAAGTAATAAAAAACCCGGGTCGCAGTGCCAAAACCCTGCCGACAATATAGTGTATTTGGGCCGTGTGGTTTTATACTTTTATTATGTGAAATTAAATTTGTTTTTGGGCAAAATAAAAAATTTAACCCCTTAAAACACCCCTTAAAATAACATTTTTTTTCTTAATTATAATATTATTATCAATCTAACGTCTACACCGAATTACAGACACCCTTCAATAAATATGTCACTATCTGCAAATTAGTGTTTTCAAAAAATTTGTAAGTCCGGTCCTGTCGGGCCGATTTTATTAAAATTTTAGGGACACTTTTTAATTACCACCAGAGGGTTAAATTTCAATTTTGAAACGATTCGGAGAATTTTTTCGGTATTTTGGGGCCCAAAAACATTTTTCAACCCCTAAAAACTACCCTTAAAATAGCCCGATTAGGCCCATTTTAAATAGGCTTCTTGCGGTGATGGATTTCAACACGTGGGCCAAATTTCGTTAAAATCAATTAACTCCTTCGAAAGTTATTGCCCGCACACATATATATATATATATATATATATATATATATATATATATATACATATATATATTATATATAAACATTTTTAAAAATGGTGCCAAAGTGTTTAGGAGGTTATGAAACGTCGAGAAATTTTGGTCCGACCCCTAGGTCCCGCCATCCGACCGACGCCAATAGTGTATGTTGCCATATGGCAAATACACTAATAATAATAATAGTTTATTTGTGGTGCCATAGTGGATACAAATTGTTAATTCAGAGTCCATCAAGGACATTAGTAGGTTCTCATCAAGAACACAGTCGTTCATGACCCAACAGAAATTCGTCTAAATTATAAAAAGCGCTTGCTATCAAAAATTCTTTCAAGTATTTTTCAAATTTTGATAATTCGCCACAATTTTTAACATTTTGAGGCAGCTTGTTAAAAATAGTAATACCCAGACAATTTGGGGATTTTTTTGAGATATTCAAGTAAGAGTAAGGTTGCGTTGAATTCACGTTACTTGAAAATCATGTCGGTGATGCCACACAAACTATTATTAGTGTATTTGCCATATGGCAACATACACTATTGGCGTCGGTCGGATGGCGGGACCTAGGGGTCGGACCAAAATTTCTCGACGTTTCATAACCTCCTAAACACTTTGGCACCATTTTTAAAAATGTTTATATATATATATATATATATATGTGTGTGTGCGGGCAATAACTTTCGAAAGAGTTAATTAATTTCAACTAAATTTGGCACACGGGTTGAAATCCATCACCGCAAGAAGCCTATTTAAAATGGGCCTAATCGGGCCATTTTAAGGGTAGTTTTTAGGGGTTGAAAAATGTTTTTGGGCCCCAAAATACCGAAAAAATTCTCAGAATCGTTTGAAAATTGAAATTTAACCCTTTAGTAGCAATTAAAAAGTGGCCCTAAAATTTCAATAAAATCGGCCCGACAGGACCGGATTTACAAATTTTATGAAAAAACTAGTTTGCAGATATATTATTTACTGAAAGGTGTATATAATTTAGTATAGAGGTTCGATTGATAATAATATTGCAATTAAGAAAAAAAATGTTATTTAAGGGGTGTATTAAGGGGTTAAATTTTTGATTTTGACCAAAAACAAACTTAAGTTCATGTAATAAAACCAGACTGCCTGTATTAGCAAATACACTATATTGTCGGCAGGGCTTGGGCACTGCGACCCGGGTTTTTTTTTCAATCAGGTTAGTATTCAATATAGCATTGGAAGTTTTATGCGCTATTGTCTTGAAATAACCTCTTTATGTTAATAACGAGTGACCAGAGATTTTTAACAATCACCCGAGTCATAAAAGTATTCCAGATACATACTACAATTTTTGAACATGCCTTCAATTAAATAAGTAGTTTTAGTCTGCATAATAATATAACTGACAGTTGTCATATTCTTAATGTGCGGTCATATTGCATTTTATTCGGGCTGTTCATGAAAACTACGCCTGATTCGTGTCGCTTTGCTATCTTTGTTCATCTTATAGAAATGAACGGTAACTAACAGGTCACTTTTGGAAACTACTGCTGACTTGATAAATCGCATTTTTCATTTTACACTAGTGCGAAATAGGTAATTTTACTATCGCTATAGATGGATGTGCAAAAATATTTTTTCAGAAAGTTTATATTTCTTCGATTATGAATATTTTACATGCTTGTTACTCACATATGTTCAACGAACAACAGACAGTCGGTATGGAATGTTTGCTCTCTAATTCTTACATATTTTAGTTAAATATATCGTCGGTACGAAATGCGTTGTACAAATCAGCTCAATTGGACGTAATTACTGTAGTTAAATATGTATAAAGAACACTTTCTTTCTAATAAGGCCCACGCATTAAAATTATACACTGTGGCTAACTACATGTACACATAGTTAAAACAATATACAGCGTGTTTCAATAACATAGTAGAGTAGTATATCGTTTAAAAAAGATGTTAATCTTATTTCTGCACACGAATGATATTCAGGTCGGACAAATCTATATTTTCTAACAAGAGGTGGTCCTATGAATATGGTCATTTAGTTGAGACGCACCACTGACAGATCAAATGCCGCTTACAATTGCCCCAAAAATTATAAATCACACCACTACTTGCGAAACTTCTTGGTTTCCGGGCTTGTACGCCTTCTCGGCTGCTCACAAGCAACACTTACTTGTGAGCAGCCTAGAAGGACACTTCGCCCGCTACCACATCGCCTTTGATAATATCTACCGCAGTTGTAGACGAAACGTCAGGCAGAAATACCAATGGACCACGGCGTACAAGCCCGGAAACCAAGAAGTTTTGCAACAACGCCAGCCGTGAAAGCCTACACAATTAGATAACACACCACTACTGATCGTTTTTCTCACTCGTCTTACTAAAGAATCATATACCCTATCTTTTTTCCCGATTGGCCTTTGTTTTGGCATGAATTTTATGTTTATACAGCAACAGTCTAATCACCAATGTCGTTATCAAACTCCTTGTTAGGCAGAATATTAGATTGTAGCGACAGAAAAACAAATGATTGATCTGCATAGGAAAAGATCGCGTTTCAAGCTTGGTCAAAATGCGTAGAAGAAAGTTGCTTCGAAATGGAAATTGCACAAAAAACTACCACTATAAAAATATAATAAATAAATAAAATTATGGATCAGTTTTTTCAAATTGTACACTAGCAGTGACTCACAAAGGTGTCCGCAATGCTATGATAGGAATACACAATAATATACCTACTGAAATTAAGGCTGCAAACCCTAAACATTTCAGAAAAACATTTAAAAAATACTTGTTAGCCAAGGCTCACTATAAGTAGAACGAGTTTTTATAATTCTTGTAAAATTCTTTTATCGACGCTATTAATGTATACATTTGTACCAAACAAATAAAGATCTTTATCTATCTATCTATACAAAATGATTCAAATGTTGACAGAAGTTCAAAGGCAAGGCGAAGTGTCATTGATGCAATATCTAGCTATCCTTGCTGAACGAAACAGAAAAAAGTAAACGACATTAGATGACTTCTTCACAAAAAACCAAATATGTCAAATGAGGAACTTTCCTCAACAAAAATTCTTAATCGAACTTTCATTTGCTTTTCATAAATATTTTATGAACAAAAATCGATATTAGCAATTAATAAATCTATAATTAATATGATAAAAAAGTATTTAACAATTAACCTAACCAATTTTCTTATTCTCGGTTCTGTTTCACCTATGCTTATTATATCTACGTAAGATGACCTGTTTTAGCGCTGCAACGTATCTCTGTGTTAAGCGGGGTCTTACTGTATGTTAAATACTCGTGTACACAGTCGGATAAAAATATCGTTTCAATCGATGAATTATTTTTCGATTTAAAATTCTACAAAACTTTTTATAAAATATACTGTCAGTATTCTACAATTAAAAATTAAAATAAAAATAGTTTTTTCTTTGGCTTATCCAAATATTTTTTCATTCTACAACGGTCATTTTTCAATTAGAGGATGTACATTAATTATCTTGAAATTACGATGCCTGAAGAAGACCTAATAAAGGCCGAAACGTTGCAAAAGTAATAATCGATATTTTGATGTTTTTGCCAGTTTCACTTTCCTGCTAAAACTCACAATTAATTCTACAAAGCTTTTCTTATAGAAAAATATGCGTGGTTATAATTTAAGGTCGTATCAAATTATACGACACTGCTTGCTGCAATCCAGCATCAATGACGATATATCTGACGCAACATTTTGAAAACACACTGTATACAATATAGAGAAATTATTAAGAGTTCCTGCACTTACATAAACGGTACAGATTAAAACTGTAATTCAAAAGTGCGGATTAACGCGATGAAACTAAGTCTAGTGTCACGTTTTCAATATTTATGTGTAAATTACAGGCCTTACGCGGTTTCTAACCACCATTTATGCGTGTTATTAAAACATACTATGCTTAGATAACACCCACTAATACTAGATTTGTGCAGTAATTCGTGTAACGTTACAAATTTCCGCATTCAACTAACTAAATACTTCAAATATAAATCTTTGATGATTTTCCTATACACTAGGAGCGATTTTTAAGGGTATAACTAGTAAAAGATAACTCTAAAAAAATTTTTAGAGTGATGATGATCCTTGAAGGTAATTGAGAAATTTCTTAGGAAGAACCTAGGTGGCACAGGATCGAAAAAAGCAAATACTGAGATATGTGAATTGCATTTATTCTAACGTTTCGGCAATCTTTTTGCTGTCCAGTTAATACAATAATACTGAATTCAGTATTATTGTATTACCTGGACAGCATTGACTCTCTGAAGATGGCAAAAAGATTGCCGAAACGTTAGAATAAATGCAATTCACAAATCTCAGTATTTGCTTTTTTCGATCCTATGCCACCTAGGTTCTTCCTAAGAAATTTCTCGGTATAGTCTTTCTACATCATTTTTGAAGCTATGCTACTTAACACAGGCGTCGGGACACGCAGTGAGCTACGAAAAAATCAGCGAGCGAAGAAATTGTGAGATGGGCCAAGAAACTGCATTTTGTATACCGGTTTTAAGATCGTCAACCAAAAACAATTATGTCACGGCGTTTGTGTACAAAATTATATGTCAAAACTCTCAGGTTCAAATCCCATATTAGCATAAAATTAATTTATTCTTTCCTTACTAATAAACTTTTTTTATATTGTTAAATAAAAAAAAAACTCGGGCAGCAGTATCAAAACCCTGCCGACAATATAGTGTATTTATGCTAACACAGGCAGAGTAGGCCACTATTATGTGAATTTGTTTGTTTTTGTACTAAATAAAAGATATGACCCCTTAAGGCTGTCGGAACGCTCTGAATTTAAGCCAAAAATAGAGCTTCGGCTGTCAACTGATTGTAGACTTATTCGTCGACATTTTGCAAAAATTCTTTCTCTGTAAGGAAGATAAAGGACAAATCTAAGTCTCTAATGGACTACTTTTGTAATTTATGTACGATTTACTAGAAAAAAGTTGGCATCAATTGTGCCAAAAAAACGCACATTTTCAACGTCACACTACGACCTTATTCGTAGTTATTTCACAAAACTGTTCCATCACAAACCTAAAGTGACTCTTCCTTTTTCGGAAAAGTTTTTTAAATCTTCAAAATATTTCCAAAAATTAGAGTAATCAATTGACAGCGGCACTCTTGCAATAAAATTTTTTAGCCTCGTAGTTGGCACCAGCCAAAAATTGAAACGTGCGAATGATTTGAGCGAGACAGAGCTAAAGAAGGTCACATCCACAATATGTCTTTTGCTTACCTCGCCCCTTACCGCTGGGTCAAAGCACAAACAAAATTCTGAGCGTTCCGACAGCCTTAATACATCCCTTAGAAGGTATAATTTAATAAGAAAAGAATACTTTTACTATGGGCTCCATGGTATTGCGATGCTAAAAACTGCTTGCAAAATTTTCATAAATTGAAAATTCACCAATTCGCAGTTTGCATAGATTCTAGTAAAAAAGCGTCATCCATTTACTTCCATGCACACATTTTTGTTGCGTCATTCGCAAACACATTACGAACGCTATATTACGGTACTGCTATCTTTAAAGACGTTTTTAGGGGTATATGACATTCGGAGTATATATCTTAATCAGCGTTGCCAGATTTTTAAAAAAGCGGGATTCTTTTGTCGAAAGCGGGACATAGTAAAAAACGTATATAATCAGAAGTTTTTAAATATTTATCTTTTTATTTGAGTTCAAATTACGTTTACGTGACAATAGATAGCAAAAATAGCCATAGAAAATGTATTTTAATGAAAATATGATATTTTAAATCAGATTTACCCTATCGTTAAATAGTTGAGTCTTATTCGTCTTCTGAATAAAAAAAATAAAAAAAAAAACAGAAATCAAAATCAAAAAAGTTTTATTCATTAGAAAAATATGGCGTTTCAAACAATAGTCTGAGGAGTGAGTGTTACAAATTGCAACATACAATAAGAGAATAATTATTTATCCCTGAAAAGCGGGACAGAGCCTGTTCCGCGCGGGACATTTAATTTTGATTTAAAAATCGGGACGTCTCGCCAAAATCCGGACGTCTGGCAACGCTGATCTTCATAGATATAAAGTTATATACACTGTAATATAACGTACAAGTGGCGTAGCGAGTCGGAGGGGAGGTCAAGGGTCACAGAAAAATCGACGTTGTCACTCCACACCGACCCACTGCTCTCTCTTCCAGGAGAGAGAGGAGAAAAGGAGAGAACTTCTCCTATTGTATGCATGTGTGTGTGTGACCGTTCGGGCGTGTCGCCGGTCCTCTTTTGCAAAACAGCGTCGCATCGCGCAAGCGCTCGTCTTATAATACAAAAACAGCGTCGCATCGCGTCCCTCTTTGCCTCGCGCCGCGTCTCCGTAGCGTCAGTGACATTTCGCGCTAGGAGGACAGGAGGACAGTTTTAATGTTCGACGTCGTATACGCTTGGCCTATGCGCGTAACAAGAGAAAGAGAGACCGAGGTGATACTCCGTATTTTTGTCTCGCTCCGAACATAGATGCTGTACCCCTTTCGGTGTACAACGCAAGTCACTTTTCTGATGCTTGGTGACATACGACGATATCAAGCCACGCCTATATTTTATTCAACTAAATATAATATCAAATGTATATAGACCTTATGTAATATGTACTGTAAGTTTGCTGTTTACATAACGTTTACATTGTTACTCTATGGAAAAAAATTTCTTGGAACTATAGACCAATAATGCAGTGTATATATTTTATACATTTTATTTGCCAACGTTTCGACTTGGATCCAGTCTTTTTCAAGGCTGGATCCAAATCGAAACGTTGGCAAAAAAAATGTATTAAGGCTGACGGAACGCTTTGAATTTAAGCCAAAAATAGAGCTTCGGCTGTCAACTGATTGTAGACTTATTCGTCAACATTTTGCAAAAATTCTTTCTCTATAAGGAAGATAAAGGACAAATCTAGGTCTCTAATGGACTACTTTTGTAATTTATGTCGATTTACTAGAAAAAAATTGGCATTAATTGTGCTAAAAAAAACACACGTTTTCAATGTCACACTATGACCTTATTCGTACTTATTTCACAAAACTGTTCCATCACAAACCTAAAGTGACTCTTCCTTTTTCGGAAAAGTTTTTTAAATCTTCAAAATATTTCCCAAACTTAGAGTAATCAGTTGACAGCGGCACCCTCGCAATAAAATTTTTTAGCCTCGTAGTCGGCACCAGCCAAAAATTGAAACGTGCGGATGATTTGAGCGAGACAGAGCTAAAGAAGGCCCCACTCACAATATGTCTTTTGCCTACCTCGCCCCTTACCGCTGGGTCTCAGCACAAACAAGATTCGGAGCGTTCCGACAGCCTTAAATATATACACTGCATTATTGGTCTATTGTTCCCAAGAATATTTTTCCATATTAAAACTATATAGACAGATTACTCAATACATTGTTACTCTATATGTTACTAAAAACCTTCAGTTCCCAACTTTTAATTATTATTAAGTCAAAAGATTTGCAACGCTCTATTTTGCAAGTTTTTTTTTGAAGCTATGCTTCTAAATGTAAAAAAAATAACGAGTGAGCGAGCGGCATGTGAGATAGGCCTAGAAACAATGGCATAAAAACGTATTAGTGTAGTTTTGATAAGAAAAAGACCATAGAAATAAGGCTGACATATGTCGCTGATATTATATACAATATATGTTTGTATTCTGGCTAGTCGATTGCGTAAAAAGGTACTTTTATAGATTTTATAGGGAAAAGACCATAGAAACAAAGCTCACATATGTCGTTGATATTAGTATATATGTTTGTGTTCTAACCGATCTATTGCGTAAAAACGTATTTGTGTAGTTTTGTTAAGAAAAAAAAACAAAGAAACAAAGCGCACATACGTCGTTGATATTAAATATTATTATGTTTGTGTTCGACTAGTCTAGTCTAAGAGACGTCTGGCTGTCAAAATTAGAACTGCATTTTTCATATCTTAAGATCGTCAGAAAGAGTTGTTTTTAGTTTTTTGATTGATTCATACTTATTGGATCTATTGGACTAGTAAAATATTGATCAAATCAGTATTTTAGTAATCCTACAAATTAAATAAATATGGACACATAAAAAATAAAAATTGGATTTTTCTACAATAATATAAAAAAGCTCGTTTACTAATATAGTAGGATTATATATATAATAATAATAATGCGTTTAACGTCCGTTTCTCGACTTTATGTCATAACAGGCGCCATTCGCACCATTACTATTTTCCATTTTACCACTTTATTTTCTACCACGTTATTTTCTACATTTCTAAAACTTCATCTTAACTAATAGCAATGGGCAAATGAAGGAATTATAGGAAATTAGGATAAGGAAGGCAATTTTTGAACTAGAAGTTTGATAGGTAATCGGCCATGGCCTCGAATAAGGAACCATCTCGATATATATCTGGAATTAATTGAGGGAAATCATGGAAAACCTCAATCAAGATGGCCGGTACAGGAATTACCGTTTCTCGGCAAGAGGCAGTAGGGAAAAGTCCCAGCCACATCTGCCCCCGCCGGGATTCGAACCCGGACCTCCCGAATGCGAGTCTAGTGCTGTCACACCACTACTCTACCCAGCTCGGTTAGGATTATATATTAATCTATCTCTCTGAATATAAAAATGAAAAGTCAAAATGCATTTGCATTCCAGTAAATAAGGCTTTTTAGTAGATCGTCTGTTCTCACGAACTCGATTGTTTATAACTATAAAAAAGTAAAAAAAAAAAATGGTTCCACCATCCGACCGACACCAACAGTGTATGTACCATATACAGACTCAAAAATTTCAAGCGATCAATATTTTGTACAGACGTAAATATTTACGTAGAAAAATCGAAGCGACGTTTAATATGCATAATATGATGTTCGTATATTGTGTTACTTTTATGCGATACCTACATTTACTATATACAGCTATGAAGCTAAGGAAAATCGATATGGAACGGGTTATATATATCTTCTGATGTTGAATATATATTATATGCTTTGCTTCCCGTCTGCTTCACACATACCGTTGCAAGACAAGAGACAGAGACACCCAGGGGTGTCCATGTTTCTGTTAGATATAGAATATTCAACGAGCACAGTCTTAGAAAATTATGAATAGGGATGGACCATAAAAAAAACTAAAAACAAGGTTAATCGTCAGCTAAACATATTAGTGAAAGTTCGGACGGATAGGAAAAGAACGCGGTTTTTTCAATATACATGCGGATACGTTCACTAATCCGACAACAGAATTTTTCGCGTATATCGGATTAGTGGAAATGTCGGATTACCGGATATAAACACGGACTAAAACTTTGACTATTATAAAACAGTTCTTTTAACTTTTTGTTGTCCCTAAAGTCAATAAACATTTTTAAAAATAGTGCCAAAGTGTTTAGGAGCTTAAGAAACGTCGAGAAAATTTGGTCCGACCCCTAGGTCCCGCCATCCGACCGACGCCAATAGTGTATGTTGCCATATGGCAAATACACTAATAACGACATTATATAATACATATTTACAATACATAATGCATTAGGGGCTGTTCAAGTATTACGTAAGCACTATAGGATGACATGGGGGGAGGGGGGATCTAGATGGTAATTACGTCAGCAGTAATTATTTACTTTTTTCTAGACTTATATCTGCTGTTCATGAATCAATAAAAAAAAGATTACATTAAAAGAAAAATGCGTATACCAATGGGTTACTTGCTTACTTTTGCTGACAAGGGAGAGGGGGGGATAAATTTATTTTAGGAAATCTGCTTACGTACCTAATACTTGAACGGCCCCTTATTGAAGGTTTTGACAATTAAACAATTTTTAATTTCGAACTTTTATAAAACAAACAATGTGACGTCTTCTGTCTATTGTCAGACTATAGAGCGAACTTCTCTATGAAACGTCGGAGTATAGAGAAATATTTGTCAAGTAAACACGTGTGTCGGATTACAGAGCGCAATATCGTAAAAATGTCGGATTATAGAGCGATTTTTCTAGATCTCTACATACTAATAAAAACAGTGTACTGGACGTGTTGGATTAACGACCAGCGAATTTTCGATTGTATTCTGTAGTCTAAATACGTCTGGTCACGAGATTGAAAATGACATTAAACTTGTTTGTTTCTTCTGCGTAGTTAATAGAATCTCAAAACAAAACGGTGTTGTGGTTGACAATTCTTAGTATTAATGCTGTCTCAATGCAAAGACATTAAATATCGAAAAAAATCATCAAAAACTGCCGCAACAATCTAAGTAAGGAACATTTTTTTTCTACTAAATTTTGGTGAAAAAACACGTTTCTTTCCAATAATGTTTTCTTTTCGACTTTTTCGGATTTAACCAAAACCATATTAGTAACTGAAAATGATGAAACGTTTTATTTTTTCTTGAAACCCGATATATGATTTTTTTGTATATTTTCTCGGTTTGTTTATTTAAAAAGTAGCTAACTTATTAAATTTATTTTAAGATTCATTTTTTCATTCTTCAAACTTCCTAGTAGGTGTAGTAAACAACTCAGATTCAATAAATACAATAATAAAAATAAAACCGAACATTTCAGCACATTTTTATATCGGCCGATTTCAGCCAAACTTGATCTCAAGCGAGAGTTTGTGAAATTTTGGTTAAAGAATTCCTTAGATAGATGCATTTTTATTGTAGGTATACCTTTATTATATCAAACTACTACTATGTAAAATTTTCATGAATTTTTTCTCTTGTCGACTGTATACAATGTACTATATTGTTTGTCGCAGAATAAATGATTATGAATGTGGTGGAAGTACCGGTTTATGTGGTGGGAGAACGGGACTAAATGGTGGAAGAACAGGTATTGATTCAAATCTGTTTCGGTTTCCTAATTTTGCACTAAAACACATCTGAAGATATTTTTTTAATCATTACGGTGTGCTATAATAATGATGATTTTGTAGCAGCATGTCGAGAATTTATTACAATTATTTTATAAGTACAATATTCACCGTTATGACGAGTTGTACCATACTGTGATTTTTCAGTGATTATTAAATCACTGAAAAATCACAGTAATATGAAAAAATAAAACAAAAACATTTGTACGAGACTTGAAAAAATCCATTTCATTTAAATAGACATCTATATTTAGCAATAGAAAACAATTTCTCAAGCAAACTTTTTTTCCCATAGACATGTGTTTTTTTTAATTCAACAAATCGAGTGTCTAAAATTTTTAATTTCAAAAATATACTGCAAGTCTAGCGAAGCGTAAAGTCTAGTGTAAAAACTATTGTAAGTATTTAAATTGACTAAACATACCACATCCGGCCAGTACTAAGTGAGTGTAATTTGACGTTTCGGCATTAAAGGGGAATAAAACGTTTACAGTCGATTGAATCAACGTCGAACTCGATTAAGAAACGAACAAGTTTTAAACTCTTCTCACAAAGTGCCCCGCTGCATTTTTTAAGAGAAACTATAACTTAGAAATGGGAAAAACGGGTCTTTTTAGTGATCTGCATCTTTGCATCTGGATCCCGTATGTGAGCCGGCTCACTGAACCGGTTCAAAAAGAGCCGAGTTCTGAATAATATGTTACTGCAGCCTGCCACTGAGTTACCTAGTTCAGTCAATCATATCACGACCTGTATAGAATAAAGAATGCATAGCCAAACATGTGATGCATGAGTCATTTGAGCTGACAGATGCATCAAAACAAGAACTGATACGTAAGTGTAAAATGTGCTTCTGCGGATCCGTTGATCCGTCGGCTCAAAAAAAAGTGAGTCGGCTCTCACGGATCTTCTTTGAACCGGTTCAGATCTGAATTACACAACTCTACTATAGCTATTCCATATGTATACTGGTAGATACTTTGCAAAACTCAAAAATATTTGCAAATTTTTTACCGGTTTTTAAAAAGTCAACACTAATTTTTAGTTACGAACGTTTTTACTACTTCTTCTCGAAGTGTGATCGGTTTGAATACGCAAAATTTCAGCAAAATCTATCCAGTGGGTTGAGCGGAATATTATGAACTGTGGTCGCAAAATTCATTTTATTACTGTTTTTATTAGCAACGATTAAGCATTAAGTTTCACAAAATATGCCTTGCTGCTTAAAAAATTCAAAAAAATACATTTCTTGCCGTAAAAATTTTATCAAAAAACGTGCGATATTCGTTAATATTTCTTTACAGTAGGTACGTCACGAGATTTTGAATTATGGGAAGGCAAATTAACATTTTGAAATTTTTGTTAAAAAAGAAAGTGGCTTGCTCAAAAATTTTTTCCAAATTTAATTATTTCTGTACAAACATTATGCTGATTTTCTCGTTTTTATCTGATTTTAAATCGGTTATTTAGACCAAATAAACTGTAAAAACTTGGCTAAAAGTTAAATTGCAAGAGTGGTATATATTTCTAGTTTATTTAGAAGCATTAAATATCAAAGATTGAATAAATTTTTCGTAGAAATTTTCCGAAATGTGAGTAAAAGCAATTTACATGACACACATATCGAAATGCTCGTACGATAGTCATGTGGGCGGAAAAGGGGGTACATAGAACAGCTGGTAATCAGTAACTTTAAGTAAAAATCATAAAAGAAATTTAAGACAACGAAAATTTAAAAAGAATTCGTAGACCTAACACACGCGGCGCGTTCAACAGTTGGGTTCAGTAGCCCCGCCTTTTGTCGCATTGTGACAGCGCAGTTGACAACTGACACTGACCGCCTCGCATGCAACGTACACCTGGGCCCAGATCGTGTGACAATCTCGTTCCCTCTCTCCGATTCGAAGCGTCGCACAAGCGACGACCTATGCGACAACGACACCGCTCCCCACTGTCACTGACATAGGCGTGTGTCACCTGTACAAACGCCCATTTTGTTTCAATATTGTACTATGAAAGACATACTAAACAAATACATAGTTATAAACAATGATTTTTAGGGTTCCGTACCCAAAGGGTAAAACCCTATTACTAAGACTCCGCTGTCCGTCCGTCTGTTATCAGGCTGTATCTCATGAACCGTGATAGTTAGACAGTTGAAATTTTCACAGATTATGTATTTCTGTTGCCGCTATAACGACAAATACTAAAACAGAATAAAATAAATATTTAAGTGGGGCTCCCATACAACAGACATGATTTTTATAGATAATGGTAAGTACAGAACCCTTCGTGCCAGAAGCGTAGCGTGCCTTGGCGGGGCCCCGTATAAAAATTTGTTTAAGGGCCCTTTCCCCGTTGAAGTAAATGATTTAAACGGGGAAATCCCGCAGCCCGCGATAACCGATATAAGATGTTGCCAACTTTTGAACGTACGCTTTACGCGGAAAAAAAAGAAATTGCTTTTTTTGACTTTTGTCATTTCTGAAATAAAAAAAAATATGGGAAGTTTTTATTAATTTTTGCTTACGCACGTTGGGGGCCCCGTATAATTGATACGGCAGATACGGCGGTAGCTACGCCCCTGCTTCGTGCGCGAGTCCGACTCGCACTTGGCCGGTTTTTGTACATCTTATGTAATAATTTATTATTAATTCATCTTTAAAGTTCAATTCCAGATATGTGTTATAATAGAAAACAGTATCACGGGTAATTGGAATAATGAAAATAAATCAATTTAAACACTCATTGGTTGCAAAATCGTGAAGCGTTCCACATTTTTGCAATCAATGAGTGTTTAAATTGATTTATTTTCATTATTCCAATTACCCGTGATACTGTTTTCTATTTATTATTAATATTGTGTCTGTAATTACTTTTAGTCAATAATACTGTCGCTGGGTTACAGAACGCAGTGTCAGAAAATCTGATTTGACAACGACCTTCGATTGTGATGCTAGAACAGTCTAATCCCGTTTTCGAACACTCTGTTGTGTAAAATATGAGGCAAGAATTGCAGAACGCATCGTCAGAAAATCTGATTTGATAATAACCTTAGATTATGATCATATAATGAGTTTTTATAGATGCTGGAACAGTCTAATCCCGTTGTTGAACTCTCCGTTGTGTAAAACATTAGGCAAAAATTGCAGAATGCATTGTCAGAAAATCTGGTTTGATAATGACCTTAGATTGTGATCATATAATGAGTTTTTATAAATGCTGGAACAGTCAAATCCCGTTGTTGAACTCTCCGTTGTGTAAATATAAAGCAAAAATTGCAGAATGCATTGTCAGAAATCTGATTTGATAATGACCTTAGATTGTGAACATATAATGACAGTTTTTTATAAACGCTGGAACAGTCTAATCCCGTTGTCAAACTCTCTGTTGTGTAGAACATTAGGCAAGAATTGCAGGACGCATTGTCAGAAAATCGGATTTGACAATGATCTTAGTGCAGGTAAAGTCTAATGTCGTCAAAACTACAAAAAAACAAATGAGTGATCTGCACAATAGAATAAAGATGCTTTCTAAGCTAAATTTTGTTCAAAACGCGTATAGAAATGTTTCGAGGTGAAAATTGTAGATACAATTAACATAAGTACCTATGCTAAAAACATGTACACTTGGCTTAAAAAAATATCGTTCCAGCAGATCAATAATGAAGCAGGATCGATTTAAAATTCTATTATGCTTTTCTTATTGAGAAATGCGCAGTCAAAAGTTAAGATCACTGTCAAATTAGATCTTCCGACCAATTATGTGCCAACTCAAGCTTGTAAGTTTAAAAAAACATGATAATTTAGTCACATCTTAGTTCTTAACGACAGCAATTTTTGATTGTCAATAAAACCTGCAGCTTCATGGTAAAAAATACATTGTACTCAAACCATATTGACGCAAATACGTAATCAATTCAAATCAATTCAAACTATACGTAATCTTATAGAAAAAATATGTACCTACTGATAAATTTGTAGTATAGATTCACAATTTAGAAGAGACGGCAATTTTTAATAGATTGTTAGATTAATTAAAAAAACAGAACACGCAAAGATAAACTCATAGTAGATGTCGTTCGAATAATACTGACATTACCAGCAAATGTTTAATTTTATATAACCAGGTTGGACGTCTTTTTTATAACTAGATACCTACCAGATAATTAATATTTGAAGATATAAAATAATATTTTTTGTATTTGTTTACAACTAACGTAGCTACAGAAAATTTCCGCAGGGCTTGCAAATTTGACAATGATTAATAATGTTAAAAACTAATTACAATATTTAGATTGTGTTGGATTATCAAATTTAATATTTTCTATATATTTAATTACAGTGAAGTTTTGCTCTATTGTATTGTTTTCTACTTTTATTATTCTTTTGAAGTCATCAAACACACGTGAGCCTCACTCACATTAACTCACGGAGGAAGTGAAACTTCTTTAGAGTTAGGAACCGTTTCATTGACGCATTGTCCATTTTGCGTTACCAAGGTTTCTCTTATATTTTCGCGCTGTTGAATCATTTCCTCTTTAACGTTACAGAAAATTTCAAACAATTACGTCACTGAACAAATGTTTAAAAAATTAGTGCTAGACCCAAAATAATCCTGGCTATTGTTGGCCTTAACAAAAAATATATGTGATATTATTCTTCGATAAAATATGATGAAGAAATCTAATTCGAGTAACCATTACCTTATTTTGTATAGTAGTAATGTAAAATTACCGGTTATTTATGACACTAACCATTTTGACCGGATAATTTACCGGCTATTTATAAAAAAAAGTGCGGCTTTCGGTTTCTTTTTCTCAGAACAACAAAAACAAAACAATAGAGTAGCTTTCAACAGTAGAATCGAAAGAATTAATTAAAAAATGTATATTTATTTTTAGGTATGACAGATATTAAGGTTATAAAACTAAAAATATCGACCGCTCAAAACTTTCTGTGCAGCCTTGTATAATAATAATAAATAGTCGTAGTAATTTAAAAAAATTACCGCTGTTATTTAACCGGTAATTTATTCTCATTCGTCAACAACTGAAGTCAGTAAGCCCAACTAACTTTAATTCTGACAAAATGCATATATGAGAAACAGCAAAATACTGCCTGCACATTTTAATTTATTTTTTTGTTTTATTATTTCGAATAAATGCAGAATCGTGTGAACTGCATCCGAGACACCCATTTTAATTATGTAATTTTTATTCCGTTACAAGTTTGCATCGACACGTAAACTAATTTTACTTTATAAAATACAAAAAAAATACAGTTTTGTTGAACATATCTTAGTTTTGTGGCGTATTATTTTCCATGCGCATTTACCGGTTTACGTGATATACCAAGGTTTCACTGTAATTACATTCTAATGTCAAAGTTCTATAAGACATTTTCTGTAATCAAATAAATAATTAGACATTCAATATTTTGGGAATAATTTAACGAACTCTATTACTAGACCAAAATATTTTTTTTATATATAAACAGAAAATGCATGAATTGGTATTAGGCCCATGTAGCTCTAGACTTAGGTGGTATTTAAAATATAAAATCGCCTTACCTATACCCATTGATCTGCTATAAGTTGCATATGATGAAATTAACATCTGTTATTGGCTTTCCAAAATGAAACTGTGACACCGTCAAAAAAGTTAAAAAAACTTAAAAAATCAGCGGCTTTTGAAAATGTAATCTATTGCACAAAATGTCTACGTCGTTACAAACAATAATAGTCAGCTCATTCATAATTAATCCTTTTTTTTATCAATTACACAAAAACAATATGTTTTACACTTTAAATTACAGTTTAATTTATTTCATTGCACAAATCAGGCCTAAATATATTAAATCAAGTAGAATTTATGTATGTCCGTCTTTATCACTTGTCTGCACTACACATAACGTATGTCGACGCTTATTTGATTGTTATCAGTGGAACACAGTACACATTAATTGTTATTTTTTTATAAAAAATCAGTTCATAATAAACACAAATATATTATTAAATCAATACTGTAATAATTAATTACTGACGACAGCAATATATTTTTATAAATACTAAACATATTATGCACAGCATTTTTTAAATATCTTACACTAAAAACAAATAACTTGTCAAAAAGAGTTCGAACTTGATCAAATGTTCATTACAATACGATTGAATTTTATCAATTGTGTCTCTGCCCTTGTTCAAGTCATTCTATCCTTATGTAACAAGACAATACAATCAACCAAACTATTATTAAACAAGCCTGTACCAAATTACCTAATTTATTAATCGATTTATCACGAAACAAAAAAATTAAAACGTGTCCAGCACAAAATAATTTGTGTTTTAAAACTAATAACCAACAATGTTCAGTTTTTTTACACCAAAATTCTTTAGTAAACTGTTAATTAAATTACGGAAATATAATTTAATACAAAACAAACGCAATATCAAAATGTTATAGCCTCAGGCTTATTTGGTTTAAAACTTTTGCAATAAAAATTCACCAATGACATTGACAGTACCGTATTTAGGGAAATTGAAATCCCTAGGTAACCGAGTCGAGTAAATTATAAAACTTTATTATAAGAGCTCCTAGGCAATTGCTTAATCCTAAATCACAATATTTGTCAACTGTATTTTCACAAACTTTTCAATCACTTTCCACACATGCGCATTGTCACGTGACGTTTAAAATCCAAAACAAATCTAAAACTTCTTATCGACTCTGTGTATGATTTTATCAAGCTGTTGTTGTCCTTCTCCCACTACCAAACTTCACATGTTCAACGTTTGTTTGTTCACTTTTCTTAACGACGCGTTCTAAAATCCGTTACAAAATTTGAACCGTTACGAAGCGATACTTATTATCGATTTTGTGCACGACTTTATCAAGTTGTTGTTGTTCTTCTCCCACTACCAAACTTCACATGTTCAACGTTTGTTTGTTCACTTTTCTTAACGACGCGTTCTAAAAGCCGTTACAAAATTTGAACCGTTACGGAGCGATATTTATTATCAATTCTGTGCACGATTTTATTAAGCTGTTGTTGTCCTTCTCCCACTACCAAACTTCACATGTTCAACGTTTGTTTGTTCACTTTTCTCAACGACGCGTTCTAAAATCCGTTACAAAATTTGAACCGTTACGGAGCGATATTTATTATCAATTCTATGCACGATTTTATTAAGCTGTTGTTGTCCTTCTCCCACTACCAAACTTCACATGTTCAGCGTTTGTTTGTTCACTTTTCTTAACGACGCGTTCTAAAAGCCGTTACAAAATTTGAACCGTTACGAAGCCATACTTCTTATCGATTTTGTGCACGACTTTATCAAGTTGTTGTTGTCCTTCTTCCACTATCAAAGTGCACATGTTTTGTTTATTCACTTTTCTTATAACGACGCATTCAATTGTTTTTGTGCAATAGTTAAGCGACGTGTCGCACGATGTCACTCTGTCTACAGTCAGACAGTCACTGAATGTACGTATATTAAGCGACAGTCAACATTGGGAGTCGCGATCAAGAAAGAGAGAGTCGGTTATACTATACTCATCGTAGTACAACGTGCTATAGCGATGTAATGTGTCCCTGCTATAATAGAATACGCCGTGAACTAGGCTTAATAGAGATCTACCGCCCGCATTGCACGGCGCGCACGACTGTCACTTGTCCTGCGAGGGCGGTCGTTGTTGGACCGCCACGTGCCGCACAACAAACGAAAACAGTTGACAACGACAGAAAACAGCTGTTTCAACCAACTGCGACGCCAAGCAACGACAAACGCTATCGATCGCGGCCAATGCTACAACGCAAAACTAGACTGCAATGACAATACGCCATGCACGTGGACCGAAACAGTTGACATGCGACAGAAAACAGCTGACTGTGTGGGTAGTTAGTGCGACTGTGCGTTTTTGTGCGAGCGTTCTAGCAACGACGCACGAAGCGTCGGTGACATCGGTCGCGTACCGGAAGAATGAGTGCAATGCAGTGCATGTGGTGAAGGCGACGGTGGAAACAGTTGACATGCGACAGAAAACAGCTGACTGTGTGTGTGTAGTAGCAATACGAGAATTTCATTCATTCATTCGAATTGGACGCGGAGCTGTGTCACAATAGAAGGGGGTTGATAGTGTTGATACATGCTTGTGCTTATGATTTTATGAATGGAGCTATTTGTACCAGTGTTAGATGACCTTGAAAGAAGTTTGACCTAGTCTTGTGTGTATTGAATTATTCTTTTTCGATTCTGTAAAGAAAACCACCATGTTTTGCGCATTTCAGCAAGACAAGGAATTTTGTGACTCAAGCAATATTTTTGTCTTAAGGCTGTCGGAACGCTCTGAAGTTTGTTTGTGCTGAGACCCAGCGGTAAGGGGCGAGGTAGGCAAAAGACATATTGTGGGTGTGACCTTGTTTAGCTCTATCTCGCTCAAATCATCCGCACGTTTCAATTTTTGGCCAGTGCCAACTACGAGGCTAAAAAATTTTATTGCAAGGGTGCCGCTGTCAATTGATTCCTCTAATTTTTGGAAATATTTTGAAGATTTAAAAAACTTTTCCGAAAAAGGAAGAGTCACTTTAGGTTTGTGATGGAACAGTTTTGTGAAATAAGTACGAATAAGGTCATAGTGTGACATTGAAAACGTGTGTTTTTTTAGCACAATTAATGCCAAATTTTTTCTAGAAAATCGTACATAAATTACAAAAGTAGTCCATTAGAGACCTAGATTTGTCCTTTATCTTCCTTATAGAGCAAGATTTTTTGCAGAATGTTGACGAATAAGTCTACAATCAGTTGACAGCCGAAGCTCTATTTTTGGCTTAAATTCAGAGCGTTCCGACAGCCTTAAGAAAAAGCCTTGCGACAGGTTGAAATTCCATTCAACCACTCGTATTTAACGAACCCCACTTTTGGGGTTAACGTATAGCCAATGCTACTCGGGAAGGAGTGATTTTTATATACATAGTAGAAGATTTTTTTGCAGCTATGCATGCTTGTATACAGACATGAAAAGTGACGCATAAGACACTAGTGTGGTAAAGTGAAACAAAATTGGTCGCACTATACCTATCCCATAGTAAATCACTGTTTGTCTATCAGTTGATTTAAGGCCTTGTATCCGATGTGACATTTGCTTAAAAGTGAACTGTCGAAAATTTTGAGAATGAAGTGAAAAGCAGCTATATAGGAGTTACGTGCAAAAATGTCATTAAAATATGTCTATATACCATATTGTGGTCCGCAAACGAATTATAAATGGCCCACGTTTCTTTATTAAGCCGAAGATGCTATTTATTTTATTATTTCAGAATGTTGCATTTCTTTTGTTTCACAATACCTTTATCAGTCAAAGTAGCAAAAATAGGAACCGTCAGTAATCAGTGACCCACCTGTGATTTTTGAATTGTCAATTTTGCCCGACTATTAAAAAGGTTGGGCAGCCTTGGTCTACGTATACCCTTCATTAATTATGTAATTCATTATCTGATAACTAATAATAAATAATAATAATATAATAATGCGTTTAACGTCCGTTTCTCGACTTTATGCCATAACAGACGCCATTCGCACCATTACTATTTTCCATCTACCACACTTCCCGTTATTTTTCTACATTTTTAAAACTTATGTAATAGCAATGGGCGAATGAAGGAATTATAGGAAATTAGGATAAGGTACGTAATTTTTGAACTAGGAGTTTGATAGGTAATCGGCCATGGCCTCAAATAAGGAACCGTCTCGATATTTATCTGGAATTAATTGAGGGAAACCTCAATCAAGATGGCCGGTACAGGAATTACCGTTTCTCGGCGAGAGGCAGTAGGAAAAAGTCCCAGCCACATCTGCCCCCGCCGGGATTCGAACCCGGACCTCCCGAATGCGAGTCTAGTGCTGTCACCACTACTCTACCCAGCTCGGTATTTATATATCTGCTAACTAGCGCTTCCATAAAGTCGACAAGTTTTGATAAATTATTTATACTTGATGCCCCACTTTGTATGTTCGCGATAAATTAGAAAACCGCTGAACTGATTTCAAATGTTCAAAGTTGCATAAAACTCTGACCTGAGACATGGAATAAAAAAAATCTCTACCAAACGCAGAGCTTATAACAGCATACTTAAACCACAATTTTGAAATATCATTTATATATTTTTTTACATTTATTATTAATAATAATAATACTTACAATAAAACGTGACCACACCTTTAGTTGTGTATTTGTTAACTGTAAATAATACACATGGCCCCAGGCAACGAAGAGCATTCAATAATAAATTAAAAGGACAATCGTAAGTAGTTGTTGTAAAAAAACAAATGAAAAACTAACCTTCACTTGCCTTCAGCGTAATTGATTTGATATGATATCACAATTAAATTAAATGTTATATACTCATTTGCACGATTTATATGTCTAACATAATACATACCGTTCACTCTATACAAAAATCAATTATAATAATTAAGTATTAGAATTTAACAATGACAAGTGATTTTTGTTTAAGAGGATTTTTTCAATTAACCGTATTTAGCTTAGCGTTTTTTTTTTGTTTCAAAAAAAAATACGAAGCAGTAGGGGCAAAGTTTGTTGTAGTTATGTGTAAAGCCGGGTCCAGACGTGTGTAACGCGTAATGTAATCTATCGTGTAATGTAACACGAATTCTGCGTGTGGACGGCACTACGAGCATTACATGTAACGCTCGCGCCGGCGTTCGCCGTGATCCATCGGCTGTCGGTTTTTAGCGCGAACACAAAGGCGCTCGCAGTACTCGTTTGGACGGCGTTCGTGACGATTGTGTCGTTCATGATATGAACAATCGCTTGAACTTATCAGTTTGTATCAAGAAAAACGTGTTATTTGGGATCCAAAAAATCCGGATTACTTTAAAATAATCTGAAACATCAGTTAATAAATATATATAAATAAAAGCAGCACCAGCTATCATGACTTTCCTATTCGGCATGTTCGTAGCAACTGAGTGGAAACAGCTTTTGACAAAGATTCGCTTTCACGATTCGCGTTGAGTTCGTGTGCTGTCCACACTGTTGACGCTAAATTACACGTAATCTTACATTACACGTTACACACGTCTGGACCCGGCTTAATGTTTAACGTTATTCAATATTGTTCTATGAACTGTGTAATGCTTTATGTTATGTAAACTGTGAAATTTTAAACGGATGTAGGCGTATTCTGTGTTGAGACAGGATAGAGTACGACTGTATAGTTGAAATTGAAATACATTTTATTTAATAACTGAATTCTTTTTTATTTTATTTCATCATTTCATTTCTTTAAATACCTACTCTGTATTTTCATATTTTTTCCATATTCACTTTAAAAAAACTTCTAACGAATTATTAAAATCGGGCGTAGGTAGTTCATTTTTCGGCTACAGTTCCAAAAATCCACGTTTTTGCATTAAAGATGATAGTGTTGGGTCTTTTTGAGACAACATTAATACTCTGCATAGCCGACCACAATATTGTTTTGTTTTGAGTTTCTATATTAGCAACGCTTAAGAAACAAACAAGTTAAATATAATTTTCAATCTCGTTGTGATCAGACGTATTTAGACTTTGTCTTTGTAACGAAGCCGGTCCTGTATAATGTCATAACATTATTTTATCTTATAGTTATAAAACTGTTATGCAAGATCGTCGTCGTTCCTAACAAATTCTACTGCAAATTATTTTGTAGAATATTATTTGAAATTCAGTTCTAATAAAATATTCTTACTAACAAGACATAATTATAATTTCGGCCACAGTCGTTGAAATTAATAAAAGATCTTGTAGTAAAGTTATCTTTTATTAGCTACGTTAATATTTTTATAATAAAAATAAAATATATTTATTATTTTAAATTCTACTCATCATTTTTTAAAAACCAACACCAAAAAAAATTCCACCGCGCTACATCTTGATTAATTTAAATTTTATTGTTTTATTTTTTTAAGGGGGTCTTCTCATGTGACCACTTCGAAAAATCGATTTTTTTTTCATATTTCAATAGTAAAACCTATCCAAAATATGCTGTGAAAAATAGAGACCGAAATTTCTAGTTTTAAATAAATTACAACTCATTGTCGCTGACGCGCCGTAAACGACTTGGCCTCTTGAAACTTTAAACGCATTTTTCTGGAAACATTATTTTCTAAAACTGTCATGGTCCTAAAAAAAAAGTATTCAACCTTTTGAAATTTATATATGTTCTTCTACTCATTAATGGTTATCGGCCGTACCAAAATTGCTTATTTTCGAAAATATTATCTTATTTTTTTTAAACGATTTTTAACAAAAAAAATAACAAAAAACAAACTTTTTTTCTAGAGTCCGCCATTTTTTTTTTAATGAAATTGATTAATTTTGGTAGGGCCGATAGCAACATACCTACTGAACAATGATCCATTCGATTTTTTTATTTCAGACAACATGAACAGCCGCTATTACCGTGACCAGTGACCTGCTTTTTTTTAGTGTCTAATTTATTTAAAAAAAAAATTATAAAAACTGTAAAATAAGAGAAAAAAAAATGTTTTTATACAATTTAAGAACAAACAAAAACATAAAAAAAAATTAAAATGATTGAATGTTATTGTCGTCTAAAAAAAAATTCCCTAAAAAGAGGTAAAATTTATGCGTTTGAGAATACCCCCTTAATAGATCAAATAGATCTTTAAAAAAGCTCGTCGAGAAATTCATTCTCGATCCAAACGAGATGAAGAAAAGTTGTTAATCTCGTGTCGAGATTTCTCGTCAGCAACGGAATTACTACTAGATTCTAGGCTCTGTGGCCTCATCGAGTCGTTAAGAATTTTGCCACATATGATTTATAGTCGACTGTGTTTTGTTTAAATGCAATTCTGTTTTCTGTTTAAATAATGTAAAGCATAGCTATAACTGCCCATCCCATATAAGGAAGCACAGTAAGAAGCAATACAAGGTACATTGGGCACCTATATATAGATATATGGTAGACCCTCGATTATCCAACTGTTCATTAAACCAGATCCTATTATGACACGATCATTCAACGATTTTAAATGTTCTCAAAATTAAACAATTTTTATTTTGTTAATGTGATTTGATCAGTTTCCAAAATCCGAAATTGAAATTTTATATATCAAATTCTACGTTCTGACAAGCCAATCAAAGTTTTTTTTTTAGGTCATCAACTGCTAAAATAATTTGGGTCCAGTGCGTATTCATATGTTCAATGTTTTATTAGTATTTATACAATATTAATTGATTTAAATCTGGAACCTGAGGGCTTGTAACATAAATTGAAGGTTTTATGATGAAAAAAAAATCGTTAACGAGATATAAACCGTACACTTTTTATCATTAGGTTATAAGCTGGCTTCGAAGTTAACCATTTTTATCAATTTTCCATAAGATTAGAAGGTTACGAGTGAATTATACCATGAACTTTCCAGAAAGAGGCATCCTAGAGACAATCTTTAAAACAAGTGCTAAACACAATCATTGCGTCTTAAAGAAATGTTCTCAAAATAACACTCGCTCAAAACGTAAATTGAAACGATTTAAACTTTAATAACATAACTCCGCAAACAAGGATTGGTTTAAAAAAGTTGGTTCTTAGAACACGACCAACATCTCTGGAAAAATTAAAAGACAGTATATGGTAGCAAATTGATACAATTAATAATAATAATAATAATATATTTATTTCATAAATAGCCATCAGCTATGAAATATGTCACATGTACATCGTAAAATTCTATATAAAAAAATCATTAAGTGAGTACAAACAATTAAATAGTCTTTGAGCTGTATTTTAAATTTGTGAGGTGGCATATTTCTTATGTGAGGTGGGATATGATTATAAATTTGATTAAGTCTATAATTAATATTTTTTTTAAACATAGCGCTTTTTGGCTTAAGCTGGTGAAGATCCTTGGAGTGTCGAGTGTTGTAAAATTATTCGTTTAATATAGTCAACTCACATCGCTTCGTCGAAACTTATTCTAGTTATACTGTCGAAATCAACCTTCACTTGCACGAAAGGTTCAAGTCGAACGTCTCTAGTTGAGATAAGCGAAGATTCACTGTAAAACAATGGAACAGTGAAAATCTGAAGACTATGAAAGACAAAAGAGAATCGAGATGTACAAATAAAAGAGTGACTATTATTATGAAATAATAGACACGAGAATTGAACAAGTGGAAGTGAGACAGACTCAATCGATACATAAATTGATTTACATGTAACAAGTGGTGCACGTTGGACGCAACATTTACAGGTGTATAAAAGGTACCCATTACAACAATGCACTGTTAACAAACAATATGGATTGTTGTGAAAATTAAAGGTTGAGTTTCAATATCTTAGCACGTTCACCGCTTTATGACGCTGGGAATCAAATATCAATCATTCTTCTATGAAACCAATCGAGTAATAGAACACTTTCGGAACTTGAAATCTTTTTGCGGTTTCAATATTGATTTATTATTTTGTTGGTGATACATTATCGAGTCAAAGTTCAAATTCAGAAGTTATCAAAAATATTTAAAAAACGCAGGTTTGGTTCACTGAACCTAGGGTTGCCATCTCTAAAATTTGGCAATCAGGACAAGACGCGTGAAAACCCCGGATTTTAGAGCCCAGAACCCATACATGTCAACAGGTTTTTTTAAACATAGTCAGTGTAATAAAAAACAGTTGAAAATGTCATAAATCACCTTTTTATTTATTTTCAGACCTTAAAATTAAATTTAGTCATCTTTTATCATCATTTTAAATGTACCTAACAAAACAGAATCTTAGTACAGTTTGTTACAAATTGTCCGCCCTCTAAGCTAGGACAAATCCGGGAAAACCCGGACGGATGGCAACCCTAACTGAACTAAACTGCAGGTTGCTATAGTAACATTTACAAAATTAGAATTTATAAGCTTTTAAACGCGTTTACAAATTCGGTAAAGGTACTTCAAATTCGATCAAAATTTAACCCAATTAACTGACCCTAGTCACACCTCACGACGAAATCACAAAACGGTTCTAGTTCAAAAGTAGGCTCCTTGATGTCACCTTTAAGCCTCTGACTAGATCGTAACAGAGAAACTATGGAACGTGGTGTACTTTTAAGGTTATTGAGTCCCAGTTGTTCAATATGCTCCCTTTTACACGTATATTGCACGTAATATGAACTTGCTCGCGTTTCGAAATTTCTATGTAAAATCTGATTAAATCTTTGATGTTATTGCTTCAAAATAAATTACAAATATATACCATTCTTCCCATGTATCTTTTAGCCAAGCTTTTATAGTTTATTTGATCTAAATAAACGGTATACAATCAAATAAAAACCAGAAAATTTGATAGGTATAAGTTTTGCACCATGTATTTTGTACAGAAAAAATTAAATTTGAAAAAAATTATTGCCTAAGTCAAAGTCAGTATTTTTAACATAAGTTTGTAAAGGAAAAATTTCAAAATGGTAATTTGCCTTCACGCAATTCGAATTCTCGTGCTGTAAGGAATTCAATTTTTAGGACAAAACTATGTTTTTTGGAGTTTTTGAGCAGCAAGCCACATTTCGTGAAGCTTAAAGCTTGCTCACAGTTAATAAAAATAGTAATAAAATAAATTTTGCGACTACAGTTTGAAATTTGCCGAGAGTATATTTTACAATCGGAGGAACGTTAAGCAACGAACAATAGTAGAGTGGTGATTTACAAAACTCGAACGCGATGAGGGCAGAGCTATGGCCTCGAAAGAACGGGCGTAGCCCCGGTCAGTCAATGTACATAATAACTACATGTATATGTCCAGGACACAGTACCACAGCTCTAGCAGTGCGTGATGTGCCCCCGGCTTTGCACGAAAACATCACGCGGTAAAGTTCTCTGCATTCTCGTTCTGTTTCATCTTTCGTCTCTGTTGAATCTATCCACTATGTCCAATAATGACACCGCCGCACCTACGATAGAACATTACATTGTATACAGAAAGATGAAAAACTGGTCGTTCGGCACCTGTAAAGTCGCGTTCACAATCGATCGACTTGAGCTGCGGTTAGAAGGACGTATCCTACTCAGGCCCCTCTTTTCCCGCGATCGATGGGGCCTCCTAGTTCCTGCCAGATCAGCATCCGTTAACCGATACTGCCGACAAATGTGTATCTATATATTTTTTAATAATGTATTTGTTAATTATTGATATAGTTAGAAATTACGCTCTTGTTTTTAAGAAAAAACATTCCTCTTTAATAGTCATACTTCTTACCACAACAGATTTATTCAGTGGATGTACATTTCGAGAGCTATAAGCTCCCATCTTCAGCAAAACACTAAACTCAGTGTTTTGCTAAAGATGGGAGCTTAGCTCTCAAAATCATCATACATCATCATACATCATCATACATCCACTGAATAAATCTGTTGTGGTAAGAAGTAACTATTCTTTTATTTTTAATCATTTTCATATTCAAAAATACATAAATTATCACATGGATACAATGTACTCAATTACTTAAGAAGAACTCCTTATAACTTAGTTTGTGGTTTTGGGAATCAAAAAACGAAAATGCAGAGAACGCGGAAATATTGGAAGCGATAGTGTGAACGCATCTTTAATTCAGCTAGAGCCAAGAGTGAAAGGTCGTGGCTGTAGCATACCAGAACTGATCCAACATGACATTGTACATGCAGTTTCCAATTATTTTTTTGACGGTTATCATTTCATTTCATAGCTGATGTCATGTCCGAATGTGTTTAGCTAACTTGTTAAAATCACGACAAATATGAAAGTACCTGTGTTGTAGGTACAGCCGCTTTCGGATTCGTTCGTAAAAATTTGCAAATGACTTAATTATTTCCCCAAACAGATAACAGTATATCAATAAATACACGTGTTGGATTGGCTTCTTAATGGTGTCAATTTTATTGATCAGTAATCGAATCGTAAATACATAAACGTGTTTTAATTTAAGAAACGTTGTTACATTGATAAGTACTCGGTACAAATTGCTACCACAGCATATAAAAATGCCAGCACATTCACTCGACTCAGACACTTAAATATTTGTTCGCTAATTTCCTTGAACACAACGAGACCTTTAACATGAAGATACAAAATACGGAAAGTAACCACAAAACACCAAAACATTTATTACAAGTCTCGACGTACGTTTCGGTAATTACGTTAGCATCATCAGAGGATCATTAAATAATTTTTAATCATCATCTGATGCTGCTAACATTATTAACGAAACGCTTGCTGAAAAAATTGAAACAAAATATTCAAGATTATAAGCTTGAATATTTTATTGATTTGACGGATATTTTCAGACCCAGCGTCACTCGCGAGATTATGACGAATCTGTCGACACATAATTTATAAAAATCTATCGAGGGCTTTGATTACTACAAATACACCCAAAACATTTATGAGCACTACCATCCGCAGTTGGAGTAAACAGTATTCAATAACTACTAAAAAGTAACCACAAAGGACTTTTTTCGCAATGCACTTTTCGCTACTATGATAGCATCATCAAAAGAGGTAATTAATATTATGGTGTTAAATAGAGTAGTATTTATTGAGCTGCGATTAAGAGAGAGGAACTGCAGGTTGAACATCATAATCTACAATCTCTCTCGCCACTCTATAAAACAATACTATTCTACAATATTCATTAAAAAGTAAAGTTAGGATAATTTTATTTATTTATTTTATTAAAAAATGGTGTCGAAATTTTTCAAATCGGTTAACGTTTCGAAAAGTTATGGCTGAACAAACATTAAAAAAATGTAATATACATGACGAACTGAATAACCTCTTTAGTTTTTTGAAGTCGTTTAATAATAACAATCACTTTGAAAGAGGTGCAAACAAAGCTAGAAGCAACTGTAGTTCTATTTTAAAATAAAACACGTATAAGCTGCAGGTCATAATTTATATTGAAAATTAAACTTTGAGTTATGCATGTGTGTAAAAAATTCCAAAGTTTAAAATCAAGAATACATTTTTTATACTTGTTTATAAATGTTTGCTACATTGTTCAAAATAATAGACATTGAAAAGCATTAAACTGTCAAAGTACTATTGTTTTTTTTTGTACTTCACTGGTGGGCAAAAAAAAGATAAAAATCCATTACTGTTTTTACCAGTTTTTATTTTTTTTATTTTTAGTTAGCTTTCCGTCTCGGTTAAACCCGGGTAGATTTTGGTTTGGAAACAAAATAATCAAAAACAAAAAATCAGTGTATACGTCGATTTAATGCTCATGCTACACTTCGACAATTATAGTCTTTCCTACCAACAAATATAGTAACCAGTATATTCTTGGACAAGAATCGTTAATACGAAAATTAGATTGTCTGTCTTTGTCCAAGAATATAGCTAGTTCTAGAGTTACGCGATTTTTGAAAAGATCGATCTATCCAAAAGACCCATCGACTCAAAAATCCATTTACCTAAAAGACCTATCTACTCAAAAGATCCATCTACCCAAAAGATCCGTCTGTCCAAAATACAATATTAATAGTATTTTCTAGGTTGACTCTAATTAAAAGAAGTTAATTAGAGTGGTTGTGATCCTTGATGATTGTTGGATAAGTTTGGATAAAATCAGTGGCACAGGATCAATAAAACACAATACTAAAGTTAAAATTGCATTCTCACTAACGTTTCGGTGTGCTTTACACCATTTTCAGAGTTCTAAAAATTATTTGTATATAAATGATGTTAGTGTTATAAATATAAACTGGTTACAATATGTAAAAAACTTACCGAATGCTGTCAATTCGCATCAGTATTTAATCTAAAGATTGAAAACATGGTGATTGGTTTCACAATATATATAAAAGGTAAGATGGTTGTTTGTAATAAAATATTTTAGTTAAAATTATTTATGCCAATGGTTAAAATTGCAATTTTAACTTCAGTATTGTGTTTTATTGATCCTGTGCCACAGATTTTATCGAAACTTATCCAATAATATTTTCTTTAGTCTTCGATTGCAATTAAACATAATTTATATGCAAAATTGTACCTCGAGCTATGTGAATTCGACTTACATAGTTATTGCTTGCTCCCACCCATCGTGTATGTTCGAGGTATTACTGTAATCTATTTGTAAAATAAGAAATGGGACATCTATAGTTTCACTAATTTGTACGATAATTTGACAATACTAGTAAATTAAAAGTTTTAATTTCTGTGCCATTTTATAACAGTTGACATATACATGTGAAACAAAATGAATTGTGAACCGTAAAAAATAATTTAAATACAACTAACAAGCTATTCTATTAAATACTTAAATTGTTTTAGCTATTAAATTGTAAATCTTATTAAAAACATTTTTATATTGGTAGGCATATAAAAATGTCATTTGATAAATTTCATCACTAAATTTTAATATGCATTCGTCCAGAACATTTGGTAATTTGCCACCGTTATTTTCGAATTGAAGAATTAAAATTCCTTCTACTTTCTCTATATACATTATGTTTTAATAAATCAATAAATAAATAATAGCGTTATTTTGTTTTAGTAGAGTTTAGTATACAATACCATTTGCATCTGTCAGTTGATACATACGTAATAATATGTATAATCCAAGCTAACTTAAAAAAAATGATAAATATTATTCCGAGAAAAGGGAATTATTAAAAGTTAGGTATTTTAAAGAACGCATTATGTTCGAAAATTGAAGTTTATTTGTAGTCTGTAGTAAAATACTATTTTTTACTGTAGCGATAAAAGTCGAGCGTGAATCAATGTCATCGTTTTGGCTTTTCCATGGCTCCTAGATTCTATCCCGAGAAAAACAGATATCAATGCGATTTTCAAATTAATATTAAAAAATTGTACATCAAAAATATGAATTGATGCAAGATCCAAATAATCTTGTCTGTTGGTGGTCCTTAAAATTTGATATTAAATTGTATTACGAGGATAGCTTTAGTATTTTTTGTAAAAATCGGTTCCCTAAACACGTTTAGTTTTTAAATTGGAATGTACCATTAATAGGTAGGTACTACCGTAATTGCCAGTACAATTATCTAGTATCTTAGATACTAAATCATTACTGCGAATGTTAGTATTTATCTAACTGTAATGTCAGCGGCACAATATACGTAAGAGGCGCAGGGCAAAAAAGCTTATGTCGAAATTTTAGTATTCTCCTATCTCGCCGGAGGGGCCCCCGACCCGAAAGGATCGTGAGCAAAGGATGATCCTAGCATTTATTATTACAACATTTAGTAAAATTTATTAGTTTTGTATTCAATTAATTTAAGTTGCCTACCAAAATAGATACACAAATTAGACAAAAAAATGTATCAAGATATGAACACATTTGTCAGAAAAAGCTTTTTTATATTGTGGAGGGTCCAATCCGATGAATTTACCACGAGCCTCAAATTACGCTACTGGCGGTTCGAATGTTTTAGTGCACTTTTTTAATTGTTTGTCTCGTCGTTAAAATAGCGTTTTTTGGGAAAAATATCGCATTTTGGAAGGAGAGAAATTAACAATATTTGAAAATATCATCAACCATCAACCAATAAAATTTATATATATCTTTAAGTCATCTATATAATCGTAATTGTACGATTATTGGTTTGTTAAAATAGAACTTCGGATGTCAACTCATTGAAGACTTATTTGTCAACATTCTGCAAAAATTCTTTCTCTATAAGGAAGATAAAGGACAAATCTAGGTCTCTAGTGAACTACTTTTGTAATTTATGTACGATTTACTAGAAAAAAGTTAGCGTTAATTGCGTCAAAATAACACACGTTTTCAATGTCACACTACGATCTTATTCGTACTTATTTCACAAAATTGTTCCATCACAAACCTAAAGAGACTCTTCTTTTTTCGGAAAAGTTTCTTAAATCTTCAAAATATTTCCAAATATTAGAGTAATCAATTGACAGTGGCACCCTTGCAATAGCATCTTTTAGTCTCGTAGTGTGGCACCAGCCAAAAATTGAAACGTGCGGATGATTTGAGCGAGACAGAGCTAAAGAAGGTCACACCCACAATATGTCTTTTGCCTACCTCGCCTCTTACCGCTGGGTCTCAGCACAAACTGTGTGAAAGTGATCCAACACTGTTAAATAAAAAAACGACTTTATCTGTTTTGTCTTGTGACCATTAAATAGTGTGGACTGATGTTTCGTTACGCTGGACATGAAGACATATTTATGGGGGCAGCGACTCGTGAGGATGAGTCCGTACTATTTTATTACGTATCTACTTTATATCTATCTAGTGACTTGACCGTGCCGCTTTCTCTTTGGGATATACCTGTTAAATAATTAACGTTGCGATTCAAACTGTAGGAGATTTTATATAGCAGCACCATAGACCTTATTAAAAACTATAATAATAATTAATTGTGTGATTTCCTTTTTAGTCCAATTCATTAACTCGCTGAGACAAGAACGCAAATATGTTTCATCTAAACTAAACTCTATAACGCTATAGTGCTGGGTTGCAGAAAGGATTGTCAAATAATTTGATTTGAGTTTAAGAATAATACGTACCAAAAATTAACCTTAAATATTTGAAAACATTTTCAAAATTTTATTTTGGTTTTTACTTTTTGTTCCGCTGAATGACACCTGAATAATAAAAGATTATAATCGTCTAGTATATTATTATAGTTCCCAGTCTAGGTATATATTATGGTCAACTTCATACTGTCAAAACTTCTTAAAAGTAAACAATGTCCTTTATGGCAAATACAAAAAACAACACATACACAAATGTTCATTAATCTGGACAAGTTATATTTAAAATATACGGCGCTGGTGCAGTTTTTAACCGGTGCTTTGTTTACGAATCATACCGTAACGATTGCATTATCACTATGCTATTATTGAATGAAATACTGACTTATCGCGACCGAAACAAAGAAATATCATCTTCGTTAAAAATGAAC
Organism: Venustoraphidia nigricollis; assembly: GCA_034508555.1. NCBI lineage: Eukaryota > Metazoa > Arthropoda > Insecta > Raphidioptera > Raphidiidae > Venustoraphidia > Venustoraphidia nigricollis. The sequence continues at coordinate 11,091,745 of JAVRKA010000008.1, forward strand.
GACTATGAAGAAATCATTTCTACTATTCAAGTATTACAACCTGGAAGTTGTGTCTTGCGTAAACTTGATTTTTTAATAATAAATTCACGGAAACATCAATCAAAAATATTATACTTTTTCTAAACGAAAGATACAAACCTACCTATAAATCATTTTATATCACCAATTAGTTGACTCTATATGCAATTTATTCGAATAACTTTTTTTCGTGCGACAATAAAACTAATGTCAAAGACTTAGTACGTAATAATGCAAAATATATTTTCAGCTGCCTATTGTTTTTAAATCGGTTGTTCGTCCCGAACTTCGTCTTTCACTAGTAAATCAAGTCTGTAAATATTTTGACTATAGGGATACAGAATTTGTTGGATTGCAAACTTTATGTAATTTGTATTTATTATGCATACTTTATATTTTACTTTGAATAAAATCATTCGCGTTAAAACTATTAAACGAAACACTCTAAATTTATTTAAAGTTTACGACAGAATAATGTTCGTTTCTATTCGAATCCATTCAAATACTTTTTGAAGTGATACTTTTTTAGGCAGAAGTAATTCTGATTGGATATAGATGAATCGTGACGGAAGCAAGATTTTCGGTAATAGTAGAGTATAGCGTTTCTCAAACTTTTTCATCTACAAACTCCTTGGAGAAATGAACATAATTGAAGTAAACGTAGGGTCAGAATATTTCTAATTACGTATTTTCCTTCATAAAGACTGCGTTTATCAGTGTGACAGTTATTTATTTATTTATTTTTTATCTATTCCAGCGATGAGCCCATGCAAGACTTTCGGATATATTCACGGAATCAGTTAACTCACTAATAAATGACAGTAAGAATTAATAAAAAAGCGTTTCCTTCTATTCCAAAAAAAAAATTGTCCTAGGCGATGTTTACTTAAAAGTATGCATTACAGCCACCTATCGCTTGTTCGAATGCCATCTTTGGGTACCTATACATTGATGAATAATTCCATCGGATAATCTAGTCGCCAATTTGGAGCATATAAGATTCTTCCAGATTATTGGAGGGCTAGATCCAAGACAAGGAGGAGCACGAAAATTCTTCGAGAATGTCCTAGGCCAACCGTAATTCATTTATTCATTAATTCATATATTGTTTTAGCGTATGGGAACGAAAAAAATCAAAAGTATATAATTATGGTTTTTTGATCAAATTTTTTCTATCTAAAGTCAATAGCAGTAAGTATATTCAGTTTCCTAATTCCCTGCGAAGAGGTCAAAAACTTGTGGGAAAATAAAAGACGCAGCCATGTGAGCGACTTCTAAAGACCTTAAAAAAAGAATGAACTGTTTTTTTTGTGCACATGTTTCGCATAACCAAATACTTTCAACTCGTCATCAAATTTGAATCAATGGTCCATTTACGAAAGTTTGTTAAATAGACATAAAAATAGATTCTCAAGGCAAGGTAATTAATTTCTACTTAAGACTGCAATGTTATATATGTCTACATATTTATGGCACATTAAGGCTAAAACATACACTCTTGCAAATCAACAATACTGATCAAAACTCAATGAACTGAGAAATGTTTTTCGTTTTAAGAACCAAAGAGTTTGGTTTATATGGAAAACCGATCTGCAGGTTCAAGTAATGTTTATTTTATAGTTTTTCGTTGTAGAGAGTTCTAACTGTATATGAAATAGTACCCTAATCTCTGTGATTACTTTTTATTGCGAACTTTTCTATTTTTTGGGTATTTTTTATGATATGCAGAGATGAAACCGCGAAAAACTAGTTACTTCGAAAACATTTGGAATTAGAATACAATTTCAAGTGTTTGATGGACTTATTAAAGCCACAACCAATGTCATAATTTCAGGAAATTTCATATGATTACACAAGAGATCGTTTGTGACTTTAGAAATCGATGCTATATTTTCACAGAAATTTCGTGACACCGAAAGTTTTCAGATTATCTTACCAACTGCTAATGATTTCATAGTTTCGATTGTGTCTTTATGACTCCCGAAGAATTTATGGCAAGCTTGTTTTAAATGAATGGAAACAATTTTTGCCTGTTTGTCCATATTTCTCTCTCTTTGTACCAATATTATTCAAGCAGAGTTGGGCCGATTTCATAACAAGTTTAGGTTCAGGTTTCTGTTAAAATCGACAATGCCAAGATTTATAATTAATATTAACCTTTAAAGATGTTAACTTGAGATTAAGTAACGCTAAGGCCGTTTTTTGTACACTTACAGCTGTCTGGAAAGACGAAAATTTAGCTACCATCACCAAAGTCAGAATATTTAAAACCAACCATTTTGTCAGTATTATTTTATGGTTCTGAATCTTGGCTTGCACCAAGTCATTCAACAATAACTTGCAATGTTTTGTAAATCGCTGCGTGAAATCGTATATTGGAAATTTTTTGCTGAACACACTTAATGGATGTAAATCGAAATGAAGTCGGTCTTTTGTTTAATTCGAAAGCTCAAAAGGGGCTGGATAGGTGACGTTTTGCACCGAAATGACGTCATAGGGTCACAATTGAATGAAACCCGCAAGACACAGGAAAAAGAAATGTCGACAAAGAAGTTAAGTTCACCGGATTAGTCTAGAACGTTGCGATTTTCCACGAGTTCCTTCAATAATTATTACAGATAAATATCGAATTGGAAAGCGGTATGATTGATTTACCTGTCTTCTTTATCTTAATAAATCCTTCTCTCGCACATTTTAACAATAGTAATGATGCGAGTGGCGTCTGTTATAAAACAAATAAACGTTAAACATGTCATTATTGCCAGATTAGAGTTTGTGACTTGATTCGATCTTGAAATAGAAAATTTCGTTGATGTCGAAGACACCTTAATTTTGAAGTAATCGGACAAACCACGGCGCTTATACAATGTATCTTCGCATTTGATTTGCACAGAAAAATTAACTGCAACGCAACAAAGACGACAAACACCGATGGAGCGAGAGGGGAGCAGAAGAGAGCAGCAAGCAATCAAGTGTAAAGTTGAGAGTTGTTGATGATGATGATGATGCGCTGCAATAACTAGACATATTTGTGACAACAAGGCAAAGTGACTTATATCAAAATTTTGACAATTTTTTTACCGCCTTCAAAAAAAAAATATTATCAATTCGTTATGTATATTTTTTTGCTCGTTTTTTATGCTTGTTCAGTAATATTTCGAGTGGTTAACCGATATTGAAAATTTTGACACCATTTTGTTCAGAATATTTACGGATTCGTAGCATAACGTTTAAGAATCGGTTCAGTCGTTTTTAACTGATTAAAAGGTCTTTTTTATGTTACCTCATATCTACAGCATATGTGAACCGATTTTGATGATAGTTTTTGTATTTAATAGGGCATATTGTCAGGGTGGTCTCACATAGATAATACTTAAATCGGTTCAGCAGTTTAGTAATAAAATATTAAAGAAAAAGTTGACTGATAACGTGCAAATAATATATTGCAGAGCCACTAAAAACTAAAACTAAAAAAACTTTTTAAGAAAACCTAAAAAGAGTAAAATAATAAAATTTTGTGGTCTGTGTCAATCCAAGACTGTCATGCTGACAACTTTTTAAAATGTTTAAATTGTTCACTGTTATAAGTTGTATTTTATTTTTTGAACGAAATCTACAGTACTTCAGCAGAAGAATCCCCTAAAATGCCATTATAGGGAATTCTTCTGAAATATTGCCCACAAAAATAGTTATTTAACAGTATTTAAAAGTACCTACTGCACAATAGTTCGAATTGGCAACATGTTACCTCCGGCCATTTTGGAACTGGACAATAAAAAAATTAAAAAGACACTAAAGGAAATAATACTGAAGTATTTTATTCTAATTATGAATATTTTAATATTAATTTTATTAATGTATTTTTATATATTTCAATATTTTAATATTATCTGTGCAATTTTATGTATTTTATATATTTAACGAATGAAGAAAGTACAAATATACATAAAAAGTCAAAGTAATTAAAACGGCTCCGACCCCAACATTTTATAATGTAATATTTTAAATATTGACTTTTTGCTTTTTTGTCCTTGGTAATTAATATAAAATTTATTTGTTGGGAAAAAAGGACACTTTAAGTAAACAAATAAGTGTTTACTTAAAGTGTCCTTTTTTTCCCAACAAATAAATTTTGTAATTTTTTAAAATTTTGAATTTCGGATTCACCCTGCTTTCCATTTTAGATGTTGGTTAATAAAGTACGTCGGGTATTCGACTATTATTTTTTCAAAAATGAAACCTCATACACTATATATGACGCATAAAAAGATTGACTTCTTTTTAAAAAATGTGGAAAAGACCACTTTGTGCTGTGGCCAAAGATATTTAGCTGTGAGAAATGGAGCCGTTACATGATTTGCCTTTGGACGCACATCATAAATAATATAATAATAAATGTATATCTATAGGCAACTGCATGAAATTGTTTTAAATATGCAACATGTCAATATTCTTCAATTAAAACCTACGTTCACAACATTTTCTCATAAAAATAAAACATTAAACAAACAGATTCCATAAGAACTACATATCATTAGTGTCAATACACCATTTTACCACCATATTAAATCACTGTAGTCAATGAATTTTCGTTACAAACACTCATTATTGTCTTAGTGTTACTATGGTAATATAACACAATTGTTATTAATTTGCGATTGAATATATCTAAGACCTTCATTCAGTTCTTAAATCTTGATTTAAATACCATAATGCTGAGTTGCAGAGAGTATTCGCAAATTATTATATTATTATTTTGGTCTTGGATTGTGATCAAATTTTATACATGCAAGAGCAGTCTAATGTCGTTGTCAAACACCCTATCGTGTAGAACATTTGATTGTGCTCACAAAGTATTGATTTAAAATCTACTTTTTCAAGCTAAATTTTGATCAATATGCGTAGAAAAATGTTGTTTCAAAGCGGAAATTGCATAAATCGATCAATTATTTTTCGAGCAAGATTGACTGCAAATTCTACAATACTTTTCTTACGAAGACATATCGGGTGTTTTTTTTACAGTGATAGAACTTTAAATTGAAATAAAACACATTTAAATTAAGATTGAAGCCAATTTTTTTTTTATTTGAAAGATAATTTTATGACATTTAAGTTTTAAAAATAATTTCCGGAATATGTCCACCACGACTGTGGATCATTCTCAACTCAGATTTTCTGACAATACTTTCTGCAGCCTAGTAGAATTATATTGATTTCAGTCTTAATTATGCTGAATTGCAGAGAGGATTGTCAGAAAAACTGATCTCACATATATTTCTCTATAAGAAAGATATTGCAGTTTCAAATCGATCTTACTAGGAAATTAAATGATCGATTAAAATATGATATGCTTTAAAACTGGCTATATCCATCTATTTAACATAGTTTTTTCTACAATTTCCACTTCGAAACAATATTGATGATCAAAATTAACCAGAAAAGCGATCTTTTTTCTACGTAGATCATCATTTGTCTTTGTAAGACTACAATCTACTTCTACCTGACATGAAGTTTGAAGACATTGCTTCTGCCGGTCACAATCCAAGTTTATTTTCAAACCAAATGTTATGACAATGTTTTCTGCAACTCAGCAATAGTTTAAACATTAAGAGCACTGTGGTTGAAACAATAAAATAAAAAACCCGGGTCGCAGTGCCAAAACCCTGCCGACAATATAGTGTATTTGCTGATACAGGCAGTGTGGCTTTATTATGCGAACTTAAGTTGGTTTTTGAGTAAAAACAAAATTTTACTCCTTAATACAGCCCTTAAAATAACATTTTTTTTCTTAATTGCAATATTATTATCAATCGAACCTCTATACCAAATTATATGCAACTTCCAGTAAATAATTCACTTTCTGCAAACTAGTGTTTTCATAAAATTTGTAAGTCCGGTCCTGTCGGGCCGATTTTATTAAAATTTTAGGGACACTTTTAAATTACTACCAGAGGGTTAAATTTCAATTTTGAAACGATTCGGAGAATTTTTTCGGTATTTTGGGCCCCAAAAACATTTTTCAACCCCTAAAAACTACCCTTAAAATGGCCCGATTGGGCCCATTTTAAATAGGCTTCGTGCGATGATGGATTCCAACATGTGTGCCAAATTTCGTTAAAATAAATTAACTTCTTCGAAAGTTATAGCCCGCACACATATATACCTATATATATAAATATATATATATATATATATATATATATATATATATATATATATATACATATATATATAAACATTTTTAAAAATGGTGCCAAAGTGTTTAGGAGGTTATGAAACGTCGAGAAATTTTGGTCCGACCCCTAGGTCCCGCCATCCGACCGACGCCAATAGTGTATGTTGCCATATGGCAAATACACTAATAAAAGAATAGTAACTTCTTACCACAACAGATTTATTCAGTGGATGTACATTTTGACTCAGTTTAGTGTTTTGCTGAAGATGGGAGCTTAGCTCTCGAAATGTACATCCACTGAATAAATGTGTTATGGTAAGAAGTTGCTATTCTTTTATTATTTCAGCATTAGTTACATAGAATTTAGAGAATGATAGCTTGTTAAATAAACCGAAAATAACTACATAACACACATTCCGGGTACAATATCCATAAATATGCGAATGTTAACAAGAAGTACCTACGATAGGGTGTTCATATTTGTTGCATGGGACAACCGAACTACGTATACGAAATGTCCGGGCTTCGAACACGCGATCGCGCAATCAGAATCACGAGTCACGAAACCTTGTACCTTCTTCTTCTTCTTATATATAGCTATAACAATGAGTATGGGACGAACTGTTGGGTTGAGAGATTCTGCAGTTATATACCATTGATGGTTTGTTCGAAACAATCCACAATAATTTTACATAATGTTCTACAAAACAATTTCGCTTCATTCTGTCTTCTTAAGACTTAGGGTCTGTACTTAGTCTGAGAAGGCGTCACGAGGGAGAAAGAGATCAAATAATGTTGCATCGCAATGTATTTCAGTGAATTTTTGACCTGACTTCAAAAAAGACGAGGAAGAATGTCCTTAAAAAGGATAAAATAATGTTTCCTTCGTTTTTTAATCACATTCAGTAATATATAGTGTAAACTCTTTATAACGAAACTCAAGGGACCGAGCATTTTTTATCGTTATAGAGAGTTAGCGTTATATGGAGTGAAGAAAGAAAAACAACCAAATTAACAATAATCTTTAATATGTATGTTTTTGATAAAATTAATACATATAGTCAGTTAACTTTGCCTGACGTTTCGGGGCCTCAAAGGTTTAGTCGGCGTCTTTTGTAACCTGATAAGATAACATAAACAATAACACCGACAATGACGATTTTCTGTGTCAAAATATGAACACATTTCTTCGTAATAGAGAATGGCTGCTGCGCTATAAAGAGTGTATCAATGTATGGGTTTTAAGGTAAACCAACCAAATTGTGATCTTTTCTATGTTATATGTTATAAAGAATAATGTTATAATGAGTTTACACTGTACTTTGAAGAGTCGGCGGAATTTTTTTTTATTGTAGTCAAACTATAGACTTCTAAATGTTCTTAGTTTCCGGGACTGTAGACAATTTTAGTTTCTACCTGAAGTTTCGTCTTCAACTGCGGTAGACATTATCAAAGGCGGTGTGGCAGCAGGGGAAGTGTTCTTGTAGGTGGAGCCCACAAGGAGTATACCAAGAATATTTGGAACAACGTCGACCGTGAAAGCTTACAAGTAGATTTAGATTTGCGCGTAGATCATTTGATAATTTTTAGGCTGACTTATTTTTTGTAGTCAATTTTCTTTTAATTGTTTGTAATTCGTAGTTTTTAGTCTTCTTTTGTTTTACTTTATTCCAGGTCGGCCGGGTTATTAATTTCTATGATTCAAGCGTAAACAATAAACTCAATCATCAGAACAACAAACAACCACCATTTTGAAACAAGATAAAACTTACTTAAGAACAACTCCTTGGAATTGCCGAAAATTTATGTAGCAGCTGTGGTGGGGCACAAAAATAAAGTAAGAAAGATTCATGCCATAACAAGGTGACCTTGATCCGTTGGATAGTAGTGGAGGATGACGTCATCCAGTGAACTGTCAATTGATATTGTGAGGTTGATAACAATATTGAACGGTCTTCCAGCTGGCGTCTTTCATTAGCAAGGTAACCTGTGAATCTAACGATCTTGACTGCTAAACGCATATCCGACTTTTTTGAAATCGTATAACGTGAAATAAATAATTAATTTTTAATGCAAATTAGGGAGGTGCATGATATTAGAGATGAGCTACGTGAAGGAAAATAATAAAAAACGGCAGAATATAATTTCTAGACAGCCCTTTATGTTGAATTTTTATGTAACCGATGGGCTATCCTAGAGTTGGGTAACTCAGATCTGAACCGGTTCAAAGAGCCGACTCCGACAGAAGATCCGTGAGAGCCGACTCACTTTTTTTTGAGCCGACGGATCAACGGATCCGCATAACTCAGTTAAACAACACACAGAAGCACATTTTACACTTACGTATCAGTTCTTGCTGTGATGCATCTGTCAGCTCAAATGACTCATGCATCACATGTTTCGCAATGCATTCTTGATTCTGTACAGGTCGTGATATGATTGACTGAACTAGGTAACTCAGTGGCAGACTGCGGTAACATAATATTCAGAACTCGGCTCTTTTTGAACCGGTTCAGTGAGCCGGCTCACATAAGGGATCCAGATGCAAAGATTCAGATCACTAAAATGACCCGTTTTTTCCATCTCTAGGCTATCCTAAATCTGGATTATTTTGAAACACTTTGTAGAAGTATTGAGATGACCATCGGGCAGTGTGCTCCGTACACCGCCCCTCGCCTTTGTTGTTTTCGGTATAAGCGATTGTTTATTACAATGTGGGTGTGGATCTCTGTAGTGCATTCTCTTTACTTTCTAATAATCTCCTCACATATTATCTAAGCATGAGTGTCTGTACATGCAACAATACCACCCTCGTCCCACAATACAACTCAAAACTGCTCTTCTTTATACTCAATAATGAGGATTCAATTATTCTAATAGATGCCACTACCATAATGATCAATTTGATCTTTATATAAAATAAAAAGTAAATAAATAAAAACAATAAAATTTGATTTAATCATAACGAATTCGAAATACGACTGATCACAACGAGATTAAAAATTATATTTAGCGCGTTTGTATCTTCAGTAGCGTTGCCAGACGTCCCGATTTTGGCGGGACGTCCCGATTTTTAAATCAAAATTAAATGTCCCACTTTTCGGGGATAACTCGGCCGTGCGTAAATAATTACTTTCTTATTGTAAGTTGCAATTTGTAACACTCACTCCTCAGACTATTGTTTGAAGCGCCATATTTCTTAATGAATAAAATTTTGATTTCTGTTTTTTTTATTTTTTTTTATTCAGAAGACGAATAAAACTCAACTATTTAACGATAGGGTAAATCTGATTTAAAATATCATATTTTTATTAAAATACATTTTCTATGGCTATTTCTGCTATCTATTGTCACGTAAACGTAATTTGAACTCAAATAAACAGATAAATATTTAAAAACTTCTGATTATATACGTTTTTTTACTATGTCCCGCTTTCGACGAAAGAATCCCGCTTTTTTCACTCAAAAAGTTCCAAAATCCCGATTTGGCAAAAAAAAATCTGGCAATGCTGATCTTCAGCGTCGCTAATAGAAACTCAAAACAGAACAATGTTGTGGTCGACAATGCGGAGTTATTAATGTTGCCTCAAAAAGATCCAACACTACTAATTGACATCTATTAGATAAATAATAATTTGAGTGCAGGAAACAAATTCCTGCTGTACTCAGGCCTGCAAGAGTCCATTGTGCGTTCCCAGCAACTAAGTAGAAAACATCCACGATGTACTTGAAGAATATCTTAGCGCCCAAACATTTGATTCCCAAGAATGTCTGAGACGCTTGCAATTCGGTGATTATTATTATGTCTTCGAACAGTCATGAGTTATCATAGCAAATAATCAGTTTCTTCAGGGTCACTTTTCCCAAATAATTTGTTGTTATTTTGACACCTTACCTACTAACCTATGCGAGATAAAGTTCCAGTAGGTTCTGGAAACTTGACGATTTAAAAAATGACATTATAGTATTTTCCACCAGCATGTCCCATTTATAAAAGATTTGAGATATTTTTCTAGAAAAAAATGCGATACTATTTCAAAATTTGTAAAAATTTCTCAGCTTTTTTATAACACAGAACGCTGAATTCGATAGACACTGCATCTTTTTCGGATTGGAAACTTTTATCCCTAATTTTTTACCCAATTGGATTGTACTCCTTGATCGATAAAATACGGTTAATCACACAGCGATCTGAAGTCGCTAGTATCTAGTAACTAGTTAGTAGTAATACGACACCAGATACTGGAACGAATGTGGCGCAGTCCACTGGTGCACATCATGGCGCTTCCGTAATGCGTAACGGATATTCCAGCGATTCCAAATCCATACAACGTTTTGCCAAAACTAATATTAATGGTGATTTAAGTCATCAATGTTCAAGTTCTCTATTTTTCGCACCGAGTCGAACGAAAGCTTATCAGCGCACGTTTTCTATCTCGAAGAAGTCCTCAGTTTTTTTAATCTTAAAATGTACGCTGTACTTTAATTAAAGAAGACTTGTTGTTCGCTTGTGGTATCAAAATGCCTCGAGACGAACGAGTGACGAAATTTCGTAGACCTACTCATCAACGATATTCCATTTTGGTTAGCGGTGAGTCGTTGACGATTTTTGAATTAACGAAATGAAACCATAACCTGTACGACATCAAATAGCTGAAAAATCATTTGATTCTCTAACTAGTTTACCAAAGAACGGTAGACAAGACCGTCGCAACCTCAGATTACGTTACGAAAAACTGTTTGTATTTTAAAAACTTGTATTAATTTTAGATGTAGATCTAAACAAACACATACAAATACTGCCGTTCGAATGTCTCGACTGACCAATCATAATTCAGCAGACGTAAACAAATGCATACAAATACTGCCGTTCGATTATTCTACTAACCAATCACAGCTGAAGAAACCAACGGACACCTCATGTGCCAGGTTTGTGACTGATAAATGAATCCTCAACTAGGTAATTCTAAAAACAGTTATTTCGTTGATGGACGACTATCATAGTTAATTTAACTAGTTCGTTGAATAAACACGCACGACTAAATTGGTTAATTGAAAGCGAAATCCCGCTTGCACGGTAAAACATTTTGCGAAGCGCTGACAAAATGAACTTCTGGAGGTACATCAGTAAAATACAGCCGCGATGACCATACAAGTTAATGCATTGTGAAATTTCCTTAAAACACATTATTTACTTAAAGTGCGCGCGGACACGTCTCATGTGAACCGCAACGAGGCATTAATTTACTGGACTTTCTTAACATTGTTGCGAATAAATGATTGTTGAGCTTCGTTTGACAACCAGTGGCGTCTTTGAATCTTCCCTGTGAAAAAGAAAGGGGAATGGAATCGTTATTAGTAAAACTGTTTGTGAACTGCAGCGAAATATCTATGCAATATGTGGCCCTTCAATTATTTTTTAAAATTGACTTTCAATATTCTTATCAAACTTCTAGCTGTGGTATTTCTTCTTCTTAAGGCGATTGCAGTTTATATACTTTCATGTTTTGGAGAGATAAAATACTCACAAAGTGTAGATTAACAAATATTACATAATATTAAAGCTTATTTGAACGTGAAACTATTTCGGTACCAAAAAACGATCATCGTATTATGCTGGGTTCCTGATATGATTTTCAATTTAAAATTACTGTTTACTAGCTGTTCTATATGCTCACGTTTAGGAAATTTCTGATTTCTATGAAAAATCTCATTCAATCTTTAATGTTAATGCTTCAAAATAAAATACAAATATGTATCATTCTTCTTATGTGTTTTTTTGCAAAGTTTTTACAGTTCATTTGATCTAATAATAATAATAATAATAATGCGTTTAACGTCCGTTTCTCGACTTTATGTCATAACAGGCGCTATTCGCACCATTACTATTTTTGCATCTACCACTTCTCGTTATTTTCTACATTTTTTCAACTTCAACTTATGCAATAGCAATGGGCGAATGAAGGAATTATAGGAAATTAGGATAAGGTAGGTAATTTTTGAACTAGGTGTGTGATAGGTAATCAGCCATGGCCTCAAATAAGGAACCATCTCGATATTTATCTGGAATGAATTGAGGGAAACCATGGAAAACCTTAATCAAGATGGCCGGTACAGGAATTACCGTTTCTCGGCGAGAGGCAGTAGGAAAAAGTCCCAGCCACATCTGCCCCCGCCGGGATTCGAATCCGGTACCTCCCGAATGCGAGTCTAGTGGTGTCACCACTACTCTACCCAGCTCGGTTCATTTGATTTAAAATCAGGTATAAACGAAGAAATCAACATGTTTTACACAAATTTTTGTACATAAAAAAATTAATTTGAATAAATTTATTGAGCAAGCCATATTTGTCAGTATTTTTAACATAAGTTTTTAAAGAAAAAACTTTATAATGTTAATTTGTCTTCTCATAATTTGACATCTCGTGAAGTGCTGTAAAGAAATATCGACGACTATATAATAATAATAATAGTTTATTTGTGGTGCCATAGTGAATACAAATTGTCAATTCAGAGTCCATCAAGGACATTAGTAGGTTCATCAAGAACACAGTCGTTCATGACCCAACAGAAATTCGCCTAAATTATAAAAAGCGCTTGATATCAAAAATTCTTTCAAGTATTTTTCAAATTTTGATAATTCGCCACAATTTTTAATATTTTGAGGCAGCTTATTATATATAAGATAGAGCTATGCATGTGAAAAAGCGGACGTATTGAACAGCTGGTAAACAGTCACCTTAAACAATGTTTCGCTCTCTAAATTTGCAGATTATATTCCATAGTATACATTGATATAATATGCATATTATGTAGTATCTAGGTACTATAAGTCTATTCATCAACCAAGGTAGTAGTTTAGGTAGTTACTACTATCTAAACAATCGAATTTCCATCTGACCACGTAGATACAATAACGTCATCGTCCAGAAGTCCATTGTTTCATTCGAGACACCATGCCGTATTTAATTTAATATATTCGACGATATAGGGATGAGCGAGAAATAAAGGAAATTTTTTTCATGGACAACGAACAGGGATGATCAGAGTTTAAAAACCCGATTACAAAAACATAATAATAATAATAATAGTTTATTTGTGGTGCCATAGTGGATACAAATTGTCAATTCAGAATCCATCAAGGACATTAGTAGGTTCATCAAGAACACAATCGTTCATGACCTAACAGAAATTCGTCTAAATTATAAAAAGCGCTTGCTATAAAAAATTATTTCAAGTATTTTTCAAATTTTGATAATTCGCCATAATTTTTAATATTTTGAGGCAGCTTGTTAAAAATAGTAATACCCAGACAATTTGGGGATTTTTTCGAGATATTCAAATGCTTGAAAGGCACTCTAAGCTCACACTTAGATCGAGTATTTAGATCATGAACGTCCGAGTTCTTGATGAACCTACTAGAATTCTTGAATACATAAATGGACATTTCAAAAATTAATGTAGAAAATAAAGTGAGTACTTTATATTTTTTAAATCTCTGCAACATGAAAACATGCTTAAATTATCAAAACTTGAAAGACATATTTTCAACCGACTGCGCGCTTTTCATATCAGACGCTATTATTTTCTACTTTTTTGTAACCGGGTTTTATTACTAACACAGGCGTAAATTAAAAAATTTAACGTCATTCAATAAGGGCCACTAAAAAGTGTAAAATAATACATTTTTGAGATAGGCGTCAATGTAATTACTATAACATTTTATGTAACGTATTTCACCAAGGACTTATTAAAGTTTTAATTGTAAAATTTGCATTATATAAACAATATAAAGGTCGAATAATGTTTTTGAACATCTCATTTTGAGATTTGTGATAATAGTTCAACGCGGACATTGGTGTGAAAATAGATATTTCGTTTGTAAATCTAATGTAATAATAATAAGGGATCATAGTGACCTATGCATCTAAGTCTAACCATAAAAAATGAGATGTTTATACGTTGGTCACAATTACGACAATAAAACAGTTGAATATCACCTGTCATAATAATTGCATTTATAATAGTGTCTGATTTTTGTTCTTTTTGTAGTGAAATATGTGTTATACAAACTATGTAAGTATTGGAAAATGCTTTTAAACATATATTTATATTTGTGATATTAGTTCAACTTGAATATTTATGTGAAAATTGGTATTTCGATCAAAATGCCGGCATAAATGATTTTATATTGTTATTGGTAAAATTCGGAGACTTTTCGGACTGTTTGAACTGATCGAAGGCTAGAAGGCTAGAAGCCTGGTTCAAACAGCCCGAGTCTGAGAATTTGACTAACGAATACGCAATTGTATACGAAGAGTTTAGAGGTCTGTATTGCCGGCTTTGAGAGTTCACAACCTATTAACAAACACACTTATTGTAAGGATGAATTATTAATGATTTGATTTATATTGTTTTTAAAGCCACTAATAACCAGAGCTATTTGAACCCAGTATCAATTCGAATTGTCAATTATTATATTACTTATAAAAATATACTTAGGAATTACTTTTTTTTTTCTCATCTATATTTTACGTGTGTTAATTGCTCCAAAAGTGAACTGAATCTAAAACTGACACGAATATAAAATTGAACAGTCATGTTAGTAGATCACCTTATTACTTTTTTTTAACATAATATATAAAAAACTCCTTTTTTGAAGTCAATTACAAACGACTGATCTGATTAAGAAAAAAAATATATATGGTAACAATCCGTAAACATTCTTAACCAAATTTTTTTCAAATCGGTTAGTCCCTTGGAAAGTTATGACTGGTTCAAACATAAAAAAATATATGACGAAAATTTTTTTGAAATCTATTAAAAATGAGAGAATCAATCAACTCAAAAACATTACTTCTCTCGTTACAGATTTGAGTAAAAAGGTAGAAGAAATGGCGTAATAAATTATTTGTGGCTCGCGAAATTTGTTGAGACGCACAAAATTAATTGGCGATCGCTGCTCTAGAGAGTGTGTAATTCTTCATTTGTTTTAAATAATCATAGTGACCAATTGTTTTCCCAATCCTTGGTACGCGGTAGGTAATGGTGTAATCCATTCCATCATGCCAACCGCGACGATATAGCGTATCTACCATTCCTTCTTTTATATATGTATTTCTCCTCAATCATTAAAATAATTGCGACCTTATTTGTATTAATTTATGCGAACAACGAAGCCACAATAGCGTGAAGAAGATATTACCATTCATTCCGTCCTAATTGGGACATTTTAAATACCTGCTACTGTGACTCAACACTTTAAGGAGGCACGTTTGCCTATCATCATCTTTAACGTACGACTTCTCTTAAATCGGTCCAATTTATATCAGTGTCGTAGCTGAAAACTCAGAGCCCCCCTTCCCCTGCAAAAACTTCAGTGGGGTCCTTCTTTTCACTTTATTAATATCATTTATTTCAAACGCTAATTAAACTTTATCTACTACTATTGGATAGTAGAAGACCTTAATTCACTATCGAATCTCGGATTCTTTGAAATAAAGTTAAATCGGTCCAATTTAAATCAGTGGCGTAGCTGAAAACTCAGAGCCCTCCTTCCCCTGCAAAAACTTCGTGGGGCTCTTCTTTTCAATTTATCAATATAATTTACTTCAAATGCTATTTAAACTCTATCTACCAATACTGGATAGTAGAAAACCTTAATTCACTATCGAATCTTGGATTCTTTGAAATAATTTTAAAGTGCTTTGTTTAGCATTTTTAAAGTGCATTTTATAAATTATCTTTTATACTGGATTGACCAAACATATCCTTGAATCCAGCATCTTTCGTTTTTCTAATAGATGCAATAATATTCTTAATTTTTTATTATGAACAAGCTAGCTAATTTACTAGTCGCACGACTGAATTCCTTTCTTTGTACCATCAGCATTATTCCCATTATTTTTTTTACATATCCGTTCGAAGTAAGGGGAGAAAAGGGTCTGAGATACAAAAAAAAAATTATATTATTGTGATTTTTTTTCAGAATACCTTATTTATTAATATTTTAAAAATTTGTTACATTATTAAGCATCATTCTAAGAATATTTTGTTAAATTTTCATAAAAAAATATTGAAAAATAAGCCAGTGGTAGTGGTCAGAACTGAGTCACCTAAAAAAAAAGTTTCCATGCAGTAGTCAGGATAACTCATGATTGCTTCATTTGAAATTAAAAAACCAAAAAGCTATCTTTATTACATAAGTTTATCTTGGATTTGAACGAAGGAATTAACGAAATATTAATTTTTGTATTATTGGTAAAGGTGCAATAAAAAAACTCTGATTTTTGCCAAAAATTGCTCTTATTGTTTATTTGAAAAATAAGTTGTAATTGAAAAAAAATTCTTCGGACCGATCCAAGTATTTAGTATGTAAAAGAAGTGTGCAAAGTTTAAACGAAATCAGTTTTTGAGAAATTTTGACTACCGACCGAAAAAAGTTTTGAGAAAAACGCGATTGAAGTTTGATACATGAATAATATAGAGAAGAAAAGACCGAGCGTCCGGAGACTCAAATGTCTGTAACTTAAAAAGTTTTGCTCCTAATGACTTCAAAATTTCTGACAATGTTTCTTAGTATCAAAAAAAACAATTTAAAAAAATCGATTTTCCGACCCTTTTCCCCCCTTAATGAATTACACCAGGGGTGCCGATCACGAGAGCTATGGGAGTCGATCGTGGAAAAGCATCTACAATCTACAATTCTTTGAAAGACTACAAAATAATCATCACTAAAAATATATATCTAATTCTAACGCATATTTTTCTTTCGTAAATATGTCCTTGTCCTATAGTCTGGTCGATTTCTTGTCGTTTGAAGATTTTGTGGTAGATCGTCGCCACTATAAGTCTCAGCACCCTGCACTACACGCTACAGAAATTAAAAAAACGTCTTGTAATATGACCAATAATTTTTTTCATTTCTTATCGATATGACATTGACAGACGTTCCTCCTTAAAAATATACAATTAATGAATGACGGAAGAAAAAATATTTTTTTTATAATTTGGCTGTTCGTAATGTGTGACCATCCGCTGTTGTTTAATTATTGTCGGTCTTTATTCAAATTGAGTGATAAAAAAGCATTAATTCACACGATTTGTATACAGAATAATCGGTGTTATGTTGCCGCGTTGTTTACATCAGTAACGTCGTCCTATTTGTAAACAACGTTACTATCATCCCAAGATAAACTGAACGCAGGGGTGTCAAAATCTCTTTTTATTTTAAATTTAATTTATTCTTTTTTCTATTGTATTAAATATTTTGAGTAAAAATTTTGAAAGCCTAAAAACAATTAAAAAAATCATCAGTGTTGTCGCAATAAATGAACATAGATGGCAGCAGGTACATAATGACCAAATTTATGATTGGTTTACATCATGGAGCGTAGTAAATACCAAATTTTTCTAGGTTACGTGATTTCAATAAAGCATAATTTAAAGTCAATCTATGATGGTTATTATAACCATCATTTAAAATTTAATGTTCTGCGGACGAAAGCTGTCCATCGGGGTCCGATGTTGACGAAAAGGAGTACATCAGTTAAATTTAAAATATTATTACGTATATTATAACTAGACTTGCCAACTTTAAAATACAAATTTGCAGGAAATAATGATTTCAAATGCGGGACAAGGGTTTAAAAAGCGGGATCCAACTAATTTTATTTAGAATACAAAAAAACGTGAAATTTTCTTTACAAATCAGGATGTAAAGTAAATTAAAACACCTTGTTAGATTAATAATAGTCAATATTTACTAAAAAAAAAAAAAAAAACAGTTATAGTGTAATTTAGACTTTATTATGAAAACTATAAATTACTTTTTAAATGAGTATTTTTCTTGGCATTTGGCACTTTTAAGGATTTTTTTTTATTTTTAAGTACAAAATTGTAAAAATCTTTGCGTGGAAAAGAAAAATTTACTTTAACTTGTAGCTCTGACTTTACAGAATCCACATAAAGACGATTTCGCGCGTCGGTCCAGGCATTATTACAAAGTGAGAAGACTCTCTCTGCTGCTGCATTAGAACATGGAATAGATGCAATGTATATAGCGTCCTCCAAAAAGCGGGATATTCAGCGTCCCGCACACACCCTGAGCGGGACGTCTCGTTAAGGGTATCAGAAACGGGACGTCCCGCGTATAGCGGGACGATTGGCAACCCTAAATTATAACAATATCCTATCTAGATAAGAAAAAAACTATTTTAAACGAAATATATTGAAATCGACAACCGGGTAAAATTCATATTGTTTCATTGACGATTTGATTGAAATGAGGTTCATTTACGCCGGGTTAACTGAGTTTTTTACAGAAAGTTCTACTGTAGTTGACCCGCGTACGTGTCAGAGTGTTTAAATTACCGCTGAGATGATGCGACTCTAATATAGAAGCTCGTTTCATGTAACTAATGTTCATTTTGTGGCACCTCACAAAGAATATGGAGTGTCAAATATATTATGTGTTATGGTTTCTGTCGACCACCCATAGAAGTTTAATTTAAAACCCGTTTTAGGCAAAAAGCCTTTGACGTTTGCAACAGATACAAATTAGCTGACATTAATTAAGCGGACAAATATCTGTTCTACGAATTGTTTTGCATCATTTCGTGTTTCCCGGTATATTATTTATATTGAGATTCTTTATGGCTAATCATAACACCGGTAAAGGTTTTTGAATTATTTTCTTCCAAAAAAACGATTGAAATGACTGGAACACTTCCGTAGAATTTCGGAGGAAAGATGGAATAAAAGCGAAATCGGTTGCATTGGCAATCGTAAATGTAAGTATCCAACTGTTCATAAGCTATATGCGGGTGAAAAAAGGGGCATTTTGAACAGCTGGTAAACAGTCACCTTAACAGTATTGGATCACTTTCACACAGTTTGTGCCGAGACCCAGCGGTAAGAGGTAAGACATATTGTGGGTGTGACCTTCTTTAGCTCTGTCTCGCTCAAATCATCCGCACGTTTCAATTTTTGGCTGATGCCAACTACGAGGCTAAAAAATGTTATTGCAAGGGTGCCACTGTCAATTGATTGCTCTAATTTTTGGAAATATTTTGAAGATTTAAGAAACTTTTTCGAAAAAGGAAGAGTCACTGTAGGTTTGTAATGGAACAATTTTGTGAAATAAGTACGAATAAGGTCGTAGTGTGACATTGAAAACGCGTGTTTTTTGGACATAATTAATGCCAATTTTTTTCTAGTAAATCGTACATAAATTACAAAAGTAGTCCATTAGAGACCTATATTTGTTCTTTATCTTCCTTATAGAGAAAGAATTTTTGCAGAATAAATCAGTTGACAGCCGAAGCTCTATTTTTGACTTAAATTCAGAGCGTTCCGACGGCCTTAACCAGGATAGTCAGCCTTGGAAACCAAAGAAGTCGAACGAAATATACATGTCTGATTTTATTAAGATTTAAGTATGAAACTGTTTCGATATAATATGTTTGTCGAAAATCGCAAAAAAATCTTAAGAAAGGTAGACGGTCGCGGGATTAGGACCCGGACCTCTAACACCATACCTCTATGCCACGATTGTCGGTAATGTAAATACCTATTTCATTTAATTAATAGTATGTATTAACAAATCCATCTGAACTAAAGCATAGCATAAAAAACTGCACTTAGCTATGTTATTAAGTTTCTAATTTATTTACATAATAGCGTTATCGTCTTAAAGAATCTTAATATTTTTATGTATTTTGTGGAAAGACACTAATTAGCAGCGATATGTCGTTTTAGATTTGCAACATAATTGCCAAATACAGTTAATTAATGCAATCAGCTCTTACAAAAATAAATGTCGCCAAATTCAAGGTAATATATTATGTAATCAAAAAACGGTAAATTAATTGTAGTATAAGTTTAAACATAACATAACATCCTTGAGCAATAAAAATATTTTATTTCTAGAACATTTTGTCAACGCTAAAAAAAACGTCTCTTTAATCCATGTGAACTGCTTCAATTTCATGACGCTATAGTAAAACCTGTTTTATTTATGAAACGGAAACATTTGACTGGTATACTGGACACCCGTTTTGCGTCGAAATTACTTTAAACTATACAACAGTTCCTCTTTAAAAGACCTACACGGCTAGAACAGCACGCAGTAAAAAAGCTTGTTCGTGAATAGCGGAATAGTATCTGCAACCAGCAACCGTCGTCAGTTGGTCGCCGTGCTGGACCGATCTAGTGTACTAGTGATATGCCATTTTCATTAATTAATTTGTAAAACTACTTGAAAACTGAAAAATGACTATACCGCGCATAACAAAACCTGGACTAAAACTTGCAAGTCTGTGAAGGTTTGTGCTGGTTTATGCCGGTCTAGTGTACGTCTTACTATTTTTAATTAATTAATTAACATAATTTTGGTTTGGATGAAAAAGTGTGATTTTTCTATTTAAAATAATGCAGGTCGGTAAACTTTGTAAACATTTCTATCAACATAATCACAATTTTTTTTAACGCTTGTTCCAGTTTTGGAACACTGGGAAAAAATGGGTTAAACTGTATTCAAACTACGCAAATCGGGGTCTTGCTGTTATCTAAAAACGAAATATACAGCTTGATCAAAAAAAGTAGCGTTGTAATAAATTCACATGTTGAGGTGACGTTTTACCAGTTGTTCAATATGCCCTCATTTTCACCCACATATAGCTCTATCTTACGACTAGGGTTGCCAGGCGTTCGGATAAAGCAGGACATAGTTAAGCTTTTTGATTCGTGTCCAGCCAAAATTAAACGGTGTCCGGCTTTCTAGGTTTTTTACATTTCGCAAACGAGCGAGGCCGATCGCAGGCAAGTCGACTGTCGGTCGCTTCCGCAACCCGCCCGATACACTCCCGCGCTGTCAGTAGTTTTTTTGTCGTACATTAATACTGAGAAAAAAATCTTCAATAATGTAGGGTGTCCGGCTTTTTTACCCAAATGTCCGGTCAAACTGGCTGGTCTGTTCGGCTTTTAGGTTTGGCGTCCTGGCAACCCTACTTACGACCAGTTGGATTGTGTGTGTGCATGTAAAATACACTTACTTACGTCTTGGAAATCCCTGATTTATATGAAAAATCTTGTTCAATCCTTGATGTTAATCCTTCAAAATAAACCAAAAATGTGTACCATTCTTCCCATATGACATTCAGCCCAGTTTTTACAGTTTATTTAATCTAAATAATCGATTTAAAATCAGATAAAACGAGAAAATTAGCATCAATTTCACACAAATTATTGTACAGAAAAAATAAAATTTGAAAAAAATTATTGAGCAAGCCAAATTTGTAAAAACAGATCTTCGAAATGTTAAATTGCCTCCCGTAATTCGAAATCTTGAGACGTACTGTAAAGAAATATCGACGAATTTAATTTATAAAAAATTTAAATAACAAAGATAATGTTAAAATTCTTTGGACAAATGACACATAGGTTATTGGTTTGAGACCGAAAAGTTATATCTATTTAATAAACATTTGATTAGTTTGGTTACTTAGCTAATTCCTAAATAAATATTTATGTAGCTAAAACTTTTGGTTTACAAAGATACTTAATTCATGATCAGACTGTAGCTATTGGAACACGAAATGTATAAATTCTTGCAAAATAAGTTTTATTGCCGATTAATTTTATAAGTTAATTATAATTAATAGCCTTATTACATATCAAAGTACATAACATTTGTATTTAAAAAAGTGAAAAATAAATCCAGTAGTTTATTTACGTGATTCGATCGGCCCGAGAAATTCAAAAAAATATGTTTTTCAAGTAAAACTTCTGTAGTAAATAATGTTCATGAAGCGATGAAACGAAAAAACGACATGACAGAGATAGATAGATAGATTGAGAAAGTAACAGGTAGAGCACAATAATTAATAAACTACACAACGCATCTGGTTGGCACTACCATCTATGATTGGATAAGCAAAGTAATCAAGAAGTTTTACTTCTACCGTGTGGTCATAAGCATGTACTCTTTTTTTGAAGTGAAAACTTCTTTAGCATCGTTGTGATTTGAAACTCGATGAAACGAAAAAGCGACACTAAAAAGAGACATATCTATAGGATTTAGCCTACGAGAATGAGATAAAATACATAGTCTTTTATTGTACAGTACAGAAAAGTTAACTGGTATACTGTGAAAATTGCCAGTTGTAAGTAGGATCTGTGGAGTAATCGAAAAGGCATATGCTTAGTGTGGTCAAAGTCTGGGTTCGATTCCAGCTCCGACTTCATAATTATTATTTTTTTCAACTCTAATTTTGATGTTATTAAGATGAATTTTAAACGCCAATTCTTAATCTAACAAAAATAATAGGACTTCAATAAACCCTAGGCCCCTATATCCAGCTGCAGTGTACGGAATAGCAGTTTCACTAAATTGAAGTTTCTTGCAAATTGATGTAGGTCCACTGTAATTGAATACTAAATCAATAGATATATCTTAAAAGGCTGATATTGAAAAGTAATTATGTTTGTCAGTAGAGTTTAAAAACCGTTATTTTTATCAGTAAACTGACATAGTGCACTGGCTACTACAAATAATCTTTAATTTATTGCAGCATCTTCCAGCTCTGGTCATTGCACCTGTGACATGCGCTGGTAGAGGTAAAAAATCAGCTGAGTGTCTGATCATATAAATTCGTCCGTACCTATGTCGAAGTAGGGTAGCGGTGGAAATTTTTTTTTTTATTTTTCACCACACTATAGCGGAACAAAGTAGTACGTTTAACAAAGACAGAAAATTGGCGATTGCGAACGAGGGTGACATTTGCTTGTCAAAGTTGCAGTTATTAATTTCGTCTGAGTATCACATTACGAATTTATGTACCTAAGATTGTGATGAAATTTTTTTTAGGTAAGTGACATGTTATAATTTAACACGAACCAAAATATCGTCACAACCGAAATACTTACATTTTATGCTATATTTTTTTTTACACAAAATATAAAATTTATTGTATAATATTGGTTTTCGTTGCCACGGTTACACTGTTACTCGTTTGCGTTAAATATTTAACGCGTTAAACGCATAAGAAAAAAATTGACACAACTCCCGGACATACCCTATTTGGCGAAACCAATATCCGGCTTAGAATTCTGCAATCGGTAAACATCAGACTGGCTACTTAAACGTATTTCTTTTTAAATTAGTGTCCAGCAAAAAAGAAACAGATATAATTTAATATAAATAGTCGATATTCTTTCTCTATTAATTGTAAATCATTATAATACTATTAATGTCAGCTAAAAACAGTGGGAATCCAATGTTGCACGAATTTATTTACATATTTCACGGTAGCGCAACAAAGCATTATATTCGAACGTGTTTAATTTTAATTTTTGACAGATCAGAGTAATTTTTTTTTTAACTCGTTTATACTAAAAATCGACAAACAATTCTCCGACAACTTTATGAAGGCATTTCCGAAAGATAGAATTTTTTCTGGGGTCACCAACAACCAGGGTTATCTAGACCTAATACCGATTGATATTTTCAATTTATTATTTTTATTAATAACATATCGAAAATTCCAAAAAGATTTGTGCCAGTTCACAGATTAGAACCTAGGAACTGGGGGCTTGTAAATTGTTAGAGAGGAACTATGGATACCAATGAAATAAAACTGAATTATATCCTCAAAAAAAAAAGACTTGAAGTTCCTCAGTGCCGATAGCAATATAGTGTATTTGCTAAACAGGCATTCCGACCCGAACTTGTTTTCGAACAAAATTTTTAAAGTAAAGGAAGTTTGGTTGAGAATCAATAAATAAATAAGCATTACCAAAGTTTTGCTGATGGTCAACGTTTCATCTTCAGGGCCTTGAAAACAAATTTTTTGAAACGTTGGCCATCAGCAAAACTTTGGTAAAGCTTATTTATTTATTGATCCTTAACCAAACTTCCTTTACTGTGACATTCTATAGGATCAACACCACCATATACGAAATTTTTTTTTTAAAATAACTCCTTAATTCACCCCTTAAAATTTTTCTTCTGAGTTGATATATTGTTATCAATGCAACATCTACACCAAAAATATTTACTTAAATTCGAATATGCTACTATGTACGCAATTAGTGTTTTCATTAAGTCCAGTCCTATCAAGCCAATTTTATAAAAATTTTAGCAGCACATTTCAATCATTATCTAAGGGTGACAATTCAATTTTCACACGATTCTGATTTTTCTCCGTAGTTTTGAACCCAAAAATATTTTTAACACCTAAAAACGACCCTTAGAACAGGCCAATGAGGTCCACTTTAAATAAGCGTCGTGCGGTGATAGATTCCAACATGTGGACCAAATTTCGTTTAAATCGATCTAGTCTGTCGAAAGTTACCATGTTAACACAACACTTATAGTGTCAAATTACCATAAAAAGAACAAAATAAGGCCTCACCTCATTTCTAGTTTACAGGAAAACCTGAACGAAAATCATAAATCTTCAAATTCTCATGGAAAACGGAATTGTCCGGAAACCCTGTCCTCGTGAGTTCGACTCGCAGTTGACCGTTTTTTTTAAAGATTTTTATAACAGGATTTAAGTCGGCTAAGAATCGTACGACATTGGACTCCCAACGAAGGTACTTTATACGCTGTGATGTCATTTACTAATTGGTGATTTCGGTATAGACACTGTTTGCATTTTAATTAATTTTTATGTTAAAATAGTACATACTAAAACTGGTCGAGTAAAAGTGAACATTTAACTAATTTAATAGTGGATCCCGGATCTAAATCATATATACCCGATATAACCGGGGGCCATTTGTTTATTTAAAGAGCTCATTTTTAAAAACAACTATAAACCATTTGATAGGTACTTATGAGAAATATTTTAAAGAAGTTTTAAAAAGATTTTTCATTTCCATTTGTATGTGATAGATTGGTACACGATTATTATAACTGTTTTATAGTAGAACATAAAAAATTTATACCAGGATACGACGGTGAAATTAATTTATATAATAAAAGTTTAATTATGCAATTAAAGGTCATGCTTTCAAATCAGCTAATATATCACACCATAGGTGAAATATTTATTTGTAGAAATTAGAAAAAATATATTATAAAATTTTATTGACATTACATTCGTTGGAGGACGTGTTTACCAGCTGCCAGCAAGCCAATGTCAGATTTTTTAACATAATTTATAAATAAATCTTACGTTATGATAAAACGGGGATGAGCAGTAACCAAAAATTGTAAAGCACGTCGAGGATGCCGCACGCCTTTTGTGAGATAAATTGATGTACAATGACAAGTGATTCAAGTGAATATTAAGAGAAATTTCCTGATTTTGATTATTTCGCTGCTAAATTAAAATCCACTGAAGCGAAGCTGGATTGTAAAGCTGGGACCACATTTCTCTGTTGTGGCGCAACGCAACGAGAATCCCTTGCTCCCAGATTTTCGTCACAATATAACAGAAAAATACTTTCGCAGCATTCAACTCAGGATACTTTGTGTGTTGCGTTGTCTATTATTAAAAACTTGAGATAGAAACAGCTAGTAAATTCCAAAACCTGTTTTTTTATTCAATATTTATGAATAACATAATTGAATTTTGATAATGTGGAAACAATACTAAGGAAAATTAATTATTTCTTAAATTTTATTCTGTTAGACAATTATTTAAATATATTATAAACAAAAATAACACTTATAGTTTCAAACGAATCGTAAAAATAAATATAATGATATTTTTAATATAATATTCAAATTTAAAGACATAATAAAATTGCCACATACTGAGAAACAATCTTACTTATGTCTTATGGCATTCTCAGATTTAACACTTCTGTTTCAATTATACTGAACGTGAGAACTTGTTAATAATTAGGCATATTAAATGGTCTTCTTGATACGTTAAATAGAACTCTTTTTGGTTCATGATTAGAACCTAGTATAGGGCCCAAGACCTGTGGGGAAAATCGGTGTATATATGTTTTCTCTTCTGGAATGTTTTTGTAGGTGGAATCTTTCTCCTAACTTTTATGTTTTTATTTATGAATTTTAGACCTAATAAACTACATAATAATATAATAAAAACTAACAAAATGCCTCTGTTTATTTTGCGATTCTATTACTTCGTCGTCACTATTTTAATAATAATAATAATAATGCGTTTAACGTCCGTTTCTCGACTTTATGTCATAACAGACGCCATTCGCACCATTACTATTTTCCATCTACCACACTTCCCGTTATTTTTCTACATTTTTTACAACTTCAACTTATGTAATAGCAATGGGCGAATGAGGTAATTATAAGAAATTAGGATAAGGTAGGTAATTTTTGAACTAGGAGTTTGATAGGTAATCGGCCATGGCCTCAAATAAGGAACCATCTCGATATTTATCTGGAATTAATTGAGGGAAACCATGGAAAACCTCAATCAAGATAGCCGGTACAGAAATTATCGTTTCTCGGCGAGAGGCAGAAGGAAAAAGTCTCAGCCACATTTGCCCCCACCGGGACTCGAACCCGGACCTCCCGAATGCGAGTCTAGTGCTGTCACCACTACTCTACCCAGCTCGGTCATTCGTCACTAATTTGTATCACATATTTGAGTCAAGTCACTGTGAATTGGAAGGTTTGGTTGAGGAACAAGAAATAAGCTGTACCAATGTTACGCTAGTGGCCAACGTTGCGAAAAATTTATTTTCAACTTCAGGGCCTAAGAAAATGTGTACATAAAAATAAATTCTTCGAAACGTTGGCCACTAGCGTAACATTGGTACAGCTTATTTCTTGTTCCTCAACCAAACCTTCCTTCACAGTGACATTCTATTGGATCAACACTACTATATACGAAGACATTTGAGTCAGTGTTTTTTAGTGATGATGGATATTTCACTTTCCTGTTATTCAATCACTGTTACTAGAAAATCACAGGTTGCCACTGCTACTCGTTGAAATATCTGTGATTGCTACTTTATAATATTAAGGCCAAGTTATGATTGTTGATATCAATTATTAAAATACCAATGTGCTGTTATAATTATTAATGTATTTATCATAATCTTAATGTTTCTAATTAATTAATTGTTATTATGTTAATTTTAAACATTTTAAACCTTCATTATATCTATAAGCGAATAAACTCGCTACATTTAATTAAAACAAGAGCAATAACTACATAAATCGACTTTAAAAGAGCTCTGTCGATGATATTTGATCCAGAAGCGTAGCGTGCCTTGGCGGGCCCCGTATAAAAATTAGTTTGGGGGCCCTTCTCCCGTTGAAGTAAATGACTTAAACGGGGAAATCCCGCAGCTCGCGATAACCGATGTAGGGTGTTGCCAACTTTATGAACGCACGCTTTACGCGGGAAAAAAATAAATTGCTTTTTTTGACTTTTGTCATTTCTGAAATAAAAAAAAATTGGGAAGTTTTTATTAATTTTTGCTTACGCACGTTGGGGGCCCCCGTGGCCCGGGGGCCCCGTATAATTGATACGGCGGTAGCTACGCCCCTGATTTGATCACAGTTCGTGAAAACAGATTTGTCCATCAATATTCGCTGTGATGTGATAAACACAAATTATGATCACAATCACAGTTTATAATCACTGATATTTGAAAATAGCGATCACGAATCACGTTGTGATTAAAAAGTAGCAGTTTGGCTTGCCACTAGTGTTTTTCGATTCATTTATTTTACCGTCGAAATCGGCAAGACGCGACATAAGAAGTTTCAGTTTATATAAAATTCGGGCTTGTTTTGTGCCAATCACTTTGAAGCCGAGCATAATAATAATAATTCATTCTGCGAATAGAATATCACGACATGTAAAGTAAATGCAAAGCTTAACCACAATGTCGTGACGATGTCAATCTGTGAAAAACTTCCGTCCAATAAGGGAAATTGTTTAATTTCCGGTGTTGCGCTCTGAGTACAGTCGGAAGTAATGAACGTTCTATGTATAGGACGTAGGTACTCGCCTTGTCACATGGTAAGTATATTTATACAGGGTGTTTGTATTTATCAGCACTATTATATACGTGGCATGGATCTAAAAGGCTCGGAAGTTAGCTGCAAATGGAGGCTTGCGCAGGTACAGTCGGTTGAAAAACTACAAACTTGCGCTATATTATTTTTTTAATATTTCTTTAATGTAAAGGTCTAATTCCTTGCATAAAGTCATCCAAAAAATTATTTTTTACGCTTGTCTGTGCAAAACTGTGATCAATTAATAATCAAAGAAACAACTTAAAAATAGCATACTGGACTTGTACTTTATAGCAGGAAAGCGACAATGGACAAGACAACCGGTGATAACCAATCACCGATGAGCGCACGTTCTGTGCCGGTAACTGGGAGGTGGTGGGAGTCTTCCTTTCCCACAAAATAACCAGGACGGCTCTAAAATATGCATTTGCGACGCTGTTTGTGACTAACTTCAGAATCTTTTAGAACCGTGGCGCGTATTATACCTTAACCTCAATCGTGCGTATAGAGGACACGCTCAGTGAACCGAAAAACTGCTACAGCGATATATGGCGAAGACGTGTCCAGGAGCAAAAGTTTTTGGTCTGAACAACGAAAATGTAGTCGAGTAGTTTAGTCAATGATTTAGTTGAGTCAGTCTATTTTGTTCTAGTTTTTTGGGTCGAGTAACAACCTCCATCGCGCTCCACTGTTTACTAAATGTATTTGATAACTAGTTAAATCGTACACCCTATATAAAGTGTTTGCTGTGTCGTAGTGCTCGTAGACTATATTTAACCCCTTTAGTAACCTGTCAAGTTAACATCAAAACATGATGTGATAAGATTATGACCTAGTATAAATTTTAAATTTAGATTTTTCATGCACACGAAAATATAAACCTATTTTTTGAGGATGTTTTTATTTTAATAACTGATGGCATTTTTTTCGCTATTTAATACTAACTGTCAAGCCTGGTTTCGTCCGGGCCAGGTTAACTTACTCACATAAATCGAGACAGAAATTACATAACGATTTTTTTTTTGATTTGCTGGGCATAATGAACAATGCAAATTTCATAACGCCAGAACTTTTTTTTGTGTTACAGATAGATTATTTTCTGTTTTATTAGTGTATTTGCCATATGGCAACATACACTATTAGCGTCGGTCGGATGGCGGGACCTAGGGGTCGCACCAAATTTTCTCGACGTTTCATAACCTCCTAAACACTTTGGCATCATTTTTAAAAATGTTTATATATATATATGTATATATATAAATATATATATATATATATATATATATATATATATATACGTATATACTTATATATGTGTGCGGGCAATAACTTTCAAAAGAGTTAATTGATTTCAACTAAATTTGGCCCACCGCAAGAAGCCTATTTAAAATGGGCATAATCGGGTCATTTTAAGGGTAGTTTTTAGGGGTTGAAAATTGTTTTTGGACTCCAAAACACCGAAAAAATTCTCCGAATCGTTTCAAAATTGAAGTTTAACCCTCTGGTAGTAATTAAAATGTGTCCCTAGAATTTGAATAAAATCGGCCCGACATGACCGGATTTACAAATTTTATGAAAACACTATTTTGCAGATAGAGAATTTTTTACTGAAAGGTGTATATAATTTGATATATAGGTTCGATTGATAATAATATTGCAATTAAGAAAAAAAATGTTATTTAAGGGGTGTATTAAGGAGTCAAATTTTTTATTTTGCCCAAAAACCAAAGCCATCTGTATAGCAAATACACTATATTGTCGGCAGGGTTTTGGCACTGCGACCCGGGTTTTTTTCTGTTTTATATTTAAGACGTATAATAGACATGATGTTGTTATTTTTTTAATGATTAAAAAAGAAGTGATATGTAGTTTATATATATAAAAAAATGGATGCTTGTCTGTTTGAAATTAAGAAACTTTGACATTGTTTGACCGATCACCATGAAAATTGGCATATAGGTAAATACAATATTTTGTCATATATTTTTTCAGTGCAAATATGCACTAATATTCCAAACACACATAGCGTCACGCTGTAACATTACGATAATTATTAGTATGTTTATTTTCTGAAACAAAGGAAAAATAAAACAAATGAGAATGAATTATATCAATGAATTCGATATCAATTAACAAGCACGCATTACATTTTCAGTTGTTTGGTGATTGCGTGACAAAAAGGCTGCGATTATAATCTTTTCTTTATTTTAAAATCGGTTTACAAGGACTTGGTTATTTAGTGCATGTATAACTAATTTTGTTGTTTTGTTTCAGAGCAAGTGTCTGATAATTGCGAACTGCGCTTACCCAACTAGGTGACGTGCGCTTTCCTCCTTGTTGGACATGTGCTGCCGCTATCAGTTGGTAAGTTAGCACGCAAATCATGCAACTTCCATTAATATATTACATAATAGGAAAAATTTCACCTTTGATTTACAGTTACACTTGTCTTTCGGTTGAGTGAAGGTTCATATTCTAATGGCGACGAATGTAAAATTAGCTCTCGGAAGATGTGATATACTGTTGCTTTATTATGAAACTATGTTATGAAACTATGTTACCGAGCTGAGAGTGGTACAGCACTAGACTCGCATTCGGGAGGTACGGGTTCGATTTCCGGCAGGGCAGATGTGGCTGGGACTTTTTCCTACTGCCTCTCGCCGAGAAACGGTAATTACTGTACCGGCCATCTTGATTGAGGTTTTCCATGGTTTCCCTCAATTAATTCCAGATAAATATCGAGATGGTTCCTTAGTTGAGGCCATGGCCGGTTATCTATCAAACTCCTAGTTCAAAAATTACCTACCTTATCCTAATTTCCTATAATTCCTTCATTCGCCCATTGCTATTATATAAGTTAAAGTTTTAAAAAATGTAGAAAATAACGGGAGGTGGTAAATGGAAAATAGTAATGGTGCGAATGGAACGAACGTTAAACGCATTATTATTATTATTAATATATTACATAATAGGAAAAAATTCACCTTTGATTTACAATTACACTTGACTTTCGGTTGAGTGAAGATTCATATTCTAATGGTGCCGAATGTAACATTAGCTCTCGGAAGACGTGATATACTGTTGCTTTATTATGAAAATATTTTACTATAGAATAATTGGTAATTCAGCAGCCGCGATAGTGGAAGATTCGGGTTCGTGTCCTGACAATGACATTGTTTGAATAGTAAATTTTTCTAGTATCGCATTATAATAACTGCAACAAGGGTGTTTCATAATATGGTAGCAAACTAATAGCTATTATTTCCATATTTGTATAATGTCTATTAAAATTCTCTTTGTCCCTCTTTTTTTCTAACGGAAATATTTAAAAGTAAAAATGCTAGATATCCGTGAAATTTTACATTTTGTTAATATATGCAAGGACTATTTTTTACAATTTTTTTGTTGAGACGGTTTTTTTTTTGCATAATTGGTTTCAGTTAATGTCTGTTTCAAAAATTCAAACTACATTACACTCATATTAACACTAAACGTATCAAGATCTAAGATATACGTACCGCAAT
This sequence comes from Venustoraphidia nigricollis, assembly GCA_034508555.1. Lineage (NCBI taxonomy): Eukaryota > Metazoa > Arthropoda > Insecta > Raphidioptera > Raphidiidae > Venustoraphidia > Venustoraphidia nigricollis. The sequence continues at coordinate 11,123,429 of JAVRKA010000008.1, forward strand.
CGTTCAAATGACAGGTTCTTAGATAAAGACTTCTTGATTGAATGGAGAAATATTGATTTTATCAGATTCAAAAATAAAAATGTAAATAAATGATGTAAAATTAATTGTACATATATTTAATAGAAGTCATGAATGTGAAAAAGCGACAACATTTTATACGCATTTTCAAATCAAAAGTTTACAACCGGTCTTGGTACGTTTGGTGTTATTTAATCAAAGAACATTGATTAATAAATTAAACATTTATTAAAAACTCCTTTATTAAAATCAGTTTAAAACGACTGAGCCAATTAAAAAAATATAGGCGCCCAATTCATAAACATTCTGAGCAAAATGAGATCGAAATTTTTTTATTCACTTTATCCCTCTATGAGTTCCACTAATAACGTCAAAAACAAATCCGCCGACTTCCGTAATTGTTTTGATAATAGAAACTAATCCCTGACAAGAAATCTCGTTAACATCGAAGTGTGCTGTGGTAAATTGAGTATGATATCCCCTTAAATTGGAATTAATTTAGCGTTAATATGCATTAAACGAATACGTTCGGTAAAAACATTTATATAAGAAACAAATTACTTAACAAAACATGTATGCACCACCACCACCTTAAAATAAACTCGGGTCGCAGTGCCAAAACCCTACCAACAATGTAGTGTATTTGCTAATACAAGCAGTGTGGTTTTATTACGTGTACTTAAATTGGTTTTTGAGCAAAATAAAAATGTAACCCCTTAATACACCCCTTAAAATAATATTTTTTTCTTAATTTCAATATTAATATCAATCAAATATTTGCACTAACATAAATTAAATACTCCCTTCAGTAAATAACTCACTGTCTGCTAATTAGTGTTTTCATAAAATTTGTAACTCCGGTCCTGTTTGAATAATTTTATTAAAATTTCAGGGGAACATTTTTATTGCTAGTAAAGGGTTAAATTTCAATTTTAAAGTGATTCTCAGAATTTTTTCAGTAATTTGTAGCTCAGAAATTAAATGGTCAGATTGGATCCATTCTAAATAAACGTCTTGCGGTGATAAATAAATTTCTAAAAATGGTGCCAGGTTGCTTAAAATGGCGTGAAACGTCGAGAAATGATGGTCCGATCTCTAGGTCCCGCCATCCGACGGACGCCAATAGTGTTTGTGCCATACGGCAAGTACACTAACAAACCATGTTATGTGTATATATGTGTTTACACCAGGCGTTAATACAATAGCGTGTTCAATACATCATGTATTATGTCATAACCCGCAATGATTTTTCATGTTGGCACCCTTGTTTCTTGTTCGCGCGCTCCGTTTGTAAGTCTGTCAATCTAGCTAAACGCAATTTAGTGAGACTTGCCAAAGAGTACGGTGTACCTACATTATAGAAAATACGGAGTTGTCTCAAATAAATGTGCCTACTCGGGAGCTGAACTGTATCCCGTTTGAAAAACCCGGTTGATTCATTCCGATTGATTATTTAAGGGAGGAAAAGGGTCTTAGATACAAAAAATAAGCATATTTTTGTGATTTTTTTCCAGAGTACCTTATTTATTAATATTTTAAAAATTTGTTACATTATTAAGGATCATTCTAAGAATATTCTGTTAAATTTTCATCAGAAAATATTTAAAAATAAGCCAGTGATAGTGCTCAGATCTGAGTCACCTCAAAAAAAAGTTTCCTTGCGATAGCCAGGATAACGCATGATTGCTTCATCCGAAATTAAAAAACCAAAAAGATTTCTTTAGAACATAAGTTTATCTTGGATTTGTCAGAAAGAATTAACAAAATATTCTTTTTCTTCTACTTGAACTTTGAAAATACGTTACGTAGAACGCAAATTCCGAAACAGTTACTTAACTTTGTGCTTAGGGTATAAAAAATTAACTTTTCCAATGGATCTGGACAAATCAATTCCCCTCTTAAACACATCTTAGGACTTCTTTAAGATAGAAATTGGTTGGTGTTAAGTCATAGACAAAGTTACGCACTCGTACTACGGAACGTAATGCTCCGTGGGGGGCCCGCGAAGGCTGGGGCCCGGCTGACAATCTCCACCTCGACTATATGGTCAGTCTGACGCTGGGTATTTGTATAGAAGTATATGCCAAAAAAATAATTAAATTAACTTTACAATAAAACAGAGCCTAAAGGATTTCTGGAATCATAAGAAACATTTAAAAAAAATCGAGTTGTTATCGTCCATGATGTTATATGTTTATGGATTTAAATGAATAACAAGATGATCTCACTGCAAACATATCAACAAAGATTCTAAACTATAAACTTGCCTGAAGAAGTAGGAAACTAACCTACGAAACGTAGCAAATTCAAAAAACTTCGAATTTTCATTTATTTGTGTCCAATTACCCACGATTCATAAACATTTAAAAAAAAGTTTCATCAAAATTCGTCGAACAGTTTTCAGTAAAATCCGTTCAAACATACATAGAATTTATTTTGCGGGACGATCCAACTGATATGATCAAATTATTTAATTTTGATATAACCCCGTAGAGAACATAGCGCCGAATGTGGGTTGCACTGTATTATGATATCGCATAAGCCAGAGCGAAGTATGGTGGTGCGGGGTTTGTTTTTATTCGGGCGTTTGGTGATTGCTCGCTAGTGCGTGCTTCTGCCACGACACTTCCAGTGGCGTTGCCATCCATCACTCTGACTGCTGCATGCGGCTGCGACTAATGACACTTCCAACTCAGACCCAAGAAAATAATTAATATATCAACGGGAACGCAACACGACAGGGTTAACAAATTTACTTCTTCTTCTTCTTTTTCTCAAATAATCACTCTTGACTCTGAACGGGCACAAATTACATTTACAAGAAGCTCACGAAAAATTGAACAAGCTGTGCCTGTAATACCCCGTCGATGATGGAGCAAATCTGGAAATGGATTAAAGTTACTGAGTACCAGCTGTTCAATATGCCTCCTTTTCCACCTGCATAGCTCTGTCTCAGTTGAATGTGTGTGTGCATGTAATATACACTTACTCACGTTTCGGAAATCTACGCAAAATTGTATTCAATATTTGATGTTAATCCTTCAAAATAACCAAGAAACGTATACCATCCTTCCCATATGACTTTCAATCAAGCTAATTAACAAAATGAAATTACTTGCTATACTGTTCAATGTTTGTTTTTTTTTATATAAAATACAACGTTTAGTTGAAACCTTGTACTTTATATCAATAAAAACCATTGAACAGTATAGCAAGTAATTTCATTTTGTTAATATATCTATTACTGTTGGTAGAGTCAATATTTTTAATCAAGTTTTTACAGTTTATTTGATCTAAATAAACGATTTAAAATGAGATAAAAACGAGAAAATTAGCATAAATAAAAAATCAAAAGAAATTGAACCCCTTAATACACCCCTTACTATAATAATTTTATTAGTTGAAATATTGTTATCAATCCAACATCTGGACCAAATTAAATACGACCTTCAGTAAGTAAATTCGTATACGCAAACTAGTGTTTTCATAAAATTTGTAAGTCCGGTCCTGTCAGGCCGATTTGCTTATAATTTTAGGAGCACTTTTTAATTGCTACTAAAGGGTTAAATTTCAATTTTGAAACGATTCTGAGAATTTTTTCGGTATTTTTGGGCCCAAAAACTTTTTTCAACCCCTAAAAACTACCCTTAAAATGACCCGATTGGGCCCATTTTAAATAGGCTTTGTGCGGTAATGGATTCCAACATGTATGCCAAGTTTCGTTAAAATGAATTAGCTCCTTCGAAAGTTATTGCCCGCACATATAAATATATATATATATATATATATATATATATATATATATATATATATATATATATATATATATACGTATATACATATATATATAAACATTTTTAAAAATGGTGCCAAAGTGTTTAGGAGGTTATGAAACGTCGAGAAATTTTGGTCCGACCCCTAGGTCCCGCCATCCGACCAACGCCAATAGTGTATGTTGCCATATGGCAAATACACTAATAATTGATGATGCTCCTAATATTTCAAAACGACGTGTATCTACTGAAAAGAATATTTGAATTTTCATTTTATGTACTTTTTGCGATGAAAAGATTGTAGACCTATATATTTTGCATGAATAAATTCTATAGAAAACCTCTTTTCCGTGTAATGTTGCGAAGACTAACTCACGAATACAAATATTTTCTCTTCTCTATATATATAATTATTGCGGACATTTACACGCCGTCCCATTTTTCTTTTTTTGTAAAATTTGCTTAATTTACCACCCCCTATAAATAATATATTCTTTATATGCAAGTATGTAGGCATATAAAGTGACCCATTATTAGGGTTGCCATCTCTACAATTTGGCAACCAGAGTGAAAACCCCGGATTTTAGAGCCCAGAACCCGGACATGTCAACAGGTTTTTTTAAACATAGTGTAATAAAAAACAGTTGAAAATGTTATAAATCACCTTTTTATTTATTTTCAGACTTTAAAATAAAATTTAGTCATCTTTTATCATCATTGTAAATGTACCTAACAAAACAGAATCTTATTACAGTTTGTTACAAATTGTTTTAATAATCAGTTAGAATTTTTTTATTCTTAAATTTTTAAACCCGGACTACAAATGAAACACCGCCCGGACGCTCCCCGGAGGCCCTCTAAACTAGGATAAATCCGGGGAAACCCAGACGGATGGCAACCCTACCCATTATGCATTAGTGCGGTAAGCTAATACAAAACTGGTCGCGCTATGCCAATTGCCTAGTAAATCACTGTTTGTATGTCAGTTGTTTTTTTTATAACCTATAAATTAGAAGTGACGTTTGATCAAAATTAAACTGTCTAAAATATGGAAAATGAATTGAATAGCAGCTATTTTATAGAAGGTACGTGCAAAAAATAGCATATACACTATGGCCTCGCTAAACGCGAACGTTCCGATAAGTTCCTGCGCTCTACGTAACAGCGCTAAACGAGGTCATCCTAATACGCAGATAATAGGCATAAGTGAAACAGAACCGAGAATAAGAAAATTTGTTAGCTTTTTTCTAATTTTGTAACATTTATTGTTAAATACTTTTTTATCACATTAATAGATTTATTAATTGCTGATATCGATTTTTGTTCATAAAACATTTATGAAAATAAAAAAAGTTCGATTAAGAAGTTATGTTTGTGATGAGGAAGGTTCCTCATTTGACATATTTTGTTTTTTGTGAAGAAGTCATCTAATGTCGTTTACCTTTTTCTGTTTCGTTCAGCAAGCTGTTGTCGATAGCAAAATATTGCATCAATGACACTTCGTCTTGTCTTTGAACTTCTATCAACATTTGAATCATTTTGTATAAACTGATCCATAATTTACGTTATAGTGGCTAAACTTTTTTTTTAAACAAAAGTAGGTACTGTATTAAAGCTCTATTCGGGTTGATGGTAAATTGTTAAGCTAATTAGTGGAAATTATTTTTTTTTAGAATGAAGCCAAATAATTTGACTTTAAATGAAACAGAGTCTGTTTCGTATATTATTTAACATCGACATAATTAGATGGGTCTTTTAATTAAAATAAAACTGCACAAAAGCCGTTTTACATGCACGGAAGAGCTACATAGAAAAACGTATGTAGCTTACATTATATAAAGGGTGTTACGCAATTATGTCCACAAATAGGGTTAGAAAGGAAAAAACAAAAATAGAATTTTGAAAATATTTTCAAATATTTGAGGTAAATTTTTTGTATTATTCTTAAACTTTCGGAAGATTTTTTTCAATAAATGATTTGCATGTGTATTAAAAATCAGTTTTTAATCACGCCAAAGAAGTATAACTTCAGACGCTCGTACATAAGTAAAAGTGCCTCCTTTTTTAGAGTTCCGTACCTCAAAAGGAAAAAACGGAAGTCTGGTGTGTCTGTCCGTCCTATTGTTTTAGCCAATTTGCCCCGAACTGCTGGACCGATTGAGTTGAAATTTGGTACACATGTGTAAGTCGGTGACCATAAGACGAACGTGTAACGTAAATAAATGAATTTTGAACATGAAGGTTATTTTTGGGGAAAAAATTGGGAAATTAAAAAAAAAAATTTGGCATACCGTGTGACATATCAAATGAAAGAGCTTGCCGTAAGGGTCTCAACTATATGTATTTTTATAATTTTAAAATAAATAGTTTTCAAGGTATTTAAGAAAATAGGTGAAAATTTACCATTTACCCCCCTTTATCTCCTACTGGACCGATTGAGTTGAAATTTGGTACACATGTGCAAGCTGGTACACAAAGACTGGCGTGTAACGTAAATAAATAAATTTTAAACACGGGGGTAATTTTTGGGGAATTAAAAAAAAAAGTTTTGAAAACTGTCCCGTGTGACATATCAAATGAAAAGGCTTGTAGTAAGGGTCAAAAATATATTTTTTTTATAATTTTAATATAAATAGTTTTAAAGATATTTAAGAAAATAGCTAAACAATCGACTGCCCCCCCCCCTTATCGACGAAACTACTGAGCCGAAAATTATGAAAAAAATAGGGAATGTCGAGTCTCACATATAGTTTACAGGAAAATTATAATGAAAAACTTAAGTCTTAAAGTACTCACGGAAAACGGAATAGTACGGAACTCTCTTCTTGCGAGTTCAACTCGCACTTGACCGGTTTTTTTTAAATGTATTTGTTTGTATGACACGGCACTGATGTTAACATGGAGCTACTCAAATATACAAGTTCCATTCAAAAACATTCATATAGGTATTAAAAACGAATATTATGCTTATATGTATATGCAGTACGTTTCAGTGTTTTGCTCTTTTCATGTTGAAAAATATTTTGGACCATGAAACATGCATAAAAGAAAATTTGTTTTTAAAGACGGATACGCGTAGGCTTGCCATTTTATAATGCGGAACCCTCTTTTCGCGAGTTCAACTCGCACTTGACCGGTTTTTTTCTTAAAATGAATCAGTTTCAATCAAAAAATAAAAAATATAAAAACAACTTGTCTTTCTGTTCTAACCCTAACCTAAGAATCTAAACCCCGTTTGTACACATGTGGTAAACCTAACGTACACGTTTAGTTTTAAATTTAGGTTCAAAACTGAAAGTCGTATCAACCTTGCAGCCAGCGTTGCCAGACGTCCCGATTTTGGCGGGATGTCCCGATTTTTAAATCAAAATTAAATGTCCCGCGCGGGACAGGCTCAGTCCCGCTTTTCGGGGATAACTCGACCGTGCGTAAATAATTATTCTCTTATTGTAAGTTGCAATTTGTAACACTAACTCCTCAGACTATTGTTTGAAACGCCATACTTTTCTAATGAATAAAACTTTTTTGATTTTGATTTCTGTTTTTTTTTATTTTTTTTTTATTCAGAAGACGAATAAGTCTCAACTATTTAACGATAGGGTAAATCTGATTTAAAATATCTTATTTTTATTAAAATACATTTTCTATGGCTATTTTTACTATCTATTGTCACATAAACGTAATTTGAACTCAAATAAAAAGATAAATATTTAAAAACTTCTGATTATATACGTTTTTTACTATGTCCCACTTTCGATGAAAGAATCCCGGTTTTTTCACTCAAAAAGTTCTAAAATCCCGACTTGGCAAAAAAAAAATCTAGCAAGGCTGCTTGCAGCATAAGATGATTGTCGTTCTTTGTAACAAACTAGTTTCAGGTTCAAATAAGCTTTAATATTATATATTTGTTAATCCACACTTTTTGAGTGTTTCGTCTCTCCAAAACATGAAAGTAAATAAACTGCAATCACTAAATTGCAGGCGCGTGACGCTGTCAATATTTACCTAGTCTTTTAGAGAGAGGTTTACAGTTCAAACGTCAACCTTTACTGTAAATACACAAAGTTTGCACAGAACCAGCGACCAGCGGCTTCGAGGTGAGGTGGCGGCAGCGGATTGCTTACTTTTGATGGCCCGCCGGTTGAAATGATCCACGGGCATTAAAAGATTAGTCCACCGCCCATTCATTTACTAAAGCTGTGACCACAAAACAAAACTACTCATGTCGACTTTTTACCCGACTGCCAAGGAGGGTATGTGTTTTTTGCGCGTAATTATGTTTGTAATATTCTTTATTACCTCATCCAAACGGCTGGACGGATTTCTAAATTTAAGATATCTTTGGATTAAAATGATAAAATGAGCAGAAATATCTGATGCATCCGACTGCATATTATCATTTGATCTTGTTTCAATCTTTTCTGTTTTCTTTTTATGCAGTCGGGTTTTTTGATTTTTAGTGTATTTGCCATATGGCAACATACACTATTGGCGTCGGTCGGATAGTGGGACCTAGGGGTCGGACCAAAATTTCTCGACGTTTCATAACCTCCTAAACACTTTACCAGCATTTGATTTTAATGAAATTTGGTCCACGTGTTTAAATCCATCACCGCAAGAAGTCTATTTAAAATGGGCGTAATCGGGTCATTTTAAGGGTAGTTTTTAGGGGTTGAAAAATGTTTTTGGACCCCAAAATACCGAAAAAATTCTCAGAATCGTTTCAAAATTGACATTTAACCCTTTAGTAGTAATTAAAACGTGTCCCTAAAATTTCAATAAAATCGGCCCAACAGAACCGGATTTTTTGAAAACACTAATTTGTAGATAGTGACTTATTTATTGAAGGGTGTATTTAATTCGGTGTAGACGTTAGATTGATAATAATATTGCCGTTAAGAAAAAAATGTTATTTTAAGGGGTGTATTAAGGAGTCAAATTTTTAATTTTGCCCAAAAACCAACTTAAGTTTGCGTAATAAAGCCACACTGCCTGTATAAGCAAATACACTATATTGTCGGCAGGGTTTTGGCACTGCGACCCGGGTTTTTTTAAATTTTTATTTCAAACCAATCATCGTTTTGATTGAATTTGCAATTTATTGAAATAAGCAAAATATTGTCTTACAGTAAGTAAAAAAAGGGATTAAAGTAAAACTTCTTTGGCGTAGTGACGTATCTTACGATTGAACTAAATAAAATGTCGGTAAGCTCTGCAGCCATCTATTGATTAAAAGCTTCAACAGTTACCTTATAAAATATCTTACTTACCAATATGTCGATATTCCTTTGCATAAACTGAACGTTACTTCCGTTAGGAAAAGTTCCTTCCGTTAGAAAAAGATCTGAGCTACCCCTCATATCGCGCCTAATGAAGTTTTACTAAAAAAAATCGGCCAAGTACCAAACCAAGTTTGTATACAGAGTGTTCTGTACTTGGAGCTAGTTTCTGAGTGGACATATTCGCGTAGTTAATGGTTAGCATGCTGGCTTTTGGATCAGACTGTCGTGAGTTCGAATTCCACATCCGCTCATACCGTTTTAATTTGATGCTGTTAATTAAATCACTAATGAGGTGAGCGTACGTGTAATCTACAATAAAAAAAAACGAAAAAAAATTATCTCGAAAACCACTGGACTAATTTTGATAAAATTTGTTTGTCGTCAGTTGAAATAGTAAAGACTAAAAACATATTTACTTTAGATCAAGTAGCTTCTATATGCGACAGACGGACGCTTAGTTAAACACGTGTCGGACTCCTCACGAGATAATTAATAGATGAGTGAATGGATTTATTTTGACAAATCGTTCGCAAGATGTCTCGAGGAACTAGCAGTTCTGTCTCTTTTAATTGCAAACGACAAAGTTTGTAGCAAAATACGATTAATTTTATGTACAAGGATTAACACAAATATTGATTCGAAGAGAATGTGAATAATTTCGTTTTTCAAAACATTAGACATAAATCGTTTTGTCATTTGCCAACAGGAATATGTAAAGTCTATAGGAATATATATTTGTAGGTACCTGCCAGTGGCATCAGAATGGCTGAATAACCATCAAAAGAAACGGGAATATTTAAATCGCAATACGCTAAACACTCCCCTTAATTAGTTTCTTTTTTATTTTAATCAATTACTTGTACATATCAATATAATATTTATCCATTGAACTGTCAACGCACTTAATACTAGTTGACCTATGTGCAAAACTGATTTTTCCGTAGCACTCATCAAAATGAATATTGATATTTCAATGAAACTTAAAAAAAATTACCTGGGTTTCAGATTTTATTTAACGAAATATGTATATATATAAATATTAAGAGCACTGTGGTTGGAACAATAAAAATAAAAGAATAGTTACTTCTTACCACAACAGATTTATTCAGTGGATGTACATTTCGAGAGCTAAGCCTCAGTTTAGTGTTATGCTGAAGATGGGAGCTTAGCTCTCGAAATGTACATCCACTGAATAAATCTGTTGTGGTAAGAAGTAACTATTCTTTCTTTTATTTTGAAATATGTATAACCATTCTTTTTTAACACGGGAAGAATGCTACATCCCACTTTATTAACAGTATAGTACTGCATCTTCTGGGCTTGTAGGCTGTGGTTCATTGGTATTTCTACCTGATGCTTCGTCTACAACAGTTACTGTTGTAGACATTATCAAAAGCGCCTTTGATTATATTTATCGATGGTTCACGACTACAATACCGAAAACCAAGAAGATTTGGAACAACGCACGCATTAAGTGAAAATTGTCGAACTATTCGATTGATTAAATATCTCGAAATGTCTCGACAGTTTATTCAAAATCATTCGAATGATTTTTATACCTACAAGCTACAACATTCAATACAATATCCAGTAATAAATTGTTATATTACTCTCTTCCTTTACTCTTTGGAACACTGCATGCAATTGTCTCTCTTAGATTGCATTTTGCAGTATTTAATATATACGATTGCTTGGTATTTTATCTGCGTTTGTACTGTGGAGCACTGCATGTAGGTGGCTCTCTCAAGGCTGACAATCGGACCGAGAAGAAAATTTATTCGAAAGAAACATTCATTCATTCACGCATAGTACCAATACATTTATTGTTATGATATATCAACTTAAGAAATCACTTCAAATGAATCATTCGATTATAAAAATCGTTCAAATAGTCTAATTACTGAACATGCTTTTCTTTGAAAGTGCAGTAATATGAAGTTTTCCATGACAGCATTTCACAAAAGTGTCTAATTGTAAGTAAAAATGGAAATAGACTTCAGATGTCTGACAGACCGACTAAACTGTTTATTGCCGAAATAGCTGTCAGTCAGCGTTGCCAGACGTCCCGATTTTGGCGGGACGTTCCGATTTTTAAATCAAAATTAAATGTCCCGCGCGGGACAAGCTCAGTCCCGCTTTTCGGGGATAACTCGACCTTGCGTAAATAATTATTCTTTTATTGTAAGTATTGTAAGTCCTCAGACTATTGTTTGAAACGCCATATTTTTCTGATGAATAAAACTTTTTTGATTTTGATTTCTGTTTTTTTTTTATTTAGAAGACGAATAAGACAACTATTTAACGATAGGGTAAATCTGATTTAAAATATCATATTTTTATTAAAATACATGTTCTATGGCTATTTTTGCTATCTGTTGTCACGTAAACGTAATTTGAACTCAAATAAAAAGATAAATATTTAAAAACTTCTCATTATATACGTTTTTTTACTATGTCTCGCTTTCGACGACAGAATCCCGCTTTTCAAAATCCCGACTTCTGGGAACGCTGCTGTCAGTATACCATAAACAGAATATTGAAAAAAATTCAATGCCACCTTCATAAAACTGTGTTAAATATAACGAAAAATACCCGTAACTAAAAATGCATCATAAAATGTTCAGAGAACAAGATAAATTCGCATCGGTATAAAAATATTATGCATTTCGGTGCAATATTGAAGATCTGCTGACTTCGGAAGACGGTATCAATGAGATATGTTTCTCTAACCAATACATCAAACTTGCAGTGGTGCAGCGCGCAATACGAGCACTGCATTAAACGTATTTGCACCACCGACTGGTTTGAAAAACAAAGCATAGAACTGTTACTTCATATCGAAGCTTGCTTACTATTTTTACCCGGGCGCCAGACACAGAACAAAGACTTTGCTCACACATTTGAACACATGTTTGCTGCACCAGCCAGACATGCTTTGCAGAGACTTGTAGCAAACGTGTCTGCCAAGTATTCAAATTAACAAACAAGATGGGCGACGATTTTCTTTTTTAATTCCTCGATAGAGCAAGGCACTGACTATTTATTATTTATTCTGATCCAGGCATCATTGACCAAATTTCTATTTTTATGATTTTTATTTTTTGGGTTCCATATACATGGTTCTTCTTCAATTCAAGGACACTTTCATTGCTCCAGTCCATCTTGCGACTGAACAACACCGTTCTACTTAGTGATTTACGAGTAACTGAACTTTGCGCAAGTGTAGCAGCTACCCAAACACTTGAACTTTGAACGCTTTGATGTGCGCTCGAAAAACCGACACCAAATGGCAAAGTACAAGTGTGTGATCAGACTTTGAACAAATACCCAAATACCCGTGCTGCACAAGTGTTCAAATATTGTTGCTGTGTCTGGCGCCGGCGTTATGCTCAGTTTCTGATACTACATTCAGCTCAATCTATATTTAAGAATGGTTTTACAAATTAATAGAGTTTTTCTATTTACCTAGCTAATAACAAATAATATTCTTGAAGCTAGTTTTAAAACTGCAAGCCGTATCAGAAATACAGCTCGCGTCGTATTTTTGCTCCGAAAAATTGAAGTCAGTTGTTCTCTTTTGAGGTACTATCGAGCAAAATAAAATAATGTGTTCCATCCACAAATTACATCACCCGTTAGGGGATATAGGGAGGCCATCTCGGATTTTTGACAAAAAAGTAACAGTAAGTCCTGTTGTGATGCAACATAACACCACAAACACGTGAGTTTTCAAAACTTCAAATAGGTATTCATATTGGCTCGCGGTGGTGTTTCAAGTCCTTTTCGGTGGCAAAGAAAAGTCTCAGTCCTTACAGCAGACTCTTTATGTGAGTTGAATATAAATTGGCTGGCAGCGTTTCTTCCAGTCGCTCTCCTCTTGCTTTTCGTTTTCTGTTTTGTGGAAACCAGAAGTTAGTTTCTTTGCTTAGATATATATACTGCATTCTACTACAATAATACTTCAGTCTTTCAGACATGGCAACCTTTCTAATATTGTGGACCATATCTTTAAATAGTGTCGTCGTGATTTTATCTGTCAACATTAAGGTGACTCATCTGTCAGATTATAGATTATAGACGCTCAACATCTGAGGTCATCACCGTCCCTCAGATTGCAAAATATGCTCTCGGGAAATTTCGATCTGTGGTTGCAAAATTCATTTTATTACTGAATTCGTAAATGTATTTTTGAGCAATATTTGCTTGTAACAAAAATTCATTTAAAACTCTAAACCAATTCAAATTGTCAATATATTAAAATATTTCTTTTAAAAATATGCCTCGTACCTACTTATTTTTTTAAGAATCATCTATATTTTACGAGTGTTAATTGCTCTAAAAAGATTTACATCAAAATGTGAACTGAATTTAAAACTGACACGAATACAAAAATACAGCAAAGTCACGTTTAACCCTTAACGGACGTGCAGTTCACTTAATTACTTTTTCCTGCCATGAAAAAGCCTGTAGTGATAATTAAAAGTTTCAAGATTTTTCATTTCTATTATATATATTGGAACAAAATTTATTTATCAACGTCCATTTTGGTTTTGCATGAAGTTGCAAAAATCGAGTTTATTTAAATTTTAAATTCGTGGCGGATTTTCAAACGACTTAATCATATTATGTAGTAGGAAGGTATCTTAGTATCTTACGTCTTATTTTCAACGAGACGGTACTAAATCAGATTTAGCAAAAATCAGAGAGATGGCAAAATTCTTAACTGCAGTATTTTTTTATTAGTTTATAACAGCGAATATTTTTATCGAGTTTTTGACAGTGTCTACCCTTTCTTAATGTGTTCCGGCCATTTCGTCATTTGAGTAAAAACATCTTTTGTCCTACTTTTTTTTCAACTTTAAAATACATTTCAATTTTTGCCACGACATAGCAGGCTTAGCACTTAACCCTGACTTGTAGACTACGATGGCTAACAGTTATTCATTGCAACAAAAAATGAACAGCTCAGTATTAAACTTGACGCGTTCATTAGAGGGTTAACAAACAATTTAAAGAAATGCCGCTGTCAAATTTCGTGTACAGAAATCACTTAAAAATACAAATGATTAATTCATTATCACACAGATTAAGCATAACACATCAGAAACAACAAAACCGTTCTTAATTATGATTCAAGGCATGATAAAAATTTTCAAAAGTATTAAAGCAGACTAGAATTAAGGTGAATATAACTAGAATGAATATAATTTAGTATATCTTTAAAGTTCAATTCCAGATACATGTTATAATAGAAAACAGTATCACGGGTAATTGGAATAATGAAAATAAATCAATTTAAACACTCATTGATTGCAACGTTTCGTCTTTTCTTTAATTAAGACTTTTTCAAGCTCTCAATATGCTTAAATGATAGTAAAACTATGATATAATAATGCCAAATTGCATATTATATTATAGTTTTACTATCATTTAAGCATTAGAGAGCTTGAAAAAGTCTTAATTAAAGAAAAGACGAAACGTTGCAATCAGTGAGTGTTTAAATTGATTTATTTTCATTATTCCAATTACCCGTAATACTGTTTTCTATTATAATTTAGTATAATTATACTTACTTTAAGTGCATTAGTCGGACTCGTGTATTTTAAACTGATTTCACTCACCTATTTTTAATTTTTTTTCGCAAAAAATGCTACTCTTACGCTGTTCAGCCAACAGAAAAACACGTTTGACAACGTTAAACCTCAAATAAACAAACGCTTTTGCTTTTGATTACTGCCACGAAGTGAGGATGAAGGACAAGTTGAAAATACATGAGTCGCAAGTTGAAATTACATGACTCTCAGAAATTCCTAAGCTCTTTTTTTTAGTCGAAGAATACTAGATGCTAAAGATGGGAAAAACGGGTCTTTTTCGTGATCTACATCTTTGCATCTGGATCCCGTATGTGAGCTGGCTCACTGAACCGGTTCAAAAAGAGCCGAGTTCTGAATATGTTACTGCAGTCTGCCACTGAGTTACCTAGTTCAGTCAATCATATCACGACCTGTCTAGAATCAAGAATGCATAGCCAAACATGTGATGCATGAGTCATTTGAGCTGACAGATGCATCAAAGCAAGAACACTGGTACGTAACTGTAAAATGTGCTTCTGTGTGTTAAGTGTTTCACTGAATTATGCGGATCCGTTGATCCGTCGGCTCAAAAAAAGTGAGTCGGCTCTCACGTATCTTCTGTCGGAGTCGGCTCTTTGAACCGGTTCAGATCTAAGTTACCCAATCCTACTAGATGCATGAGTTGGTCCTATAAGAGCGTATAATTTGTCAAGCATAAAAATTCGAGTTCTGTATTTTTAGCCGCTTACAGGCGATAGTGGACAGCACTCTGGTCACATAAGATTCCCATATACATAAAGCAAAGAAGCCGCAGTAGAACATGAAGTCAGTAAGTTAAAAGGGAGGTGTGTCAAGACACGGGACCCTTTTATGCATCCGAGTGAAATTAGCCATTAAATATATAAAACCCGAGATCTGTATACGACCCCTCACTTCATGTTATATGGTACTTTACAGAGATCTGCCATATAGAGCGGACGTCTTATATGTCCTATTTGAAAACATATCAAACGAATTTTATAGCAATCAAACAAATGTTCCGACCGGCTCACTCCATTTGACCATTTCAATTTCAAGATATACCTCTAAGTACAGCACCGTATTAAAAAAATTTAATAACCGACGCTTCGAATTTGTTTTATTAATTTTTTTGCAAAGGTTTGAGTGGACAAACTAATTTTTTTTATAAAATATATACAGTGTAGATTTGATGTGAACCAGATTTGAGAGAATTTATTTTCCAAATTTTTGGCAATTTTGACAAAAAAAAATGGAATTCTTGTAGGATCACTCTCGTGTCTGACTTTTCTCCATTAATTTCAAAGTTTGCTAAAACTAATTCTTCTTCACAGCTCCTAAAAGTTATTGAATAAGGCTGTCGCCTTTCTGGATAAAGATTCAAGTATTCTGCTTGAGCCCACGTGGTATTTTTGTTACGCTGAATGTATTCGCAAAAATAGCCTGTTTCTCCAAATTTGAGAATGCTTGAGCCATCTTAGAGAGTCAATCAAACAAAATGAATTAGCAAAACTGTAGCGATCGCTCGACAGATTGTTAACCTGTCGATATGTATTTGTTTCAACAAATTTTGTTTTAGACGGCACACTTTGATCGGTATGGATAACGTCAAAAAGCTATTTAGGTTAGTGTTGTAGCTTCTGATTGGTTTAGATATAGGATATGATATGTCAAATTATTCAGAAAAATAAGCAGAATTCGAATATCTGAAAATCAAAAATGCCGTCCATAAGAAAAACCAAAGTTCATGTCAATATCTCATATCTCAATAAAAAAATTAAACCTACGTCACTGAAAAGACCTTAAAAAGTTATCAAAGAATAGTTAATGAAATTTTCAAATATCTTCATAAATAAAAAAGTTATAGCCAGTTTTCATAAATGGCAATTTTCACTATTTTCTGAATAAATTCATAGGGTGTCAAAATTCAATTGTTTTTTCGACGGGACGTTAATGAGCCCAATTTTCTGCACTACTTTGCTCATTTAACTAATTATCTCCACTAATAACAAAGTTACCCATGTCAGCCAACGTCGGTTGTGCCACACTTTATAGAATTAGAGGACCCAATTATGGACATATAGCGTAAATAAACGAATTTCGAAAAAAAATACGAAATTCAAAAAAAAAACTCAAGGGCATCATGTGGAATATTAAATAAAACGGCTCGTTATGAGAAATACAATTTTTTTTTCATAATATTTCTCATATATGAAACAATTGTAACAGTTTTCTACATCAAGCGAGAGCGAATTTTTATCTTAGGTAACGCTAGATTTGAGCCGTCATAGTAGTGAGAGTTTGTGAGTGAATGAAAGGTGAAATTATTTGTATTTATTAATCAGGCCAAAGGCACAGAATGTGTTTCTCTTTAATTATGCCAATCAAAGCGGATATCGTTAATTTTCTCAAAATTTACGAAAAATGGAATTAAATCCGTGACCTCTAGCGTCGAAACGCGACGTTATAGTTAAGTACGGAGTGCTGTATCGGCTGGGAAGTTAACGCGGCGCGGTTAATCGCCCGTATGAAATGGTCACTGATGCAAAACGCTTCGCACAAATAGCATTAAACGAAAAACTCCGTTTTATTAATGACATATAGATCCGGTTAAACGACATGTCGATGACTATAATTAATGATCCCGTCACGTCACATATCGTGTCCTTGCAGCGCGCAAATAATCAGGTAAATAATAAGAAAGCGTTTACTATAATTGCGGATTAGACCGAGCTGGGTAGAGTAGTGGTGACAGCACTAGACTCGCATTCGGGAGGTCCGGGTTCGAATCCCAGCGGGGGCAGATGTGGCTGGGACTTTTAGCTACTGCCTCTCGCCGAGAAACGGTAATTCCTGTACCAGCCGTCTTGATTGAGATTTTCCATGGTTTCCCTCAATTAATTCCAGATAAATATCGAGATGGTTCCTTATTTGACGCCATGGCCGATTACCTATCAAACTTCTAGTTCAAAAATTACCTGCCTTATCCTAATTTCCTATATAATTCCTTCATTCGCTCATTGCTATTATATAAGTTGAAGTTTTAAAAATGTAGAAAAATACCGGAAGTGTGGTAGATGGAAAATAGTAATGGTGTGAATGGCGTCTGTTATGACATAAAGTCGAGAAACGGACGTTAAACGCATTATTATTATTATTAATACAAGTATTGTGGTTTTATTACGTGACCTTAAGTTTAGCGCCATATATCCTTTAAAATAATATTATTTTTTGTTGTTGATATATTATCAATTCAACATCTGCACCAAATTAAAGACACCCTTCAGTAAGTAAATTCGCACATGCAAACTAGTGTTTTCATAAAATTTATAAGTCCGGTCCTGTCGGGCAGATATTATTACATTTTTAAAAACATCTTTTAATTGATATTAAAGGGTTAAATTACAATTTTGCAACGATTCTGATATTATTTCGGTATTTTTGTGCTCAAAAACAATTTTCCTCCCCTAAAAACTTTAAAATAGCCTGATTGGGCCCATTTTAAATAGGCTTCATGCAGTCCTGAACAGATTTGAATTAGATATTTGCCATTCGATAGCTTATTTATTATAAAAATTTTAAATCTATAAGTGCGGATTCGCACGAATATAAACTATATTTATTCTAAATTGGAGATTAAAGACACGAGCTTAATAATTATTTATAAATTTGAGCACCAAGAAACAATCCGATTTAAAATACCGTTGAATAGATTAAATATTTTCATATAATAAATAAGCTATCGAATGGTAAAAACCTTTTTCAAATCTGCTTTCAGTAATAGTGAATCCAATCCTATTTTCACCCGTATGAAGCCGAGTCAGTCAATTATTAAAGACCTAAGCTTTTTCTATGAAATAAGCTATCGAATGGTAAAAACCGCATTCAAATCCGTTCAGTAGTTATCGCGTTTTTAGCGGACACACAAACATACAAAGCGATTTAAATAATTCCCATAGCTCGGTTAAAAAAAGAAAAATTGAATGCCAATTTTTTCCAGCAACGTTCAGAATTTCATTCTTTAGGTTTTTCTGAACTTAAATCAGCAATCGGAATAAATCCACCGGGTTTTTCACACGGGATGTTGTCCAGCGCCCGGTCAATATAATGTCCACCCCTGCATTGCGTTTTATCCCTTGCATTATGCAATTGATTGAATGCATGTATTTGTTCCGCGAAATAACGACGAGTAAGTCGCGAGACAAAAAGACGTGTCCGGTTTGACAAACAATGAAGTCCAGAACGGTATTCGTGGCCGTCGCCGCCTTTTGCTTGAACAGTGACATGTTTGATCTGTTATCGATGGACCAAACTCACAAAGAAAAAAATCGTCGTTGGCTCACATATTCAAAGAATGCAACTCATGATTCGCTCCACTGATTCAATTTATCGATGCAATTTTACTGGGACGTCATTTCGTATTGCAGTAGATCGATTGTATGATAAATATACTAAATGCGATATGGTGACACTCGTTTTACTTTAACTAATTCACGAATGTAACACCGAAATAGACACTATATGGTTAATTACTGATCAGGAGGGCACCTACTCGAATCGATTCGTTTGTTTCCCATTCGAAGCGTATTCAACAATTGCGCATTCGTGATACATTATGTATTTAACACTAAACCTACCGATACTTCATGTATTCCTATTCCTACCAAAGCGGGTCAAATGACCCGTCTTTAAAATGTTACATATATTACTATGTCTAGCGAAAAATATATCAATTAGGCCAATTTGGTACATGAATAAAACCATTTTTTTCAAATAACGATCCAAAATAGTTTATATATTAATTGGAAGTTGTCGATTCCACGGTAATACTTTTTTCATTAATAACAACCTAGGTTTGATTTTGTCCTATCGACAACTTCCAAGCGTAGGACTAGGAGAACCTACCACTACATTTGTAGGACTTTGTGGCCATTCAATTATACTAATATTTAGTAAGCTGCATACAAAAAATCAGCTGGTTATTAATAATTTTTATGACCTCGTTATTTCGACATATTCAGCGTGGAGGACGCTCCAACTCAAACCATCGATTTTGTAGGACAATATTATTGTTTTTCCGAGTTTATTATCATATTATCTTAAAATTTCAATGAAAAATTTACTGTTAGTCAGACAATTTCGATACCCTACCAAATCGACATGTTTTACATCTGCTCAGTTCATTACCTACCTCTTTGAGAATTTGGACAGAGGAAAAACTTGGGCGTCTCGTCGAACCGAACGAACTCACGAAGATTCAGCCTGTTATTAATCACTTAAAAAAACAGGCGGTGGCTGCTGGACTATAATATTAGTTAGGATTAATACAAGCCAAAACAGATATATCATATATCCATACTCACAATTTAAAGATTGTATCCGCACAGAACTTGACCCGAGCGAAGCCGGGTTCGCAACTAGTTTACAAGAGTTCGATCGAGATATTCTTATATGAGAAGCAACATTGTGCCAAAACCCTGCCGACAATATAGTGTATTTGCTAATACAGGCCTTGTGGCTTTATTATGTGAACTTAAGGTGATTGTAGGGCAAAATAAAAAAAATTAACTCCTAAATACACCCCTTAATATTACATTTTTTCTTAACTACATTATTATTGTCGATCGAACGTCTACACCAAAATTAAAAACACCTTTAAGTAATAACTCACTATCTGCATACTAGTGTTTTCAGAAAATTTCTAAATCCGGTCCTGTCGGGCCGATTTTATTAAAATGTTAGGGGCACTTTTTAATTGCTACTAAAGGGTTAAATTTCAATTTTGAAACGATTCTGAGATTTTTTTCGGTATTTTGGGGCTCAAAAACTTTTTTCAACCCCTAAAAACCACCCTTAAAATGATCCTATTGGACCTATTTTAAATAGGCTTCGTGCGGTGATGGATTCCAACATGTGTGCCAAATTTCGTTACAATAAATTAACTCCTTCGAAAGTTATTGCCCGTACACATATATACCTATATATATATATATATATATATATATATATATATATATACATATATATATAAACATTTTTAAAAATGGTGCCAAAGTGTTTAGGAGGTTATGAAACGTCGAGAAATTTTGATCCGACCCCTAGGTCCCGCCATCCGACCGATGCCAATAGTGTATGTTGCCATATGGCAAATACACTAATAACTATAAGAGATAAAAGCGTTCATCAATACGCTACTGAAAAGCAATCGTGTATTCAATAATATAAAACTGACAATCAATCTAATAGTAGAGGGAAGTGAAGGGGGACGTAGAGAAATGTATGGTATTGGGTTATGTTATTATCAAGAGATAATACGTCACGCACAATGCTACTCATTACCATACGAATGGTTCAGCTCGGTGGTCGGTCGTCGGCGCCCCTGGCGTGAATCGCCATGGCCAGTTTTGAATTATCTTTATATAATATTATACTATACTCATTCAATAGACTTAACTCATTTCAAACAACACCCGATTTTTTCACTGTTCAGTAATCGAAAAAATAAAGAAAACAATTACCAATAATAATAATAATAATGCGTTTAACGTCCGTTTCTCGACTTTATGTCATAACAGACGCCATTCGCACCATTACTATTTTCCATTTTCCAACTCCCGTTATTTTCTACAGTTTTTACAACTTCAACGTATGTAATAGCAATGGGCGAATGAAGGAATTATAGGAAATTAGGATAAGGTAGGTAATTTTTGAACTAGGAGTTTGATAGGTAATCGGCCATGGCCTCAAATAAGGAACCATCTCGATATTTATCTGGAATTAATTGAGGGAAACCATGGAAAACCTCAATCAAGATGGCCGGTACAGGAATTACCGTTTCTCGGCGAGAGGTAGTAGGAAAAAGTCCCAGCCACATCTGCCCCTGCCAGGAATCGAACCCGTACCTCCCGAATGCGAGTCTAGTGCTGTACCACTACTCTGCCCAGCTCGGTACAATTACCAATTATCATACAGTGCATGGATTATGGAGGATACAGAAAAAGGAAACAAATCTTAGGTTGTGATCATATAATTGATAGTTTTTATGCATGCAAATTTTAATAATAATTATAAAAAACTCGGGTCGCAGTGCCAATACCCTGCCGACAATATAGTGTATTTTCTAATACAGGCATAGTGGCATTATTATGTTTAGTTAAATTTGTTTTTGGATTAAATAAAAAAATTGAACCCTTAATACGTCCCTTATAATATTTTTTTTTTCTTGAACCTTTTTGTCAATTCAATATGTGCACCAAGTTAAATACACTCTTCAGTAAGTAAATTCGAATCCATAAAGTAGTGTTTTCATAAAATTTGTAATTCCGTTCCTGTAAGACCTACTTTGAATTTTTTTTTTAATATTTTTGGTCCTAAAAACATTTCTAACCGCTAAAAGCAGTCCTTAAAATGGCTCAGTTGGGCCCATTTTAAATACGGTTCATAACTTAAGGTATGTACCAAATTTAAATAAAATCAACTAACTCTTCTGGAAGTTATTGTGACCGTACTCATTTGTATTATAACCCAGCTCTTTCCACGGAAAGACTCGTAATTTTAAATGCAACAAATTGAAAAATGTTTGAAACCTTCCCTAAAAAATATAAGGTGTTCCGTTAAAATTGCAGTATTTGCGAAGTTTTCCGTAATAGGAAAAGTTTGGGAAACGCTGCTATAGTTTATGAATGCTACTGCCGAATCTATAAGCTATGTGTATTTGGAAGAATACTGTAAATCGGTTAAGCGGTTTTCGAGTTTTAAGACAACGTACATACAAGGTACGCGGTTCGTACAAACATTTTCAATTGAGTATATTATTATGTTAGTACCTATATAGATTAATTTAAATAATGTTTCTGCAACAAATGATATAGATTTTAATTTAATAAAACGCATCTCCGTTTTTTTTAATGTAGATCAATAAAACGCACCATAGTTATTCTAATATTTTTTTATAAGGTTTTATCAAATTTTAGGTAAATTATTCAATAAAATCTGATTGCATAATGCATAAGTTGGCCGTGATCAGATCTGTTCATATTTCGTTTAGTTTTGCACGACGTGTCTCTCTTTGTTCTCTCTGACCGCGTTGATTTTACAATACCGTCTGAATATTGTGTCGTCTCTTTGGAAAAATATAAAATTAATCATTTGAATTGTAGAATTTTAATTACTTGTTGTAATAAATAATTTCAGTGTTTGTCGTAGGTTATTGTCATATAAATATCTTTTCGGGAAATGTAAAAAACGAGTGTTTATTATTTTCTTATTAAATTTAGAAGCATTCGGCAGTGTTGGGTAAGTCTGGCTTTGAGATTTTAGTTTTACGTATACATATTTCGATAATTGAGTAAGCATATTATTTTATAGAAACGTGTGCTTGGAAAAGAATTTTAACATATATTTTGTTCATTTATAATACTTTTTTCGAGCTGATGAATGTTTAGTTTAGGAGGAATTGATGTGTTTTTGACGGGACTGTAGGTTAGAGCTTCAGATTCGTCATTCGAACGCGATACTTTGATCTATATCATTCTTAAAGTTTATTTATTTCATTTTGTGCACGATGAATTTTAAAGAAGTGAACCGATTTAAAATCAAAATATCATTTTTTGTAGGTACAAATCGTTCTAATTAAAAATTAAGCCAATATATAATCGAAAAATTGAAATAATCGTTTAAGTATAAATTATATGCCTATTCCTAATTCGTGTGTCTTCGAAATCGTCCATCGATACGCGGTGCATCCAATCCATTAACGATAATTGATTGATCTCGGCACCTAGTGTTGGTTATTGTTTCTCCCTCGAAGAGGCAACGACTCGTGCTTTTTTTTGACGAAATTTGGCCCACATGCTGGAATTTACCACCGCACGAACCTTATTTAAAATGGGCCCATTCGGACCATTTTAAGGGTAGTTTTTAGGAATTGAAAAAAATACCGAATTTTTTTTTAATAAAATCGACCCGACAGGACCGAATTTACTAATTTTATGAAGACGCTAGTTTGCGTGTAAGAATTTACAAACTGTAGGATGTATTTTATTTGGTTCAAATATTGAATTGATATCAATATTTTAATTGAGAAAAAAATATTATTTTAAGCTGTGTACTAAGAGGTTATTTTTTTTTATTTTGTCGAAATACGAACTTAAGTTCACGTAATAAAGCCACACTGCCTGTATTAGCAAATACACTATATTGTCGACAGGGTTTTAGCACTGCGACCTGAGTTTTTTTAGAACTGTTATGTAAGCGTACATTTTATTGAAACCACTGTACAGTTTAAGACAGTCATCTGACAGAGGCACACGTAAAAAAAACATGAAAAAAATAAATATAAAGCAAAAGAAAAAGAAGACAGGCGATGTTGAAGCGCCTGATGGAGATACATAATAGACTCTGCCAGTCAATAATAATATAAAGGTGAAACCGCATGATGCCGCTTGGTATTTCTTATGGCGTGTTCGCTCGGTAGGACGTCTGTCATCTAATTCAGTCCGGGCCTGAATCACATGTGCCCCGTGTATCAAACACAGAAGGGGCCGCGTTTATATCTAGGTAATGAGCTAAGTATCAGTGACGTTACAGCTTTTCTAAGAAAAGTCTTTCTGATACGCGGTATACCGTAAAAAATCGTCAAAATGCCATTTTGAAACCTAAGGACATTGTCCGTGTCACTAGGAGATTTGGTCCAAATGTTGTCCGCAAGTGAATTATATTTTAATGCTCTCCAAATATTGTGACGACGAATAAAAATATAAAATGCATCCTATAGTGTTGGATCTTTTTGAGACAACATTATTACTCTGCATTGTCGACCACAACATTGTTTTGTTTTAAGTTTCTATTAGCGACGCTGAAGAAATAAACGCGTTCGATATAATTTCCGAGCTCGTTGTGATCAGACGTATTTGTTAGTCTTCGTCTTGATTAAATCAAATTTTATAATGTTTTAATTATTTATTTATTTTTTATTTTATATCAATAGATCAAAACGATCTTTATACTAAGGAACATGGGTTTTCATAATCAGTCTAATAAACTGATTCCAGGGAAAAATTGAATCCGAATCGAATTCGGAACGATAGGGCCGATTTCTCACATTAACAGATAATGTTTCTTTTGTTTCAGATATAGCAGCCTGTAATGAACCTGTTTTGGTGAGTTTTGTTTAATTTTTCTATAATCTATTTCTAGACTTGGATAGATGGGTAGTCATCTAGTTAGTTAATAGAAATTTTTCAAGAAAGAAAACTTTATAAATGGTTTTGAGATTATATTGTCATATCCAATGAATGCTGAAAATAAGTTAAAATTTTTGTAATTTAAGCTAAACAACAAGATATACCTATAGCAGGTGTGTAAAAATATCTACACTAATATTATAAAGAGGAAAGATTTGTATTTTTGTATGTTTGTAATGAATAAACTCAAAAACTACTGTGCCGATTAAAAAAATTCTTTCACCATTAGAAAGATACATTCACCCTGAGTAACGTAGGCTATATTTATTGCTAGAAAATATTATTTGGTCCTTACTAAAACTTTAGTAACGTAATCCAAGGTGTAAAAAAATGCCATAAAATATCTTTCGTCGCATGCGCTGCGGAAACTATTGATGATAGAACAAAAGTATGTTCTACAATATTAAAGAACATATCAATAACTACAAAAAACTTCGCGATACTATATGTCCAACTATTATCGTTATGTCACAATAACCACTTTTTACATTTTAATAATCTATATAGATAAAAGACGATGTATATGTAATCTATGGACTCCAAACGGGTAGACCATTTTTGATGAAATTTGCAGACAATATTTAGATTAGCCCAGCGGGTGATCTTATGAAGTTTGGTAGCGATCGGATCAACAGAATTTTTTAAATTTCTTTTTAGGAAATAAGATTTTTCTTCGATTTTTGAACATTCACAAATAAAAGCGATTGAATTCGCGCAAATTTAATACACGTTGAGAATTTAATGATAGTGATTCTCATCTTTTATATCCTATATATTACATTTACACCCGGGCGAAGCCGGACTGGGCCGCTAGTTGTATATAATTTGGCAACCAATATCTATATAAATCTAAATATAAATACATATTATTTAATTAATTCTTCCGATCCTTCTGTTGAAAATTACTTTTCACATTTTATTTTTGTTGTTGAAAAAAAGAAACCGGGAACCTCCATATTTTTATAGATAGCCTGTTTCGACTAATTAATCGGCTGAAATAGTTACAACAAAAACGCGGTAATTTTACATCACTAGCCCTAACTAACTCTCGTAAATGGCGTTAAAAAAGTGACCGTATGATATCGATGCGACGGTGGCGGTCTCACAAGTACAGTACGAAAACGTCGACGCAGGGCTGTCCGACAGACCGACAGACGTGAAGCCCCGATGTGATTTCGCGTTGATAAATGACCAGCCGTAATTCATCACCGCGCGCGCTGCCGAGACATTGATCCACGTTTATATTTGATGTGTGTGTGCGTGTTTGTTGGTCTTCTCTCTGCGCCACCCTTCCTCTATCACATCCTTCCCTTGCTGCTGCGGCCTTGAACACCCCCACACCCCCTTGTATCACAACGCGATGCCAAAAGCATTCATATAATACGACGATTTTGCAGTAGCGCCTCGATTGTCCAAAATGCTCCCTTTTTCACCCGCATGTAAAATGAGCTTATAGTTTATTTGATCTAAATAAACGATTTAAGGTAGTTGTCGTGGTACAATATTGTCAAAAAGTCATAGATTATACGCGCCATAAAATTATACTAGCTTGTAGCTAAGTGATCCATAATTTTGTCGCAAGACTGTACCCGTGGAAACGTAACCCATACAGTATTCATATGCATGTATACTTTTCTATAAATTGTTGAACTTTAATCCGTTATTTATAAATAATTAGACGGTCCAACATTTTTTCTTATTTTTTTTAAACTCATAACAAATGCATTGAAAGACTGTCCGTTTTTGGAAAGTTTCTGACAGTTAGCTCTTTTTTTATAAAGAAGAAACTGGTTCAGAACTACAGAGATCGTATACAATCAATGTTAATTATCCAATTTTTAATTGAATTTTTTTCGGATTATATACGGTCGATGGACTTCAAATTTTCAGAGTAATTGTATTATCATGTCCTTAATAAGTATACAACAATTAAGAATTTTCTAACGGTGTGCCTTAATTACGACATTACCTTAAAATCAGATGAATAAGAGAAAATTAGCATATGTTTTACATACATTTTTGTACAGAAAAAATTTAATTCGAAAAAAATTATTGAGCAAACTAAATTTGTCAGTATTCTTAACATAGGTTTGTAAAGAAAAAACTTCAAAATGTTAAATTGCATTCTAGTAATTCGAAATCTCGTGGCGTACTGTAAAAAAATGTCACGTTTTATATTTCAGTTTTTAGGCCAAACCTTCTGAAATTTTTAAGCAGCAAGCCAAATTTTGTGAAGCTTAATAAGTACTTAATCACAGCTAATAAAATGCGTTTTGCGATCAGAGTTCAAAATTTCCCGACAGCATATTTTACAATCTGACATATAAAATATGTAAACAATCCATCATAAGTTGACACATTTTAATTTTATAAAACGCAGCGTTTCATTTAGCCACTATGTGGTACGAAGCTTACTGTTATAAAATAATGTTTTCAAGTGTTTAAATAGAAAGTTGGTTTATGAAATTAAAAAAAAATTACGTTAAGTACCGGCCGAATCTATTATATTGATCACAAGCTATGGCTGATATTTTAATAAATGATGCAAATAATTATTTAAAAAATGTAATCAGATATTAGATGTATGGACGTACCTAATATTATTGTGTGTCAAACTATTTTAATAGTTACCTATCTGTCTAAATTTCTTTGACGTCGATGAAAAGAAAGAGGTTTCTTTTTTTTCAATACGATAATCTAGCAAAGAAAAAATGTAATCTTCTGATTTTACGCATGTTCAATTGTAACACTAGTTTGTTATTTTCAGCAAATTATTAAGCGCTGTTTTACTGCGCCAAAAAGTAAAACTATGCATACGAAAAGCGCTAGATTAATTTGAAAATTTAATAAACGATTTTTAGGGTCTAGAAGACCTTTAAATAATTGAAAACAAAGGTAGATTTCCATTCAGAATATTTTTTTTTTCAATATAAAAAATAAATCGTTTAGACTTTAGATTGAGGTTTCCGTCACTAGACAGTACTATTTCCCTAGTTTTTTATACGTAAAGGAATGCAGCAATATAATTTTATTTAAAAAAAATGTATTTATTGAAACGCCACTGATTAACCTCTGCCTATTGCAGGAGAGTCTGATCCGCTAATGGAGTGGAAAATTCAGCACTGCTGTTGCCAGATACGAGACCAAAAACGCATGCTCTCACTTTTTATAAGTGTAAGTTACAGTCTAAAGTTAGGGCAACATCTAGAAGGCGCCCCCTTGTAACCAATACCACCGGAGATACAAACGTCACACACACGCATTTACAAGCCTGGTCTGGGACTATTTTGTAGAAGAAAATTAAATAATTTTTTTAAATGCTTGTTACATGGATATTCTATGAGCTAGATATATTCTTTGACTTAGGCAGTGGCGGATTTACCATTATGCCCGTGAGGTCCAGGCCTAGGGCGGCATGATTTTAGGGGCGGCAAAATTTTAGAGACGACAAAATTTCAAAAGTAAACAAAGTTAGGACAGTTGTAATTTAAAAATTAATTTAATTAATTTATCCAAATTTACGGTTCTCTGGCTTCATTAGATGTTTAATTTCAATAATCATTTTCCCATAGAGCAAAAAGTCGCTATATCACTGGACTTAGGTTTGGTTAATAAATGGAAATTTCATTTTTGATTCCCCCGAAACCCCTCTGTGAAAATTCTAGCGTAACCTTAGATAAAAATTAGCTTTAGCACGATGTGACTTTACTGTCACCATTTGCTTTATTATGAGAAAGATTAAATATTGAGATATATGTCACCGTAGAGTAACTGATAACTCATTCCGCCGCAATATGAATAGTTTCGTGTTTAAGTACAAACGGTTCTAGTATAGCATTTTGTATCAATGGTTTTTCTTTAAAAATTAGAGTAATCGATAGCTATATGCACTGGTATGATATTTCTAGTGTTCCGTACCAAAAGTGGAAAAATGGTATACTTATGACCTGGCTCCGGTATCTGTTCGTCCGTCGGCCTATCACAAGCTCCCAGAGCCAAACGGTACACGTTAAAGACTTGAAATTTGGCATAGTTAAGGCTTATTATGGGCTAATACTGTGGTTTAGATATGGATAAATAATTCGGATATTTATGGGTAATAATCGAACAATTTCCGAGAGATGGAACCTCAAAATTGGTTGTAATGATTTTATTTCCCTTGTAAAATAATAGTAACTTTTACCGATATCAGTGCATCGTTTAAAAGCTATACCTATGCGAGTATAGCCACAAAAAATAAGCTCTTCTTTTTTGCAATCGTTGAAATACGAATCTATTTAAGTAATTTAGTTTGGACAGCAAATAGTTTAAAATCAAACAAAGGACACATTTACCCGTAGAGTCAATTTCTCGTGGTTGGTAGTGCGATGGGGGATTGTTTTTTATAGGTTAAAGTTGTTGGTACATGTGTTAAATGGAGGCCACTATAATATTATGTAATTTCATTTAATCATTAGTTAGGTTACTTCGGTATAATAGATTGCATAATATACCGTGTTAGTCAATATAGTCTATATTCACAAACCTATTTACTAAATTATTGTTTTTGACACTTGGCATTTTTTTGTACACAGATTGATAATTAATATTAAACTTTTCAATTTTTTTTTATTATCTAATTTGACATTTAATCTTTTAATATTATTTTCAATATCTTCAAGTTTGAGTTCTCGAACGTCTATAATCTATAACAATGGTGTCGCCGCAATATTGGAATCTATGAAACAGTTTTTTGAGAATTTTTTCCAAAAGTGTAGATCTGTCAATATGCCAATGCCGCTACAAAAATGACATCATATGTAACCAGCCTGTGATAAGAAAATAAGAAAATCGGTCCTGCCGTTTTCAAGTGATGCGTTAACCAACGATAAGGATTTCATATTTATTAGAAGGTAATATGATTAGTTAAAATGTCACTTCAAGTCAGGAAGTCGCGCTGTTTGTTAAACGGTAAATCTGTTCGTCACATTTACCGGTCCATTAAAAAAATTGTAGGTTAATGTTTGTTCGTAAATTGTTCAATTAAATGTACTCAGCGCATGTCCATAATAATCTACTATGTCGTCTGTGGTGTCACGCATATGTGTATTACACTAACTGTCAGAAATTTGGAACATGATCTAACAAAATAATGCCGAAAAAAGTCCTTCTGTAGAAATGTATATTATGCATTTTAATTTCCCATTTTGAGGTTTCAGATCATAAAATATGCTCTCGGAAAATTTCGAACCGTGGTCGCAAAATTCATTTTATTACTGTTTTTATTAGCTGTGATTAAGCATTAAGCTTCACAAAATTCGGCGTGCTGCTTAAAAATTTAAAAAAACTTATATTTTTGTTTTTTTACGAAATTATTTGTTATATATATTTTTGTCCTAAAAGTTGAATAAAAAAATATCAATATTTCTGAACAGCACGTCACGAGATTTTGAATTACGAGAAGGCAATTTAACATTTTGAAGTTTTTTCTTTACAAACTTATGTTAAAAATACTGACAAATTTGCCTTGCTTAATAATTTTTTTCTATTTTAATTTTTTCTATACAAAAATTTGTTTAAAACAGGCTAATTTTCTGGCTGATATCTGATATAATCAATCGTTTAGATCAAATAAACACATTCATATATTATTTTATGAAAGAAAGGCAAACCAGTCTACAAAGACTGATTTCTGACCATTTGCACTAAGCAATTAACGATATTATTGTTATATTATTAATATTTACAAATACCAAACAAAATAGAAAGTTTCACTTCTGTCGAGTGTGACCAAGGCTCAAGTGATTTTTTTTGTGATAAAGAGTGTAAACAACAAAATCACTACCTACATCAATTTACACAAAACAGGAGCCCAGCAACAAACAAAAAATGACAACACTTTTCTGGGACATTACACACGTACAAAACATATTTTATGTCTCGAGCCGAACAAAAACTGGTCATTGCACAATTTGTCAGCTTCATTTTAGCTCAAGAAGCTTATTAATATCGTCCCTCGCGAACATTGCTCGTCTCTACGAACGTTTCTGTAAAACGATTCATCTGGTCGACTGTAAAATAAGAACGACATATTTCATTTTGTCGCCCCGATAAATTCTTATGTTTTTACTCCTGGTTTTTGTGGTCTTAATACTGAAGATGATATCTAAGATATTGGTAGGTCGTCGACATTATTTCCATTCTTTTTTATTAAACTTTTATATAATATGTGGTTCTTCCTACCGACTAAAACTCTAATCAATATATTCTTCATAAATTTGATCAAATATTGTTTTGTCAACAACCGTCGAGTATTAAAAAAACTTACGTAGTGTCACCAGCTATTAATACGTTCGACTATCGCTTATAGAGGTACCCAGGCAAGCAGTAGTTTCAATTATAGAGATCCATGAGTGAAAAACGTCTTTCGTTTGGTTTCTATTTCTCACTTATAGAAGTTTTGAGAGGGTTGCGAAGACGGTACATGGCAATTACTCTCGCTTATGGCCGTATTCATAAAGACCTGTTAGATCTTTCAATAGTTATCGAATCGTTAACTTTTATTGAACCAATAAGTTTAGTTTGTATTCATGAAGTAGAATTATCAAATATATAACTATCGACTGGTTAAGATTTGCGTCCTTATTATAAATTGTAAGCTGTTCAGTGGATGTCTAGTAACATG